>CM070696.1:5141753-5741753 GCA_036346265.1 Melocanna baccifera | reverse complement strand
CCAGCAGCAGGACCGGATTGGGCACAATTGATGGCAAATCAGAATCAACTAATCCAACTGTTGGCTCAAACTATCAACAATCCTCAAGCTCCTCATCAACCTGCCCAAGCACCACCCAATCGGCTTTCAGAATTCCTGAGGATCAAGCCACCCACCTTCGCCGGCAGTGCTGAACCAATGGACGCCGACGACTGGCTCAGGTCAATCGGCAAGAAGCTGGACATATTGCAGTGCACTGATCGGGAGCGAGTCCTGTTCGCCTCCCATCAGTTGAATGGGCCAGCATCTCAATGGTGGGACACTTTCACCGCTTCGCACGCCAACCCGCAAACGGTGACGTGGAACGAATTCGAGCAAATCTTTCGCAAGGCTCACATCCCCACCGGCACCATAGCACTGAAAAAGAAGGAGTTTAGAGCCCTGCGCCAAGGAAGTCGTACTGTCAATGAGTACGTGCAAAAGTTCAACCAACTGGCCCGCTATGCGCCGGAAGATGTGGCTTCCGACGAGGCCAAGCAAGAAAGGTTCATGGAGGGCACGAATGACAACATATCGAGATGGTGATATCGGGTGACTATACTGACTTCCACCAGTTAGTCAGTAAGGCCATCCGCCAGGAGGGCAAGCACATGGAAATGGAATCGCGGAAGAAAAGAATGGCGGACCAGAGGAACAACTCTGGAGGTTCTTTCAAGAGTCGCACCACTCCTCCGCACTCAAACAAGTTCAGACCCCAGGGCAGCAACTTCAAGAACCAGTCAAGCAGGTTCAAGTCCTCAACCAGCCGCCCGCCGTTTCAGGCCAACCGCCAGCAGTTCCAAAGCAACCGCACCCCAACAACCGGTGGCTAGGTGCAGAAGAGCAGTCCGCCAACTGACGGATTAACCTGCTACTACTGCAAGGGACCAGGGCACTTTGCCAAGGCGTGCCCCAAGAAGATTCAAGCGGCAGCGACTTGAGGAGCCTCCGGAAGTCAGAACCAAGGGCAGCAGAAGCCGCAGACCTTCGTCAAGGGGAGAGTGAACCACGTGACAGCTGAAGAAGCTCAGGCTGCACCGGACATCGTGCTGGGTATGTTCCTTGTCAATTCAGTACCAGCATCAGTCCTTTTCGATTCCGGAGCATCACATTCATTTGTATCAAAAACTTTTGTGGATAAGCATGGGTTGGGTAGGGTAACCCTTAGCAACCCTATGATAGTTCACTCCCCTGGAGCAGAAATGAGGGCAGGGACCCTGTGCCCCAAAGTGGAATTACTCATAGATGGGACCCGATTCCTAGCCAATCTTTTGGTTTTGGAATCACAAGGATTAGCTTCTCGGGATGAACTGGTTAGCCAAGAATCGAGGACAGATTGATTGCGCTACCAGATCCATCACCCTCACCAATGACCAAGGCATAGAAGTGATCTTCTCTCCCCAGATCCCGGAAGCAGAAGAATGTGCCCTCTTCCACCTCCAAGTCTTGGAAGAAGTGCCGATAGTGCGGGAATACCCAGATGTTTTTCCCGAGGAACTGCCTGGAATGCCGCCCGATAGGGAAATCGAGTTTGTGATTAACCTAGTCCCAGGCACCGCCCCAATTTCCAAGAGACCCTACCGAATGCCTGCTAACGAGTTAGCAAATTGAAGAATCAACTCAAGGAACTAGAAGACAAAGGATACATCCGACCCAGTTCGTCACCTTGGGAAGCACCCGTCTTGTTCGTCAAGAAAAAGGATGAAAGTTTGAGGCTATGTGTGGACTACAGAGCACTCAATGATGTCACCATCAAAAACAAATACCCCCTCCCCTGGATCGATGACCTGTTTGATCAGTTGAAAGGAGCCGGTGTCTTCTCCAAGATCGACCTACGATCAGGATACCATCAGCTGAAGATTCGTGAAGAAGACATTCCCAAGACTGCCTTCTCCACCAGATACGGACATTTTGAGTTCACGGTCATGTCGTTTGGACTGACCAATGCACCAGCCTACTTCATGAGTATGATGAACAGCGTATTCATGAAGTACTTGGACAAGTTTGTAGTAATCTTCATCGACGACATCCTCATCTACTCCAAGAATGAAGAAGAGCATGAGCAGCATCTCAGAATCACCTTGGAGAAACTTCGAGAGCATCAACTCTTTGCCAAGTTCAGTAAATGTGAATTCTGGCTAAAAGAGGTTACCTTCCTCGGACATATTGTGACAGCCGAAGGAATTGCTGTAGATCCTTCCAAGATAGAAGCAGTAATGGAATGGAAGCAACCGAAGTCCGTAACTGAAGTCAGGAGCTTCCTTGGACTCACGGGTTATTACCGCCGGTTCATAGCAGGATTCTCTGAACTAGCCAAGCCAATGACTCAGTTGTTGAAAAAGGAAAAGAAGTTCGAATGGACGAAGGCTTGTGAACAAAGTTTTCAAACCCTTAAGAAGAGACTAGTCTCAGCGCCCGTGCTCGTTTTGCCGGACGTGCATAAAGGCTTCGAGGTTTTCTGCGACGCCTCTCGCCTAGGCTTAGGCTGTGTTCTGATGCAAGAAGGCAAAGTGGTAGCCTATGCATCGCGCCAACTCAAGCCTCATGAGTGCAATTATCCTACTCATGACTTAGAGTTAGCCGCAGTAGTGCACGCCTTACAAATCTGGCGCCACTATCTTATCGGTAACCGTTGTGAAGTATACACGGACCATAAGAGTTTGAAGTATATCTTCAACCAGGCAGAACTCAACCTGAGGCAGCGAAGATGGTTGGAGTTGATAAAGGACTACGACATCGGTATACATTACCACCCCGGAAAAGCGAATGTTGTAGCCGATGCCTTAAGCAGGAAGTCTTATGCAAACATGGTGATATCGGAAGAAGACCAGACCCGACTTCAGGAGGGAGTCGCCCTTCTAAGTCTAAATCCGATGGGACCAAACATCCTCACCATCCTGGAGGTACAACCTAGCTTGCCTGATCATTTTAAGGAAGCCCAGAAGGTTGACGAGGATATCCAGGAAATCAGAAAGAATATGAGAAGGGGGAAGGCCCCAGGATTCAGTGAAGATGAGCATGGTACCGTCTGGTTCGAGAACCGCATCTGTGTGCCAAATAATCAGGAAATCAAAACCATGATTCTGAAAGAGGCCCATGACACCCCATACTCAATCCACCCAGGTCGTACCAAGATGTACCAGGACCTAAGGGAAAAATATTGGTGGGTTAGTATGAAGAAAGAAATAGCAGAGTTTATTGAAGCCTGCGACACCTGTCAACGAGTCAAAGCTGAACATCAGAGGCCAGCAGGACTCTTGCAACCATTGCCGATTCCAGAATGGAAGTGGGAAGAAATCGGTATAGATTTCATAACCGGATTCCCAAGGGCACAATCAGGTTATGATTCAATCTGGGTGATCATAGACCGATTAAATAAAGTAGCTCACTTTATACCAGTCAAGACTACTTACTCCGGGAGTAAGTTAGCCGAGCTATACATGTCCCGGATTGTGTGCCTGTATGGCGTTCCCAAGAAAATAGTGTCAGATCGAGAAAGTCAGTTCACTTCTCGATTACGCGAGTCGCATGAAGAGTTAGGAGTAAGCACGGTTTGATGCGCTTACCACCCCCAAACAGATGGTCAAACAGAGAGAGTTAATCAAGTGCTCGAGGATATGCTGAGAGCTTGTACGCTGGACTTTGGAAACAGCTGGGACCGATCATTGCCCTATGCAGAGTTCTCGTACAATAATAGCTACCAAGCCAGTCTGCAGATGACACCCTTCGAAGACTTGTATGGACAAAAGTGCAGGACTAAAGGAATACGCGTAGGCTACGGAAGCAGAAAATAAAACTTTTCTACCGCGCACCCAAGAACATCATGCTAAGAAAGGATCATGGATCATTACCACTTAGACGCGCAGCGCAATGAAGAAGAATTGAAACCGATCCAATCACGCGCGTCGAGGTAGTAGTGGAAGTAGCCGATCGTCCGAACAGATCGTCTCCTCCACGCACGCCGATCAAGACGCAACGAGCAGCGCCTCCACCGGTATCCACACGTCGGGGCTGGGCGCCGATCGCGAGTGTACTAGCACTCGTGAGCGGCTAGGGTTTGGCTCGGGAGGTGGCGGCTAGGGTTTTGCTAGATGTTAACAGGCACAAATCCTCCGCCTCGCCTCCATATATATAGACCTCCTCACGTGGGCCTCGTGGACCGAGGCCCAATAGGAGTCTATTCGGATCTCTATCCGAATTGAGCCCATATCCGAATCATATTCGAATTAGTGTTCCAACCCGTTAAGCGTGCGACCACAGAGGTTCACGTATACTTGGTCGTGACTGAAACGCCTTTCCGGTTACCATGTTAATAGCGGTCTCTAGTAAGACATATTAACCCCAAAGTATATGTAAAGATCATATCGGCTGAACTCGTAATGTTCTCTCATGTACGAATCCCTTTGCCTCACGATATAGATTGAGCTCAAGGCGAGACTGTGTCATCCTCTTAATAGCTCAATCACTCTCTCGATTCCGTGATGGATTATAAACTCGTGATTGACTCCTCAATCACCTTGGCATGGCCATGCACTTTCATAATCCATTACATCGAGGGCCAGAGATATCTCTCCCATAAGGAGGGGCAAATTCTATCTTGATCATTCACATCCCACTACATGTTTCATGGCAAACCCGAAGACTACTTTTATGACTACCCATTCACGGAGTAGTGTTTAGTAGTCCCAAAATAAGCTACTACTCATATTGGGAACCATGATGACCTCAAGTCTAAGGACTCTACATAAACACTACTTGAGACCAGCGATGACACATGGAATCTCTGCAGTGTCTCATGGCAGTCTATCAACATATGTTCACTAACACATGTCCATATTATTGATTTGGTATCACCATACCATGATCCATGAGACATGATCATCAATCAATACATATGCTGATCTTTGTCTTTGAATCATATTTGTTCCTCATATGATATACGATCAGGGATCATTTAGAAATAGCAACATCTTAGTATTTAAGAGTCTCATGAATAAGTCACATACTCATTGATCAATAATGATGATGTCTATTCCAAGGAACAAAGTAATGTATCATAAACATAGTATGTGATATATACAACATCTCCATGTTGCCTCTAGGGCATATCACTAACAAGGACACCCTTGCTTTGGGATCAGCAAGGAGAACCTTAAGGAGTTGGGCCGAACCTGCTACAAGACGCAGAAGATAAGGTTAAGAAGATCAGAGACCGACTGAAGATAGCCCAATCTCGACAGAAGAGCTATGCGGACAACCATCGTCGAGACTTGACTTTCGAGATTGGGGACTACGTCTATCTTAGAGTATCCCCACTCAGAGGTGTAAAAAGGTTTCAAGTTAGAGGAAAACTAGCACCACGGTAAGTGGGCCCTTTCAAGATTCTGAACCGAAGAGGTGCAGTCGCTTATCAGTTAGACTTGCCGCCAAGCATGTCAGGGGTGCACAATGTCTTTCATGTCTCACAGATAAAGAAGTGCCTCCGGGTACCTACAGAACAAGCCGCACTGGAAACCTTGGACCTTCAGGATGACCTCACCTACCAGGAGCAACCAATCAAGATTCTCGAGACAGTAGAACGTCAGACCAGAAGGAAGACCATCAGATTCTGCAAGGTTCAGTGGAGCAATCACACCGAAGAAGAAGCCACTTGGGAGCGAGAAGAAGATTTAAAGACCAGCCATCCCCATCTCTTTTGCTAGCCAGTGCAAATCACGAGGGCGAGATTTCCTTTAAGGGGGGTAGGTTTGTAACATCCCAAAATTTTGTTCCTTTATTAAAAATCAATTCTGGAATTTATTGGATTTTTCTGGAGTTATGTCAAAGTCCTGATTTGAGAAAAATTAAAAACTTTAATTTATAAAAGCCAAAAATGAATTTATTACCTTACTGAAAGTTAAAACAAATGTAATTCATCTTCCTAAAGTCAAATATGAGATTACATTAATTTTCCAGATTTTATGAAGAATTAAAACCTTCCCTTTTTAAATCAAATTGTGCTTTTGCAAAATATACTTATCAAATTGGGTGGAAAATATTTTTATTAAGTCCCAGTTAGTCCCAGAATGTTCTCTGAATTTTTCTGGATTTTTCAAAACTTATTTGGTATTTTTCTGAGTTTTCTAAAGTTAAATAGCATTTCTGGAAATCAAAAAGGAATTTAAAACCCAAACTCTCCCTCAGGCTGCCAAGTGTCGCCCATCGGGCCGCCCCGCCCCGCCGGAATCTCCCTCAGCCGTCCGATCTGACTTAAACCCTCATCCCGCCTTCCCTCTCTCCGCGTGCGACGCGTGTCGTACATCGGACCGTCCACTCCCGCGCCGGATTTAATCCTGGCCGCCCGCACCAACTTACCGCTTAACCGCTCCCCTCTCCGCTCCTACCGCCACGTGGCTTGATCGGGGACGTTCGCCGTTGTCGGATTACATCCCGCCCGTCCGCAGTCACTTAATCCCTCGCCCAAGACCCAGCGGCCCAGATTTTCCCCCCATTGCCGGATTGAATCGTGGCCTTCCCCTCTCACTTACCGGTTCACTCGGATCCAACAGCCCGCACCCCTCCCCTTTGCCACGTGCCGCTCATCCGACCGTCGCCCTCATCCTTTCCTTTTCCCTTCTCTCGCTGGCCGGTGGGACCCACGCGTCAGATCCGTCGTCCCCGCCGCTTTCCTTTCTTCTCCGCGCGATCCCCGCCCCGCTGCCGCCATGAATACCAAAACCGAAGCTTTTAAAGCTTCGGTTTCCTTCCCGTTTACTACCCCGCGCCGATTGCAGATTGCAGTTGATCCTCCACCACGTCCGTTGCAGGCATAAATTCCCCCAATTATGCCCTCTTTCACCGTCGCGTTAATCTCCCGAATCCGGCGAGTTACGTGCAACGGTTACCACCTCTCTCTGCCTATAAAAGGGCCTCCCCGAGGTCCCTCTACCCACACCGCCACCCCTCGTGCCTCCAATTCACGAAATCGAGCCTCGAAGCCCTCCCTACACTCGTTTCCCTCCGCCGGCCTTCGACGACTCCGGCGAACGATTCCGGCCGGCTCGAGCCACCCCGCCCCTCGCTGGCGCCTCCCCGACATAGCTGGTGCCCCGGCGATCCCCGACGACCTCCTCCCCGAGCAAGTGCGCCACCGGAGCTCCCCGCCGCCGTGAACCCCTTCTCCGGCCGCCGCCCCTCTCCGCCGATTCTCCTCTCCGGTCACCCTCGGCCTCCGCGCAAGGTACAGATGCACTCCCCGCGTTCCCCTCTACATTTTGATACCCTCGGCCGGTGCCGCCGATCACCAGAGCTCCGGCGACCATCGGGCCCCGAACGCCGCCGCCCGCCGGCACGTCGTCGGCCGTCGGGTGAGTTGCGCGGCGTGGCGGCCAGTGGCGGCGGTCGGCGCCACGCCCGGCGCCACTGGCGCCCGCGCCACCTCGCGCGCGTGCCGCCACGTCGGCACGTTGCCGTGATGTGGCAGCCACGAGGCAGCCACGTGGTGCCAAGTGGTAGCCACGTGGTGCCACGTCAGCGCCACCCCCGCCCCCGAGCGCCCGCCTGCCACCTCACCTCCCTATCGGGTCCATGGACTCAGTCCACCAGATCCGGGCCCCACCTGTCAGCCTCTGTCCGAATATATTAACCCTAAGGTTGACGTCATAATCTGTGTTTTCCTATAGAAAAATAATTCGTGCTGACGTCATAAATCCTTTTCGGTTTAAAAATAATCCAGAGAATGCCCCTTTTTCTTTTAATTTGAATTAAAACTTTGGAAGGCTATAACTTTTGCATTTTAACTCCAAATTGACCCATTCAAATTTCTAAATTTTTCTAAAATCATGGTCTATCCATTACTGGAATAATTTTGAAATTTTGAAATTTATTTAAATTTTGTTTGAATATATTTTGTAATCCCAAGATTTAAATTTAAATTAAAAATTTCCAATTTCTTTTAAAAGCCTCAATCCCTTTTCAAGAATTGTTAGTCCACATCCAAAATTCAAAATTCTGTCTCCCAGTTTATTTCATAATTTTTGGAGGTTGTTTGGATTTCATTTGAATTTTATTTTGAATTGGCTCTTTCATTAGATATTGACGATAACGGAGAGTTTGAATTCGACGAATCGCAGCAAGACTTCGATCAAGGCAAGTTACACCTTTGACCATGTTGAACCTAATATTTCAAATGTATTTATATTGTTTTACTGTATATGCATGCGTATCTTTACTCAAATATAATTTAAATTTGCTTTAAAGCTAGTTATACCCATAATCCTTTGATTATAGCCCATTTGAAATCCCGAATTCATGTACCTTGTCACCCTAGCTGAAAACTAGTTAGTACCATAGTATTAACTAGAAATTTTGTAGAAATGCTTAGCCCGGCTTAATATAACTTTAGGTGGGATCAACTATTTCACATGAAATGTCAGTTTTAAAATGAAACCTTGACTTCGGAGAGTCAATGGTGGTTTATGGAAATTTTTTTAAAATGAAGATAGATACATGATTTGGACTTAGGCTAATGGGTAGGTGGTGGGTGCCGGTATGCCTCGTGTTTGGTGACACCTGGTTGATTATCGTGCACGGGGGTATGTGGTTGAGCCTAAATCCACTTAAGGACCGTTTCTGTGATTCATTTTACGAAGTCACTTCGTACTACCACAAGTCCGGTATGGGACAGACCTGGCTAAGTAATTTGTGAAGTTCCAATTATAGTCTCGCTATAGGCTGAATGTGAGCGCGGCGTAGGCTGTGGGAAGTCTCACATGGCACCAGAGGGGGCTCCAACTCGTGGATTCGAGTTTTGGTGAAACCTTAGTGGCGGCGTGGTTATTTTGGCTATGGATCATTAGAACAGCCTTGTCATGAACTTTCCGCCGCACACCTAAAGCAGTGTGTTTATCGCGTGGCTCAAGTGAGAGTAAATATCTTGTGGGTAAAGTTGTACACCTCTGCAGAGTTAAGAACCTATCTAGATAGCCGTGTCCATGGTCATGGACATGCTGAGTAAAGTCATCACAGATTAGACTTGGATTTTATAAACTTGGTTTTTGAGCAAACAAATGGCAGTCTTAGTTCGGGTCCGGGTGGATTCGCGTGTATTGGTTAGTGTGGGTTGGAGCCTACACTAACGATAATATTTGTTAAAAACAATGTTTCATATACCGTATTAAAAGTTCAGCTTTTCGTACTTACATTATTGTATTTAAATTCAAGTAATGCTTTCCGCACATTTGCCCTATTAAGCCTTTCTTTGATATCCATTATGCATGCATCAACTCTGCTATAATTCCTGGTGTGACTTGAGTAAGCATTCTATATGCTTACCTTGGGAGTACTCTTTGTACTCTCCTTGCTAAATCTGTTGCCAGACTTCGAGGGCGACTACGACGGTGAGGACTACTTCAGCGAGTAGGACGCGTCTTACAGTCATTCGCCTGTGGGAGGCTGGATGGGCTGTGCTGCCACCTTTACTATCTTTCCGCTGTTTTTGTTTATTTTGTTGGCCTTGTGCCCTTATTGTAAGACTTGGCCTTAAGACTGTATTTTCGTTTAATAATATTTCGTGGTTATTTTTGCATGATATACATTGCTGTTAAACCTGTGTGCACTAGCTTTTCCTGGGATAGTGCGATTTACACAGAGGGACTCGGAGTTGTTGTTCCGGGTCCCGACATCATGGCTCTCATTGCTTAACATTGAATAAAATGCTATATTCTCTCTTTTGCATCTTGATGACTCTATTGCCAAAAGAGGGAGAATATTGAAGAAAAAGCTTTTGAGAGCTTTGGGAGCGTTTGAGGAAAACTTGCTCTTTCTTTTGCTCCTTGTGTCATCATGGTCATTAGCATCTTTTTCTTTCCCTTGGACCATGTATGACTTTCAAACAAACTCAATCTTATACTTTTTCTGTGTTTGTCAATATACTCATCAAGGGGGAGATTGAGAGACCATGTGGAGGTGTTCCCACATTTGTGATGAGTAATTGACGGTTGGTTTAGTGAGTTTGAGTTTGTTTTGGGTTTTCCAGGGTTGAGTACCTTTACTTGAGCTATTGTTGATTATACTATTTCGTGCGGTGTTATGTGATGGTCTGCTTGTCTGTGTGACTGCAAGACTTCGGAGCTAGGTCATGGTGAGGCGAGAAGGACCGGGACTAGACACAGGAGGTGTCGAGGTCCAGACGGTCAAAGATGCCGAAGATGATCGAGACTGCTGAGGTGGTTGCGAGCTGAGAGACAATGAACCGGAACTACCCGTGACGAACACGACGGGCGATGACGAGCGGACCGAGACTAGCTCAGGAAGGAGTCGAGGTCCAGATGGTCAGGATGCCGGGTGCGGTCGTGTGTTGACAGTAAGCTTCTAGGAAAGTGCGGCAGGGACATTTCGATAAAATGCGCAAGGCGGCAAAATGAAAGCGAGATGTTAGGGTTTGGAGTGGAATTGAGGTTTCCCTCCAAATGGTTCCCTGGTGTTTGACCTTTGCCTGAAATGGAAGTGAGATGAGGGAGTGGACTCAAGCTGCCACTTCTTGAGTTTCTCCATATGGGGGTGCTCCTGTGTGTACGAGAAAAAAAGGAGTGGTTTCCAGTGTTGTGCTGGACATGTGTGTGAGAAGCTCATTTTTTCTTTCTCTCCTGCGTGTGTGCCTCCAGGGGGTGTTCTTGTGTTTGGGAGAGGGAGAGAATGAATTGAGAATCCATATAATCATTCCTCTTGTTTTAATGTCTATGCGTATCGGGACTCCTCTGTAATCGTTCATGGTGATGATCCAATGGATTGAGTTTGAGTTATTTTTGTTCCATGACATTTCACTGAAGTCTTGTGCTTTTCTCTGTTCTCCTTTGTGGTGAAATGAGATTGTTTCTTTGTGTGTTTTGAGTGTGAGCTGAATCTTTTGCTTGAGCAGCTGTGTGTTTTGGCTTTGTATGGGAAACTATTCTCAAGACTATTTGGTCAGCTTTTCCCAAGAGCAATTCTCAAAATCAACTTGTATTCATTTGCAGCTCATTTCCTCTGTTTGAATAAAACTAGGGTTTGTAGTCAGGGAATTTGTATTCTCTTGGTTGTGCCAACTAAAAGATGTGAGAAAGGGTGAGTTCTTGTGCTCTAAGTTCAACTCCCTGCGAATCCAAAGGATCTTGAGCAATCAAGCTAAAGATCATGAGAAATATGGATTCCTGTCTCTCTTGACTCTTCTCTGAAAATTTCAGATTGTTTGTCTTTTTAAGTTCCTTGGCTGCAATTTCTCCTCCCAGAGGGTTAACAATATATTAGTTCAAGTTCTTGTACTTTTTGGCCTAAGAAGAGAAGAAATTACTCAACAATTTTCAGATTTCGGGTTGCTGCAGTATTAACTGTTTTCAGCCTTTTCAGAGGCAGCAGTTCGGTTTGTTCTTTTGTTCAGCTCTCAGGTTGCTGCTCTCGGCTGTAGTTCAGTCTGAAAACAAAATTGAATTGCTGCTTTTTGGGTCGGCCAGCAGCAGCCACTCTACAATCTTCGGCCTCTGTTCTGCTTGTTTGCTGCCTGTAGTAATAACCGAAACTATAGTCTCTGTTTTCAGCATTTCTTGTGTTCTTCTCTGCTCATTCGGCTATTCTTCTCAAATCCTGTTCTCTGCTGTGCTGCTCGGTTTGGTCTGTCTCTGCAGTGCAGTAATTGCAAGTTCTTTATTGCATATGTGTGATGGCTAGTAGTTGTGAAAGTCCAAAGGGGATGTGCTTGCTGCATGTGTGTGTTTGCAAGGTTGTGCAGCACTAGAGTTTCTGCTCTTTGGTCTGTGAGCAGAGAGAAGTTGAGGGTGTCTGCGTGTGTGCTAGTGAAAAGAGTAGACAGCAGCATTTGAGCATTTTTACTACGGTTGTAGATGAGAAGTGTGGAGCCGTGTGGGGAGTGGGGTGCAGCTGCAGCATTTTGAGTCTTTGCTTTTGTTCTGAGTGCGTGTGGTGCCGAAGATGTTGGAGGAGACTTCTGGCATATTTTATATGTTATTGAAGGCGGAACAAAATCAGAAATCATTGAAGCTTCGCTTATTAGATCATCACTCTGGCAGCACATTGAGGTACTAAGACTATCTACTAATATGAGGCTTCATAATCCAAAGCTCCCAATTGTGGAACGTGAAGCACTCTCTACATTTGCTCAGTGGGTACTTGACATTGGAGATGGTCAGGTGCCAATGGTTAAAAAACCAGGAGATCTTTATCCAACCTGGATAACTATACCAAATGACCTTCTATTACTGCCAGCTAATAACAATCTGGATACAATTGTGCAAGCTATTTGTGATTCATTTTGGATAAACTATCAAAATGCTGAGTACTTAGCAGAACGTGTAATTATCTGCCCAACTAATTCTGTTGCTGATGAATTAAATGAGGCTATCTTTGATAAGATCCCTAGTGATAGCAAACAATACTTCAGCTTTGATTCGATATCGCAGTCTGACAGCCACATTGGTGATGTTGACCTCTTACATCCGCCCGAGTTCCTGAATTCTATAACAGTAAATGGTTTTCCGCAGCACAGCATATGCTTAAAGATAGGTGTTCCGGTGATGTTGTTAAGAAATATAAATCAATTCATAGGCCTTTGCAATGGAACACGTCTTATTATCACAAGACTTGGTGATCGAGTTCTTGAAGGCCGCATAATTACTGGAACCAATATCGGTCAATGTGTTTGTATTCCTAGAATTGTCTTAAATGTAACAAGCTCTCGATGGCCTTTCACTCTATAGCACTGGCAATTTCCAATCAAGCTTTCATACGCAATGACTATTAACAAAAGTCAAGGTCAAACTTTAAGCAAAGTTGGGATTTATCTAAGGAATCCAGTCTTCTCTCATGGACAGCTATATGTAGCAATATCACGGGTTACATCACGTTCAGGCCTGAAAATACTCATTGAAAATGATAAGGGTGTCGCTTGTGCTAAGACAAAAAATATTGTGTATAAAGAAGTGCTTGCTTCTGTTTAGTGTTCTTTGCTGCTGTTATTCTTCACCTTTCTCAGTCAGCCTTCTCATCTAAGAATTTTGGTCTACATCTACTTGTATCAGCTAAGCGCAATAGTTATAAAGATGACTTTTAGTAAATATGCCTTTTCTGTCATAGTTTGCAAACTGACATATATCTCTGGAATATTGCATAGATATCAAATTGCTACTCCTTTATTCGTGCTATATACGTTTGGTCGCTCCTCCAGAACGCTCTCAAAATAATGCAACACAGATAGAATTTAGTAAACCCAAATCTATTTTCTTTTTCTACAGTATACGCTATATGCACATCTATTTGCTCCTACATAGTATACAACCCTTCCTTTTCCTGTTGCTTCCCTATGTGTGCTTCTTATGTACTTCAGATATTTTTTCGCCTTCTCTCTTGTATTTAAATATTTTTTTCACCTCTTCTCTTCTTGTATATGACTGTGCTTTCATTCTATACATACGAAATAGATACTTCTTTTCCCATTTGATTTACGTATTCTATCTACTTTACTATATTCTAAAAGTAATACGACAGATATGAACTTTACTAAACGTATCTAGATTATCTTATACCAAATAGTGTACTGCGTATGCAATCACTCATCTATATATATTATGCATCTTATTCTTCTCTTTTTACTTGTGTTTAGCACTTGTGTTGTTCTATTTCTTCGCATGTTTTCCGTTTTCATATTTTGCTATTCTTACAGTGATATACCCTGCACTGTTATCGTTATGTTATACAAAGATGTTCTTCCAATTTGCACTATACCACACTTACTTGTATAGCACTTACTCTAGAGCTCTTTGTGTTACACAGGTTCCAGATGGCATATACGCTATTAAACCATATCAATCAGAGTTCGCATAAATGGAAAATACTTGTTCGTCTAGCACGAGTTTGGGAATTTAGAAATCCACAGGATCAAACAGATATATACCACTTGGACTTCGTTATGCTTGATGAACTGGTTTTTAATACTTAGCTCAATCAATGCTTTAATCCATACAGATAGTGCTCTTTTCTTTTGCAATGTTTTTACCCTCAATACACATAATGTTATTACTACATTATTGCTCTTGAACCCGCTTTTCTATATACATAATGCACCAATTCTTTAGCACCTAAAATAGAATTTAATCTTTTTTAGGGACATGTTATGGAAGGAATGGTTCCACAGAGATGGCTTCACAAATTTACATCTTTATTAAAGGAAGGATCTATTTATGAACTTGAATACTTTGAAGTGCTTGAGGCAAAACAGACATATAGAGTAGTTGATATTAGCACCTCAGTTCGATTTTCAAAATATACAAGAGCTACCGAAGTGTTACCAGAACCAGATGGTTTTTCGCTCTATGCATGATCACATTGGCAAAAATGCTTTATTGTCAGGTACAGTACCTGTTATACTCATTTTGTTAGCAGTAACCATTTTATCTGGTATTTTAGAGCGATAAATATGAATGTTTCTATATTACTTTATTTTGACCTCTTCGTTTACCCTCTATGGATACCATATATTGTCGCCCTTATAACCGCTATTTCACCACTTATTGAAACAACAATGAAATTAGGCCCAACAATTAAGCGCATTGTTAATATAACAAATGGAAGGTATATATATTCTCTACAGTTTTCCTTTCTTTGCGGTTCCTTATAGTTTGTTGTTTATAGCTATAGCGTTTCTACATTACCTTCAATAAGTCAGTGTGCTTTGCGGGTTGTTCTCAGTCAAACAGGAATTATCACATTATGGGGGCATCACGCAGAGTCATTTGACACTGAAGTTCTCCTCACCACTTCTCAGGATAAACCAGTCATTGCTTTATTTGTTGGCATGTCAGTTGGTACATACTCAGGTAAATTACACTTACTCTCTCATGTAGTTATCAGTAAAGAAAACACACATGTACCTTACTTCATTACTTTATTGTTCTATATTATTACTGCTTACTACTTCTTATATATATATATATATAGGTCAGCTTGCATTGCAGAGTTGTTTAGCAACAAAGTGGTATATCAACATACCAATACTGGAAATATGCGCTCTATAGAATATGTACAGCCCATTATTTTCATTCTAAGCAATTCAGCAATCACCAAGCACATAGTATTATCTTTGAATATAGTTTCTACACTCCTTTGACTCCTGTTAGTAATATGCTTTACAGAATAACCAACCAACCACATCAAATTGAATGGCGAGAAGACAAGCACACCAACACCAATCCAGCTACCACTACAGTTTCTGAATTGATAAACCTCATACCCCACGAAGTTTTGGTACAGAAAAAAAAACAATACCTTATACATATGTTTACAAATTACGTTTTACATACACAGTCTGTTAACTATTCTCGGTTATGGTGCGCATAGGGTCAACGCTATAGACTTACCATACTTATTACAGACTTAGTATTATCACAATCATGGTGGTACATAGCGTGCTCTTCATGTTGGAAGAAGACCTTCCCAAATGGAGACGGATATAGGTGCCAAAGATGTAATGGTACAATGATGGAACCAAGGTGTATACCTATTCACACATTTATGCAGTTTGGATCTTTTATAGAATCAATCGTTGATCAATAAAAAAAATATACTGCATAACATGTTTTTTGGTTCTTGAAACAGATATAAGATAAATGTCTATGGCGTTGATCTTGAAATCACTCAACAGCACGCAAATGCCCGTGTACAATTTATGTTTTTTGGTGACATGGCCCAAGAACTCGTTGGGAAACCTCCCATGCTTTTGGTTGCGGCAGCTGAAAACCAACCACAATATATCCCACCTGAGATAAGAGTAGTCATTGGCTGAAAATATGAAGTCATTGTTCAAATGTCACAAGGGTCGCTACAGAGCGACGTTCCAACGTTTCATGTACGATCGATAGCAGCCCAACCAGACCCCAATGTATTGCCATTGTTAGCCAACCAGAAGCTTCATCGTCACTGTCCAAAAAAATGCAAACAATTACGTACCATGAAGAACAGCCACCTGCTATTCCATCAACACCACCACCTGCTTCTACCACATGTGCAGAAACAGCTGCTCCCTCAGCTACGACAACTCTTGGTATTCCAGAGGTGAAAAAATAGATCCTGTCGCCATTTCCTTTCCCAGAATTCTAGATAGACCAATCACTTCATATACAGAATGTTTTTCCCGTACATTATCTTATGTCTAACCGTTTACACATCTATTGTAAGGTCACACCAGCATTGCACTATAATAAAACACTGCATCAGACTCTTGTATCTCCCACAGCTTCCCTATCTACCTCATCAGCAAAGGCAACTAAAAGGTAATTATTTTTACTCCACTCCTTTATTATCAACACTACTGTTCAGAAACCCAAACAAAAAACATAGGTTTCAGATCTGGACTTTTTATGCTTGTTTATTATTCTTGTTTACAGAATTCTTCGGCCTCTGAAAAAGAGCAAAGCTACAAAGGAATGCAAAACAGTAACCCACTAGAAAAGCTACAGAGTAATACATTTCTCAATACGCTGCTTGCTACTATGAACAAATTAATGAGGCACATGCTCACAACGATTTCTACAACTTTTTTCCCTTCCAGGAACACTACGCATCTTGCTCCCAGTGAAAACTGTAACATCCCAAAAGTGCGGGACTATGATATTTGAAAAATAATAAAAATATTTTCTCAATTTTCTGTGCATTTCAAAATATCGTTTATCTGAGTTCTTGATTTGGAATTTCGGGCGGCAAAAATTCAAATTAAATTCTCTAAACTCATGAACCCTGTCTTCAAAAATTGGAATCCGGATTCTCACTCTCTTTTGTAAACCTTGAAATCCAAATTTGAGGGCTAGAAACTTAAACATCATTACTTAAAGTTGAATATTAAAAGGATTTAGCTCATCAAACTAAATTGACAAACTACGTAATTAAAATACCAAGTTCAAACTAAAGTTAAAATTTTGTTATTTAAATTCTTTGGCACTTAACTATTTCAGCAAGAAAATTTATTTGCAAAACTCTCAAATTTCGGAAAACTTCCTTTGGGCCGGCCCCTTATCCGCTCGGCCCATCCGTCATCTCCTTTATACCCATCATCTCTTCTCCTCATCCCTCATTTCTATCCAGCCGCCGCCAGGCTCCTTCCTCCTCCTTGTCTCCACCCGCGCTGCATCTTTCTCAGCCCTCCGGCCTAGCGTTGCAGAACTGCGGCACCTATCCCCAGCCCCTCGCCTCCAGCTCGGCGCCCCCTACTCCTCCACCTTCCTCCCTGGCGCTACTCGTGGCGGCCCATCCCCAAGCACCGCGCCGCATCTCCAGGCCCACCGGTGCCCTCTCCAGTTCCCTTGCACGGCCCCTTCCTCCTCCTCCGGCATGGCTCCACGCACGCCTGCTTTCCATCCAGCTCAGCCCGTGAACTTCGCCTACCTGCGCCGTGCCCCAGCACCTAGCGCCGCCCCTTCAATGCTGACGTCACATCTGAGCTCTGGCCTGCCTCCGCGCTAGCTCTGCGCCGGCCTCGCGTTGCTTTAATGCCGCGCGTTGCATCAGCTTGACCAAGACAACCACCACCGTTATTACTCCTCTTGCCCTTTTCCTTGCCGTGCGCCGCACCACCTAGCTAGCTGAGCTAGCCACCGGCCTCGCCTGGCGTCGGTCCCTGAGCGTCGCGTCGCCGAGCTAGGAGCTACCGTCATTACTCCTCAGCAACCTTGGGCGTTAGCCGCCGCGTGCCAAGCTGCCGTCTCCTCCCTCCACCGGCCTACCTCCACCAGCCCTGCGCTTGGCATTACTCCACCACCTCGTCGCCTTCAATGCCCAGCGGTCGATCAAGCCTACTTCGCCTATAAGAAGACTTGTGCTCTCTGGCATCTCTTCGTGCCCCTCTTTCTCTTTTCCCCACAAACCAGAGCATTGTTTTCCCCTTCTTTAGATTGCTCCACCGCCATCGGGTCTCCCTCTGCGCTGCTGCATCTCCAGCTATTAGCCGGCGCTTGGAGCTCCACCCGGACGGCCCAAGCATACCCCAACTACTGGCCGAGCCCCACGTTGGCCTCAGCTCACCGTCCACTGGAGCCATCCCGCGCCGCCACCAGAGCTCGTCGCCGGTCCGCTTTAGCACCCCTCCGACTAGGTCACTACCTTAGGTGAGATTCCCTCCCCCCACTCGTGCCCCTGCTCGCTCACCTCCTCCCCATCCCTTCCCGAGTCGGCGCCGCCCCACAGCTCTGCCAATCTCGCTGACCAGCGCCGCCGTGGACTCCTTCGGCTCCAAATTTTCCCCACTGTGTTGTGGCCTCTTCAGTTTCCGCCAATGTCTCCCTAGCCGCTCTTCACCAACACCATCACCCCTCTGACCAGGCGCACCGTCACCCCGGCTGTCTCTCC
The DNA here is from genome assembly GCA_036346265.1 of Melocanna baccifera. Lineage (NCBI taxonomy): Eukaryota > Viridiplantae > Streptophyta > Magnoliopsida > Poales > Poaceae > Melocanna > Melocanna baccifera. The sequence continues at coordinate 5,723,372 of CM070696.1, read as the reverse complement.
AACCGACCGGGCTCCCCTTCGGTTTTCCCCTTCTTTCTTTTGCATGCCAGATAGGTCCGACTGATATGCGTGGTCAGCTCCTAATTATCAGTCCCCCAGAAATCCCTATGATGGTGAGTATATGTGCAGAAATAGTCTACTCCCCCTCCTGTCCAAATTATGAAGTTTGCCTATGCAGGTTATGCAATGGAGCAAATGCATAAATCATGTTTTGTGAATTATCTGGGGAGTAAGAATTCACTTGTGAAACCAGGTTATGTAATGGAGCAAATGCATAAATCATGTTTTGTGAATTATCTGGGGAGTAAGAATTCACTTGTGAAACCAAATTAAAAGTTTATGCAAATACTAGGAGTTGCATTCTGAATATTTCCATGACCAATAGGGCTTGTTAGAGTAAACTTCTTGAAAAGGATAATAAAGATTAGGCTAAATCTATCTCTGTAATGGAGAAGTGCTGTTTTAACATTCAAGTAATTAGCCTAAATCTAGAAAAGAGAATGTTATGACAAAGTTTATTTGTGAAACTAAACTAGATGCTAAGCAATTAAGAATACAAAGGCAGTTAACCTTGTTTTTGTCTCAAGGCAAATAATGAAGTCATCAGAGGCAAGATTTTAAATCTGGCAAAAAGTTAATATAGATTCACTAAAATACCTTGCGGTATTGTAAACTAAATCAAAAGAAGTTGTTTATGAATATTGAACATCTGCACAAACCCTTGTTCAGAATTAATATAATACCAAGAACCATCATCTCATGACAACTCTACTCTTGTCTTGAGCATATTTCTGCTAAGGCAAACATTAGCTCATTAATTTAACTATAATCTTGTGCTCACAAAATGTCAAGAACAGATCATATCTCAGTTAAGAATAAACTCTAGTGAACAAGCAAATCAACTCAAAATTGTCTCACACCTTAATTAAAACTACAACCTTCAATCATCTCTCATAAGTTGATAACTACCAAAATAATCAACCTTGTTCCTAACCTTAATGAGATAAATAACCAACTCCCAACTATAATTAAATTCGGGAAAAGAAAAATACTTAAATTCTAGTATCTGGCAAATCACCTTCTCAGTCAATCTTTCTAAAGATTCAAAAGCCCTGTTTTGCTCTTGGAACTTTCTTGATAAATATAAAAATATTATAAAGGAACTTATCAAGAAAAGATCAAGTCCTTTATCTTGAACCCTGCAGAAAAATCCTATGGGTAATCAATTATTTAAATTCTTCTTGTTTCATAAAATTTTCCCTCACGGTAAAGCTATTCAATCAACTCCTTTCTATCAAATGAATCCATTCCAATCACTCCCTCTCTACTCTCAATTTGTAAACAACATAAAATTAGTTCAATTAATTTAACTATGCTTTTGCCGCCATTTGGATTTATTTGGTTTTTCATTCTGTGGCCACGTATTAGAAGCTGCAGTCTGAAGACGACAAGACCAAGCGGATTCGGGCTACAGTGAAGATTCAAGATTTATTGTGACTGACTGGTTAAGCGGGTTTGATTTAAAACAAAGCTGCAGTAAATAATCAAGGCAAGTCATCACTTTGATCATATTGATCCTACATTTTTCAAAAGTATGTTCTTTTAAATTACCAAAATGCATGCTTAATCTTGTTATACAAATGTATATCAAATATAAGGTAGATATTGCCCTTTTATGATACCAGTAGTATTATTATGATATTCTTTACCATTTGATTCAACTGATCATTGTCACCTTAGATAATAATACTAATATCATTAGCTAAGTCATATTTACTGCCAAGTGAGTCTAAAGCCAGGGCATTCAATTGTCTGGCTCATCATTACTTCAAACATGTGAAATTGTTTTGGGCAGTCATTGGATGTAGATGACTGATAGTTTTGGTATAGATTATCTTGTGCTTCTCAAAACCCTCAAAAATTTCTTACCTGTTTTGGCGGATGGTAAGTGTGGCTAGTGGATGTAACAATTAGGTTGCGGAAGCCCGTCTGGACAAATTAAGGACTGAATCCTGTGTTGACCTCACCATGTAAAACAGTACAAATCACAAGCTGACAAATCACAAGCCAGTAACGGAATGCACTTTGGCGGAAAGCACGATTTTCCTCGCTGGACGCAAAGCGTCTTGGAGGTGGTCGTGTCTCTAGACAAAGGCGGGCGCAAGAGGGGGTCTAGCTAGCGCCCAAAGGGCCTTCCTGTAGACAAAACCTTGGCGAGTGCAATCCTTTACTAGATATATTGTAAAGGTCATGTGATAATCCGGTTGATCTGCATGTCTAAGGAAACGTGCGAAATATAACAATTGGGTTATCTCTTGTGGGTAAAGTTGAGCAACTCTACAGAGTTTAAAACTATTCGAATAGCCCTGCTCGCGGTCAAGAGCGGACATGGGAACATCCTCGAGTTAGTTCTATTTCAAAAACTTTTTGCGGGTGGGAACAAAACTAAGTGGAAGGAAGTACTTCACTTTGTTGGATCTTTCCTGGAGGGATGTACTCCAGCGATAATTAGGGTGGATGTAGCCCAGTAATCAAAATTAGCATGGGTGGAGGTAACCATACACTGTAAAAGGTGGATGTAACCTGTGCTACTATTAATATTGCACTCTCTCTTTACAACTTGTATTTTGGTTAAAATCGCTAAGTCACAGGAATTTTATTTATGATATTTGGAAATACTGCTTTAGCAAATAAAATAACCTCAAACCTCCTTTCACAGCCTTGCCTATAATAGTTATTAGTGTTGCATTCTGTGTGGTAGCTTGTTGAGTACAATTGTACTCACTGTTGCTTATTACCCTCCAGTCAGTCAGGAAACAGAAGAAAAGGTCGACAGAGCTGGCATCCATGAAGGTCAAGGACTAGGTCGCGAAACCCCAGTTGGCCACCTGTGGGCAAGTCCTGAGGGTCCCACTTGTGTGAAGATTTTCCGCTGCTGCACTCTCTGCTTTTCGGCCCAATCGGACCATGTAAATTATTACTATACAGATTATGCTTTCGCTTAATATGTTTTTGATATTCAGTGATGTATCTGTGAGCACTAGCTACTGATCCAGGGAATAGTGCAGAAATCACAGAGGGATTTGGAATGAATAATTCCGGTTCTGACAAAAACTATGTCTCTGCACCACACCGCCAGCCTACAGTGCTTAGCACAAGTGTTACTACAAACTATAATAATGTTGATGCACTCTTCGCTCCCACCAGAGCTTGCTCCTGTCAGCCCCACTTGTTTTGTCATACACGACACCATCAGCTATGCCATCTTTACCAACAAAGCCACCGTGCCTAAATAGCGTTCTATTATAGTTAGCGCCGTGCTACCTAGCCTGACCATATTCAGAAACCTCTTCGCTTTCTCCGAGCTCTAAAGCATACACCAAATTTTTTATGAATCAATTTACTACCTTGCTCTTCCCGATTTGTTTATCACTGTGTTTCCCCTACGAAATTATTGATGCCTCTTACCGTCCACCATAACTACACTGCCAGCATAAACACATTAAGATCAGTGATTTGTTCCACAGCAAATTCCTTTATAGCATACAAACACTTCACGAAACTATATAAAACAATCATAGTACCTCCTGTGCCAAATATAGCGCGACCTATCCTCGCTTTCTTGCACACTCATAGCGGCCTAAACTAGCCCACGTACATACAGACTATAGAATGACAGTTATACCACGAACAAATTATATTTGTTTCGCCAAGCGCGCACACTACATAGACACAACCTCTATATCCTACCTCGAAGCATATTACAACCAGTTCTTTTATATACACACTACGTTCTGCACCAACCTAAAAACAAATCTGTTCTTAGCATGCTACAGATTTTAGTTCACAAATTCCATAGATCAAAACTGAAGAACTTCCTTAGTGTTCGCATATGTCACATAAATTTCGTATAGCCTTCATTCATCACATCTGCTTCTAGCTATTACCATACCATAGCTTCAGCACTTTGCCCTTAGCACGCGTACAAATAATAAATTTTGCGTTGAACCATTCCAGAAAGAAGTAACGTCGCGCAATACTTCTAGAGAAAAAACGCTTCGCTTATCCACGCACCACTCATCGTTAACCAATGTATGACATCTGTGATCCATTACCTTTTTCTCTAATAGATTTACTTCTGAATGCTTCCTCGTGATCTCACCGTTCTGTGCCTAGTATATTTAAACCAAACACTGGACTTTGTCAGATCGCTCTATATTTTGTTTTTACGTTTTCTTGCGTCCGTTTGCTTTCACGTTCTGCTCCTTCGTTTTCTCCTTGTTCTTTCAATTGTCACCACACTCAAACATGCACAACCTAAATGCAGCAATTTATTAACTAATCAGCATTGTGCTCTAGCTTAATCATACTTGGACTTCTTTCATCAGGTACTGCTTCCTCTTTTCATCTTTTTTCTTACTCAACATATTGTTTTTTCTTCTCTTAATGTTCATGCGGTGAAACCCCTACAGAATTAAAGTGTGAACCTCTTCTTTGAACATCCATCTATATAACTTCTTTATGATTTCCTTTTACATTCTTCGTGTTTTTCCTATTTCGACCTAAACAATTTGCCTTACAATACGAATCTTTTTTTGCTGCATCCACGAATGCAAATTCTTTATGTTTTTTTCATTTGTTCTTTCTGCTTTCTACACTTCTATAAGCAAAACAGGTAGAAAACCCTTTATTTATCATCATTTCTTTATTATTAGTACACAGTCTTGCTAAAGAGTTTTCCCATTTTTTCCCCTCTACGATTTGCACACTTAATTTCATCACGAAATCATTACAACACTAATTTGGTGAACCCTTTCTGAATTTACATGCATTTTATAAAAAATTCATTTTTTACCACAGCATCCCCTCTTTTTTCTTCCACTCCTTTATTCGTGAAATTTTTGCTTTTGCTTTTATTTCTTCAGATGGTCCTCTCTTTTAGAGTATTTCACTTTGTCTGCAATTTTAACTACTACATTTCCCTAGTTAGTAAACATACTGCTTTCACAAATGTATATAGGTATACAACCTCCTACTGTAGCACAAAAAGTATATTACATTAGGAAATTGTTAGACTATATTTGTGCATTAAACACAACACACTCCGCTTGGATTTAAATTCTTAGTGCCTACAAATTAATTATTTCCCCCAGACTTAATATCGTATATTCTTTCTTGCCTTTATTTTTTTCTTCATATTTTCTTCTTATCGTATCATACAGGGGTGTCTTCAGAGAGCTCACTAAACTGTATATTGCTGAAGCGCAATTGTCTTCCTTCTACATTTACAGTCATCAGTTAATTTATTATAGGAGACTTTTGTTTCTCCTCTTCATAAAGTACTTTCTTTAGGCTTCGGTAAGTAAGGGTGAAAACGGGTCGGGTTTTTCCCAACCGATCCGATATCGAATCCGATTGGTAGCGAATTTGGTAAACTGGTTTGGTATCCGGTCGGATTCGGTTTCAGATACGGATATGTGTAGTCGGATTCGGTAGCGGATTCGGTATAAGTGATATCCGATCGAATGGCTTCGGTATTTGGTAAATCGGATATTATCCGAATGAAATCTGAATAAATATCCGAAACTTCTCCCGCCTCGCGCCTGGGGGACTAGGGGTCCACGCGAAATCCCAAACCTGCCTCCGCGCACCGCGCCCGCCTCCCGCACCACCTTCTCTTGTAGTAGTACTAGTTAATTATTATGGTTTAGATGTTCTACATGGGGGCAATTGAATCAGTTAATTACTGCTTCGTGTGGCCGTTAATTACTACTAGGTGAGCATTTTTAACTAGTACCTAAACATCTTGATTACATGTTCTTGTGATACCTTCTTTCCTAGAAGTGTTTCTCTGCAGTTTTCTGCTATATGTTAAACTTACTTTTGACAAGCACGGTGCGAGATATCTTTATGTTGCTCTTTGCAGGCATACTTAGTTATCTAACCATCTAATCATACTATGTTATATTTTGGGATTTAATCTGTTAAGAGTGTTTTTGATGGACTCATATTAATAAAAGAGAAGAAAATGGAAAACAATTTTCTTCCTATTGTACTTAGCTGTGCAATTGTGCATTGGTGACAGGAAGAAGAAGGCAGTTCACAAGACCACAACCACTGATGACAAGAGGCTTCAAACCACCTTGAAAATAGTAGGAGTGAACACCTTTCCTGGTATTGAGGAGGTCAATATTTTCAAGGATGATGTGGTTATCCAATTTCAAAATCCTAAAGGTGAAATGTTGCTATGCTAAAACATCACTTCTACATATTCTATAAAGGTTCCCTGTTTGCTTCTAATATTGCTTTTTCCTTGGTTTCCTGCAATGCAAGCATCTATTGCTGCAAATACAAGGGTAGTCAGTGGAACACCACAGACGAAAAGTAAGTCTTTGAGTTATAATCTTCATGGGTCTATTAATTGCTTAAGTAGCAGTATGTTTCCAGAGTAGCATAAATAGGTTATTGATGTCTGATATATGGATGACTGTTTGACTGGTCTAATTTTGGTTCTTACATGTACTTTAAACTCAGATAAGCGGATAGTTTTTTTATAAACTGAAGGCAAACAATATTAACTTTAACCGGTGGGACTTGCCTTGTAGTTTGTACATTAAAATTAGCCTCAGTATGCTGCCAAAATGAGGGTTGAAGTTAACACGAAATGTTTTTCATGTTACTGACTTACTGCATCATTTTTTACTCGGCGTAACTATAATCTTATCCTTGGCTTTCTAATTTGGACAGAGCTGCAAGATCTACTACCGACAATTATCAACCAACTGGGTATGAGACCTCTCTTTATTATCCGCTTATATTATCCGTTTCCGAGCCGAATCCGTCATATATCCGTCCCGACGGTACCGTATTCGAAACTCCGAATATTCCGAATTCGTATTCGTATCCGGTCTTACCGTATTCGACTCCGAATCCGAAGAAAAAATGTGGGTTAGGATACGATTTAAGCAATATCCATTCGAATCCGATCCGTTTTCACCCCTATCGGTAAGTGTTTCTTCCTCGTTTATAGTTATGTCATACATTGTTTTTTTGTTTATGTTCCTAGCATGGTGTTCTCAGTTTTTCCATACTATACAAAAGTGCCTTCACATAGTTTCCTAACCTCCACCATGTATCACGACCTATATACGATTTCAAATGTTGCATGTTGTTTGCAAAACATAAGCTTTTAAATATGCGTACAGTCATACATCCTACGATTGTAGACCACAGAGTAAATTATATTGCGCTATTCATAAATTCTATTTATGTATTACAGAAAACAAACTCAAACTAGGCCTATCTTTTTAATATTTACAGATTGAATTTTTCCCTAATTTTCATGACGTATATTCTTTTTAACCTTAATTCTGGCCATCATGTTTGCTTCTTCTTATGTTACAGAGATGTCCCTTCCAAAAGCTCACTAAATTATATATTATTGAAGCACAACCATCTTCCTTATAATTTTAGAGTACTCACCTTGCTTTACTACTACCGTTCTCTACTATTCCTGTCCATACAGTACTTTCTTTTGTCTCCAAAAAATATTTCTTTTTTTGCTCCTAATTATTTAACATACTGCTGTATTCCATTATTGATACGTAGCTATTAATGTTCTTGTTTTCTCGATTTTTTACCTTTTTTTATATTCGACCTCATAGTAAGTTCCCTCCAATGCCACCTATATACTTTTAGCCTTCTCGTGGTTAGCCTCGCACTAGGTCCCCTGTAACGCATTAAGCTTTTTCTTCTATGTAATACTATCTACCTTTTTTAGCTTAGTTTTTATCATCGTATTTCCTTCTTTCGGTATTAGACAACTGAACCTTCTGACAGCTCACAAGTTCACATATTATTAAAACACAATCATCTTCTTTCTAATCTCAGAGCACTTGACTTGATTTATTCTACGCTTTTTCTCCTCTTCCTATTCATCTCTTGTTACAAACTTTCCATGATCTTACTGTTTCTATTTTGCTATTGCAATTTACGTATTACAGTGCTTTCTCTTTTTATATCTGTCTTGTTCTCCATTTAGAATAGAATAGTCTTACTTTACTTTCAGCTTACTTTTATTTTTCGTAAATTATTTAGACCTAATTCCACCTAATCTTGAGTTTTTACTATTAACTAGATGGTTTACGTGGTGCATTCGAAGCCAGAAGATCTACTAGGATGGCCCACACAATTATGGGAAATGCAACAATACCTAGGAGCCACCAAACAACATCGACCCGTTTTCCATTCGGTTACTCACTATGTTGACGGTGAAAAATACGAATGGAAAACATGGGTAATGTTGTGGCTACAGACCAAACAGAGAGAGACGTATGGTAGTGGAGAGTTAGGTGAGCGAATGACCTCTTGGTCTGTCCAAGAACGGTCGTAACACACACACACACACATATATATATATATGTACTTTACACAGAGCCTACAAGGGATTCCTCGCAGCTTTGCAACCTGTCGATACAGGCTGGCTGGGTTCAGGTGGGGGTCACCCCTACAACAGGAGCCTCTCATGGTGATGGGCTTCACAGGCTGGGTTCAGGTGGGGGTCACCCCTACAACAGGAGCCTCTCATGGTGATGGGCTTCACAGGCCAAAGCCATGTTGCCGAGTCCTTTGGCCCCCTCCGTCCCGGCGGCCTGTGACGTTGCGCGGTTGTAGTTGAGAGTTGTTTGTTGCGTGAAGGTATGTCTGGCTCCCTGGAGACGGGGGGTTGGGGTCTGCAGCGGAGCCGGTGTTGAAGCGTTATGGCGTGGAGCCGAAGACCTCGCTGGTGCGGAGCTGTTTTCGCGCCGCGGAGCGGAAGACGTCGCTGATGCGGAGCCGCCGCGCCGCGGAGCGGAAGGCGTCGCGATGCGAGCCGCGCGCCGCGGAGCGGAAGGCGCGCCGATCGCGGAGCCGCCGCCGCGCGAGCGAAGGCGCCGCCGACGCGAGCCGCCGCGGTGCGGAGCGGAAGGCGCCGCCGACGCGAGCCGCCGCGCCGCGGAGCGGAGGCGCCGCCGATGCAGAGCCGCCTGCGCGCTGAGCGGAAGACGTCCTCGGCGCGGGCCGCCGCGCCGCGGAGCGCGGCGCCGATGGCGCGGGCTGCCGCGCCGCGGAGCGGAAGACGCCGCCGATGCGAGCCGCCGCGCCGCGAGCGGAAGGCGTCGCTGATGCGGGGCTGCTGTCCCTGCGCTTCCCGGAACCTGGTCATTCATGGAAGGGCGTGTGATACATTAGTGTGCGGAAACGACTGTGGCACGAGCAAAGGAGTGAGTCGGGGTTGTCCCGAGTTTGCCGCGGGAGGGGCATCCTTCGGACGCAGGGTGTGGACACGTGGATGGTTGTTAAAGCCGCGGAGCTGAGGTTGGGGTCGATGCGGGGCTGCTGTCCCTACGCTTCCCGGAACCTGGTCATTCATGGAAGGGCGTGTGATACATTAGTGTGCGGAAACGACTGTGGCACGAGCAAAGGAGTGAGTCGGGGCCACATTTGTTGCCGGGGCCATCCTGCGGGGCCGGGGGTACTGAGCGTGCGGGGAACGGCGTAGAAACCGCACTTGGCGCGGGGTGGGGCAGGCCTTTCCCTGCGCCAGTCGATGAGGCTTGCCCGCGCTTGGGCCGAGGCCATTGCACGGAGCATTGAAGAGTGCTGGGACGTACTGCGGCCGCCGTACGCACGGTCCCGAGGAAGGGGACACGTGGCGTTGCATGGTTGGCGTGTCGTGGGATGTCAGCAGTCTGGCGACGACAGGGCTGCGTTCATTCCCGAGAGAAGCGGGATACGCGTTGATTCGCCCCGCGACAGTTGCGCTCCCCGATCGTGGGGGAGTCGGAGCGATGCGGCCCGGCCGGTTGCGTTCCCGGTCAGGGGATGCGGGGGATCTGTATAAAAGGCTCTTTACCGACGCCCAGACGGGTCCTTCGCCCGCATTTGCTCGTCTGGTCGCTTTGTGCCGCTGCGCGAGATCCACACGCCTCCTGCTCCTGCGATCTTGCATGCAAGAGGAAAAAAATGAAAAGTGACGGAGATTCCGGTCGCCGGCGAAGCGATAGCGCCTCGTCGGGCTGAATCAGCGCGACGCTGCCAGCGGCGGCATTCTCCCTGGTGGCTCGCAAGCCGCTGCAAGTCCGCAAGCGATACGACGCGATCGAGAGCGCGCAAGGTCCTTGTTCCGGGGTTCTAGGGCGAAGCCTGGCAACGGAGGAGACGCTCGAAGCCCTAGTGCGGGAGAAGAAGATAGCGGAGCGCGACGGAGCGCGCCTGCCGGCCCACGACGAGGTGGAGCCTCACCCCGCGGCGGGACGAGGCAATTGTCTTCTCCGCGTTCTTCGAGGTGGGCTCCGAATGCCGTCGACGCTTTTTGTTGGTGAGGTCTTGAAGGCTTACGGACTAGAACTGGCGCAGTTGACCCCGAACGCGATAGTTCGCTTGGCGGTGTTTGCTTGGGCGCTTCGGGCGGAAGGCTGTCATCCTCGCGCGAGCCTGTTCGCCCTGCTTCATGATGCGCGTTGCCAGCCGAAGAAGGTCGAAGGAGGGGCACTGTCCAACTTCGGCAGTGTTCACTTCGTGGTGAGGTCAGGCTACGCGAACGTAGTCCCCGCTCTGGCGACGAAGGAGAAGTGGGAAGGGTGGCTGCGGCAGTGGTTCTACTACCGCGTGACACCTAGCAGCAGGCTGCATTGCCGGGGTCAGCCGATAGTCTTCAACTGCCGCGGAGCGACGATGTGTGGCAGGCGCGAAGACTTGCCGGCGTCGCCCTCCAGTTTAACATGCGCGATCTTACCGAAGAATTCACCATGTACGGGGTGTCTCCGCTCCTCGGGCAGTGGCGATACCGGAAAGGCGATATTCGGCCGGACGGCATCCGGCCAGCGGTGTCGTCGTTGCAGAAGACCTCCAATCGTGGTATGTGTTTTAACTATGTGCTGCATACGCATATGTGAGTGTGTTGTGAAGGAGACCCCGCTTCGCGTGCAGTGCTCTCGTTTAAAGAGGCCGAGGAGGCTGCCGAGGTCTTTTTGGGCCCGTATACGCGGAAGGAGCACGCCCTGCGCGAGGCGGCGACTGGGCCTGCGGGGCTAGGTCGGATAAACCGGGTGTGCGAGCTCCTCGGCCTCGCTGTTCCGGAACGCGCAGTGCCGGATGGGAGTCCGGTCCGTCGTTGCGATGGGGCCGGCGAAACGGGGGTGTCTCCCCGGCGGCGAGGATCACGATCGAAAGCCGCTGTTTCTGGCCCGCCCATCGCCGTGCCGATGTGCGCCGCGGGGCCGGACGACGACAGCGGTGGGTCTCGACCATGACACCAGGGGTCACGCGCCCGCGACTTCATGGGTGGCGGTGAGGCAGGCCTTGGCAGCGACGTTGGTGAAGACGAGACCGCGCCGTCTGTGCCGGCCGATGAGGACTTGGTCTTCGCACCGCCGCCGCGTCGCGTTCGCCGCAACGATCAGCCGCTGCCCGGCTCGTGCAGCGAGCGGGGCGGCATAAGGCTTGGCGTTATCGCCTGCTGCGGTCGTTACGGACGTGTTACCCGCTCCAGTCAGCGCAAGTACTAGGGCGGCCGAGGGTGCATCGCCGGGTTCTCCAGCGGCGAAGCGTCGACGGATGCAGTCGCCTTCGCATGGGGGGTAGTTCATGGTGGCGGGCGCGGTTGGCGAGACACGGGGTTCGCGAAGAAACCACTCGCATCGAGGAGTGGCCACCGCTTCCAGTGGGGCTGAGTGACACTCTCCATGCTTTAGTGGAGGGTGACGAGGTAGGCGTAACTCCTTTTCCCCACGACTTCGCGAGGTCGTCTCCCATTTGCTCGCCATGCCATCGCCGACATCGGGAGGGAAGTCGCCGGGGCGATTCCAAGGGTCGAGCAGCGGAGGCATTTGCGAAGGCGGTGGTGACGCTGCGCCGGACGCGGCGCTGATGCCTGGCGCTGTCGCGGGGCTCCCGAGGCTCGCCGTTTCTAACTTCGTTCGCGCCGCGCAGGCACCGGCTCGACGGGCCGCGAAATGCGGGACAGAAGCTCGATCGACGGGCTCGCTGCCGTGCGGTGGGATCTTCGCCTTGCCTTGGAGTGCGGCGGGATGAAGGTAAGCACTCGAGCCCGTCATTACCGCTGCTAACTACGGACATGCTAAATGGGCATGTGCTGCTGCTATTAGGCAGTCGCCCTCGGTCGGGCGCTGGATGAGGCGCGCATCCGCAAGCGGAGGGCGCTGGAGGAACAACTGCACGCCGCCGACGAGGCGCACGCCGTGAAGGACGACCGCATCTGTCTACTGGAGGCGGAAGTCCGGGCGGCGACGGTGGCGCAACATTCTGCCGAAGAAGGCCAGCTCACCGCGGTAGAGGAGCGCGCTGGCTTGCTTGAGCGAATCGGCGTGCTGGAGGAGGAGAAAACCTGGCTTACCATGGCTCTGGAGGAGAGGGACCGGGCGCTGGACGGCGCGTCCGCGGCGGCGTGGAGGGCCATGGGGTCCTTGGAGGAGGCTCTCCGAGGCCTTTCTGTGGTTGTGCCGGTCGTTACGCACGATGCCACGGACGTGACGCAGTCGTTGGTGAGAATTGAGGAAGGCTCAGGCCTGGCGCTTCGAGGTGCAAAAGTCTTTGGCGACCATTGCGGCTTCGGCAGCACTTGCCTCGCCCTTGCCATACTCCACGCTCGGGGATGCGAGCATGTGACCGAGCTGGCTGCTCCCGAGCTGAACCTACCAGGCGGGGCCGGGGTGTTACGCAGCGCGATCCGGACCACCATGCCCACCGTCCAGAACTTCTACGAGCGAATCTGGGGCCATCTTGGAGAGGAAGCGGCCAAGGTGCTGTTGCAGCGAACATTGTTCTAGGAAGGTGACTTCCTTTAGTGGTTGGAGGAAGCTCGTCGCCGTATCGACGACGGTGCTGATCCTTAGGGTGATGCTTGAGCTGGTGGTATCGCTGCTACTGTTGCCTTTGTTGTCTGCTGTTTTTTGCTGCTGAAATAAAGGGCCGTTGTGCCGAGTACTTAATAGCTCTTACACTGCTTGTGCAGTTGACCGTTAATCACGGGAGATTCTGGCGTCTCTTTATCCGTCGTCCCCGCTTGTACTTTAGTGATAATGCGTTGTGGGCGAAGTGGCGACGAGGAAGCCAGCACACGTGACACATGCGAGGTAGACGCGCGCGCGCTCCGTCCACTACCCTTCCGAAGTGGTGGCAGCGGAGCTGGCGCCTAATTGGAGTAGACGCGCGCGCGCTCCGTCCCCTACCCTTCCGAAGCGGTGGCAGCGGAGCTGGCGCCTAGTTGGAGTAGACGCGCGCGCGCTCCATCCCCTACCCTTCCGGCGGTGGCGCGAGCCGGGCGCCAGTTGAGTAGACGCGCGCGCTCCGCCCACTACCCTTCCGGCGGTGGCGGCGAGCCTGGCGCCAGTTGGAGTAGACGCGCGCGCTCCATCCCCTACCTTCCGGCGGTGGCGAGCCTGGCGCCTAGTTGGAGTAGACGCGCGCGCTCCGCCCACTACCCTTCCGGCGGTGGCGCGAGCTGGCGCCAGTTGGATAGACGCGCGCCCGCCCCTACCCTTCCGGCGGTGGCGGCGGAGCTAGCGCCAGTTGGAGTACGCGCGCGCGCTCGCCCCTACCCTTCCGGCGGTGGCGGCGAGCCTGGCGCCAGTTGGAGTATACGCGCACGCGCTCCGCCCCTACCCTTCCGGCGGTGGCGCGAGCTGGCGCCACTGATAGACGCGCGCGCTCCGCCCCTACCCTTCCGGCGGTGGCGCGAGCTGGCGCCTAGTTGATAGACGCGCGCTCCGCCCCTACCCTTCCAACGCGGTGGCGGCGAGTGGCGCCAGTTGATAGACGCGCGCGCCCGCCCCTACCCTTCCGGCGGTGGCGCGAGCTGGCGCCAGCCGATAGACGCGTGCGCGCTCCGTCCCCTACCCTTCCGAAGCGGTGGCAGCGGAGCTGGCCCCTAGTTGGAGTATACACGCGCGCGGTCCGTGCATGAGGACAAGCCTCTGGTGCGCTGTGCGCTTCTGAGAGCGAGGGTACGCCATCGCGCGTGCGGGACATCCGCGACTTGTTTATACTCAGTAGAGTGCGCAGGGAAAACCTCCACGTCTAGTTTGTACTCCGGAGCGTGCGTGGGACAATCAACCACGTCTTAGGTAAGCTCCGGAGAGTACGCCAACGCGCGCGCGGGACATCCGCGACTTGTTTATACTCAGTAGAGTGCGCAGGGAAAACATCCACGTCTAGTTTGTACTTCGGAGCATACGTGGGACAATCAACCACGTCTTAGGTAAGCTCCGGAGGGTACGCCAACGCGCGCGCGGGACATCCGCGACTTGTTTATACTCAGTAGAGTGCGCAGGGAAAACATCCACGTCTAGTTTGTACTCCGGAGCGTGCGTGGGACAATCAACCACATCTTAGGTAAGCTCTGGAGGGTACACCAACGTGCGCGCGGGACATCCGCGACTTGTTTATACTCAGTAGAGTGCGCAGGGAAAACATCCACGTCTAGTTTGTACTCCGGAGCGTGCGTGGGACAATCAACTACGTCTTAGATAAGCTCCGGAGGGTACGCCAACGCGCGTGCGGGACATCCGCGACTTGTTATACTCGGTAGAGTGCGCAGGGAAAACATCCGCGTCTTGTTTATACTCCGTAGAGTGCGCGCGGGGGTGTCCCCCCACTGCGTCTTATTTATACTCCGTAGAGTGCGTGCGTAGGCGGACCTCTTCGCTACGTCTTATTTATACTCCGTAAAGTGCGTGCGGAGGCGGACCTCTTCGCTACGTCTTATTTATACTCCGTAGAGTGCGTGCGGAGGTGGACCTCTTCGCTACGTCTTATTTATACTCCGTAGAGTGCGTGCGGAGGCGGACCTCTTCGCTACGTCTTATTTATACTCCGTAGAGTGCGCGCGGAGGCGGACCTCTTCGCTACGTCTTATTTATACTCCGTAGAGTGCGTATGGATGCAACAGCTAGTTTGGGACCGGCTTTATTAAACGCACGTCTGAGCGAGCGAGTGCATTACAGCAGGCAATTAAGCATATTGTTAAACGTAGTACCTTCGCAACCTGTCCGCGTTCCACGTGTGACGAAACGCCTGCCCTTCGAGTGTGGTGAGGCGGTAAGCCCCTCGCTGCAACGCCTCTGCAACGATGTACGGGCCTTCCCACTTGGATTCCAGCTTGCCCACCGTGTCTGCGTGCAACGTCAGCCGGAGGACAAGGTCCCCTGGCTGGAATTCTCGCGGATGCACCGAGCGAGCGCGCATGCGGACCATCTACCGTGCGTACTTTGCAATGTACTGGGTGGCATTCACCCGGGCCCCGTCAAGGAGGTCGAGGGAGAGTTGGCGCTCCTCGTCTGGCACCTGGGCGAGGACCCGCCGTGAGCCGGCCCAAAGCTCTTCAGGCGTCACGGCCTCGTCACCAAAGAGGAGTTTGAACAGTGTGAATCCCGTTGGGCGCGTCACCGTCGTGCGGAGGGACCAGAGGACGCTGTGGAGTTCGCCCGACCAGGCACCTTTTGGCAGCCCGACGAGGCGCTTTTTGATCCCGGCGGAGATGGCGCCGTTTGCCCGCTCGACCGCCCCGTTAGATTGTGGGTGCGCGACCGAGGCGAACCGGAGCGTGATGCCCATGTCGCTACAGAACTCCTTGAACGGAGAGGAGTCAAACTGTAAGCCATTGTCGGCGGTAATCTCCCTGGGCACCCCGAAGCGGCATATGATGTTCTGCCAAAGGAATCGCTGTACGGCTGCCGAGGTTAACTTGGCTAGGGCCGCAGCCTCTAGCCATCGGGAGAAATACTCCAGGGCGACCACTACGAAGCGCAAATCTCCTGAAGCGCGGGGAAGCGGGCCCACTATGTCGATACCCCACCGTGCCAACGGCCATACGGGGGGGATGGGGTTAAGTTCAGTCGGGGGTCGATGAACGACCCGGCCCATCCATTGGCAGCCCTGACACCGGCGCACGAGGTCTTGGGCATCGGCGACGGCGGTCGGCCAATAGAATCCCTGCCGGAACGCCTTACCAACGAGCGATCTCGGCGCTAGGTGCGAGCCACAGAGCCCTGCATGAATTTCCGCGAGGAGGTGCTTGCCCTCCTCGCGCGAGACATCGCAAAGCGTGCGCGCACCCTCTCTTGTAGAGAACTCCGTCAAGCACTGGAAGGCTCTAGCGCGCATCAGAGGCGGCGAGCTCCGTGGGGTCATCGGGCTCGGCGATGCCCCGCAAGAAAGCATACACGGCCGCCGCCAATCGGCCGCGGAGCGATCCGTGGACGAGGCTGCGTCGCGGTTGTCTTGGCGCGATGGCCACCGCAGTAGCACCGTAGAACGCCTTCGGGATGGGGAGTTCTTTGGCCGCGCGCCTTCGCGAGGGCGCCAACTCGCTCATTCTCTCGCACGGGGGATAGCCTTGACGGTGACGCCCAAGAAGTGCCGCTCCTTGGCTCGCACAGCTGCGAGATACTTGGCGAGGTCGGGATCCTTTGCTTGGTATGACTTGTCCACATGGCCCGCCACCAACCGTGAGTCCGTGCGCACAAGGACTCGTCGCGCGCCCAAAGCTTTGAGCTTCGCGAGGCCGAAGAGGAGCGCCTCGTACTCGGCAGTGTTGTTGGTGGCGGGAAATGCAAGGCGAGCCGAGTACAACGAGCATGATGTCGCCCGCAGAGTGATCACGACACCCACGCCTGCCCCGGAGACGCTGTAAGCTCCGTCGGTGTGGAGCGTCCACACCTGGTCCTCTAGTTGCTGGACGTGCTGGGCCGAGGGGGTCCACTCCGCGAGGAAGTCCGCCAGGATCTGGGACTTGATTGCTGTGCGTGAGGCATATGTTAGTGAAAAAGGGGTGAGTTCGGCTGCCCACTTACCAATGCGTCTGGTGGCTTCTTTATTGTGCAACATCTCCGCCAAGGGGAACGAGGACGGCACGGTAATTGGATGGGCCAGAAAGTAGTGTCGGAGTTTCCTGGAGGCCATGACCAGCGCGTAAGCCAGCTTCTCAAGCTCCGTGTACCGTGTCTTGGTGCCTTGTAAGGCTTCGAGACGGCACACGAGGCGTTGACGAGCGCCTTCTTCGAGGATGAGGACGGCGCCGTTCTTTGTTGTCGAGGCGGCGAGGTAAAGCAAGAGGGGAGCCTCGTGCCGGGCGACGAGTGGGTAGACTTGCGAGGTGCCGCTGAGGTCGCCGGCGCTTAGCGCAATCGCTGTCCCAGCGAAAGCCGTCACAACCGCGGAGGGTTTTGAAAAAGGGCAGGCCCCGCTCCGCCGCTCTGGATAAAAATCGACTCAATGCAGCCATCCGGCCAGCGAGTCGCTGAACCTCCCTTGTTGTTTTGGGTGGTTCCATAGCGAGGATCGCGTCGACCTTGTCGGGTTGGCTCAGATGCGCGTCCCGACACCAAAGCAAGCCGAAGCTTGCCGCGCGCACCGAATACACATTTGTCCGGTTGAGCTTGACGCCCGCCTTCCGAGGTTGTCGAAGGTCTCTTGTAGATCCCGGCTATGAACGGCCAATCGCTTGGTTTTGACGACCACGCCGCCGACGATGCCTCCACATTCCTCCCCAACTGGGAGGTCAATGCCAGCGCAATGAGGCGTGTGAAAGTTGCGTCGGCATTTTTCAGGCCGAAGGGCATCCTGACAAAGCAGTATGTTCCTATCGGGGTGATGAAACTGGTTTTCCCTTCGTCGTCCTTGGCCATGTGAATTTGATGATATCCGGAGTAGGAGTCCAGGAAGCTCATAAGTTCACGGCGGCGGTGGCGTCGACCGCTGGTCGACGCGTGGTAAGGGGTAGTCATCATTCGGGCACGCCTTATTGAGGGCGGTGAAGTCGATGCATATGCGCCAGGCACCACTGGCTTTCTTGACCAATACCGGGTTGGCCAACCACTCTGGGTGCTGGACCTCGCGAATGACCCCTGCCTGCATGAGCTTCGCTACTTCCACCTTGGCCGCTTGTTGCCGGTCGGCAGACATACGCCGAAGCCGTTGCCTGACCGGCTTAGCGTCCTGACGGACCGCCAAGGTATGCTCGATGAGAGAGCGGGGCACGCCCTTGATGTCTTTCGGGGACCATGCGAAAACATCGACGTTGCTCCGGAGGACCTGAAGCAATTGCTGCTCCACCTCCGAAGGGAGGCTTTCGCCGACGGAGACGACGTGGCCGTCGACCCGGAGGGGGACTCTTTTGATGCCGCCTTTCGGTCGAGGCTTAGGGGTCCATCCCGGGGCGGATGGGGTGCCCGCCTTGAGCTTGCCGGCGAGAATATGCACCCTGTGGCAGGGGCTCGTAAGCTCCAAGCGTCGGGCGAGGTCCTGACTACCATGGACGGTGATGACGCCCTGCGTGCCCGGGAGCTTCAAACACAAGAAGCCGTAATGCGGGACCGCTCCGAAGGAGACGAGGGCGGGGCGGCCTAGAACAGCATTGTACGGGCTTGGGGTGTCCGCGACATCGAATATGGCGTCCTCGCTCCTGATGTTGTTGCCTTGGAAAAAGGAGACTCGGAGACATATCTGGCCCGCGGTGGCTAGTTGCTGGCCCCCGAAACCGTACAACGGGGTCCGCGACGGCCGCAGTCGGCTGCGAGGAATCCCCATGCAGTCGAGAACCTCCGCGAAAAGCACATTCGCCGAGCTACCTCCATCAATAAGGACGCGCCTGACATCGCACCCTTCAATGCCCGCGCGGATGAGTAGAGGGTCATGGTGGGGAAACTCCACGCCCCGGGCGTCCGCAGGCGCAAAAGTGACCTCACCCTGGGCTACACCCGGTCGTGGACGCTGCGAGGCCACCGAGGAACCCCGAGATGACGCGATGTCCCTGAACTGCAGGGCACGCGGCGCGCAGCCGCAGTTCCTCGGTGCTATAGCTCGTGGTGGGCGGGCTCGGAGCCTCTTGCATGGCCCGCACGGTTCCACGAAGATCCGCCAGCTCTCGCCGGAGCGTGTCGAGGGTCGGCAGCAGGCGCCGCCCCGACCCGCTGGTGGCCGAGGCGGGGCGTCGCCGCTGCGCGTCGGCGATGGCAGGGTAGGGGTCGACCGCCGCGTCGACGATGGCGGGGTAGGAGTCGACCGCCGCGTCGACGATGGCGGGGTAGGAGTCGGTCGCCGCGTTGACGATGGCGGGGTAGGAGTCGGCCGCTACATCGGCGATGGCGGGGTAGGAGTCGGCCGCTACGTCGGCGATGGCGGGGTAGGAGTCGGCCGCTATGTCGGCGATGGCGGGGTAGGAGTCGACCGCTACGTCGGCGATGGCGGGGTAGGAGTCGGTCGCCGTGTCGACGATGGCGGGGTAGGAGTCGACCGCCGCGTCGACGATGGCGGGGTAGGTCGTCGCGCGATGAATCTCGTTGCTTTCGCCCGCGGCCGCCAATGTCAAGGCCCCGGTGCCGACGCGGGGCCCCTCCGCAACTCCCTCATTTGTCGTCGTCGATGATGAAGCTTTTTCTGGTGCCATCCTTGAGATCTTGGGGCTTGAGGCTTCGCTCGCGTTCGTCCCCACGGACGGCGCCAACTGTTGTGGCTACAGACCAAACAGAGAGAGAGGTATGGTAGTGGAGAGTTAGGTGAGCGAATGACCTCTTGGTCTGTCCAAGAACGGTCGTAACACACATATATATATATGTACTTTACACAGAGCCTACGAGGGATACCTCGCAGCTTTGCAACCTGTCGATACAGGCTGGCTGGGTTCAGGTGGGGGTCACCCCTACAACAGGTAACTTTGAAGCCACTACCCATACGACCCGATGAAGAGCAAACATTTTACGGCAACAGAATTGAAGAACAAGATGCCATCCAAGACGCTGCCAAAAGAGCAGTGCGCTATCTCCGTCGCTATTACAATATGGAATTCAGTCAATCCCCATACGATCTAATTCCCCAAATAACAAATCAAGGAATGTACCTCTCTACAACAGAACCAACACAGAACAATGATCCGCGCATAAAGGTGGCAGCACAACATATTATTTATCAAGAGGCATTATATTCAAGAACACTAGATGAGAACGAAGACCTACACTACCACCTTCACGAATCCCAAAAAAATAGCTTATGAAAGACCTTCAGTGCTTTTACATGATAGAAGCGGGAGAGATATCAGATTGTGGAGAATCCCTCAATATCCCCACCAACACTCAGCCACAGCAACAACAGCGCAGGAGGCTAACCGCTCGAGAATACCGTAACAAATTCCAATCATCTACATCCAGAGTGCCACCACTAGCTGACGCCAATTAAATACAGCAAACATCCAATGGTAGCACCCTAATTAATCTTAGTTATAATAAATACTTCTTCCATATACTTTGTTGCCATTGCAATAGTTAGTTCTTTCATACGGTTTGCTATTTACAATTTGCAAAGCTTTTGCTCTCTGCTTCCTACCTTTCTAATACTCTTGCCCACTATTTAGAATACGCTCACTGAATTATTTACTCTTTGTAACGCAAAAACATTTTTACCCAGTTCATCATTCTGCACTAATTGTGCTAACTGTTGTACGTACCATTTAAGAATCACCAACTTTATTTCATTATAATCAACTATCATCTTGATATAGTTTTGCCTACACTTAAATACATTATGTACCTTTTCCATTACTTAATACGCTGTTTCTATTTCATTACTATACTGCTCGCTGCTATTACATTCTCAAATTTGATTACATTCCTGTTTAAAATAAGTCCCTCCTGAGTGCTTTTACAGCTTTCCACACTATTGATAATTTATGAATAGTTACCTCTTTACCCTTACAAAATTTACCTTTGACCATATGATCATTTGTGCAATAACTACACCAGCTTTTTACTTCGTTACCTACATTTTTTATCGCCTCCTAACTATGATGTTCATACAAGCGCCATATTCCTTGATTATCATCTAATTACTACATTATGGTCAAACACAATGAACTTTTTTTAATCTTCCTGACAAGGATATTCATATGAACACCATCTACCTTAATTATCATTTGCTTACTGCATTGTACTAAAATGCAAATTTCTTTACTGCATTCTTGTATGATTACAGTTAGTTTCTACAGTGTACTTGCCTACTTTATTACAATACTACTTATTTAAATCATTAATTCCTCCAAAACCATCCCATATCAAACTTTCGTATTCCATATATCTTATAACTTTTAATATCTATTTAATTCATTTATTCATTGTGCACAACCTCTACTCTTTTGCTCCTTTACTTACTATACCATTCATATTTCGCTACTGTATTGTCCTTCCTACTATTACCTTTTAAGATCTAACTATGTTCCTCTTTAGAACAATTTACGGATCCCTTTTTAGTACCTTTATGGGTTTCCACTTTGTTAATATTATTGGGAATATTTATTTAATATATTTTATTACCTTTAATGCTCATTTAATCTATCCATCCGCTAACCATGATTTCTACTCCTATGCTTTCTAATACTTTTTTTTTTACATTCCAGATACCTTAAAAAGTTCTCGATTTCTACATACTGTGCTTTTGTGTCCTTTCCATTTCGTTCTTACGGTACTAGCTTCACAACTAAATTCTTCGCCTACTTTCCCTTTCTACTTTCTTTCACCCTCTCAATCTTATCCCTTGCAATACTATCGTTTTAACTACACCCACAATACTGCAAGGGAAACAATATTACGCAAAAAAGAACACGCTAACACAAACACTAATGTTGTTCCTTCCATAATTTCCTTGCAGTGAAATTCGGTGGTCTGCTCACAATGAATGACATATCTTCCTTCCACCTCCGTCCTTGCGATGCTTACTCCAGCTTCTGCAGTGCGACATAACAATGCCACTCATATGTTTAATACTACAAAAACTCGTACCTATCCACTATAGGTATTTTATTATACAGAATGTAATCGCATGTGTTTTACCTACCAACAAAACTATCATTGCTAAATACCACTTTATTATGACTCACCTTGTGTCAACTAATGTGCATCCATTTCAATGCACACTGATGGTCAAACCTTTCGATTTCCTCAGTGCATGATACCAGTCTTCACATAGATTTATATAATAACTTGCCCTTCTAATTTTACCTATAGATTTTGTTCTTCCCAACAACAACTACCACCCCGTACCGTTCATACTATCCTCTTTACCACCACAAACAAACCAATTCCCGTATAACGCTCTCTCCATACTAATACAAACTACAACTTACGAATACTCAATCGTTTACACAAGCTAGCCTACGTGGCGTGACGCCGCGCACACGCCGCTAGTAATAATACATGCGTCACCTACAGGCCTCCATGTATATGTTCTGCTTGCAGGTAGGTCTGTTATTTTCAGCTTATAATTTATTGCTATTTTCAGCTTATAATTTATAATTTTTCTTGAATAAACAAATAGAACAATGTCTTTGTCGCTATTTTGAAGAGATCTATCGGAATAGTCTTTTAGAAATGATTTGTTAATTTTTGGTTCATTGTACGAATACTTATATAAAGATAAAAAATCATAATTATAAACCATTACTACTACATAAAACCGTATTACAGACGGTTGGAAAAACGTCATCACAGACTGCTTTCGAACCGTCTGTGGTGTAAATATCACAAACATATAATCACATATAGTTTTTAGTTAAAAACCATATGTGATTATATATATATCACAGACGGTTTTTAATTAAAAACCGTCTGTGGTGTGCTTTTCTACCCTTAAATCTATTTCTGTTTATTGGCTAGCCTCAGGAAATGCTAGCCATGCTATCTGAAATAAGCAGATCAACATGTATATGTATATATCCAATTCACATCTCAATTCATTTCACAAACATAAAACATCCTATTCACATCTCAATTCATTTCACAAACATAAAACATCCATTTCACAAATCAATTAATTGAAATAAAAGAAAATATCCATTAACAAATACACAGTTAGAATTAATATCAATCTTATCCCAAATATGCCTTTTCTTCCATCATAAACAGACAATCGCCCATCCAAGTATTGGTAGCTTGTGCAACCTGATAAGTTTATCGATTATGGATCTGTTCCTTTCGCGAGACCTCGATTCCGGAGTGATAGACCAATAAAAAGATCTACATTGCATTTGCACTTAGAAGGTAATATGCTTTTCTTCCATCATAAATAGGCAATCGCCATTCAAGTATTGCTTGTGCAATTTGACAAGTTCATTGATTATGGATCTGTTTCTTTCGCGAGACCTCGATTTCGAAGTGATAGAGCAATAAAAAATCATTCTACGTTGTGGAACTTTCCATCTGATTTTATGACTCTAGCCATCAAAAAGAATGCACACTCTCCTCGAATTCGTGCAAGGTCGGTCTGTTCCAACGCAGTTGTAGGGATAGGCGCAGCTTGTCGATAAGAATATCAATGTACGTATATATATATATATATATATATATATATATATATATATATATAACCTGATAAGTATGAAATAATTATGAAAAGATTGAGAAACCGTAGGATTGGTGATCTTCGAGGAATCGAAAAGTAGTTTCATATGGTGGCAAACATAGAATCCACACGTATTGCCTGGCGGCTACTGGTGGCACTGCAAAAAAATAGAATGTGTTAATTCAAAAGGCATTAGTACCAAGTGTTGTATAGGATTAATTAATGTGTACTAGCGAATACCGGAAATTTTTGAACATGTTTCAGGCATTTGGCCCCTTCCGTCAAGCCACATGCCTCCGCAATGTACGTGACGAACAACCTACGTGATTCGAAAAAGTTAGCTTAGTCATTCGAAAGTGTACAATATAGTTATGTATGGAGAAAATTTACTTACCTATCGAGTAATTGGCCGATAATTGTATAGTCGGTTTTGTTCTTACTTAGAGAATCAAGATATATTGCCTTCTTCCATTTTGGTATAATTACAATTAAAATCCAATGGAACCCATCATTGTAGGGCATAAGTACAAATTCCTTATCTCAGTAAGCCAGCAATGCTGTTGTAATGTACCTCTCGACGAAGGATGCATCCTCGTTGATGGTATGCATGGCGACCAAGTGTGGGTCCAGAAAATCAACTGATGATTTGGATGATCTAACTTCAATCACCCTGTGTCTATATATATACACACAAAATCAACAAATTATATATGACATATATCGGTATGACATGAACGGAGACTGTGATTGTACACATTTACAGCGCCCAGCATCGAACGAGTGAGGCGTCGAGAGCGTTGAGCGTGAGAAGATCAAACAAATCCTCAAAGGTCACCGCGAAGGCACAATCATGAACTTCGTGCTGTAAATGATCCGACCTGAATTTGACAATGATACCTGAGCGACGTTCTTCCTATGGCTTACTGGCTTGTTTCATATACCAGGAGTGTAATCTCTGGTAACTTTTCTGGGACGATCATCAGCTCGCCTAGCACAAATTTGCGAGCCAATGGCAGGTACAAGATATCATCGTCAGTCTTCTTTGATTTGCCCTTGCTGCCTCACCTGTAGGTCGACTTCGTGGTAGTCGACTGTAAAGGCAGCACTGGTGCAAGTTGCTTCACCGGGAATAGCACCCGTGGACATGGCACCGGTGCAGGTTGCGGTGGTGCAGATAGGCCTTGTGGAGATGGCACTAGTGCATGTAGCTCTGGTTCAGATTGCCCTTGCCCTTGTGGACCTACCACCGGTGAAGAAGCCTCCAAGCAGATGTCGCTTTTGGGCACTGGATGAATGTTCCAATGGCTTGCCCTAGAGTCACAAGCTCGTCGTTGGGGGACTTCGGTAGCGGGACGACCTCGAAATTGGCATGCACACCATCCACATTAACCTTTTCAAAGCCTAGTGCTAAAGGTGCATGGTTACATATATTCATAAGTATATGTATTCATGAAACAACTATATATTCATAACAGTAAGATTTAATTCCAATGTAATTAGTAAGAACATGAACAAGACATATACTAGACTTAACTATCACATAAGCACGAATACATATTAAGCCATTTACATAAAAGCATATGCCCAACCAATATATCATGAAAATCATCATGTCTAGCTTAATGCCCAACAAAAGATAATTTTGTAAATAGTGCTCTCAGAATGTAGGGTTATACAAGATTAATTCTTGGCCGTCCCACTACTTATGGTTTTATACTATCATCAATTGGATATGTCAAATAGAATTGTGAACTTTGAGCTCTAAATCACAATTGACCAATCTCAATTGCAAAACATCTAGTTAACAGATTTTCGGCCTATAGAGCATGTATACAAACTGACCACTTGAAACTAACAAAGATATATGCAAATTCAACTTGATCTAACAACAGATTGTTATATTTCAGCTTATCAAGTTATCAGATTATGCATAACCGAACTAACACATTGACATGTGATCAAAATTTGAATTTAAGTGATCCACATACAAGCATATACCAAAAATTAGACTGAAAGACAGTAGGCTTTACTGACTAAGAACAACAGGTTCAATTTTTCAGCATGCAGCAAGATTGTTAGCAATTGAATGAGGATTTAGTGCTCAATGTTACTTCATCCAATTTCAGTATAGAACCATGTTCATCATCGAGCAACAATTTGAGCCCACAAACAATTTTAGTATAGAACCATGTTCACCATTGAGCAACAATCTGAGCACACAATCTCATCCCCAATTGGATTCGAAAGCATGACTGAGTATGGAAGCTAGGCACGGCCGGCAACGGGCTCGAGGAAGGCGGCGGCAATGGGCTCGGGGAAGGCGGCCAGCGATGGGCTCGGGGACCAGAGGTGGCGACGGGCTCGGGGAAGCTAGGCGCGGCCAGTGACGGGCTTGGGGAAGGCGGCCGGAGACGGGCTTGGGGAAGGCGGCCGGCGACGGGCTCGGGGGACGGAGGAGGCGACAGGCTCGATCGGGAGAGCGACGACATTATGTCTCTGTGTTATTTGGTATAGCAAATAACTGCAGTGTACGTGCAAAACCGTAGCTCGAGGGTATTGTAACACCCAGGACCCACATTACCCTAGGATGCCACTAAACCACTCCACAATCTAGTCAATTTACAAGATAACATAATCTGGCAATAATTCTTGAATCGTGATAAGCTAAGCGGAAGCATAATTAAAAAACGACTGCTAATAATTTTAATCAATTAAAGCGAACCACAACCTAACATTAATAACCATAAATGAACAACAATGAGAGAAGATAAATAACTAGTGATCCACTTAATTATTACAATATGAAACATGACATGATGTGTGACAGTGAAGTGCCGCTCTACCCCTCCCATGCATGCTCGAGAATCACCTGAAAGTGGGAAAAATAAGAGTGAGATAAAATCTTAGCAAACAAACTGTTTAACAACCTAATTAAACTACAATAGTTTAATCATCAATATTTATTTCCCACAGTAACCACATTTGTATCCTCTACCCCAAATCACCACCAACGACGATAAACATTAGCAAATAAATCTTGTTTGACTACCTCATATCCTCAACCACTACCACTACCAATGTCATTAAAATATTAACATGTTTTATCACACTAACTTTATTATTTCTCACATCTACAACTGCTATCGACAATTACCACAAGAGAAAAGAATCTCATGCCACAAACACAACCTCTACCATACCACAAGGGATGAACCCCATTCCATGACCACAGCCACATTCCTCATACTACAAGTGACTCTCATGAGTCAATTCCACAGTGCAACTATGAAGTTGCCTTTGTTTACAAAATAACTCCACTACCATACATTGCATAAGTATGCAAATAATCTTTCCACAATGTAATGCATATGGACGCATATGATCCACTGCACCCTTACCAAACAAGGTAAGAGTGTGCATCGTACTACGGCAATGTACGATGTTATACCGATACGGTCGCGGCTATAAGCGGCGACATCCACAATGTAAATGTTATGACATGTTATGAATGATATGATAATCATAAACCATAAGAACTCCAACCTCAAAAAGTCATCAACATGATTAACATGAATTTAACCTCATGGAAACATCAACATATCCACCATGAATTTATATTCATGTTCCACATTTGGCACATAAAGCAACTACCTCAAGGCTACAAGCAAGTCATCCAAAGCATAACATTCAGTTATTATTTGCTACTACAACCTCATTTTGTAAATCAAGCAACCATGGCATATTACTTCAAAATATGAGAGTCATGTAGATTGCAAGTAGTAAGAATAACGAATTAAACGGTAGCACAACTGCTATGATTACTTGCCTCTACCGTTGAAGCGAAGCAAATCACGCACGTTCAGGAGCAAAACCACCTGTTCAAAAGTACCTCTCAGCACAATACCACAGCAATGAAAATGCAACTCATGAAGTAAAGATATCGCTAAACCCCAAAACCGCACAACATCCCTCTCCGTATAACGGTTCCACACTCTGCCCGCTGCAGCAATGCTGCTTAACATTTTCATATCTTTAAAACTATTAAACTAATTACAGCAAAAGATATATATCTGGATTTCTCACTTAAACACCTTCACTTTTTATGTAGATCACTTATTTTTAATTCACCACTAATAAGGTGTAATTTATCACGTAATATAGAGGATGTGTTCTGTTCTGGCATTCTGGACAGCCAACTTCCAATGCTTTCAACCACAGTACAAGGATCTAAAAATTATAATTTTTATACAGCAGTTAGATTATTGAATTATCTACACTTTTCGCAATTGTGACCAAAAACATAAAAATCATCTTCTACTCCTAAATCACACCTGAACAGCAATCTGTCCCAGTCTGCACACCTGACAGACAGCGAGGTTCCCGACCCTGCTACGCCCAAATCCCATTGCCAAAAATTTTGAAAAAAAATACAAAAGATAGGCCTCGTTGTTCTCTACATTTTTCATTTGGGCAGACCCACAGAAAAAAGCGTTTCGGGGGTCTAAACTGCGCAAACAGCCGCACTGCGCAAATTGATCTACATGCAGACAGCAGGAATTCCCTAATCGGAGAATCTAATTGCTAATCCCCACTAAGAACACTAATTACATTAAGATTAGAGGAATTTGGGATGAGGGAGAGTTACCTAGAGAATCTCTTGGCGTCACCCCTCTTCTTCCTCTCCTTCTCCTTCCTTTCTTCTCCTTCCTTCCTTCTTGTTTTCTCCTAGCTCCAAGGGACAGCAGGAATTGGGGAGGGAGAGAGGCGCAAGGGGAGGGAGAGGTGATGGCCAAGGGGGAAGAAAAGGGGGAGGGGTGGCCGGCCACAACATAAATATGGGGGGCGGCTAGGGTTGGGAGGGTGTTCGGCCACCCCTTGGGCCTTTTAGCGCATGGTGGCAGGCCCACCCTCCCACCAGCCCGCTTAAAAGGTTTTTTAATGATCTATTTCATACATTTTTCACTTTATGCTATTCCATAAATTTTATTTTATTTTTTCCTTCCCGCATTTTACCGAAAAACCGGCGACTCCGCGATTACTTTTAAAAAAACGACACCGAAACTACGTTCAGGGTATTACATTCTCCCCACCTAAAAAGGATTTGTCCTCGAATCTAACTCCTCAACCCACGAGACAAAAGAACAATCAATGAAAGAGCAACCAAAGGATAGAGCATTCCAAGGATACAACAACTACGGGTACTCTCCTGCCAAAGAGCTCGGATTCTTCTTCTGCATTTGAACTTCAAGCTCCCACATCGCCTCCCGCTCGAATTGATTCATCCAAAGGACCTTCACGTACTTGAGGATCCTCTCCCTTGTGACCTGCTATGACGAGTCCAAGATATGCACTGGTCGACACCGAACATCTGCATAACTCTTCTGCCGCTTCTGAATGGCCAATCAGTTCTGCCGTTTTCCGCAAAATTCCCCGCCACAACTATTAAACCACTTCTTAAAACCATCCTCCTTCTTAAAACGCTTTCCTCTTATTAAATGTAATCGGAATAATACATTTACCCCTTTAAAAGATCTTGACCACAAATTTCACTCACATCATTCTACTCAAGGCACAAACAATAACTTTTACAAATAGAACCCAACAAAAGAAGAATAAAGGATTCTCAAGCAACACACTAGCAACCAGCTTTCATTCAAAGGACCACGATCCAAAATAAAGGATTCACCACAAAACCTTTCCACTCGCCAAGTAGACAATTGGAGAAACCACACCACACACCAAGAGTGAAAATCACTCGAAAGACCCAAACAATCATTTTCTTTTCCCAACTGAATAAGACTACGCCTCAACAATAAACAACTCAATTTGCAGATGACCTCTGCCACAAACATACATCTTTAAAAAAAAATCAACAGAGCATTTTACTACTGAGATGATAATAACTTCCAAATCCATTTCTTTTAATAATTTAACTTTCTTGAACCAAGAATTTCCAAATCATCACCCAATACATCAACTCATTTATCTCAAGTTGGCCACCTCAACAAAAAGCTTAAACTGAGTACATCATCTACACCATTGTAAATAGACTCTACTGTCCCCACAAAACATACTCTAACCAAGACTTCGACCAACGGAATTATTTTGACAAATAATTCCTAACGCACCTCAATCCCTTAATGACAACAACTCGGAATTCATATCACACCCACACATACTCATTTACTACACCTCAAGGATGCTATCCCGATCATCACACTATTTGGATTCCACTCTGATCCACTATTCCTACACGGAAACACAGGGCCTCGAAGGTTCTAGCATAACAAATGCAAAGCTTAGACTCAACCTTCAAGACTCCTACAACAAACTTCCCATATAAAGATAGGGAAATCCTCGGGTGAAAATCCTACTATTCTATAATTAACATACACTCAATTCGTAACACCAACAGATTATTTGGCTCCAAGGCAAACATTCCATTTAAAACATATCCTTCCCAAGGATTATTCCACGAAAACAATATATCATCCAAAGTATCACAACATCGTGATATTTAAGGCTCCCACAAAACATCTACTAGACCACCACTATCTAGTTGCCATCACGCAACAAAAAGGCTTCGCAACTCACAACAATTACCATGTTCTTAGAATAAGAGGTAAGAAGAAATAAATTTCAGTACACAGAAAACCGCCATCACTCACAGTAGCCATAAGACGAAAAGAAAAATAAATAGCAATGAGGTTGGAAAACACAAGATGAAATCATCTGTACCTCAAATACTTCTAGTACAACTTTTTCTTTCAATAAGAAACAAATTTTCTGTGATTACAGCATCCCGCCAATTCCAACAAAGGATGTTTGAAGACCACAACACGAGATTCAGATAAAAACCAATAAGATCATTCAACACGTCGCTTTACTCAAAACAACCTCGGCTATCACACAAATTATAAGGTCCAAAAGATCCCAACCGCAAATCTCACACCCTTTAATTCAATTAGTATCATGGAACTAACAAATTCCTTTATTTTTAAAACATTCAACACCATAATCATAACTACATTCTATTAATTGTATTAACAACAAGATAAAATATTCTTTGCAAGAATCACCATATCCTTTTAGTCCTTCATATTTTCCAAAAAGGAATACCATAAATCACTTCATCATGTTCTTATTATCTAAATAAGATTCCAACTACTTAATCTAGGAAAACCTAGTGCATAAGCCATCATATTAAAACAAAACTCTTTAACAAGATGATACTAGAACGTGACAACCTCACAGCACATACTAGTATAAATCTATTATTAGATTTCATACATTTAACTCTTACCGATGCTCAACTTCTAATTTAGCACAAATTGATTGCATTCCAGTCATTACTGTCAATAATTGATTATTATTTTTTATTATCGTAGCATTAATGATTCTATCTCTATTTTGCAATCGCAAAAATAATTATGAGCACAAATTCAATATTCCACCTTATGTTCAGAAATTAGAACAAAATAACTTTAAACATCAATAATACCAGCTTTATAAGACAAGATTCCACAATTCAATACATCAACATTCATCTAATTCTTTATACATGTTTCAACAATTTAGTATGACAAAAGTTACATGAATTTAGCGGTTGTGCATGCTCATCAAGTATATAAAGAGAGGACACATTGAAGATTAATACTACTAAGATAGTATTCCAACACCTCCTTACTTAACCATCCTGAATGGTCAGATTAATTACTTAAGATCAATCAATCCAATCTATCCAACAAGTTGGGAAATTTAAACAACTACAATAATCAAACCACTTTTTTTTTATATTCCTTAACTGCATGAGTTCTAAACATGTATCGACAAATTCTTAGCCACAATTCTTCAAGAAACTACAACAGGGTAACATTATATTAATCAACCTCACTTCTAAGGATATTAGTAGAAATTACTTATGCACCACGCTAGCATCTCAACTTGATAATTCACAACTTATCAATGATTTATATGATTACCACCTCCTAATTAAACACATCAAAACATCACAAAGGGTTTTAACACTTCCTTTTAGAAAAGAGATAAATCAAACTTCAATAGTCGAAATAACTCAAGAAATGAATAGAGCCAAGGCTTCCACAAGTTAACGAACTTCCAACATAAATCTTTGATTCCTTTTCAAAATATCAAACGAATAAAAGAGTCATATTTTCCAGTAAGAAAGATAGAACAAACACGGAAAATACTAGTCTCTCCAAAAGCACTGATCACAAGCAGTAAAAGCAACCCATCAATCAGAAAGAAACAATATTTGGTATCAAGAACAATTGGAGGCCTATTAGCACCCAACAATTGCAATAAACCGCTAACCCAAGAGAAATTCATTAACCGCCATAGACCAAGAATCGGCCAAAATCAACTCGAGGAGGATAACATTTTTCTAAGAAACTTACCCACGACATCCACAACTAAGTTACCCGAGGTAACAGCATCACTATCCCCATACCACGAACGGTGATATAAACTAGCAATGCCCAAGGCAACAGCTACAATACCTACCTCTTATCATTGACTATCCTCACTCATAGCAGTCATAGAAACAAATAATAAACATACAAGATTATTTCATAACATGAATCATCAATACAACATGTCAAAACATGAATGCAATGCTTGACCCATCCTATCCTATTGTACATCAGTGTGTCAATTTAATATTTTTAATTACCACAGACCTAAAGCCCGCTCTGATACCAACTGTAACACCTCAGGACCCACATTATCCTGAGATGCCACTAAACCACTCCGCAAGCTAGCCAATTTACAAGATAACATAATCTGGCAACAATTCCTGAATCATGATAAGCTAAGCGAAAGCATAATTAAAGAACGACTGTTAATAATTTTAACCAATTAAAGCGAACCACAGCCTAACATTAATAACCATAAATGAACAACGATGAGAGAAAAGATAAATAACTAGTGACTCCACTTAATTATTACAATATAAAATATGACATGATGTGTGACAGTGAAGTGCCGCTCTACCCTTCCCATGCATGCTCGAGAATCACTTGGAAGGGGGGAAAAATAAGAGTGAGATAAAATCTCAGCAAGCAAACTATTTAACAAGCTAATTAAACTACAATAGTTTAATCATCAATATTTATTTCCCACAGTGACCACATTTGTATCCTCTACCCCAAATCACCACCAAGGACGGTAAACATTAGCAAATAAATCTTGTTTGACTACCTCATATCGTCAACCACTACCACTACCAATGATAGTAAAATATTAACATATTTTATCACACTAACTTTATTATTTCTCACATCTACAACTGCTATCGACAATTACCACAAGAGAAAAGAATCTCATGCCACAAACACAACCTCTACCATACCACAAGGGATGAACCCCATTCCACGACCACAGCCACATTCGTCATACTACATGTGACTCTCATGAGTCAATTCTACATTGCAACTATGAAGTTACGTTTGTTTGCAAAATAACTCCACCACCATACATTGCAACCATGGCATATTACTTCAAAATACGAGAGTCATGTAGATTGCAAGTAGTAAGAATAACGAATTAAACGGTAGCACAACTGCTACGATTGCATGTCTCTATCGTCGAAGCGAAGCAAATCACGCGCGTTCAAGAGCAAAACCACCTGTTCAAAAGTACCTCTCAGCACAATACCACAGCAATGAAAACGCAACTCACGAAGTAAAGACATCGCTAAACCCCACAGCAATGTTCAAATAGGCCTCGTCGTTCTCTACAATTTTCCTTTTGGGCAGACCCACAGAAAAAATCATTTCGGGGGTTTAAACTGCGCAAACAGCCGTGCTACGTGAATTGATCTATAGGCAGACAACAGGAATTCTCTAATCGGAGAATCTAATTGCTAATCCCCACCAATTCTTAGGCTAAGGACCCTAATTACAGCAAGATCAGAGGAATTTGGAATAAGGGAGAGTTACCTAGGGGATCCTCTTGGGATCACCCCTCTTATTCCTCTCCTTCTTCTTCTCCTTCCTTTCTTCTCCTTCCTTCCTTCCCCTTCCTTCCTTCTTGTTTTCTCCTAGCTCCAAGGGACAGCAGCAATGGGGAAGGGCGAGGGGCGCAATAGGAGGGAGAGGTGGTGGCCAAGGGGGAAGAAAAGGGGGGAGGGGTGGCCGGCCACAACATAAATATGGGGGGGGGGGGCGGCTAGGGTTGGCAGGGGTATTCGACCACCCCTTGGGCCTTTTGGCGCAAGGTGGCAGGCCCACCCTCCCACCAGCCCGCTTAAAAGGTTTTTTTTAATTATCTATTTCATATATTTTTCACTTTATGCTATTCCATAAATTTTATTTTATTTTTTCCTTCCCACGTTTTACTGAAAAACCGGCGACTCCGCGATTACTTTTAAAAAACAACGCCGAAATGACATTCAAGGTATTACAGGTATATATAGGAAGGATTATTACAGACAGTTCTAAACTAGAACCGTCTGTGATAATATGATATCGCAGACAGTTCTGTGATAACGATATCACAGATGGTTTTAGTTTAGAACCGTCTGTAAGAAGCCCTTTGTTTCCCACACACTAGAGTCTACACTAACCAGCAGGCACTGTAATAACACCTCACAGAGTGTATTTCTTTACAACAGTCTAATGAACATAGAGATACATATGTATGACTCATTCTTAAAATTTACCTATATCACACATTTTTACATATACATAAATGCAAATTCACAAATACATCACACATTGTTATATATAGAAACGCAAATTCACTTATACATCATATACATGCATTGTTATATACATGATGATCAATGTGTATGTAACTAGTTTCGTCACGTTGTTCATCGTCGACCCTGATCGTGCAAAACTGCACACCCGCAAGTGAACGGGTTGCCGCTAAGATAGTAGCGAGATGTCATGTTCTCCACAGGGACTAGACTACCGGTGACATGGTACCAAACCAAAGCTAAGTCGCAGGAGCGGGTGAAATGAGAAGGTAAACGAAAATCATAGCTAAACTACGGGCTAAAGAAACAAGGGAGAGATGGACGACTGAGAGGACTGAAGGAGGAGAGGAGATGAGAAGAAGCGAGAAAGAGCTGAGGAAGATGAAGACTAGAGGAAGCAAGAAAGGGTGAGAAGAAGAAGAAGAAGAAGAGAAGATGAGGGACAGATTAGGGTAAGAGAGAAGAAGAGAGGAGGCAAGGACAAAAAGAAGCAAGCGGGGGCTAAGGGAGACGAATAGCAAGAAGAGAGGGAAGAGCAGAAAGAGGGAAGAGAGGAAGAGCAAATGGGGGCTAGGGAAGACAGCATGGAAGGAGACAAGAAGAAGCTAGCACTAAATCTACGATCCCATCCTTAATAGCAAGCAACTGAACAAAGTAATTACGGAAAATAAATCTAACTTAAGCGAAGACGTAAAGCCTTATATCTAACTAATATTTTTGGTCTTTTCGTTTTACTAAAAGAGCTAGAACAGGACTGCATACTAAAATTTAAATCTAACTGAAAGAGCTAATCTAAACTAGCACAATTTCTATAATACTACTGAAACTTAAAGCATACTCATGAATAAAACTTGACATAACAAAAGATTTGCAAATCACTGCTCAATATCAAGATCCACTAAAATACCACATGCATATCACAAACTCAACAAAATAGAACTACTGGATCATCTAGCAACATTACAATTGTACTAGGCATTTAAGGTTATGTCATTGCTATTACCAAAAATCATTGCAATCATCCAACCACATCCTAAAGTCCATAACAACGTTCAGATTGATTCATATCAATAACACAAGCACTAGTAACTGAATTTAGACAGGTTTGGAAATATTAAACCAATGTGAGAAATAAAAGCAGTTGTTGGAGAAGGTCAAAATAGCAGCTCTCGGTTGAAGCACAGCAAACAACAGCAGCAGGGAGTAGTACACGGCAGGCAGCAGCAAATCAGCAGGTTGATGCAGCAATAGCCCGGCCAGTTCAGAAAATAGTAGAGCAGTTCGGCTTCAGTTCTTCTCACAGCAAGAAAATTAGCAGGCTGCAGTTCAGATCGGCAGCAACAACAGCACTCATGGCAGCATCAACAAATCAACACATCAGCAGCAAATAGCAGTAGCAACCACAGCAAACTGAAACAGCAGTTGAAGCAACAGCAGGGCATTCACTCTCGGTCAGCAGCAACACAATGCCAACAGATGCAGCACTCGGGCAGCAGATCGGTGAAGCAGCATGCATCTGGGGTTTCGGCAGCAGGGAACCACGCAACATCAGCAGTCGGCCGGCAGCAGAAATCAGACAATCAGCAAGAAATCAGCAGCTGCTTGGGGGCTCTTGGCTGCAAACTGCAGATCCGGCAGCAGTGGTAAACAGCAAAGGAAATCAGCAGGAAGGAGTAGTTCGGCAAGAGCAGCAGTGGGTTTCAGCGGCAACAACACAGCAGCAGCACAGAGCAGTTCGGCCAGATCCAGCAGTACACGACAGCAGCAGGGCAGGGAGGAGCAAATCAGCAGCAAGGGAAGGGGGGTTCAGAGGAGGTAGCGCATGGAGGGAGGAGAAGATGGAGTGTCCTGGGAGAAGAATGAGTAGGGAGATGGCGCTGGGAGTGGAGAGGCGCAGGGAGAAGGGAATGGAGCCGGTGAAAGGAGGGAGTAAGGGGAAGTGCGGCTTGGAGCAGGGAGAGGGAGGCGCAGGAGGAGGGAGGTAAAGAAGATGGGGGGCTGTGGAAGGAAGGAGCTACATAGGGGGAGGTGAGGTGATGGAAGGAGATGGGAAGAATGGGGAGCAGTGACAGAATTCCGAACGATATGAGGAATAACACACGCGATCACAAGGTAGAACACTCGTATTTTGTCCTGCAAAGCGGCAACGCTTTCTGTTGATCTTTCATTCCTTTATAAGCAAATTACATGCAGGAAAATATGGATACAAATAACTGAGACAATCACGGCATGCTCGTGAGCAATTGTTGCCATCCCAACAATCTGGGACATGCCATTCTTAGCACAGCCTGCTAATCTACCTTCTACTTACCAAAGTTAGCAAGCTCAGGACTTATTCAAACAATCTCCTCCTAAGTCCTAGAGCAACTAGACTAAGTTTTATTTTTCATGCCGATCTCGCCACGAAGTTCCTGAAACCGAATGCGCCCGAGCGCTTTTGTGAGGATGTCGCCACTGCAATTCGGTGCCAACGAACTCGACGTCGATCGGCTTCGTCGCAAAGACTCCGGATGAAATGGAATTTCACATCAATGTGCTTACTCCGCTCATGATGCACAGGATTCTTCATCAATGAGATGGCGGACTTGTTGTCCACCTTGAGCTTTGGCGCGAGGACTGCTCCTCCGACGAGCTCAGCCAGCAAGCGTGCCAGCCAAACCGCCTCGCACGCAGCTCCAGCAGCCGCGATGTATTCTGCCTCGCAGGAAGACAACGCGACCACCTTCTGCTTGGTCGATTGCCAGGCAACCGGCCCACCTGCAAGGAAAAGATGAGGGCGGTGCTCTTCCGATCGTTGATATCTCCGGCAAGATCACCGCCGAGTAGCCCAAAGAACTTGGGAACTCCTTCATTTCTTCTCCACGACTATAGTGCAGCCCCAATGCACTCGCCCTCGCTATATAGCGAGCACCCGCTGATCGCAAAGAAGATGCTCTTCACGTGGCGCTTCCATGAATCGACTCGGATAGCCCATCGCATATGCGGTCGGGTCCGAGTTGCAGAGGTACCGAGACTCCCAATGAGGTGCGGTACTCGGTGGCATCAACACTTGAGTCGCCCTCCTTCAGCAGCCTTGACTTCATCTCCATGGGAGTGGCGCTTGGTTTGCAAGTACCCACCCGCCTTCTCAAGGATTTTGGTGGCGAGGCTCCTTGCCGAGGGTGATCCCGCCCGCTCCTGCGTGACCTCCGGCCGAGGTAGTACGAGAGGAGCCCGAGGTCGCTCATGCGAAGGTGTTCATCATCTCGGCCTTGAACTTGCTCACCGCACTGCATTTCCTCCGGTGATGACTAGATCATCAACATACACGCCCACGATTAGGCGTGCTGCTCCTTCTCCACGGTGTACATCCCGTGCTCGTTGGTGCAGTGTGAAGCCATGTGCCAGCAGCGAGGCGCCGAGCTTTTGATTCCAAGCCCGTGGAGCTCGACGAGTCCATACAACGCCTTGTGAAGACGCAGCACCTTGTGCCGGTGCTTGACGTCGACGAAGCCTGGCGGCTGTTGGACATACACCTCCTCCTGGAGCTCCCCGTTCAAGAACGCCGACTTGACATCCATATGGTGGACACTCCAGCTGTAGTGCGCTGCAATGGCGAGAAGCAGCCGCACTGACTCTAGCCGAGCGACCGGTGCGAACACCTCTTCAAAATCGATGCCGGGGCGCTGCACGTATCCCTTGGCGACGAGGCGGGCCTTGTACTTGACGATGCTCCCGTTCTCGTCGCGCTTGACCTTGTACACCCACTTGAGGCCGATGGCGCAGTGACCTTGTGGGAGATCCACCAGTGACCAAGTTTTGTTGTCGCGGATGGAGTTCATCTCCTCCTCCATCGCAGCAATCCAGTTTGGATCGCCGCCGGCCTCCTTCAGCGATCTCGGCTCCTCCACGCTGACTGAATGCAGTTCAGCTTCCACTATGTCCCGGTCCGCCAGGCCTGGAATGGCAACCGAGCCGATGATGTTGTCCAGCCTCCGGTACCGGTGCTCCACGTCCTCGTCATCATCCGCGTCGAGGTTGGGATCGTCGCTGAGAGGCGTAGCGAACTCGACCTGCGTCCCCGTGGGGGCGATCGAAGCAGGTGTAGCAGGTACAGGTGATGCAGCAGCTGCAGACGACTCCTGCACAGTGGGCGGTGTCGCAGGTTCCACTGATGTCGCGACCGACGGCGGTGCGCCAGAGACACGGCGTGGGAGTTCGTACTCCTGCTCGACGGTAAAAGGCTCCTGCTCGAGGTCGGTGGAGGCGTCGCCCTCCCGGTAGCGCGCTCGTCGAAGATCGCATCTCGCGAGACGTGGACGCGCTCCGTCGCGGGGTCGTAGAAGCGATATGCTTTAGACCCGCTCTGGTAGCCGATGAAGACGACCTTCTGGCCGCGGTCGTCGAGCTTGGCGAGGTGTGGGCGGAGTCGCTTGATGTAGGCGATGCAGCCGAACACTCTCAGAAAGTGCACGGGGGGTTTCTTCCCGTACCACGCCTGGTAAGGGGTTTTCCCGCCGAGCGCGCGATCGGTGCCGGTTGAGGAGGTACACGGCGGTGTGCACCGCCTCCCCCCAGAAGTGTCCGGGCACGCCACGCGCGCGCATGATGCTCCTCGCCGTCCCCACGATCATCTGGTTCCGGCGCTCAACTACGCCATTTTGCTGCGGCGAGTAGGGAGCCGAGAAGTGACGCTGGACACCTTCACCTGCACAATACTCAGCGAATTCGACCGAGGTAAATTCACCTCCATTGTCAGTCCGCAGAACCTTCAGCTTCTTGTCCGTCTCTCGCTCGACGCGGGCCTGGAACTCCATGATCGCCGCCGGTGCGTCTGCCTTGGACCGCAAGAGTGTGAGCCACGTATAGCGGCTCATATCATCTACCAGCAGCAGGAAGTAGGCGTTCCCGGCTGGTGTTGACGGCGTGATTGGTCCACATAGATCGCCATGGACAAGTTCGAGCTTCTCCTCCGCTCGGAATTTTGCGGCCTGCGGGAACGAGGTGCGTTTCTGCTTCGCCAGCACACAATCTTCGCAGACCTGATCTACATGATCAATCACCGGCAATCGCAAGACGAGCTCGCCGCGCCCGGCTTCCTCGGCGCCGAAATTGAGGTGCCCATACCTCATGCCAGCGCCAGCGGCGGCCGGGCGCGGGCCGTGAGACACACCGCGCGACCACGCTCATGTCGAGGTAGTACACCGACTCGCGAGCGATGCACCTTGGCGAGGAGTTGTCGCCGCAAGTCGAGCCGCAGGATCCGGACTCGATGTCGACCTTGAAGCCGTCCTCATCCATCTGCCCGAGGCTGACAATGTTGGTGGTGAGGCGCGGGATGTAGTAGACACCGTCAAGGCGACGATGTTCCTCGTTCTTACAGGCGAAGAGGACGGTGCCCTTTCCCTCGATGGCGACCACCGATCCGTCACCGAACTTGACAGTTCCAGCGACACCGGTGTTCAGCTCGGCGAAGACAGACCGCGACCCCGTCATGTGGTTCGTCGCGCCGGTGTCAAGCACCAGGCGAGGCCCCACGGCCTCTTTCTCCTCTCCGAGGTGAAGGAGAACCTTCGCTCGACGAGGTGGGCGCGCCCTGCGGCGGCGTGCGTGGCGAGCTGGAGTGTGGGCACGACTTGGGCGCCACGGTAATCTCCGCGTCCGCGGCGATGTACATTAGCGCCCCATCCTCTTCTTCGGCCTGCGCGACATGAGCCGCGCCCTTCTTCCTGCGGCAATCTTTGGCCCAGTGGCCACGTTTACGCAGTTGTTGCAGATAGTGCCGGGCGGTGCCTTGCCGTCGCCGGTGTTCCCGGCGCTGCGCTATGCTCGCCATCGCGCCCTCGCGACCTGCTCGCGTGATCGCGTCCACGCCGTGGCGTTTCGCGATTGCGGAACTAGATCCGCCGCCGGAGTTCTCCTGCTCGCGACGTGCTTTGCGCCGAGCTTCCCAGTCCTCCTCACAGAGCATCAGGCGCCCCATGGCGTCCGTGACCTCCTTAGGCTTTACGCGCTCCTCGAACACGCGCAGCCGACCGATGATCTCCTCGATCGTCACCTGGTTCAGGTCCAGGAACATCTCGAGGGAGACCGCGGCCTGATTCAGCCGTGCGGGGACCACCTGCAACAATTTCTTTACTACCTCGGCGTCGGTGATGTTGTCGCCGAGGGAACGGAGGTTGGTGGCGAGTGTGGTGATGCGGACGCCGAACTCGTTGACGGTCTCTCCTTCCTTGAAGGCGAGATTGCCGAAGTCTCGGCGGAGCTGCTGCGCGCTGGCGTCGCGGGCGCGCTCGTCGCCGATCCGCAGGTTCATGACAGCATCCCAGGCCTGCTTTGCTGTCCTCTTCGTGGCGAGCGTGCTCCATAGCTCAGAGGGCACTGAGCGTAGGAGACCAGCCATCGCCTGCCGATCGTCATGGTACTCTTCTTCGTCGGGGTGGTTGGTGATGCCATTGCGACGACGTTCCAGACACGGAGAGTCTGGAAGTTCACCTCCATGACGAGCGCCCATTCCGGATAGTTAGTCCGGGTCAGCATTGGCCACGCGACGTTCGCGGACGGCCGCTCGATGATTCGCTCGACGACGCGCGATCCGGCGTCCCGGGTGCGCGAATGGCGATTGTGAGAGCGGCCACGGCGACGTGGCGGCGAACGTGACGGGGCCTCCTTCTCCGCGCCGGAGCCATCACCCGACAGCACCGTCTTGAAGGGTGACTGCGACATGGCGACGGCGGAACCGTGGCTCTGATACCAATTGACAGAATTCCGAACGATATGAGGAATAACACACGCGATCACAAGGTAGAACACTCGTATTTTGTCCCGCAGCGCAACGCTTTACGTTGATCTTTCATTCCTTTATAAGCAAATTACATGCAGGAAAATATGGATACAAATAACTGAGACAATCACGGCATGCTCGTGAGCAATTGTTGCCATCCCAACAATCTGGGACATGCCATTCTTAGCACAGCCTGCTAATCTACCTTCTACTTACCAAAGTTAGCAAGCTCAGGACTTATTCAAACAAGCAGGAGAATATCAAGGTTTCGGCCAAGGGGTGAGATGGGGAAGGAGTGTGGCTTGAGAAGGAGGAGAGAGGCGCAGGTAGATGGCAGGAAGAGAAGGGGTGAAGGAAGGAGGAAGATGGAGAAGAAGGGAGGAAGAAGATGGGGGTGGTGGCTGGTTGGGAATGGGCCTCCTCCCTGGGTGTTGCGGCTCAAGGGAGAATGAAGGGTAAAGGGGTTTTTATACTGAGGTTTGGGAGTGGTAGGAATTAGGGTTTTTAGCATATTTTGCAATTTTTGCGTCTTTTCGAGCCAATTTGCAAGAATATTATAAAACCTGTAAACAGTCCAAATAGGATGCATAAAACTGTATAATCAATGTATTATGGCCAAATTTTGCTACTCAAAACAGGGTTATGACATGAAAATGTATACATTATGATGCACATCACACCCTTATGCCATTTCCAAAAGGAGGTAACTCGTCAAATTGATTGTATTAATCCTCGTCCACTACATTCTCTACCCCAACAATTCTCTTTTTTTCATGAAGAACAACATGGCGCTTCTTATTTGCCGAGTCAGTTACATAGAAAACTTGAATAATTTGGTTAACGAGTACGAATGATTTCTCTTTGTATCCGACACGTTGGAGGTCCACGGTAGTGACACCGTACTTGTCAACCTTCATGATATGCACACACCTCGATTTAAGATGCGTGCATGTGAGTTGGCCCGA
Organism: Melocanna baccifera; assembly: GCA_036346265.1. NCBI lineage: Eukaryota > Viridiplantae > Streptophyta > Magnoliopsida > Poales > Poaceae > Melocanna > Melocanna baccifera. The sequence goes on along the minus strand of CM070696.1, from coordinate 5,681,539 downwards.
TCTTCTGTTGTAGGAGAAATCCGATAACTTGAGTTGCGATGTTGACGAAGGGGAGGCTAACCACGATCCAATCGTGACCAGCAACCTCGCAATCGCTACACCGCTTCTCGATTGGTTACCAACCGTGTCAAACACAATTGGCCTGTTCACGAAGAACGGCTCTAGCAAATCCAAGAGAAGACGCAAGAGCAACAGTGGAAGAGTTTCACTCAAAGATGAAATATTGATGAGACCCAATTGTTCTATAGTAGCTTGTAGCAAACATGCAAACAAGAATCTAGTCCTCCTCAGTAGAAACATCAGGGGTATTTATACTAGGAACAACCCTCCTAGTTAGGTGTGAAAGTTCTTGAAAAAAGACTTGAAGAAAAGCCAACCCAAAGGTCATCCAACAGTCTGTTCGCGCGTCCTTTTGTCTTCTGTGCAGCCTTTACTAAAACAGTCATAACTTTTTATTGGGAAGTCCAAATGACAAGCCGTTTGTTGGAGGTGACAGTAGACTTAATTATCTTTCCATCCATATGTATTATGCATGCTAAAACATTACAGGTTGGCTTTCATAATGCTGAGAATTGATCTGTTCGCGCGTCCTTTTATCTTCTGTGCAGCCCTTACTAAAACAATCATAACTCTTTATTGGGAAGTCCAAATGGCGAGCCGTTTGTTGGAGTGATAGTAGACTTAATTATCTTTCCATCCATATGTATTATGCATGCTAAAACATTACAGGTTGGCCTTCATAATGCTGAGAATTGAAGGTATTTGTCAGCAATCAATGAACTGGGCCTTGGCCAAATCTTGATCAACAACTTCTCCAAAAATTCCTTCACATGTAGTAACAAGTAAACAATATTTATTAGGTAATATCATTTGTTCTGTAATTAAATAATTAATTTTCCTAAGAAACGAATTCACCTGTTGTCCAAGGCGACGTGCACGCGCTCGTGTTATTGGACCTTGTATACTAGTCGACTCTTGAATTTTAGTAGAGTCAACTACAGGTGTGTGTGCCACTGGAGGTGAATGTGTATCAGTGATGTCTTCATCATACTCCCCTTCTTGAAAAGGAGTTGACCTCGACTCTGACTCATCTTCGTCTCCCAAATATGAAGATAAATCAGCAACGTTGAATGTATTACTCACTCCATATTCCTCGGGCAGCTCCAACTTATAGGCATTGTTGTTGATCTTTGTAAGCACTTTAAATGGCCCATCACCTCACGGCATTATTTTGGACTTGCGCCGTTCTGGAAAACGACCCTTGCGCAAATGCAACCAAACTAGGTCGCCTTCTTCGAAAACCATCTCCTTCTTGCCCTTATCTACGTGCTTCTTGTATTGGGCTTGCATCTTCTCAATATTCACTTTGGTTGCCTCATGTAGCTTATGAATCATCTCGATACGCTTCTCAGCATCAAGATTACCTCTTTCCGAATGTGGCAAAGGTAGCAAATCAATTGGAGCAAGAGGCTTGAATCCATAGACGATCTCAAATGGACAAAACTTTGTAGTAGAATGCACAACCCGGTTGTAGGCAAATTCAATGTGTGGCAAGCATTCCTCCCAAATCTTCAAATTCTTCTTGAGTATAGCCCGTAGCATGGTACCAAGTGTGCGGTTGACGACTTCGGTTTGCCCGTCAGTTTGAGGATGACAAGTAGTTGAAAATAGTAACTTTGTTCCAAACTTTCCCCAAAGCGTCTTCCAAAAGTGGCTTAAAAACTTGGTGTCACGGTATGAAACAATTGTCCTCGGTACTCCATGCAAACGAACAATTTCTCTGAAAAATAAATCAGCAACATGGGTAACATCATCGCTCTTATGACAAGGTATAAAATGAGCCATTTTAGAAAACCTATCAACAACAACAAAAATACTATCCTTTCCCCTCTTAGTCTTTGGTAAGCCTAGCACAAAATCTATAGAAATATCCTCACAAGGTACTTTCGGAATAGGAAGAAGCGTATATAAACCATATGGGTTTAAGCGAGACTTAGCTGTTTGACAAGTAGTGCATCTCTCCACGTAGCGCTCAACGTCGCGTCTCATCTTTGACCAAAAGAAATGCGTGGCCAACACGTCCTCGGTTTTGTGAATACAAAAATGTCCCATCAAATTACCTCCATGCGCCTCCTGTAACAACAAAAGACGAACAGAACTCGCGAGAACACAAAGTCTGTTAGCTCTAAATAAATAGCCATCATTTAACACATATTTGTCCCAACATCTTCCTTCCTTGCAATTAGCATAAATGTCTCTAAAATCCAAATCAGTAGCATATAGTTCTTTTAAACTTTCCAAACCAAGAATTTTACAATCAAGTTGGGACAACAGCGTGTACCGTCTAGACAATGCGTCAGCCACTATATTCTCTTTTCCTTTCTTATGTTTCACAACGTATGGAAAAGTCTCAATAAATTCTATCCACTTAGCATGTCTACGGTTCAACTTACTTTGGTTATGAATATGCTTTAGTGATTCATGATCCGAATGAATGATAAAATCTTTTGGCCAGAGATAGTGTTGCCATGTTTCTAATACTCTAACCAAGGCATATAATTCTTTGTCATATGTTGAGTAGTTTAAAGTTGGACCACTAAGCTTTTCACTAAAATAAGCAATGGGCTTTCTATCTTGCATGAGAACACCTCCAATCCCAATACCATTAGCATCACATTCTATCTCAAAAGCTTTATCAAAATCAGGAAGCTGTAGAAGTGGTGCTTTAGTTAACTTATCTTTCAGCACGTTGAAGGCATCTTCTTGTGCTTTTCCCCACTTGAGTGGCACATTCTTCTTGGTCAACTCATTGAGTGGGGCAGCGAGTGTGCTGAAATCCTTTACAAATCGGCGGTAGAAACCAGCAAGTCCATGAAAACTCCGCACTTGTGTGACTGTTGTAGGTGTAGGCCATGCTCGTATAGCTTCTACCTTCTGTTCATCCACTTCAATTCCCTGTGCAGTCACAACAAAACCAAGAAACACAACTTGATCTGTGCAAAATGTACACTTATTAAGGTTACCAAACAAGCGCGCCTCTCTCAAAACAGTAAAAACTTGGCGCAAATGTTCTAAATGTTCATCCAAAGCCTTGCTATAAATTAATATATCATCAAAGTAAACTGATGAGGACATCACTTCTACTGATATGAACACTCCTCTTACTGCTTCCATGAATGATGGGCAAGGTCCAATCACTCGGGCACGTGCTCGTCAACTCAACTATCAGGTAAACTCGTTTTTAGGAGTCAATAATATTTCCGCTGAGAATTCGATACTTCCTAAGACTTGTGACTTTCTTGTTCTTAGGAACCAGGGAGAAGAACCACGCGAGCTCAAGTGTAGAAGTGGAACTATCTAGCGCAATCCAACTCATATTTGCGAGTTCGACTCAGATTCGGACTGCTTGATAGCACCTACTTCAAATGGCCATAACTTTTGATCCAGAAGGTTTCTCGGGGCCCGTGAGTACTCATTGGAAAGATATTGGAATCTACTTTAAGATGAACCTAGCCTCACCTCGAAATTCCACCTGAGCCGATCAAAAACAGCAAAACAAGTGGCGTCACTTTTCCAGTCCGAGTCAAAGTGGGCCTTGGGCCTTGTAATCACGCTTAGACTATTTGGGCTGGCACTAATCATGGGTGTACTGTTTATGTAAATAGTAACCGTGAATAGTACCGCACCCCCTTTTGTTAGATAAGTGCGGCCTCCCCCACTCCTATTTAAGGAGGTCGCCCCCTTTAGTTTTCCTCGGGTTTTTCTTAAGAGTTTATTCTGCTTAGCAGTCTCACCGCACGTCCGGTTGAGGAACTCCAACTTGTGAACTTAATCTTTATTCGCAATACAAATTCAGATTGCATCTTTTACTCTCTTGCTTGTATTCTCGATTCGCTTGCAGGAGATAGCCTTCTTGGCGAGGTCAACCGCGTTCGGCACGGTTGATAACCATCGGAGCAGTGGTGTAGTGATTGCGAGGGGATCAATCTGTTTTGGTCGGAGCCTTTGGATCATCAACGTCGAGTTCTCCACAATCGACTTATCAGTACCTCTCGGAAGATCGGGCCATCACCACATCAGGTGGTATCAGAGCAACGGTTGCCCGTGAGGTAATTCGTCCCTTTTAGATTAGTTTATGTTCATCATATTGTCCTAAAAACTCCAGAAAAATAGCCCAAAAAAATTCCGTATTGTTCTTCCGCTGTCCCGACACCCCTTGTGCCATTGCAATTTTTTTTTCAGTATTGCTCGTTGAATTTTTGGTTGCATTTTCGTGTTCAAGTTGCTGATTACTAGTTTATTTGGAGTCCAGTTCGTCATTGCCTAGTTGCATCTCGTGTTCCTTTGCGTAGCTTCGTCATTGTGTGTTCTCTTTTTCCTTGCCGCGCCGTGCCTTCCATCCTTGCCGCACCGCACCTTCCATCCGTGCCGCGCCGCGCCGCGCCTCCATCCTTGCCCTTCTGCATGAATTTTGGAAGTTTATCAAACCTTTTCCAAATCCAGTGAAATTTGGTGGAGTCCTTCTTGACACCTCCAAAATCCTCCAAAAAAATTTTTATGCAAGTGCGGCCACAGGAACAAAAGTTATAGTAGTTTGAATTGAGACCGATTCCAATTCGAGTCCGTTTCCGACCCCCCTTCAGTAAAACGGGCATAACTTTTGCATACGGAGTCGGAATTCGACGTTCTTGTACTTGTTGGAAAGCAATCGACGGCGCGCATCCAATAAAAATGACCCGCTTGCGCTAGTCACCCTCCAAGACCCCCAAAATTGGTCATCTTTAGCCCCAAAATCGCGTCACAAGATTTCAGCTTTCTGTTTTTGGGGTTTTATTCGGTCTTCCTTTCGGAATTTGGGGTTTGTCCAGTTGAAAAAGTTCTAGATCTCGTCGAAAACTTTCAAACGAGTATATATAAGCCACATAAAACTTTGCCTTTTCATCTGTTGAGACTAGCTGTTGTATCTACTCGAACTATAGGGTTGTTCGCGTTTTCTCGATACCGCTGTTTTGTGCTCTCCTTCGTGCGAATAGTCTTGTGTCCTTAGAAAGAAGTTTGAGTAGTGGGCTAGCGTCTCTCCTAGTACTTGTTGTGAGGCTCTCCTTTGCTTACATCAAGTCACATTGATCATTGCGTGTGCGTACATACACTTCCTTGCATAGGGCTTGATTGGCTAGCTGTGATTAGGCTAGGATCGGCAACTTGACGAGTATTTTGAACAATCTTTCAACTTGCATCTACTAAACTGATTATTGCTGATCCTTTCCTACCATATTGTGCCTTCCGAGCTCCACCTACTCTTGATCAGAACAGGTCCCCTCTTGCAATCGTACCCATGCTCGACATGGTATCACGAACCAGCCACCGGTTGAACCTCCTTCTGTTTGCGTTGGTAAGAACACTTGTAAGATTATGGTAAGATGCTTAAGAGTGTGTGATTCCACCTTTCCATCACCTAGTCGTTGATAGGGATAATTCTTTTTGTGTTGTCTTCTGTTTTCTACTAACCATGGCAGGTGAGTCGTCTGACGCGCAAAAGTGTGTTGCAAAGGGAGAGCTCATGACGCTCTTGGGTGAACAACGCACTACCATTAATGAGGACATCGATAGAAAGCTTCAAGCTACGACAGATATATTGCAGCGATCCATCAATGAGAGTATTGCAGCACTCACTACACACCTTGAAAGAATGGTGAATCGACCACCAAACAACGGACACGAAAATGAACATGATACACTCCAAGACCTTGAGGAGGGAGATAATAATGAGAGGCGAAATCGTGATGCTCAAGATGTACGTCTACGACACCGCCTACAACATAACCGTCATGGTATGGGAGGTAATGACTTTCAGCACCACAATGCTCGTGCTAATGATGACCCATTTGCTAAAGTTAAATTTACCATACCATCTTTTGCGGGTGTTTATGATGCTAAAGTTTATCTAGATTGGGAAATGACAGTTGAACAAAAATTTAATGCCCATCTAGTTCCTGAAGTGCATAGAGTCAGACAAGCTACTAGTGAATTTAAAGATTTTGCTATCCTATGGTGGAGTCAAGTAGTTAATTCCGGTTTAGCACCTGATACATGGGATAGATTGAAGGTAGCTATGCGTGCTAGATTTATTCCTCCTGCTTTTAAACGTGATATGCGTAAGAAATTGCAGCGCTTAGACCAAGGTAAAAAATCTGTTGAGGAATATTATCAAGAACTACAAATAGGCATGCTGCGTTGTAATGTTGTAGAGGATGAGGAGGATAAGATGGCTCATTTTTATGGGGGCTTAAGGCGTGAAATTCAGGACATAATTGATTACAAGGAGTATAATGATATCAATAGATTGTTTGAGCTTGCTTGTTTGGCAGAAAAAGAATTGCAGGGAAGACAGCAATGGAATAGGAGTAGCTATGGAAGTGCTTCTGTATCGAGGTCGACACCGGGGCAAGCCAAGTCAACCCCACCTCCTACTTTCCGGTCTGCTGCCCCCTCCGTGAGTAGGGTGCGATCGCAGCATCGCCACCACCGTCATGCGCACCTAAGGCAAGCAAATCCACTAGTGTGCAGACACCAGCGCAGAGCTCTTCATCAGTTGCTTCTACGGGTCGTACGACAGGGATTATATGCCACCATTGTAAAGGGATGGGACATGTCATGAAAAATTGCCCAAGTCAGCGAGCGTACATTGCGACAGAAGATGGTGGATATGTAAGTGCTAGTGATGTTGAGGATGAATATGCACTTGCAGCTAATCTTGCAGGTAATGATGATGATCTAGAGGAACATAGCGAAGAGGAGGAAATTTTAGGTACCGCTGCTACGGAGAATTATAGGACCATAATTGTGCAGCGAGTGTTGAGCACTCAAAAGGAGCAAGCGGAGAAGCTACAGCGCCATAATTTATTTCAGATGTTCCTCATCGTCAAGGATTACCGTGTTCGTGTCATAATTGATGGTAGGAGTTGTAATAACTTGGTGAGTTTAGATTTGGTCAAGAAGCTTGGCTTGATCACACGTGCACATCCTCATCCATACCACATTCAGTGGTTCAACAATAGCGGTAAGGTGAATGTAACACAATTTGCGAGAGTGCATTTTTCCATTAGTTCCTATCATGATGTAGCTGATTTCGACGAAGTATCTATGCAAGCTTGCTCACTTTTATTAAGTCGTCCATGGGAATTTGATACTAATGCAACTCATCATGGTAAAAGTAATAAGTACTCTCTTATGCACAAAGGAAAGAAAATAATTTTACTACCTTTGACACATGCTGAAATTGTGGAATGTGAAAAAGAGATAGCTGCAAATGAGAGGAAAGAACATGAACATGAATCTGAAAATCAGCAAGTAGTGAAGAACATTTTCCCACCCAAGAAAGAGAAATTGGCATCTAGTTCTAGGACTGAGGGAATTAAATTAAAGGGTTGTGTCATACTTGCAACCAAATCTGATCTTGCTGAAATTGTCGACAATGATTTGCCATGCTATGCCTTGATATGCAAAGACGCTTTATTTTCACTTGATGATATATCTAGTTCTTTGCCGTCTGCTGTCACTAATCTTTTGCAGAAATATGAGGATGTGTTTCCAGCTGAACTACCCCCCAGGACTGCCACCTATTAGAGGGATTGAACACCAAATTGACTTAATTCCGGGAGCAACTTTGCCAAACCGTGCGGCGTATAGGACCAATCCAGAGGAGACTAAGGAAATTCAACGACAAGTCCAAGATCTTTTGGACCAAGGGTATGTATGAGAAAGCCTGAGTCCTTGTGCTGTTCCTGTTCTTTGGTTCCTAAGAAAGATGGTAGTTGGCGTATGTGTGTTGATTGTAGAGCCATTAATAATATCACAATATGGTATCGTCATCCTATTCCTAGGTTGGACGACATGCTAGATGAATTGAGTGGTTCTATTATTTTCATAAAGATTGACTTGCGTAGCGGGTACCACCAGATTAGAATGAAATTAGAAGATGAATGGAAAACGACATTTAAAATTAAATTTGGGCTATATGAGTGATTGGTGATACCTTTTGGTTTAACTAATGCACCTAGCACTTTCATGCGTTTGATGAACGAAGTTTTACGTGCTTTCATTGGAAAATTTGTGGTGGTTTATTTTGATGATATTCTGATATATAGCAAGTCATACGAAGAACACCTGAATCATTTACGTGCTGTTTTTAATGCTTTGCGAGATGCATGTTTGTTTGGTAACATTGAGAAGTGCACCTTTTGCACCGATCGAGTATCGTTTCTTGGCTATGTTGTTACTCCACAGGGCATTGAAGTTGATCAGGCCAAGATCATCGCTCTCTAGAGTTGGCCACCTCCTAAAACGGTCAGACAAGTGCGGAGTTTTCTCGGGCTCGCTGGCTTCTATCGGCGTTTTGTTCGAGATTTCAGCACCATCGCTGCACCGCTGAATGAGCTTACAAAGAAGGGTGGGCCTTTTACTTGGGGCACCATGCAACAACATGCTTTCGACGTTCTCAAAGATAAGTTGATACACGCCCCTTTGCTTCAACTCCCTGATTTTTGCAAGACTTTTGAATTAGAATGTGATGCTAGTGGCATAGGTCTTGGTGGTGTGTTAATTCAAGAAGGAAAACATGTTGCTTACTTTAGTGAAAAATTGAGTGGGCCTAGTTTGAACTATTCTACCTATGATAAAGAACTATATGCTCTAGTTCGAACTTTGGAAACATGGTAACATTATTTATGGCCCAAAGAGTTCGTAATACATTCTGATCATGAATCTTTGAAGCATATTCGAAGTCAAACCAATCTGAACCGTAAACATGCTAAGTGGGTTGAGTTTATTGAGTCCTTCCCTTATGTCATTAAACATAAAAAGGGCAAAGAAAATGTAATAGCCAATGCATTGTCTAGGAGATATACCATGCTTTCACAACTTGACTTCAAAATCTTTGGATTAGAGACAATAATGGAGCAATATGTACATGATGCTGAATTTAAAGATGTGTTACTCAATTGTAAGGAGGGAAAGGGTTGGAATAAATTTGTGGTGCATGATGGGTTCTTGTACCGTGCTAACAAGCTATGTATTCCAGCTAGCTCCGTTCGTCTTTTGTTGTTACAGGAGGCGCATGTAGGAGGATTAATGGGTCACTTCGGTGTGAAGAAGACTGAGGACATTCTGACCCATCACATTTATTGGCCAAAGATGAGGCGCGACGTTGAACGTTTCATTGCACGCTGCACCACGTGCCAAAAAGCTAAGTCACGACTTAATCCTCATGGTTTATACATGCCTCTCCCTGTACTAAGCACACCTTGGGAAGATATTTCTATGGACTTTGTTTTAGGTCTGCCTAGGACAAAGAAGGGGAGGGATAGTATTTTTGTTGTCGTGGATAGATTTTTTAAGATGGCTCATTTTATACCATGTCATAAAAGTGATGATGCTACAAATGTTGCTGATTTGTTCTTTAAGAAAATTGTTCGCTTGCATGGTATTCCGAATACGATAGTTTCAGATCGTGATGCTAAATTTCTTAGTCATTTTTGGAGAACCTTATGGACTAAATTGAGGACTAAGCTGTTATTTTCTACTACTTGTCATCCCCAAACTGATGGATAAACTGAGGTAGTCAATAGAACATTGTCTACTATGCTTAGGGCTGTGCTTAAAAAGAACTTAAAAATGTGAGAAGAATATTTGCCTCATGTAGAATTTGCTTATAATTGCTCACTGCATTCCGCCACAAAGGCATGCCCTTTTGAGATTGTTTATGGTTTCATCCCTCGTGCACCTATTGACTTGTTGCCCCTTCCCGCTTCGGAGAAGGTGAATCTTGATGCTCAACAACGTGCTGATTTGATACTTAAGATGCATGAGACAACTAAAAAGAACATTGAGCTCATGAATGCTAAATATAAAGTTGCTGGTAGTCAGGGACGCAAGCATATTACTTTTGAGCCGGGTGATCTTGTGTGGTTACACTTGCGTAAAGAGCGATTCCCTGAATTGAGAAAGTCTAAACTCATGCCTCGTGCAGCTGGTCCTTTTAAAGTGCTTGAACGTATTAATGATAATACATATAAATTAGACTTGCCTGCAGATTTTGGGGTTAGCCCCACCTTTAACATTGCAGATCTACGACCATTCTTTGGTGCGGAAGATGAGATTGAGTAGAGGACGACTCCAATTCAAGAAGGGGAGGATGATGAGGACATCACTTCTACTGATATGACTCCTCTTACTGCTTCCATGAATGATGGGCAAGGTCCAATCACTCGGGCACGTGCTCGTCAACTCAACTATCAGGTAAACTGGTTTTTAGGAGTCAATAATATTTCCGTTGAGAATTCGATACTTCCTAAGACTTGTGATTTTCTTGTTCTTAGGAACCATGGAGAAGAACCACACGAGCTCAAGTGTAGAAGTGGAACTATCGAGCGCAATTCAACTCATATTTGCGAGTTCGACTCAAATTCGGACTGCTTGATAGCACCTACTTCAAACGACCATAACTTTTGATCTAGAAGGTTTCGCGGGGCCCGTGAGTACTCGTTGGAAAGATATTGGAGTCTAATTTCAGATGAACCTGGCTTCACCTCGAAATACCACCTGAGCCGATCAGAAACTGCAAAACAAGTGGCGTCACTTTTTTAGTCCGAGTCAAAGTGGGCCTTGGGCCTTGTAATCACCCTTAGACTATTTGGGCCGGCACTAATCATGGGCGTACTATTCATGTGAACAGTAACTATGAATAGTACCGCACCCCCTTTTGTTAGATAAGTGCAGCCTTCCCCACTTCTATTTAAGGAGGTCGCCCCCTTTTGTTTTCCTCAGGTTTTTCTTAAGAGTTTATTCTGCTTAGCAGTCTTACCGCACGTCCGGTTGAGGAACCCCAACTTGTGAACTTAATCTTTGAATGCAATACAAATTCAGATTGTATCTTTTACTCTCTTGCTTGTGTTCTCGATTCGCTTGCAGGAGATAGCCTTCTTGGCGAGGTCAACCGCGTTCGGTACGGTTGATAACCATCGGAGCAGTGGTGTAGTGATTGCGAGGGGATCGATCTGTTTTGGTCGGAGCCTTTGGATCATCAACGTCGAGTTCTTCACAATCGACTTATCAGTACCTCTCGGAAGATCGGGCCATCACCACATCATAAACTATCACAAATTTTTCGATAAAAGCTCTCAATACTTCATTCATTAAGCGCATAAACGTACTAGGTGCATTAGTAAGACCAAATGGCATGACCTACCACTCATACAATCCAAATTTAGTCTTAAATGCAGTTTTCCATTCATCACCTAGTTTCATTCTGATTTGGTGGTAACCACTCCGCAAGTCAACCATAGAAAAAATAGTAGAGCCACTCAATTCATCAAGCATATCATCTAGCAAAGCATTACTGGAAAAGATAACATTCTTACACACAAGTGCATAATACTCTTGGGATTGTGTTTCTAATTCTCGCATCTCACTCTTTGTGGCTAATAGAACCTGTCCCTTTAGTTGTATGTCTCTTTTCTTGTCACTCTCTTTTTTATTTTCTCTCAATTTGGGCTTGTGGCTCTCATTCTCCTTGTTGTGGGTGTTGCTCATTTCTCTTTCTTTTCTCTCACGCTCAGCCTTATCTAAATCATCCTTGAGTATTTCTTCTGGTGTCATTGGAACTAATGAAACCTTTTTCCCCTTGTGCATAAATGAATACTTGTTGGAACACCCATAATGAACTGTGTCTTTGTCATATTGCCATGGCCTCCCAAGAAGTAATGCACACGCTTGCATTGGTACCACATCACAATTCACAAAGTCAGAATAGCTACCAATAGCAAAAGGCACTCTTACCATAGCAGTTACCTTCAGTTTCCCACATGAGTTGAGCCACTGGATGTAGTATGGCTGCAGGTGAGCACGTGTAGTCAAGCCAAGCTTCTCAACCATCTCTGAACTTGCAATGTTGTTACAGCTTCCGCCATCAATTATCACCTTGCATGAGTGCTCTTTGATCACAAATTTTGATTGGAATAAATTGTGACGATGTCCTCTCTCTGCCTTTTCCATCTGTGAGCTAAGAACACTAAAAATGACAAGGTTTGCATGGTTTGTATCATAGGTGATCTCCTCTGAATCGGACTCTGAAATGTTCTGTTGCTCCTCATGGTCAGATTCTTCTTCCTCTACATCGCTTGCCGATGTGTACTTCCATCTTTCCGAATAATAAGAGCTCGTTGATTTGGGCAATCACGCATGTAATGCCCCTTCCCCTTGCATTTGAAGCATTCTATCTCTCTAGTTCTTCCTGTAGAAGCTATGGATGATGAACTTGTGGTTGGGACAGCAGCGGTCTTCTTTGAATCAGTAGGCCTATGTGCTAAAGAATTAGGATGCCTTGCTGATTGCTCTTAGCTGGGTGACGTTGTGTTGTGTCCCGAACTGTTTATGGGCTTCTTGGTCTGTGTACTGGAAGGTTTCCATGGAATGGAGGAGCTGGAATAGTTGCGGTTCGTCCTGGTGTAGCTTTATCTCTGATCATGCATGTGCTTTTCAGCCTTACAAGCAAAATGGAACAGCTCATTCAAAGAATTGTAATGATAAAAATCATGTATATTCTGAATCTCCTTATTTAGCCCACCAAGAAACCTAGCCATCTTTGCGTTTTCTTGCTCCTCTATATTAGCACGGATCATACCAATTTGTAGTTCTTGATAGTATTCCTCGACAGACTTACTACCTTGATTCAATCTTTGTAACTTATTAATCACATCACGCTCAAAATAAGATGGAACAAATCTAGATCTCATTACCCTTTTCAACTCATCCCAAGTGCGAGGTGCATCATCCCTTCTTTTAAATTGACTCCACCAAATGGAAGCATAATTTGTAAACTCACTACTAGCAGCACATACTCTTCTATTTTCAGGAAAGTCATGACAACTGAACTTTTGTTCTACTAGTAGTTCCCAATCAAGATATGCTTCAGGATTATATTTACCATCAAAAGAAGGAACAACAAATTTAATCTTACCTAAGCCATCATCTCTTCTCCCCTCATGACGATGAGGCGCATGTCCTCCATTACCACCCCTTCCTCGATGATTATGCCCAAGATGCTGCCGATCACGGTCAAAATCAAGGTCGTCTCCATTATGAGCCATATAGTTGCCATTCAACTCCTCATGGGCAGCATGCTGAAATGCGGTGTTCAAATTTGCCCGTGGTTGGAGAAGGGCAGCAGCAGCATTGTGATTTCCTCCAACTTGATCTCGAGGGCCTCACGGTGGTGGGTGCTGTCTTGGGGGAGTATGCTCAATGTGCTCGAGTCGTACTTCAATTCCTCCAATACGATTCTCCATACCGTCCAGTCGAACAAGTACTTGATCGGAAAGCATCTGCTCAAAAGTGCTAGCAAATGCATCCATCAAAGCTTGAGACTGAGGTGATAGTGGCATTGCTGGGATTTGTCCACACTATCACCTTCATCCACACCATGAAACGAGCCATCACGAGAACTTCTTGTCCCTGCCATGGTTAGAAGAAAACAAAAAGAACTAACAAACTAAATACTTATGTGAACTACTCTCAGCTTTCACAAATCTTACCAAAGAAGCTCTTACCCTTCTCAAAGATTGCTCATGTGCAGCTGGTTCGTGGTAACTTTCAAACAGAAGTCAGTAAAGCAATTGCAAGGTACCAGAACACGTGATCAATGGCAAATTTGTGGAGTTCTAGGCAGGGATAAAAATTTGTAGTAAAGGAGTAATCAATCAGTAATTTCAGAAATTGAACAAATTGAATAACACACTACAACATATATGATCTTCTATGACAAATTCCTCGTGACAACAGAGGTATGCGTCATTACGTTATTTCGTTTTATGACGTTTGGTATGTGGCGATGTGGCTTAGTGATGAAAATGAGGTGTTCGTCATTAAGACCAACTTGAAATTGTCATAAACTAATACAATTGCATATGATGATGAACGCTATTTTGTCACAAGAGGCCAACCTACAAGCGTCACAAATTCACGACAATGTTGGTTCGTCATAAGTTTTTTTACATGTTTAAAAGTGCTTGTGGATCCCACATGTCAAATGTCTTCCACAGCCAGGGGCGGAATTGGGCCCCTGGCAAGGTGGGCTTTAGCCTGGGGCGCGAAAAAAATTATAGCGTATAGCCTAGGTATTTTTAGCCTAGCCCGAGATAGTATTGTTAGAATTCAACCCAGGTAGCCCAATAGCCCATAATGTTTTTCTGCAGCTTCCCAGGCCAAAACTCTGTCCCGCGCGCGGCTGGCAGCCCATTTCACGCGCTTGGCGCCGCGGCCCACTTCACGCGCTCGATACTGTCCCGCAGAGCCGCTGCTCGCCTACTCGTCCTTCTGAAAACCCTAGCACACTGGCGACGCCACACCGCAGTTCTCGTCGCCAGTCGTCTTTTCTCGGATCTCAGCGGATCTAGTGCCGCTTGGTTCCCGGCGGCTGGCGCCACCCCCTCCTAGTGTCGCCCCACCTCCCGGCCTGCCCCCACCCAGAGCTGCCCAGCCTCCCGGCCCGCCCCCTCCCGGCGCCGCCCTGCCTCCTGGCTCGGCCCCCCTCCCGTCCCGCCCCCCATCCGTTAGGGTTTTGAAGGGAAGCCCGAAGGTAAGGAATTGATCCGACAAAGGTAGAAGACCTTGGCCACCTTTTGTTTCTCTTGAGTGCACTCGGCCAGTGCGCTTTGGTGGTTTTGTGCGGCACTACCTGTACCTTGATTTTGTGTTTCGGTGTGTCCTAAATTGCGAAAGTGGGCATTGTATCTCTGCCAACCCTCGTCTGGTGATTCGCGGCACAGCAAGGCAATGGGTTTTTGGGACATCACCATTGCCTGTTCTTCTCGGTGGCTTCGACTGCCATCCGCACTGTGAGGATCTCGGTTTTACTTTTCGCTTTACTTGCAGTGTGTGCTATTCTAGTCAATTATCCTTTGGTAATTGTTCTAGACCTGGGAGACATTGCATGTATTGCTTGAGGACTTGGCTTAATGCTCAATGAAGATACATGTCTAATTCTGATATTGATCTGATTAAACTAGTTAGAATTGAGCTCTATTTGTCATGCTTACTGCTATCATTTGATCTTTAGCATATTGGTCACTTACTGTCAGTAGGGCTGTTTCACATCAGTTATATTATCTCTAGTATCTTTAGTATTCTGCTGCCTGTTGTCAGTTCACTTAAGTTTACTTGCTGTCCTTGAGATTCTGTGATCATTTTCTTTATGAATTAATCAAAGTTCCTTAGTCTGCTGAGTGTTGTTTTAAGAGATAATTCCTTTTGGTGTGTTCTGTCAATCGATAGTGGTCTATTGATTTTGTGTATGCAAAATCTTGTGATAGTTTAGTAAAGCACAATTTAGAGCTCACATTCTAATTCAGACTGTCATATCAATTCTAAAGAATAGACAATTGTATTGAGAAGGCCAAGATTAATTCTTGAGCAACTCTGCATCTGAGAGCAATAATTTCGATTAAAACTGAGCTTTATGCTGTTATAATTGTTCCCCTGGTCATGAAACTGTTTTATATGCTCATCTCAGCAGTTATCACTTATCACATTTCATACTTTAAGTATATGCTTTAGCATAAATGACATGAAAGATTCACATGACTGTGTGTTAATTTTGTCATTTGTTTGCTGATGGATATATGCTTTATTTATAGCAGTTATTGTTGGGATTAAAACTGAATTTGTGCTGAAACTGCAATTTGTCCAACACTCTGGACCACTCTGGACTCTGTTAATCTTTGTTTATAGTCTCTTCATTATTTTCTAGCATCTGGACGGGATCAATGAGTTCATGAATTTATCACCACTAGGCTCATACCACTAGGCTAACAACTCAGTTACATAAGCTTTTTCCTATACTTGTACCTATACGTATAATATGTTATGCAATCTATAGCAATTGAGGCGCGGTTGCTTGTGACTGCACGGATATATCACCACTTATTTCAATATTTTGCTACTTCTTGTCTTATTTCAATGTGCAGCAGATGGACAGAAGTTGGATCAATAGTAGGCTATTTAGCAAGGCGCATCTGGACGGGATCAATGAGTTCATGAATTTTATTTCCGAGAGATTTGATGAGAATGCAGAGATACTTTGTCCATGTCGTAAGTGTTTGAATCGGGTCCATCGACATAAAGGACATGTGGAGGATCACTTATATATTCATGGAATGGCTAGCACTTACACTAAATGGATACATCATGGAGAACCATCGGATGCCAGAATTAATGAAAATGAAGACAATCTGGATGAACATAATGTCTTCAATGAGGATGTTGACATGAATGTGGATGAAGAAGACAAACCTGATGATAGAATTCCTGATATGTTAGAGGAGTTGTACACAGCTGAAGATCAAGGTGGAGGGAAATCGATGTTTGCAGCTATATTAGAAGAGATGAAGCAAGAAATTTACCCTGGTGCAAATTATACAAGATTTTCTTTTGTAGTGAAGTTACTTCATATGAAGGTATTTTATCGAATCAGCAATGTTGCATTTACCGCACTACTGAAGTTGTTATCATCGGCATTCCCGGCTTGCTCTCTTCCCGCATCTTACCATGAAGCAAAGAAACTTATTCGTGCATTGGGTCTCGGATATGATTCAATCCATGTGTGTCCGAATAATTGTGTTTTGTTTCGGAAGGAGTATGCAAAAAATGATAAATGCCCAGTATGTGATGCATCAAGATGGAAAGACGCGGATGGAAGAAAGCAGATTCCTCAGAAGGTTCGTAACTAGCTTGTAGCCTAAGTTGTTGATCAAACAAAGATGATATAGGCTATGGTCAAGTGTATATGAGTGTACACAAACAATGTGATCAATATATGCAACTTTAGAACATAAAGGATCAAATATAGCTAGCTGAATTTCAGATCAACACCAAATTGGACAGCAAATCAGTAATTGGTCTACAATTTTTTTTGGCCCCCTTTTTTTTGTCTAACCTTAATCCTTGTTTTTTACTTTTGCCTTTTTTTTGCACCAATACCAGATTGCAACTCAACCAAGTATGGAAATCTCAAGTAGGGGTCGATCCTAAAAGGACAGCAGCAGCTACATAACTTGTAACACGTGCAGCTTTCTCAATACTGATCCAATCACTACCAAATTTTTCACAAAGGTGGGATTTTGGGTTAGGAAGCTAACAAAAGTGGATTGGATGCGTTTGGATATCTCGATCGAAAGATATGAATTTTTTAGTGTCGGCTGCGCAGAGAAAATTTCTGGTAGAAACAGGGCAGAGGCTGTTTTTAGGTGGTGTATGGTTGTTTTTTTTTTTGGCTCAACAAAGATAATGATCAACAACTAGACTTGACTAGTACAGACAAAAATTCAATTAAGCAAACTAAAACTAACAGATTGAAAGCAACAACGGGCTAGGAATTGAATATTTTGTAGAGCTAATTTTCTGGACTTTAGGTAAACAAAAATTAATCAAACAAAACTAGGGGATAGTTGAATTCCTACCGGCAACGTAGGCTCTGATACCACCTGATATGCACACGCCTCGATTTAAGATGCGTGCATGTGAGTTGGCCCGATCTTCCGTCGTAGGAGAAATCCGATAACTTGAGTTGCGACGTTGACGAAGGGGAGGCTAACCACGATCCAATCGTGACCAGCAACCTCGCAATCGCTACACCGCTTCTCGATTGGCATGTTCACGAAGAACGGCTCTAGCAAATCCAAGAGAAGACGCAAGAGCAACAGTGGAAGAGTTTCACTCGAAGATGAAATATTGATGAGACCCAATTGTTCTACAGTAGCTAGTAGCAAACATGCAAACAAGAATCTAGTCCCCCTTAGTAGAAACATCAGGGGTATTTATACTAGAAACAACCCTCCTAGTTAGGTGTGAAAGTTCTTGAAAAAAGACTTGAAGATAAGCCAGCCCAAAGGTCATCCAACAGTCTGTTCGCGCGTCCTTTTGTCTTCTGTGCAGCCTTTACTAAAACAGTCATAATTTTTTATTGGGAAGTCCAAATGACAAGCCGTTTCTTGGAGGTGACAGTAGACTTAATTATCTTTCCATCCATATGTATTATGCTTGCTAAAATGTTACAGGTTGGCCTTCATAATGCTGAGAATTGATCTATTCGCGTGTCCTTTTGTCTTCTGTGCAGCCCTTACTAAAACAATCATAACTCTTTATTGGGAAGTCCAAATGATGAGCCGTTTATTGGAGGTGATAGTAGACTTAATTATATTTCCATCCATATGTGTTATGCATGCTAAAACATTACAGGTTGGCCTTCATAATGTTGAGAATTGAAGGTATTTGTCAGCAATCAATGAACTGGGCCTTGGCCAAATCTTGATCAACAACTTCTCAGAAAATTCCTTCACATGTAGTAACAACTAAACAATATTTATTAGGTAATGTCATTTGTTCTGTAATTAAATAATTAATTTGTCCAAGAAACGAATTCACCTGTTGTCCAAGGCGACGTGCACGCGCTCGTGTTATTGGACCTTGTATACTAGTCGACTCTTGAATTTTAGTAGACTCAACTACAAGTGTGTGTGCCACTGGAGGTGAATGTGTGTCAGTGATGTCCTCGTCACTTCACCTTTGGGAGATGCATCCAATGGCACCAAAATAAGGGGATCTTGAAAACCACGTATCGAGCTCCCAAATCTCTTTTATGAACCCATAGTACGAGTTTCTTAACACATCGGTACTGAAAGCATCTATACGAATACCGCTGTTCTGGTTAGTGCTCTTTACATCCTGAGCATGTGTATAGAATGTATACCCATTTATGTCATATCCTTGCCATGTCACAAACTTAGATGTTGGCCATTTTGCCAACCATGTCAGCATCTCACTTGGTGAGCTCCTAGCAATTTACTCCTTCAACTATTGGTTGAACTGACTGTTATGTTGTCTCATGATCCAAACATCCGACCGCTCCGGATTCTGTTTCCGAAGCACATCCTTGTGCTAGTCGACATAAGAGGCCACTTTAGTCATGTGTTGCAAAACCGTGAAATGGGTTTGAGCATACGCGTCCATATTTGGAGTGATTGCTTTCCTTCTGATAGTTCCGATACCCTTGAGCCTTTCCTCATGACGAGATTGAGACACACATATTGGTTTAATCTGAGCAATATAATCAACAAAAAACTCAATGACCTCTCCGCTTGTATAACCTTCGATGATGCTACCCTCCGGCCGAGATCGATTCTGTACATAGGACTTGAGAATTCCCA
This sequence comes from Melocanna baccifera, assembly GCA_036346265.1. Lineage (NCBI taxonomy): Eukaryota > Viridiplantae > Streptophyta > Magnoliopsida > Poales > Poaceae > Melocanna > Melocanna baccifera. The sequence goes on along the minus strand of CM070696.1, from coordinate 5,662,283 downwards.
TAAACCTCTCGAACGGGTACATGCTACGTAGGAATACGGGCCTGCACATTTTTATCTCCCACACAACGTGAACAATGAGATGAACCATAATATCGAAAAACGAAGGAGGAAAATACATATCAAAATGACAAAGAATCATCACCACCTTATCCTGCAGAGCATCTAGTCCTTCGGGATCAATGATCTTTTGAGCAATTATGTTAAAGAAATAACACAGCCTCATGATTGTCTCTCGGATTTTGATCGGTAAAATATTTTGAATTACAATAGAGAGCATCTGTGTCATCAGTACATGACAATCACGAGACTTCATGCCATTTAACCTCAAATCATGCATCAAAACAAGTTTCTTCATGTTGCGGAAGTAACTAGATAAAACTTTGACACCATACAAGCACTGGCACAGTTCTATTTTCTCGGCATTGGACAGAGTGTAACACACAGGGGAAGGTACATTTGTCCATTATCTACTATTGTCGATAATAACTCTGGCCTGATATCCATATCAACCAAGTTAAGCCGTGTGTTGATACTGTCCTTTGTTTTATCACGAATGTTTAGTAAGAAACCAATTAAGCTGTCACATACATTCTTCTCTACGTGCATGACGTCGATGTAATACCAAACATCTAGATACTCCCAATAAGGTAAGTCCCAAAATATTGATCTCTTCTTCCAAATATTTTTCTCATGAGCCCTCAATTTATGTCTCTTTTTGAGGACAATATCTAAATCCTTAACCAAATTATAAACCTCTTTTTCACTTAAATGCCTTGGAGCTGAACCGTCCTCCTCCTCTCCGTCAAATTGTTTCTTCATCTTGTGGTGTGGGTGAGCCCTCTGAAGGAATCGGCGGTGACGCATGTACACGATTTTGCGTGAGTGTTTCAGCCACACACTCTCGGTACCATCTAAGCAGTGAGTACAAGCTTTGGCACCTTTTGTACTCTAGCCCGACAGGTTAGCATAGGCAGGATAATCATTTATGGTGCAGAACAACAAGGAGTGTAAAGTGAAGTTCTCTTATTTGTATGCATCCCATACCTGTACCTCTTCATTCCATAGTACTTTTAGATCTTCCACCAATGGTGATAGGTACACATCAATATCATTTCGAAGTTGCTTTGGCCCTTGGATAAGTATCAATTGCAAAATATACTTTCGCTTCATACACAACTAAGGAGGAAAATCATAGATGTAGAGAGTCGCGGGCCAAGTGCTATGTTGGCTGCTCATGCTACTGAAAGGATTCATTCCATCTATACTCAGTCCAAACCTTATATTCCTTGGTTCTGCATCAAAGTCTGCAAAACTCCTGTCGATGTTTCTCCACTAGGCGGAATCAGTAAGGTGTCTTAGCATTTCATTCTTCTTGCGCTCCTCCGAGTGCTAACGCAACAGTTTTGCCTCCTTTGGATTTGCAAAAAACCGCTTCAAACGGGGAATTATAGGAAAATACTATGCCACCTTAATAGGAGATCAATTCTTCACCTCTGTTCCCTCGCTGTCATCTGATTGATTGTTACGTTTGTATCGGGATGCGTTGCACACCAGACATACATGCATGTTTGCATACTCTTTACGGTAAAGGATACAGTCGTTCGGACATGCATGTATTCTTTCTACTTTCATTCCCAATGGACAAAGAACCTTCTTGGCTTTATACGTGGTTTTAGGCAACTCATTTCCTTCCGGAAGCATGTCCGCTAAAAGACCGAGCAGCGCCGTGAAACTCTTGTCGACCAACCGTTGCTTGCCTTCAATTTCAACAGTTCAAGCACGGCTGACAACCTTGTGTACTTTGACCTGCAGCACGTGAACAAAGGTTTCTCCGAGTCCTCCATCAAGCCCCAGAATTTAACATACTCTCTCTCATCATAGTTCTCTTCTACAACACGAAGCATCTGATCCAGATTGTCATCATGCAGCCTATCCGAGTCCAAACCACAATCGACTTCATCCGACGGCATATCATTGATTTCACCGGCGATGTCATTCGACGGTATATCATTGACTTCACCGACGATGTCATCCGGTGGCATATCATTGACTTCGTCATGACTGGTCCAACACGTATACCCCTTTTTGAAATCCCTCCGAATCAAGTGTGCTTCAATATGCTCTCGGTTCTTAAACATCTTTAAATTCTCGCAGTCAGTGCATAGACAGTATATGTATTCCACCCCCTTATTCAACATATCCTCCTCGGCAGCTCTTGTAAAAGCAGACATGCTATTAATGTACACTTCACTCACACAGTTCACAGCATACATCCAGCTTCGGTCCTACGTTATGCATATATATAACAATTTAGTATTAAAAATTAAATTAATTAATTATTACTACATATATACCACATGCATTGAGGCTTTGCTAGCTTAATTCATATTATAAACACAACAACTATTTCTCCAACGATTGAGGAACCACTTATAACCAACAATTTTGACAAATTTGGCCTCCCACCTAACGGGAACTGATCATGTATGATCAAGTAGATGCAAACCACCTTCAATTAATAATAGTCACTAAAAGTTATATCTAAATTTTGATGTAACAAAAAGCAAATTTTATTACTAATCATATCTAGGGCAACCAAGAATTTGATGAATCTTCAAATCTCTTCTACAAAATAAGCCTCCATCTACCAAATTAAACGGCCTGAAAGCCTTGCCTCCTTTAGCTGTAGCACCGGTTAGATCTGGATCAAAATGAAGACAGATGCAGTTCTGAGCGGCGCAATAAATACATAGTCGGATTATCACAGACGGTTTTTAACAAAAACCGTCTATGATACTCCTTTTTCCCGCCACCAACAACTCAGACGGTGTCCAAATTAAAACTGTTTGTGATAGTGTATATCACAGACGGTTTCACAAAACCGTCTGTGATTTGGCGTCTAATAATAGTGTTTCTGCAGTAGTGCATAGATTAAAAGAATAGACCATATGTCTTTGTTTCAGGCTCATCCCGAGCTTCTGGTTGGTGAATCATTTACGCTAACGAGTTATGATCGGATACATGCATCACCTACGCACTGTACGAATATAAAAGGTCGACCTCTATCTATATGATTACATGTCAGAGTCAAGAATCATCATCCGTAAATCAAAGTTTGGGGGTTCTCTCGTCGCTCGCCCGTGCCATGTGGAATTTCTGTGCTCTGGGCTTGACGCGTGTGCGCGCGGCCTGCGAGCGGGCTGTGTGGGCACTCCTACGCAGCTGTTGGCGAGGCACGGCTTTCTCGCCTTGTCGTTCATGCGAAAATGAAACATTTGGCGCGGGAGTGCTCTAGAGAGAGGTGGTACCATGGAAAGCTTCTAGAGAAAGCTTGTTTACGCACGCATCATGGGTCACTGTCCGGTCTCTGACGGTTGTGGCCCATTTGGTTTTTGCTTGCTGCGCCTATTTTCGGGTGTTCGCTCACCATTTTTTTGTGCTGTTTGCTTAGACCAAAGGCTGGACTTTGTCAGGGCGCTTTGTGTTTTGCCTTTCGGTTTTGATGCGTCCGCTTGTTTTCGGTTCTTGGTCCTTCGTCCTTGCTCGCGCTCTTGATGCGTCCCTTTGATTAGGTGTGCTGCATTGTGCTTTGGCTTAATCGTGGTTGCGGTTCTTCCATCTCCGTTTCTATCCAAAGTGCTGCTGACTGCTTTCGTCTTCATTTCTGCCCAAGGTATTGCTTACTGTTTTCTTAGGGTTCGTACGGTCAAACTCCTCTCGCGTTAGGATGCGAGCTGTTGTTAGTTCTTTATATGCTTTTTTCGTTCCTATGGAAGGGGTTCGGATTAGAATGTGAATCTCTCTTTGAGCCATGTGTGGATGTAGATCCTTTATGCTTTTTTCGTTGATTCTTTATGCTTTTTCCGTTCGGATGGACGGAATACCTGAGGGTTCCTGTACTTGCAATCATTTTGTTATTAGCATACGATGTTGGTGAGGGGCTTCTGCAGTTTTTACCCTCTGCGATTTGCTTCGGATTAAAGTGCTAATTTAGTGAAGGGCTTTGGCGTTTGCATGTGTTCGTTCTTTTCTGTTTACCTACTTATTTTTACGACATTCTTGTGGGTATACTCTTCAGTTATTTTACCGGTTTTCATGCCGCACATTGTTTTTTGTTTTGGTTCCTGCCGTGATGTTCCCTATTTTTTTTGTGCTATACAGGAACGCTTTCGCATGGCTCGGTGAAATGTGTAGGTAAAGCGCAGTCGTTTTCCTTCTATCCTTCTATTTGTATGGTCTTTTTTTCGTCTTTATTTCTTCAGATAGTACTTTTTTAGCGTATCTCAATTTATGCATGGTTTCGAGTAGTACTTTTGCTTGGTTGAAAAACATAATAGCTTTAGAGATGGTATGTGTATGCTCTCCAGTTATTTTACTGATTTCCATACCATATTTGTTTTGGTTCCTGCCATGATGTTCCCTTTTTTGTGTGTGTTATACAGGAGCGCCTTCGCATATCTCGGTGAACTGTACAGGTAAAGCACAATTGTCGAATGAGGGTCATCTTCCTTCGAATCTTAGAGTGCTCAGCTTGATTTACTCTGGCTATCTTTTGTTCCTTTTATTCGTAAGGGACTTTCCTTGATCTTCGATAAGTGCTTTTTCTTCGCTTCTAATTATTTGATACACCATTGTGTTTTGTTATTGGTACGATGCTAGTGCTGTTATTGCTTTTACAGATTTTGTTCTTTTTAGGACTAGGCTTATAATAGGTCTCCTGTAATACCGTTTATATGTTTCCTTATTCTACATGCTTGCTTATATATAGGTCTTCTATGCTTTTAGTGTTCCCTAGATTACAATACAAACCTCTTTTTCACCTAGCTAATGATGGCGCTTATATGCTTTTGTGTTCTGCATGTTTATTTATGTACAGATCCTTTTTCCCGATTTTGATACCATGCATTCCTTTTTGCCTTAGTTTTTGTCGTCATGTTTGCTTTTTTGGGTGTTATACAGGGGTGCCTTCAGAGAGCTCACTAAACTGTATATTGTCGAGCCGCGGTCATCATCCTTCGAATCTTAGAGTGCTCGGCTTGATTTACTTTGGCCGTCTTGTGTTCCTTCTATTCGTAAGGGACTTTGCTTAATCTTCAGTGAGTGCTTTTTCTCTGCTTCTAATTATTTGATACGCCATTGTATTTTGTTGTTGCTACAATGCATTACTATTATTGCTTTTACAGATTTTGTTCTTTTTATGATTAGGCTTATAATAGGTCTCCTGTAATACCGTTTATATGCTTCCTTATTCTGCATGCTTGCATATATACAAGCCTTTTATGCTTTTAGTGTTCCCTAGATTAGAATATGAATCTCTTTTTCGCCTAGCTAATGATGGCGCTTATATGCTTTTGTGTTCTGCATGTTTACTTATGTACAGGTCCTTCATGCTTTTTGTGTTTCCTGAATTAAAATGTGAAACCCTTTTTTGGTTAAGTAGTCTTAAATATTATCTATAGACATGTTGTTTATGCTTTGTTTGTATTCCTATGGAGTACTGATAGTTACCCTTTCCATACTTCTAATTATTTGACACACCATTTACGCTCCTCTTTGTTTCTCACTGCTTGTGTGTTCTGTTTCTATATACTACTTGCTTGCATACCATTTAATAACTGCTCATAGTAATGACTACTCTTTTTGTGCTTCTAATTATCTGGCATACTATTTACGCTCTTCTTGGTTTCTCACTGCCTACGTATTTTGTTTCTATATACTGTTTGCTTAGTAATAGCGCTTACATACTTCCGTGTTTTCTACACTTACTTATGTGCAACCTCTTTCTATTTTTTTCGCTCCCTAGGTTAAAATGTAGATTGCTTCTTAGATTACGTAGTTTTACATATTATTTATGTAGTGATGGCCCTTTCTTAGATTTTATTCTTTTTATATTTAGGTTTATAATAGGTCTCTTGTGATAATGCTTATATGATTTCATATTTTCTGTGCTTGCTTACATATGTATAAACCCTTCATGCTTTTTGTGTTATTTAAATTATAGTGTAAATCTCTCTCTCAGTTAGATAAGAACAACGCTTATATGCTTCCGTGTTCTACAAGCTTATTTATATACAAGCTCTTTATGCTTTTTTTAATTCCCTAAGTTAGAATATAAATCTCTTCTTCAGTTAGATAACTTCACATATTACCTAGGTATAAGTTCTTTGGCCTTCTTTGCAGTCTTACAAAATACCTAAGAGTCCCTATATTCGGAATGATTTTTTTTATTAAGATATGATCTTACTGAAGAGTTCTTACCCTCTATGGTTTGTATATCTAGATTCGTTCCTATATAAGATGCTGTTGGACCTGCATTTTATCACCCAAATCCCTATGATTCACCTGCGTTATTCCCTGGATCAATAGATAGTGCTCACAGATACTTAACTGAATCATTTCATACACGATACGGTCTTATTACAATAATAGAGCCAAGTGGTTCTTTACTTCAGGCCGTTAGGCCAAATAGTATCATTACAATTAAAGACAATGGAAAACAGAAAGATACTAGGAAGGCGCATTTCCCTACAGGCAGCGACTAGGGATAGACCAAGAGAATCCAACACTTTGGTCGGCTTGACTAATGTGGAATTCCCTTGTTTATCTAGAATGGTTGACCGACGGTAAGAGAAGAAAGAATTACTAACTAATCCTAATTGTGGTCATTATCTCCTTCATCTTGTCCTTGTTCTTCATAATACTTGTAGTGTCCTTGCTGCTCTCCTTCTGGGAAAAGGGGAGTAAGAGCGAGGGTGAGCACCTTCAACTGTGTTCCGCAAGCCAACACACAAAATGTAATAGTATAGAATGCATGGCTTTTCAATGAATGGCTTGGGTTTCTTTTAGTTGCAGAAGACAGTGTTTTCAAATATTCTTATGTAACAAATCCTATGACTTAGCAGATTTTGGTAAACATGAGTAGCATTTAAATGTGCAATAAATATACTGTAGATGGTTTCATCCACCAATTACATGGCTCCATTCACTAATGCTAGTTTTCGAATACTGAGTTACATCCACCCTAAGTAGCTATCGCTGGAGTACATCCCTCTAGGTAAAATCAAAAGTGAAGTACTTCCCTTCACTTGCTTGTTTCCACCCATTAAAGGATTTTTAGGAATAGAACTAACTCGAGGAAGTTCTCATGTCCGCCTGTAACTGTGGGCACGGCTATTTGAATAATTTATACTCTGCAGAGACTGTACATCTTTACCCACAAGAGATAATCCAATTGTTTTATTCCACATGTTTCCTTAGACATGCGGACCAAAAAGGATCATCACATGACTTTTGCAATGCACATAGTAAAGGGTCAACATAGGATTAAGTCCTTAATTTATCCAGGCGGTGCTTACCACAACCACAAGTTCTTGTGTTACATCCACACCATCCTTTCTTACCATCCGCCTAGATAGAGAAGTATATTTTTAGGGTTTTGAGAATGTACATCCCATGATTGCCCAAAAGTGGATTCTTGTATTTTTGAGAAGAGATGATCAGGACAAACTAGTGCCCTGAGATTTTTGTTAGACTCGCTTAACAATTTATATAAGTTATTTGACAGGAATTTAATAATAGTATACCTAGGGCGATAATGGTAGTGGGCAACAATTTCAACAAGGCGGGTATAGCTAAGTACTACTAAAATAACAACTTGGGTAGTTAACTAATGAAATAATAGTAAGCTAGTATACATAAAATAATGCATGCATGTCAAATAATTTTAAACAACATAAGTGATGAAAATTTAGGAATTCAATATGATCAAAGTGTTGACTCGCCTGGGTCTAAGGTATGGAAGTCATGGGGATCTGGTGAGGCGTCGAAATGCTACTCAGGGGTGCCCTCGTAATCTATCCGAGCGAAAGTACCAGAAAGCAACAATAGGCAAGAAGACAATAAATACCAAATAAAAATTCAAATAAACTCCAAATTGAAGAAAACTCAAACTAACAGAAAGATCTTGAATTTAGAAAAATTGAGAAACAAGTTTCACTCAAATTGGAGTTACGATGAGAAAATACGAGCTCTCCAAAGTTTATTTTCAGGAAAAAAAATCCCAAAAATAAAAAGAGGAGAGAGAGTTCTCTCTCTGACATCTGGGTCCCACCGGCTTTATTAAATTTTAAATAAAATTCCAGGATTTTAAATACTGAGAGTATGACATGTGGGGCCCACTAATTAATTAAAATTTCTGAAATTGATTTAATGCCAGAGGCTGACATGTGGGGCCCTGGAGCAGTTGCCCGTACGGTGGGGTCCACCTGTAATCTAGTTTTAATTAGGTTAATTAATTGAGGTAGGGCCCGGGTGTCAGTGAAACGGTAACGGTTTAACCAATACAGGCCCACCTGTCAATGAAACATTATTCATTAATTAAAACCATCATTAGCAATTAATAGGGGATTTGCCCCCTTAATGATGTCCGAACGGGGGGGCTTCGGCCGGGCAGCGGCGCGGCTTGCCGGCGGCGAGGGAGGTCCTGGCTGCACATGAGCATTCCCAAAACGGGCTCACGGGGCTTGGGTGCACCTTCGGCTGAAGCGGCGCGTCCTCGATCAGCTCGGGCCATCGCCGACGACGAGCTCGGCAACGGCGGAACTAGGGCAAGACGGCGACGGTGAGAGCTACAACGAGAGTGCAATTCAATGCCAGGGGAGCATCCAGGGGGTAACAGGAGCTCACCGAAGAAGGTAGTTGGGCTCGAGGTGGTTCGGTCGGAGTTGGCGACGGTGACAGGCGGCGGCGAAAGGGGGCGCTTGGTGCCGATGAAGAGGGGTCGATGAGCTTCCAAATTGACATTGAGGTTGGCTTCGTGGGACCCTGATGAAGCTTCTAGCGAGCGCAATTGGTCGGAGGCGGCCGGATTCGTCAGCGAGACAAAGCGGCTGGAGTTGGGGAAGAAAGGTGGGTCAGCGAGCTACGGACAAAAATAGTTCGATTAGGCTTCACAGAGGCTTCAGAGGGTCCTAAGAAACATAAGGGAGAGGTCAAGGTGGCTTGCGGGAGTTCGGAGGTGGCTGGCATCGGAAAGGGCCGAGGAAGCTCTGAGCGGCAGTGACAAACGATGAATTCGCACGCTAGGGGAGGGAGTGAGCACTGGATGGTTCTCCCTGGGGTTGTACCGAGAATTTATAGCGGGAATGGGAGTGGGGAGCGTTGGCTCGAATTAAGGCGAGGGCGCGAGGGTAGCGGGCGCTTGAGTGCTTCTACGGTGGCTAGGTAGGGGAGGGGGCGATGATGATGTTAGTGATATGCCCTAGAGGCAACATGGAGATGTTGTATATATCACATACTATGTTTATGATACATTACTTTGTTCCTTAGAATAGACATCATCATTATTGATCAATGAGTATGTGACTTATTCATGAGACTCTTAAATACTAAAATGTTGCTATTTCTAAATGATCCCTGATCGTATATCATATGAGGAACAAATATGATTCAAAGACAAAGATCAGCATATATATTGATTGATGATCATGTCTCATGGATCATGGTATGGTGATACCAAATCAATAATATGGACATGTGTTAGTGAACATATGTTGGATAGACTCGCCATGAGACACCGCAGAGATTCCATGTGTCATCAGTTGGTCTCGAGTAGTGTTTATGTAGAATCCTTAGACTTGAGATCATCATGGTTCCCAACATGAGTAGTAGCTTATTTTGGGACTACTAAACACTACTCCGTAACTAGGTAGTCATAAAAGTAGTCTTCGGATTTGCCATGAAACATGTAGTGGGATGTGAATGATCAAGATAGAATTTGCCCCTCCTTATGGGAGAGATATCTCTGGGCCCCTCGATGTAATGGATTATGAAAGTGCATGGCCATGCCAAGGTGATTGAGGAGTCAATCACAAGTTTATAATCCATCACGGAATCGAGAGAGTGATTGAGCTATTAAGAGGATGACACAGGTCTCGCCTTGAGCTCAATCTATATCGTGAGGCAAAGGGATTCGTACATGAGAGAACATTACAGGTTCAGCCGATATGATCTTTACATATACTTTGGGGTTAATATGTCTTACTAGAGGCGCTATTACTGTGGTGACCGGAAAGGCATTTCGGGTCACGACCAAGTATTTGTGAACCTACAGGGTCGCACGCTTAACGGGTTGGAACACTGATTCGAATATGATTTGGATATGGGCTCAATTCGGATAAAGATCCGAATAGACTCCTAATGGGCCTTGGTCCGCAAGGCCCACGTGAGGAGGTCTATATATATGGAGGCGGTGAGGGATTCGCCCCTGTTAACATCTAGCAAAACCCTAGCCGCCACCTCCCGAGCCAAACCCTAGCCGCTCACGAGTGCTAGTACACTCGCGATCGGCGCCCACCCGGACGTGTGGATACGGTGGAGGCACCGCCGTTGCGATGTTGATCGGCGCGCGTGGAGGAGACGATCTGTTCGGGACGATCGACTACTTCCACTACTACCTCGACGCGCGTGATTGGATCGGTGTCCAATTCTTCTTCCGCTGCGCGTCTAAGTGGTAACGATCCATGATCCTTCCTTAGCATGATGTTCTTGGGTGCGCGGTAGAAAAGTTTTGTTTTCTGCTTCCGTAGCCTACGCGTATTCCTTTAGATGATGCGCAGCGCAATGTCACGGGCTGTCAATGCACCATAGTGGAGCACAGGGAAATCGCTGGTGCTGAGGCGACGAGCAATTGTATGGCGGAGCGAAGGTATTGCCATGAGGCCGAGCTATGGCCGAAGGAGGGAGGCGAGGCCGGTGCAGACGAAGCCAATGTGGGCGAGGCTTGAGACCTGACCTTGATGGCGAGGGCGCAGACGCAATGGAGGGGACCCGGGGAGCTAACCAGCGATGGCGATGGGGGTACGACGGGGTGCTCCGGGCGGCGAGGCTTGAGAGGGAGGGGAGCATCTAGCTCGGTGGGGAGGGTGTACGGGGTCGCGGCGGTGACACCACGAGGAAGGCTCGCCAGGGTAGGGGAGGAGGGGGCGAGGAAGCATCTAGCATCTAGCTATGGCCGGAGGCGACGGCGTCAGCGGTGCGCACGAGCGGGGAAACCAGGGGCACGAGGGTGGGGCGGTTTTGGCCTCGGCTGAGCGGAGGAAGGAAAAGGGGGGAAAGAGGGAGCGGGCGGGTGGGCCGGCTGGGCCGCTGGGCCTAGCTGGGCCATCCAAGGGGGGTTTCTTTCCTTTTTCTTTCTTTTTCCAATTCCTTTTCTTTTTTCCTATTTGATTTTGCAAAGAGGAGAAAAGAAGTTTTCTAGAAAAGCACAAAATCCAAAAACTCCCAATTGAAAATCTGAAATTTTCAAAAGTTTCTCATTTTCAAAACTTAAAATTGTCACAACAAGAAAATTTAAAATGAAACAAAAATCGAGATGTTACAGATGCGAACTTAGTGAGGAGTTTCTTCATCTATATGAGTCCTTTTTTATTTTATTTACCTGGTTGTTTTTATCATTATTCGCTATCTTTCCTACCTTTAGCCTTCATGTTATTCCATTTAGTTCCCAGAATATTATATTCATTAATTTATCCATGGTTATCTATTTATATTGTATTTTTGTTTGCTTTTGCCTTACGGTTCTCTCATTGAATGGTCTGCTCTAATGTTCCCCATTTTGAATTAACGTCTGAGATATTATGTTTACGAATCCTTCTACGATTCTTTTATTCTTGTGCATGTGTTTCCCATAGTTTTTTACGATTTTAATACTACACATCCTTTTTTGGCTTTTCTTCCTGTAATATTTTTTCCTATTTTATTTGTTATACAGACATGCTTTCAAATAGCTCCATACAGTGTATTGTAAGGCGCAACTATTTTCCTTTTGATGTTATAGTGTTTGCCCTGATTTTCTCTCCACGTCTTCTTTTCGTAGAGTGCTTTTTTTTAGTCTTCGGTACGATGCCCTTTTTTTTAGAGAGTTTCATCCTTATGTTTTTCTTTACCATTTACAGAAACTGAAATGTGTTTTTTGTTGTGCGCTTTTTTTAACTATCATTGCTTCTACCTTTTCTTTGTACAGCTTCTTTGCTTAGATGCCATGTAACAATTACTGTTTTTCCCTCGTTGTAGTAGCATTACTCTTTTTGAGTTCCTAATTAGCTAATACACCATTTGTATTTCGGTATTACTGATTGTTATTATTACCTTCTTAGAATTTATTCTTTTTATATTTAGCTTTCTGATAGAGCTCTTGTGATGACCCTTACATACTTTTAGGTTTTGCGTATTTGCTTACATAGCCATTTCTATGCTACCTATAGCGATTTTCATTACTATCAATTCTTGGTTTATCAGATCTCATAGATGTTTCTACTACGTGTTGTTCACGCGTGTTTTCAGCTTTTCATGTCAGTAGATTTAGCTTCACCTTTTCTGTGCTCTCTATTTCATTCCAATAGTGGTATCTTCTAGCTTAATGATTTATCTATCTCTTATTTCTACTTTTTGTCCCCTTTCCATTTATTCCCTTTCAGTATTAATCTTTTGTTTGGATTCCTGGCCTGTTGCTTGTTGTGACTAGCCTCTATGGATTCATCACGCTCTGCTAGTGCCCACCACCAAGAAATTCTATGTGGAAAAAAAACCAGCCAACTCAGCAACATCATCACTATTGTCTATGCATCCTTTACCTAATGTCTTTACACTAATCCTTTCACAGCCGATGGCACAACCATGTATGATCGTTACAGATACTATATACTTTATACACACTAGCTTCTCCCTCTTTTCCATCCTTCGAAAACAAAGCTTTGATTTCTTGCTGATTTTTTCTTCCTATTTCCTCTATTGTCCTATAGTGGCTGTGATGTGACCATACCACAAACGCACAAGACCATAGCTCGCGAAAATAAACAAAAGGTGAATTCATTTCTTCGGTTCCAATTTGTTTCAAATGAAAAAATGATGCTATCTAAAGATGAAAATATATATTTGTAACACCCCAGGATCCACATCACCCTGGGATGCCACTTAACCACTCTACAGCTAGCCAAAAAAATTTCAAGATAATTTATTTCGGCAACAATTTCTAGACATGAAGCATTAAGCGGAAGCATAATCAACTAAGAGAATAAAGATAACAATAACAAGTTCAATATTTGAAACAACCTCTAGCAGATTAATCAAAAAAATAGCTAGGCATTAAGCTAGAATTCCATTGACTTTATTACAGCATGAATTTATGAACCAAGTGCATCATTCAAGTATCCACTTGTCCACATCCACAATGTGCATCCACATTCATTATCAAGCTAATTATACTACAATGATATTAAGTAACAATATCTATTTTCCAAAATGACCACAATTATAGCCTCAACCATATTTACTACCAACAATAGTAAAATATTAGCAAATGAATCTTGATTAACTACTACATATCATCCACCACTACCACTACCAATGACCATAAAGCATTAACATGTTTTACCTCACTAACTTTATTATTTCTCGCATCCACAACTGTTATCAACAATTACCATAAGAGAAAAGAATCTCATGCCACAGTCACAACCCCTACCATACCACAAGAGATGAATCCCAATCCACGACCACAACCACTTTCCTCATACCACAAGTGACTCTCATGAGCCAATTCCGCATTACAACTATAAAGTTGCAGTTGTTTGTAAAATAACTTCACCACAATATATTGCATAAGTATGCAAATGATCTTTCCACAATGCAATGCATATGCATGCTATGCTCCACTGCACCTTTACCGAACAAGGTAAAAGTGTACATCGTGTTACGGCAATGTACGATGCTGTACCGGTACGGTCACGGCTATAAGCTGCGACATCAACAATGCAAATGTCGTGACATGTTTATGAATGATATGATAATCATAAACCATAAGAATTTAACCACGAAGGTCAACCACTTAACTCACATTCGGTTCACCAAGATCATAATCAATTGATCTATAGTGAATCTTACCACATAGACCACAATATATTCATCAAGATTGCTACCACCACAACCACAAGTAATACAACTCCAAGGGCATCATTATGATCCTCATGAATTTAACAACAAGAAAAGATATCATCATATCCACCATGCATTTACTTTCCTAAACCACAATTAGCTCATTAAGCAAATTACCATAATACTACCAAAACTCATCCAAACATGGCAAGTGATTAATATCTTGCTACCACATTCTTACTTAGAAAGCATGTAATCATGGCATATCATTTAACATTACAAGAATCATGCATATTGCAAGTAGTAAGAATAACGGGTTAAACGATAGCACATCCGCTACGTTTACTTGCCTCTACCGGCGAAGCGACGAGATCACGCGCGTTCAGAAGCAAAACCGCCAGTCCAAAAAGGTATCTCTCAGCACACATTACAACAATGAAAACGCGACTCTTGAAGAAAAGATATCACTAAGCCCCAAAATCTCACAACAACCTTCCCCGTGTAACGGTTCTACAATCTTCCCACTGCAGCGGCGCTGCTTAACATTTTCCTATCTTTAAAAATATAACACTAATCACAGCAAAAGATATATATCTAGATTTCTCACTTAAATACCTACACTTTTCATGTAGATCACACATTTTTATTTTGTCATTAACAAGGTGACATCTAACACACAAAACAGATGACGTCCTCTGTTCTGAAAGTCTGGACAGCCGACTTGTAATGCATCCCCAGAACAGATCAAGGCTCTAAAAATTTTGGTTCTTTTACAGCAGCTAGATTACTAAATTCCCTACAACTTTCTCAATGGTGGCCAAAAATAATTCATCTACTATCTCTAATTTCCATCTGAACAGGGTCTGTCCCTGTCTGTAACCCTGACATACAGCGAGATTCTAGACCCTTCTACGTCTAAATTACGCGGCCAAAAATTCTGAAACAAATACAGTAGTTGCGTATCGTCGTCCTCTACGTTTTTCCTTTTGGGGAGACCCTAGGAAAAATCGTGTTCGAGGTCTAAACAGCACGAACAGCAACGCTGCGCGAATCAATCTACAAGTAGACAGCAGAGACTCTCTAATTGGAGAATCTAATTGCTAATTTCCACCAAACCCTGGGCTAAGAACCCTAATACAGCAGAAAACAGAGGGTTTTAGGATGGGGAAACTTACCTAGGGGATCCCTTGGGATCTCCCTTCTTCTCTTCTCCTCTTCCTCTTCCTCCCTTCCTCCTCTTCTTCTTCTTCCCCTTGCCTTTCTTCTTTCCTCCAAAGAACAGGGCAGCAGCTTGGGAGGTGGGGATGGGGCGCAAGGAGGGTGGGCGTGGCGGCTGGGGTTGATAAAAGGGAGGGGGGAGGCACCCACAAGGTTTATAAAGGGGGTGGCTAGGGTTTGGGAGGGGGTACGGGGCCCCGTTTGGGCTGGCTAGCCCAAAGTGGCTGGCCCACCCCTCCGATAGCTCAAATCTCTAAAATAATTATTTTAATTCTCTTTTTTAGTATTTTAGACTATTTGAAAGAATTTATTTTCACCTCCCGCGATTTACCAAAAATCTGGGCGACTCCGTGATTAATTTAAAAAAAAGACGCCGAAACGACGTTCAGGATATTACATTCTCCCCACCTAAAAAGGATTCGTCCTCGAATCTAACTCCTCAACCCACGAGACAAAAAAACAATCAAGGAAAGAATAACCAAAAGATAGAACATCCCAAGAGAACAACAACTACGGGTACTCTTCTGCCTCTAAGAGCTCGGGCTTTTCTTGTGCATCCGGTCTTCAAGCTTCCACGTCGCCTCCCGCTCGGACTGATTCGTCCAGAGGGCTTTCACATACTTGATGGCCCTCTTCCTCACGGCCAGTTCCGGCGAGCCCACGATTCACGTTGGTCTAAGCCGAACATCCACATAACTCTTAGGCCAGCTCTGAGCGGCCAACGGGTATTGTCATTTTCGCAAAATTTTTCTGCGACAACTATTAAACCACTTTCTAATGCTGTCCTCCTTCTTAGAACATTTTTCTCTATTTATTATAATCGGGATAATACATTGTACCCCTTTAAAAGAATTTGACCACAGATTCCACTCACATCATTCTACTAGAAGCACAATGATATCTTTTACATATAGAACCCAATAAAAGAAGAATAAAGGATTCTCAAGTAACACACTAGCAACCAGCTTTCTTTTAGAGGATCACGATCCAAATCAAATGATTCACCATAAAACCTTTTCCACTCTCCAGGTAGACAATTGAAGAAACCACACCACATAGCCAAGAGTGAAAATCACTCGACAGACCAAAACAATCATTTTTTCCCAGCAGGAAAGGAATACACCTCAACATAAAACAATTCAATTTGTAGAAGACCTCCGCCAAAGACGCACAGTAAGAGCAAGAATCAAGCGAGCATCTCACTACTCGAGATAACAAATATTTCCCACTCCATTTCTTTGAATAATTTAACTTCCTTGAACCAAGGATTTCCAAATTATCGCCCAACACACCAACTCAATTACTGCACCTCAAAGATGCTACCCACGATCCTCACACTATTGGAATACCACTCTGATCCACTATTCCCACACGGAGACACTGGGTCTCTAAGGTTCTACCATAACAAAAGGTAAAGCTCCGACACAGTTTCCAAGACTCCTACCACAACTTCCCGTATAAGATAGGGAAGACCTTAGGTGAAAACCCCTTCCACTCCATAATTAACATACGCTCCATTCTTAACATCAACAAATTATTTGACTCTAAGTCAACATTCTATTTAAATCAAATTCTTTCCAAGGATTATCATACAGAGACAATATATATCCAATGCACCACAATCATCATGATATTTAAGGTTTCTAATAAAACATCTACCAGACCACCACTATCTAGTTGCCATCATGTAACAAAGGAAACTTCACAACTCGAATTGGTTACCCTTTTCTTAGAAGAAGAGGTAAGAAGAAATAAATTCCAACACACAGAAATTCGCTATCATTCACAGTATCCAAAAGACTGAGAAAATAAATAGCAATGAGATTGGAAAACACAAGATGAGATCATCTGTACCTCAAATACTTCTAGTACAACTCTTTCTTTCAACAAGAAATAATTTCCTTTGATTACAGCATCCCGCCAATTCCAACCAAAAGATGTTTGAAGTCCACAACGCAAGATTCAGATAAAAACCAATACAATCATTCAACACGCCGCTTTACTCAAGGCAATAACGGCTACCACACAAGTCATAAGATCCAAAAGATCTCAATCGCAAATCTCTCACCCTTTAATTCAATTAGTATCATGAAACTAACAAATTCCTCTATTTTTAAAATATTCAACATCATAACCACAACTACATGCTATTAATTGTATTAACAACAAGATAAAATATTCTTTGCAAGAATAATCATATCCTCTTACTCCTTCATATTTTCAAAAAGGAACACCATAAATCACTTCATCATGTTCTTATTATCTAAATAAGGTTCCAATTACTTAATCTAGGAAAAACCTAGTGCATAAGCCACCATATTAAAACAAAGCTCTTTACCAAGATGATATTAGAACATGATATCCTCGCAAACATGCTAGTATAAAACTCTTATTAGATTTCATACACTCAATTCTTATTGATGATTAACTCTAGTTTAGCACAATTGATTACTCTCTAGCCATTACTGTCAATAATTGATTATTATTTTTCATCATCGTAGAATTAATAATCCTATCTCTGTTTTGCAATCATAAAAATAATTATGAGCACAGATTCAATATCCCACCTTATGTTCAGAAATTAGAACAAAATAACTTTAAACTTCAATAATACCAGCTTTATAAGACAAGGTTCTACAAGTCAATACATCAACCTTCATCCATTTCTTTATACATGTTTCAACAACTTAGCATGGCAAAAGTTACATAAATTTAGCAGTTGTACATGCTCATTAAGTATTTAAACAGAGGACATACTAAAGGTTAATATTATTAAGACAATATTCCAACAACTCCTTACTTAACCATCCCTAGTGGTTAGATTAATTACTTAAGATCAATCAATCTAATCTATCCAACAAATTGAAAATTTAAACAACCACAACAATCAAACCATTTTTTTATATTCCTCAATAACTGCATGAGTTCTAAGCATGTATAGACAAATTCTTAATCATATTTCTTCAAGAAACTACAACAGATCAATATCATATTAATCAACCTCACTTCTAATGATATTGGTAGAAATTAATCATGTACCATGCTAGCATCTCAACTTGATAATTCACAGCTTATCAATGATTTACATAATTGCCAACTCCTACTTAGATACAACAAAACATCACAAAGGGTTTTAACACTTCCTTTTAGAAAAGAGAGGATTCAAACTTTAATAACCAAAATAACTCAAAAGAAATGCATAGAGCCAATAGTTCCACAAGTTAACGAACTTCCAACATAAAACTTTGATTTTTTTTAAAATATCAATAAATTAATGAGTCACATTTTCCAGTAAGAAAGATAGAATAATACGAAAAACCAATCTCATCAATTAACAACGCTCACGAGCAGCAAAAGCAACTCATCAATCAGAAAAAAATAATATTTAGTCTCAAGAACAATTGTGATGAGGACATAACTCCTTCGGATGCAACCGCTGATCCTCCAACCGTTATGCAAGGTCCAATGACCCGAGCTCGCATGCGACAATTAAATCTAGAGGTGAGCTCGTTCTTAAGTGATCCTTTTTATACTTTTGAGAATAGATTGCTACCTAATGATGTTATCTTGCTTAGGAACATTGGAGAGGGTCATGAAGTACATGGAGAGAGGTGTGGAGGCGGAGAAGACCAGCAAGGACGTCCAAGTCAAGCCGGAGGCCCAGTCCAACTCGAGTTCGCGTCTGCCTCGGCCTTCAGGACCAGCCTGCAGTAAAACGGACGCCCAGGACGTATACGGACTCCGTTTTGGACGTTCCACATATGTATGGAAAGCTGAGAAGGAGGCCTTTCCAATGGCTCTGGTCCCATATCAAAATTCATTCTGAGTCAATGGGAATCATCGAAACAAGTGGACGTTCAGAATCTGTCAGGGTGTTACGCCACCGTATTTTGGGCCGTTCGGCTTTGTATCGTGTTGGAGCCCATTAGGGCGCGTCCAGGGGTTTTGCTTAGATTAATTCTGTCTTAAACAGTTTCGCCGTTCATCGGTTTGTGAGACCCCAACTTTCGAGTGCTAAACCAATACATCTGCAATTCCGTTGTGTTCTTCCTTGTTCTTGCTTGTGTTCTTCGATTCGCAGGCGAGGATTAGCCTTCTTGGCGAGGTCAACCGGGCAGCGCACGGTTGATAACCTGAGAAGACGTGGTGCTGCGATTGCGGGGTTTGGAACGTGTTGTTCGGAAGCCGGATCGATTTGTGTCGCGCCTCCACCAAATCGAACATATCCAGAACCTGTTGGACGATCAGGACCCCGTCCCCATCAAATTGGAGGCCTATTGGCACCTAACAATTGCTTGAACCGCTAACCCGAGAGAAAACTCATTAACCGCAAAAGGCCAAGAATTGGCAAAATCAACTCCAAGGGAATAATACATTTTCTAAGAAACTCACCCTCGATATCTGCAACTAAGTTACCCGAGGTAACTACACAACTATCCCCATACCACGAACGGTGGTATAAATTATCAATGCCCAAGGCAACAACTACAACCTCTATCTCTCATCAAAAGCTATCCTCACTCATAGCAGTCATAGAAACAAATCTTAATCATACAAGATTATCTCATAACATAAATCATCAATACAACATGTCAAAAGCATAAATACAATGCTTAACCCATCCCATCCTACTGTGCAACAGTGTGTCAATTTAATAATTTAATTACCACGGACCTAACGCCCGCTCTGATACCAACTTTAACACCTCAGGATCCAAGTCACCTGGGATGCCACTAAACCACTCTCTGACTAGCCAAAAAATTTCAAGATAATTTATTTCGGCAACAATTTCTAGACATGAAGCATTAAGCGGAAGCATAATCAACTAAGTGAATAAAGATAACGATAACAAGTTCAATATGTGAAACAACCTCTAGCAGATTAATCAAAAAAATAGCTACGCATTTGGCTAGAATTCCATCGACTTTATTACAGCATGAATTTATGAACCAAGTGCATTATTGTGGTGCCGCTCTACCCATCCCATGAATCACCTGTAGGCGGAAAAAACAAGGGTGAGATAAAAATCTCAGCAAGCAAACTGTTTAATAGGCTATTCAGACTACAAACAAATATACAACATCATTAAAGTATCCACTTGTCCACATCCACAATGTGCATCCACATTCATTATCAAGCTAATTAAACTACAATGATATTAAGTAACAATATCTATTTCCCAAAATAACCACGATTATAGCATCAACCATATTTACTACCAACAATAGTAAAATATTAGCAAATGAATCTTGATTAACTACTATATATCATCCACCACTACCACTACCAATGACCATAAAGCATTAACATGTTTTACCTCACTAACTTTATTATTTCTCGCATCCACAACTGTTATCAACAATTACCATAAGAGAAAAGAATCTCATGCCACAGTCACAACCCCTACCATACCACAAGAGATGAATCCCAATCCACGACCACAACCACTTTGCTCATACCACAAGTGACTCTTATGAGCCAATTCCGCATTACAACTATAAAGTTGCAGTTGTTTGTAAAATAACTTCACCATAATATATTGCATAAGTATGCAAATGATCTTTTCACAATACAATGCATATGCATGCTATGCTCCACTGCACCTTTACCCAACAAGGTAAAAGTGTGCATCGTGCTCGGCAATGCACGATCTTTGTACTGCGATGCGATCGTGGCTATAAGCGGCGACATCAACAATGCAAATATCATGACATGTTTATGAATGATATGATAATCATAAACCACAAGAATTTAACCACGAAGGTCAACCACTTAACTCACATTCGGTTCACTAAGATCATGGTAATCATGGTACCACATTCTTACTTAGAAAGCATGTTTACTTTCCTTGGAAGGCAAGTGATTAATATCTTGCTACCACATTCTTACTTAGAAAGCATATAATCATGGTATATCATTTAACATTACGAGAATCATGCATATTGCAAGTAGTAAGAATATTGGGTTAAACGGTAGCACATCCGCTATGTTTACTTGCCTCTACCGGTGAAGCGACGAGATCACACGCGTTCAGAAGCAAAACCGTCTGTCCAAAAAGGTACCTCTCAGCACACATTACAACAATGAAAATGCGACTCTTGAAGAAAAGATATCGCTAAGCCCCAAAATCCCACAACACCCTTCCCCGTGTAACGGTTCTACAATCTTCCCACTGCAGCGGTGCTGCTTAACATTTTCCTATCTTTAAAAATATAACACTAATCACAGCAAACGATATATATCTAGATTCCTCACTTAAATACCTACACTTTTCATGTAGATCACATATTTTTATTTTGTCAATAACAAGGTGATATCTAATGCACAAAACAGAGGACGTTCTCTGTTCTGAAAGTCTGGATAGCCGACTTGTAATGCGTCCCCAGAACAAATCAAGGCTCTAAAAATTCTGGTTCTTTTAAAGAAGCTAGATTACTAAATTCCCTACAACTTTCTCAATGGTGGCCAAAAATATAAAATTCATCTACTATCTCTAATTTCCCTCTGAACAGTGGTCTGTCCCTGTCTGTAACCCTGACAGACAGCGAGATTCTAGACCCTTCTACGTCTAAATTACGCGGCCAACAAATTCTGAAACAAATACAGTAGTTGCGTATCGTCGTCCTCTACGTTTTTCCTTTTGGGGAGACCCTAGGAAAAATCGTGTTCGAGGTCTAAACAGCACGAACAGCAACGCATGCGAATCAATCTACAAGTAGACAGCAGAGACTCTCTAATTGGAGAATCTAATTGCTAATTTCCACCAAACCCTGGGCTAAGAACCCTAATACAGCAGAAAACAGAGGGTTTTAGGATGGGGAAACTTACCTAGGGGATCCCTTGGGATCTCCCTTCTTCTCTTCTCCTCTTCCTCTTCCTCCCTTCCTCCTCTTCTTCTTCTTCTCCTTGCCTTTCTTCTTTGCTCCAAAGAACAGGGTAGCAGCTTGGGAGGTGGGGATGGGGCGCAAGGAGGGTGTGGGTGGTGGTTGGGGATGGGAAAAGGGAGGGGGGAGGCGCCCATAAGGTTTATAAAGGGGGTGGCTAGGGTTTGGGAGGGGATACGGGGCCCCGTTTGGGCTGGCTAGCCCAAAGTGGCTGGCCCATCCCTCCGAATAACCCAAATCTCTAAATTAATTATTTTAATTCTCTTTTTTAGTATTTTAGACTATTTCAAAGAATTTATTTTCACCTCCCGCGATTTACCAAAAATCTGGGCGACTCCGCGATTAATTTAAAAAACGACGCCGAAACGACGTTCAGGATATTACATTCTCCCCTCCTAAAAAGGATTCGTTCTCGAATCTAACTCCTCAACCCATGAGAAAAAAGAACAATCAAGGAAAGAACAACCAAAGGATAGAACATCCCAAGGGAACAACAACTACGGGTACTCTTCTGCCTCTAAGAGCTCGGGCTTTTCTTGTGCATCCGGTCTTCAAGCTTCCACGTCGCCTCCCGCTCGGACTGATTTGTCCAGAGTGCTTTCACATACTTGATGGCCCTCTTCCTCCCGGCCAGTTCCGGCGAGCCCACGATTCACGTTGGTCTAAGCCGAACATCCACATAACTCTTAGGCCAGCTCTGAGCGGCCAACGGGTATTGCCATTTTCGTAAAAATTTTCTGCGACAGCTATTAAACCACTTTCTAATACCGTCCCCCTTCTTAGAACATATTTCTCTATTTATTATAATCGGGATAATACATTGTACCCCTTTAAAAGAATTTGACCATAGATTCCACTCACATCATTCTACTAGAAGCACAAAGATGTACCAGGACATGAGGGAAAGATACTGGTGGGTCAGTATGAAAAGATAAATAGCAGAGTTTGTTGAGGTCTGTGACACCTGTCAAAGAGTTAAAGCAGAGCATCAGAAACTCGCTGGACTTTTGCAGCCATTGCCAGTACTTGATTGAAAGTGGGAAGAAATCGGATGGATTTCATAACCGGACTTCCAAGGACTCAATCGGGTTATGATTCGATTTGGGTAGTCATTGACCGATTGACTAAAGTGGCTCACTTCATACCTGTCAAGACCATTTACTCCGGGAGTAAGTTGGCTGAGTTGTACATGTCTCGAATTGTGTGCCTACATGGAGTTCCCAAGAAGATAGTGTTAGATCGAGGCAGCCAGTTCACTTTCGATTTTGTGTAAACGCATGAAGAGTTAGGGAGCAAGCTTAGTTTCAGTACAGCTTACCATCCCCAGACAGATGGTCAAACAGAAAGGGTAAATCAAGTACTCGAGGATATGTTAAGAGCTTGTAATCTGCATTTTGGAAACAATTGGGACCGTTCTGTGACACCCTGGCCCATTATGGCCCATGTGTGTGTACACATGAGGGTGTGGATTAGTCCCATATTGCCAGCTTAGCATGAGTAGCACCAACATATAAACCCATAGGCACCATTAGTAATAACCTCTGGTTAACCATTTTACGCAAAGCGAGGACAAAAGCGTAAGCAGGTTATTACGTGTGCGTGGCTTATCCATAATGGGGTTAGGCCTAAGTCAGTTTGGATCCTTGGGCGTTACACATTCGTTGCCCTATGCTGAATTCTCGTACAATAACAGCTACCAAGTGTCAAGACACGAATATGCAAATTGGACTCTCTGTGTAAAGTACACTAGTCCAGGATCACGCTAGTGCACACAATCAAACATAGATGTAACCACAACCATATACACGCTAAAATAAAGGAAAACTCAAATATCAATAATTAACTAAGGTGCGACCTTATGATCAAGCTTACAATTTATCTAGCTTGAAGGGCTTAACAAAACTAGCAGCGGAAATCAAAAAATAAGCGTAGCGGCCAATCGACATACCCATAGGCTATCGAGTGGAGAACAAAGTCCTAATCCGTGAAGTTGCTGAAGTACTCTCCTTCTGGAACCTCCTGCTGATAATACTCCTCCTCAACTGAGCAACATAGGCATAAAGTCGTGAGTACTTTGGTACTCAGCAAGTCATTTGTAACAAAGAAAGTCATTTGAACAAATGAATGCAATATAGTTTGCAAGGTTTACCAATGGAGGGCTGAAAGGTTAATTTACACAAAAGGACATTTTAAGATATATACGAATAATAGATTAAAAGTGAAATTTAATGAAAAATAATAATTAATAAGTAATCAATGGAATTAAAATAAACCACTTGTGAACCTCCCATCCACAAGCTAAACCAACAATGAACTACCTGTTCACTTTCCATCCAGAACCACAAGTTTCTCATGAAAACACTACCCCTCGTGTGAAATCACCGAGCATTGTCCATAACCGAGGACGCGGCTATTCAAATAGTTTTACACTCTGTAGAGGTTGCACAACTGTACCCACACGATGTGATTAGCCTCGACCTAAGGAAATCACAACAAGGTCTTTATAAAGTTCAATTCCAACTCAATCCCGCATGATTAAGCTCAGATCAATGGCACACAATGTTAAGTCCTTAATGATACTCGAGCGAGTCTACCACATCCCACGAAGTGAATCCACACTTTCCCCTTTACCGCACGATCACTTGCCCAATTGAAAACCAAGTTTGTTTAACCATGCCAATGAAACACCAATGTCATGGCACAAATTTTATAGCTGTGGCACCAACCACGGTTCCATATCTCATTAAGTCAAATTAATTCTTCACATGCGATGATACCCTTTCGTAAATTAAGGAGGCTAACCATTCTAATCGTACATCCCATGTGACATCTAGCCTAGTATCACTATTAAGTTTCCCAACCTATGGCGACAATGGCATCATGGCATTCAAATTATCAAGGTGGGGTAATTCAATGTGGGTCAGTAACTACCATATACAAAGGTTGTAATTAAATAGCGATGCAATGTAATTTAAAACAAAATAACAAAGTAATAGATTATAAACTGGTTTCAACATGATCAAAGGACACGACTTGCCTTGGTTATGCTCACCGAGGTACTCGGGTCTTCTGGTGTCACTCTTGCTCCTCCGAAATCGGAATTTAACGAGAGAGAAAATGATTGACACAATAAAATCACATAAAATGATAAGCAAATGAACTCCAAAAACCTTGAAACCAGAACCAAAAGCTAAAGCTCGATTTTAGATGAATTTACAAAAAAGAACGGGGTCAATCGGAGTTAGGACGGTGAAGAACGGGCTCTCGAAAAATTTAATCTAAAGAAAATCAGAAATTTCACTGTACTGTGGACCGGGTTCACGGGATAGAGGGGGTCTACGGTGGACAAGGTCTATGAAACAGTGCACAGGGTGCTAACGTTGCGGGCTGAGGTGGTGACACGTGGCAAGCCGACGTGGAGGCTGACGTGGCAGCTGGGGTCGGCCACGGCTGTTGGATCGTCGACGCGCGTGGCGGCGCGCCGCGGCGTCTGCCACGGACACGCAGGTGGGTGCGGGGTGCGGCACGAGTTACACACAGAACCGAGGGGCAGCGACGCGGGGTGTGGAGCGGAGGCGCGGGTGTGGGGTTCCGGCGAGGGTCCGAGCGGTGGGGTGGTCTCCGGCGATGGTCCAAGTGGCGGAGGAGTGGTGGCTCACAGGTGGTCGAAGTCGACGAGGCGGCGGCAGTCCGGCGAGAACGGTGGCAGCGGGGTGCTCCGGTGCGACGAGGCCGAGTCTGGCGGGGACACGATGCGGAGGAGAGTTTGCATCGAAGACGACACTTGTTGTCATGACGTGTGGTGGGGCGATGGATCGGACGGCGGTGAGGGAGGCCTGGCGAGGCGCAGTGCGACGCGGGGCGCGGGTGGTGGAGATGGCGCCGCGTGGCGGGGAAGGTGGATCGGGCGGCGGGGAAACGAGGTGGGCGGGAGCGGCCGCAGGCGTGCGGGCGCGTGAGCATGGGCCGTGGGCCGTGGAGGTTTCGGCCCGAAGGGATTTTAGAGTTTTCCAGGGGTTTTTCTCTTTTCAAAATTCCAAAAAAAGCAAAAGAGCTCTAAAAAATAGCAAATAAATATCAAAAATTCACCATAAATACCAAAAAATTTCTTGAGACCTGAGGAATTCAAATAAAATATTTTTAGCTTATGTTGAAGTATGTTTTAATCACATTAAATCATTTTAATTTCTAAAAATTCATTTTAAGCTTGTTTAAAATTCAAAAAAAATTCCAAAAACTCATTTTTAAATTCAGAACTTTATAAACTCCAGAACAATAAGATGTTACAAACCTTACCCCCTTAAATGGGATCTCGACCCCGAGACCCGGGCTAACTAAGAGAATAGGTTTGGAAACTCGGCTCTAAGGTCCTCCTCACGCTCCCAGGTGGCTTCCTCCTCCGAATGGTTGCTCCACTAGACTTTACAAAAACAGACAACTTTATTCTGGGTGACTCGCTCTAACACATCTAGAACTTTGATCGAGTGCTCTTTACAAGACAGATCCTCCTGAAGATCAATAGCTTCAACTAGCACAACTTCCAATAGCACTCTCAAACACTTCTTCAGCTGGGACACATGAAAGACGTCAAGTACCCCGCTGTAGAACGTAGGTAATTCCAACTGATACGCAATCTCTCCCCTGCATTTCAAAATTTTGAACGGTCCAACATACCTGATGTGACGATGGCCCGATCTTCCGAGAGGTACTGATAAGTCGATTGTGGAGAACTCGACGTTGATGATCCAAAGGCTCCGACCAAAACAGATTGATCCCCTCGCAATCACTACATCACTGCTCCGATGGTTATCAACCGTGCCGAACGTGGTTGACCTCGCCAAAAAGGCTATCTCCTGCAAGCGAATCGAGAACACAAGCACGAGAGTAAAAGATGTAATCTGAATTTGTATTGCGAATAAAGATTAAGTTCACAAGTTGGGGTTCCTCAACCGGACGTGCGGTAAGACTGGTAAGCAGAATAAACTCTTAAGAAAAATCCGAGGAAAACTAAAGGGGGCGACCTCCTTAAATAGGAGTGGGGGAGGCCGCACTTATCTAACAAAAGGGGGTGCGGTACTATTCACGGTTACTGTTCACGTGAACAGTACACCCATGATTAGTGCGGGCCCAAATAGTCTAAGCGTGATTACAAGGCCTAAGGCCCACTTTGACTCGGACTGGAAAAGTGACGCCACTTGTTTTGCAGTTTCTGATCGGCTCAGGTGGAATTTCGAGGTGAGGCCAGATTCATCTGAAAGTAGACTCCAATATCTTTCCAATGAACTCACGGGCCCCGAGAAACCTTCTGGATCAAAAGTTATAACCGTTTGAAGTAGGTGCTGTCAAGCAGTCCAAATCTGAGTCGAACTCGCGAATATGAGTTGGATTGCACTCGATAGTTCCACTTCTACACTTGAGCTTGCGTGGTTCTTCTCCATGGTTCCTAAGAACAAGAAAATCACAAGTCTTAGGAAGTATCGAATTCTCAACGGAAATATTATTGACTCCTAAAAACGAGTTTACCTGATAGTTGAGTTGACGAGCATGTACCCGAGTGATTGGACCTTGCCCATCATTCATGGAAGCAGTAAGAGGAGTGTTCATATCAGTAGAAGTGATGTCCTCATCATCCTCCCCTTCTTGAATTGGAGTCGTCCTCGACTCAAGCTCATCTTCCGCACCAAAGAATGGCCGTAGATCTGCAATATTAAAGGTAGGGCTAACCCCAAAATCTGCAGGCAAGTCTAATTTATATGCATTATCATTAACACATTCAATCACTTTAAAAGGACCATCTGCACGAGGCATGAGTTTAGACTTTCTCAATTCAGGAAATCGCTCTTTACGCAAGTGTAACCACACAAGATCACCTGGCTCAAAAGTAATATGCTTGCGTCCCTGACTACCAACAACTTTATATTTAGCCTTCATGAGCTCAATGTTCTCTTTAGTTGTCTCATGCATCTTAAGTATCAAATCAGCACGTTGTTGAGCATCAAGATTCACCTTCTCCGAAGCGGGAAGGGGCAACAAGTCAATAGGTGCACGAGGGATGAAACCGTAAACAATCTCAAAAGGGCATGCCTTTGTGGTAGAATGCAGTGAGCGATTATAAGCAAATTCCACATGAGGCAAACATTCTTCCCACATTTTTAAGTTCTTTTCAAGCACAGCCCTAAGCATAGTAGACAATGTTCTATTGACTACCTCAGTTTGTCCATCAGTTTGGGGATGACAAGTAGTAGAAAATAACAGCTTAATCCCTAATTTAGTCCACAAGGTTCTCCAAAAATGACTAAGAAATTTAGCATCACGATCTGAAACTATCGTATTCGAAATACCATGCAAGCGAACAATTTCCTTAAAGAACAAACCAGCAACATTTGTAGCATCATCACTTTTATGACATGATATAAAATGAGCCATCTTAGAAAATCTATCCACGACAACAAAAATACTATCCCTCCCCTTCTTTGTCCTAGGCAGACCTAAAACAAAGTCTATAGAAATATCTTTCCAAGGTGTGCTTCGTACAGGGAGAGGCATGTATAAACCATGAGGATTAAGTCGTGACTTAGCTTTTTGGCACGTGGTGCAGCGTGCAATGAAACGTTCGACGTCGCGCCTCATCTTTGGCCAATAAAAGTGATGGGTCAGAATGTCCTTAGTCTTCTTTAACACCGAAGTGACCCATTAATCCTCCTTCATGCGCCTCCTGTAACAACAAAAGACGAACGGAGCTAGCTGGAATACATAGCTTGTTAGCACGGTACAAGAACCCATCATGCACCACAAATTTATTCCAACCCTTTCCATCCTTACAATTGAGTAACACATCTTTAAATTCAGCATCATGTACATATTGCTCCTTTATTGTCTCTAATCCAAAGATTTTGAAGTCAAGTTGTGAAAGCATGGTATATATCCTAGACAATGCATCGACTATTACATTTTCTTTGCCGTTTTTATGTTTAATGACACTAGTAAGGTGCCCGTGCGTTGCAACGGAAAACTAAATAAAAGTGATGCATACTATCAAATATGATCTTTATTTATCCGCAGCAACAATATTTTTGATATTTAACAAATTAAGATCAATCCTAACAATTGCACTACATGATCAGTACATGGTATATTTGGTTGTTAAAAAAACTAATATATGTTGCGTGATCACTGCCCCAGAGCCAGGCATCACAGCCTGCAACCCTAGCTCCCCATAAATCATTCCTACGGTCATCACCAATGTGCACAGCCTCTTCAGGTTTCACGCCCAACAGCTCGCAGGCCTTCAAGAATATCGTTGGGTTTGGCTTTTCCGCTGCAACTTGTTAGTAGGAGCAGACAACA
This sequence comes from Melocanna baccifera, assembly GCA_036346265.1. Taxonomy (NCBI): domain Eukaryota; kingdom Viridiplantae; phylum Streptophyta; class Magnoliopsida; order Poales; family Poaceae; genus Melocanna; species Melocanna baccifera. The sequence goes on along the minus strand of CM070696.1, from coordinate 5,632,902 downwards.
TAATTTAATAGCAAAGATTAATAGGAAAACCATAGCTGAAGCTTGGATACAAAGTACTGTAATCGCAGTTTCAGGGCTTAAATGATAGGCTTAGCTAAACCAGCTCATCCGAAAATGGTAACCCACCTCGTGAGACACAAAGAATCGCATCAAACCAGTGATCACATTTCAGGGCCTGTAAAAGTGGCCGAAGACGGGTGTCAAAGTTGGATACAACAGCTGTTTTTACACCAGCCCTCCTCAATGCTTCAAAAACATATTTAGCATCAGGGTCACAGAGCTACCAAGCCTAGCAAACATAAAGCACTTTATAAGGTCTAACATACAAGAAGGTTTGAAAAAATTTTGATTACAGCCTATCTCACCTTTTCAATCATATATTAATGATAAAGTTCCTCAAAGTACTGCAAATCTAAGCAGCCTGTAGAAGAACTAACTATATGTTGCCAAAAGGGTCTTCCATCATCGCGGGGCAGAGGGTTTAATTTTTAGTAAGGTGCCCGTGCGTTGCAACGGATCTGAAGTACACGGTGTAATTGCTAATAGGAGAAACAAATAAGTAGTAAAAGTTTCAAGTATTCGGTATTGATTACAAACCAATCAACTTCCAAGCATATGCTATTCATATCATTTGAATGTCAAAGCAAATAATAAGAATAATTACTCTGATATTTCTATGTTGTACGGTAGCACTGTTCTATACTTCTATGGTTAGCTAAGTATGTGCCTTAAAATTAGCAATTCAGTTGATTTACATAATTACATGATTACATCACATGTACCATAATAGGACAGTGACACCTTGAAATTTTCTTCCACGAGTTATTCCTTGGGCTTCCTGTTAGAAACAAGCTCAATTTCCAACAGAAAAACTGAAGTGATACAAAAGACAACAATTATCTATCCTCAAATCATAGAGATTCTCATTTTTCCTCTTTGCTGATATACAACATATCTAAGATCACACTCGATGATGCAAAGTAAGAAACCATTGAAATAGCTTGATTGGTGTTGGTCTGCAAAGAATAAATGGCTTCACATAATTAATCTACATGCTATTAAAATATTCAACATCATAACCACAACTACATGCTATTAATTGTATTAACAACAAGATAAAATATTCTTTGCAAGAATAATCATATCCTCTTACTCCTTCATATTTTCAAAAAGGAACACCATAAATCACTTCATCATGTTCTTATTATCTAAATAAGGTTCTAATTACTTAATCTAGGAAAAACCTAGTGCATAAGCCACCATATTAAAACAAAGCTCTTTACCAAGATGATATTAGAACATGACATCCTCGCAAACATGCTAGTATAAAACTCTTATTAGATTTCATACACTCAATTCTTATTGATGATTAACTCTAGTTTAGCACAATTGATTACTCTCTAGCCATTACTATCAATAATTGATTATTATTTTTCATCATCGTAGAATTAATAATCCTATCTCTGTTTTGCAATCATAAAAATAATTATGAGCACAGATTCAATATCCCACCTTATGTTCAGAAATTAGAACAAAATAACTTTAAACTTCAATAATACCAGCTTTATAAGACAAGGTTCTACAAGTCAATACATCAACCTTCATCCATTTCTTTATACATGTTTCAACAATTTAGCATGGCAAAAGTTACATAAATTTAGCAGTTGTACATGCTCATTAAGTATTTAAACAGAGGACATACTAAAGGTTAATATTATTAAGACAATATTCCAACAACTCCTTACTTAACCATCCCTAGTGGTCAGATTAATTACTTAAGATCAATCAATCTAATCTATCCAACAAATTGAAAATTTAAACAACCACAACAATCAAACCATTTTTTTATATTCCTCAATAATCGCATGAGTTCTAAGCATGTATAGACAAATTCTTAATCATATTTCTTCAAGAAACTACAACAGATCAATATCATATTAATCAACCTCACTTCTAATGATATTGGTAGAAATTAATCATGTACCATGCTAGCATCTCAACTTGATAATTCACAGCTTATCAATGATTTACATAATTGCCAACTCCTACTTAGATACAACAAAACATCACAAAGAGTTTTAACACTTCCTTTTAGAAAAGAGAGGATTCAAACTTTAATAACCAAAATAACTCAAAAGAAATGCATAGAGCCAATAGTTCCACAAGTTAACGAACTTCCAACATAAAACTTTGATTTTTTTTAAAATATCAATAAATTAATGAGTCACATTTTCCAGTAAGAAAGATAGAATAATATGAAAAACCAATCTCATCAATTAACAACGCTCACGAGCAGCAAAAGCAACTCATCAATCAGAAAAAAATAATATTTAGTCTCAAGAACAATTGTGATGAGGACATAACTCCTTCGGATGCAACCGCTGATCCTCCAACCGTTATGCAAGGTCCAATGACCCGAGCTCGCATGCGACAATTAAATCTAGAGGTGAGCTCGTTCTTAAGTGATCCTTTTTATACTTTTGAGAATAGATTGCTACCTAATGATGTTATCTTGCTTAGGAACATTGGAGAGGGTCATGAAGTACATGGAGAGAGGTGTGGAGGCGGAGAAGACCAGCAAGGACGTCCAAGTCAAGCCGGAGGCTCAGTCCAACTCGAGTTCGCGTCTGCCTCGGCCTTCAGGACCAGCCTGCAGTAAAACGGACGCCTATGACGCATACGGACTCCGTTTTGGACGTTCGACATATGTGTGGAAAGCTGAGAAGGAGGCCTTTCCAATGGCTCTGGTCCCATATCAAAATTCATTCTGAGTCAACGGGAATCATCGAAACAAGTGGACGTTCAGAATCTGTCAGAGTGTTACGCCACCGTATTTTGGGCCGTTCGGCTTTGTATCGTGTTGGAGCCCATTAGGGCACGTCCAGGGGTTTTGCTTAGATTAATTCTGTCTTAAACAGTTTCGCCGTTCATCGGTTTGTGAGACCCCAACTTTCGAGTGCTAAACCAATACATCTGCAATTCCGTTGTGTTCTTCCTTGTTCTTGCTTGTGTTCTTCGATTCGCAGGCGAGGATTAGCCTTCTTGGCGAGGTCAACCGGGCAGCGCACGGTTGATAACCTGAGAAGACGTGGTGCTGCGATTGCGGGGTTTGGAACGTGTTGTTCGGAAGTCGGATCGATTTGTGTCGCGCCTCCACCAAATCGAACATATCCAGAACCTGTTGGACGATCAGGACCCCGTCCCCATCAAATTGGAGGCCTATTGGCACCTAACAATTGCTTGAACCGCTAACCCGAGAGAAAACTCATTAACGCAAAGGCCAAGAATTGGCAAAATCAACTCCAAGGGAATAATACATTTTCTAAAAAACTCACCCTCGATATCTGCAACTAAGTTACCCGAGGTAACTACACAACTATCCCCATACCACGAACGGTGGTATAAATTATCAATGCCCAAGGCAACAACTACAACCTCTATCTCTCATCAAAAGCTATCCTCACTCATAGCAGTCATAGAAACAAATCTTAATCATACAAGATTATCTCATAACATAAATCATCAATACAACATGTCAAAAGCATAAATACAATGCTTAACCCATCCCATCCTACTGTGCAACAGTGTGTCAATTTAATAATTTAATTACCACGGACCTAACGCCCGCTCTGATACCAACTTTAACACCTCAGGATCCAAGTCACCCTGGGATGCCACTAAACCACTCTACAGCTAGCCAAAAAAATTTCAAGATAATTTATTTCGGCAACAATTTCTAGACATGAAGCATTAAGCGGAAGCATAATCAACTAAGTGAATAAAGATAACGATAACAAGTTCAATATGTGAAACAACCTCTAGCAGATTAATCAAAAAAATAGCTACGCATTTGGCTAGAATTCCATCGACTTTATTACAGCATGAATTTATGAACCAAGTGCATTATTGTGGTGCCGCTCTACCCATCCCATGAATCACCTGTAGGCGGAAAAAACAAGGGTGAGATAAAAATCTCAGCAAGCAAACTGTTTAATAGGCTATTCAGACTACAAACAAATACACAACATCATTAAAGTATCCACTTGTCCACATCCACAATGTGCATCCACATTCATTATCAAGCTAATTAAACTACAATGATATTAAGTAACAATATCTATTTCCCAAAATGACCACGATTATAGCATCAACCATATTTACTACCAACAATAGTAAAATATTAGCAAATGAATCTTGATTAACTACTATATATCATCCACCACTACCACTACCAATGACCATAAAGCATTAACATGTTTTACCTCACTAACTTTATTATTTCTCGCATCCACAACTGTTATCAACAATTACCATAAGAGAAAAGAATCTCATGCCACAGTCACAACCCCTACCATACCACAAGAGATGAATCCCAATCCACGACCACAACCACTTTGCTCATACCACAAGTGACTCTTATGAGCCAATTCCGCATTACAACTATAAAGTTGCAGTTGTTTGTAAAATAACTTCACCATAATATATTGCATAAGTATGCAAATGATCTTTTCACAATACAATGCATATGCATGCTATGCTCCACTGCACCTTTACCCAACAAGGTAAAAGTGTGCATCGTGCTACGGCAATGCACGATACTGTACCGGTACGGTCGTGGCTATAAGCGGCGACATCAACAATGCAAATATCATGACATGTTTATGAATGATATGATAATCATAAACCACAAGAATTTAACCACGAAGGTCAACCACTTAACTCACATTCGGTTCACTAAGATCATGGTAATCATGGTACCACATTCTTACTTAGAAAGCATGTTTACTTTCCTTGGAAGGCAAGTGATTAATATCTTGCTACCACATTCTTACTTAGAAAGCATATAATCATGGTATATCATTTAACATTACGAGAATCATGCATATTGCAAGTAGTAAGAATATTGGGTTAAACGGTAGCACATCCGCTATGTTTACTTGCCTCTACCGGTGAAGCGACGAGATCACACGCGTTCGAAGCAAAACCGTCTGTCCAAAAAGGTACCTCTCAGCACACATTACAACAATGAAAATGCGACTCTTGAAGAAAAGATATCGCTAAGCCCCAAAATCCCACAACACCCTTCCCCGTGTAACGGTTCTACAATCTTCCCACTGCAGCGGTGCTGCTTAACATTTTCCTATCTTTAAAAATATAACACTAATCACAGCAAACGATATATATCTAGATTCCTCACTTAAATACCTACACTTTTCATGTAGATCACATATTTTTATTTTGTCAATAACAAGGTGATATCTAATGCACAAAACAGAGGACGTTCTCTGTTCTGAAAGTCTGGATAGCCGACTTGTAATGCGTCCCCAGAACAAATCAAGGCTCTAAAAATTCTGGTTCTTTTACAGAAGCTAGATTACTAAATTCCCTACAACTTTCTCAATGGTGGCCAAAAATATAAAATTCATCTACTATCTCTAATTTCCCTCTGAACAGTGGTCTGTCCCTGTCTGTAACCCTGACAGACAGCGAGATTCTAGACCCTTCTACGTCTAAATTACGCGGCCAACAAATTCTGAAACAAATACAGTAGTTGCGTATCGTCGTCCTCTACGTTTTTCCTTTTGGGGAGACCCTAGGAAAAATCGTGTTCGAGGTCTAAACAGCACGAACAGCAACGCTGCGCGAATCAATCTACAAGTAGACAGCAGAGACTCTCTAATTGGAGAATCTAATTGCTAATTTCCACCAAACCCTGGGCTAAGAACCCTAATACAGCAGAAAACAGAGGGTTTTAGGATGGGGAAACTTACCTAGGGGATCCCTTGGGATCTCCCTTCTTCTCTTCTCCTCTTCCTCTTCCTCCCTTCCTCCTCTTCTTCTTCTTCTCCTTGCCTTTCTTCTTTGCTCCAAAGAACAGGGTAGCAGCTTGGGAGGTGGGGATGGGGCGCAAGGAGGGTGTGGGTGGTGGTTGGGGTTGGGAAAAGGGAGGGGGGAGGCGCCCATAAGGTTTATAAAGGGGGTGGCTAGGGTTTGGGAGGGGATACGGGGCCCCGTTTGGGCTGGCTAGCCCAAAGTGGCTGGCCCATCCCTCCGGATAACCCAAATATCTAAATTAATTATTTTAATTCTCTTTTTTAGTATTTTAGACTATTTCAAAGAATTTATTTTCACCTCCCGCGATTTACCAAAAATCTGGGCGACTCCGCGATTAATTTAAAAAACGACGCCGAAACGACGTTCAGGATATTACATTCTCCCCACCTAAAAAGGATTCGTTCTCAAATCTAACTCCTGAACCCACGAGAAAAAAGAACAATCAAGGAAAGAACAACCAAAGGATAGAACATCCCAAGGGAACAACAACTACGGGTACTCTTCTGCCTCTAAGAGCTCGGGCTTTTCTTGTGCATCCGGTCTTCAAGCTTCCACGTCGCCTCCCGCTCGGACTGATTCGTCCAGAGGGCTTTCACATACTTGATGGCCCTCTTCCTCACGGCCAGTTCCGGCGAGCCCACGATTCACGTTGGTCTAAGCCGAACATCCACATAACTCTTAGGCCAGCTCTGAGCGGCCAACGGGTATTGCCATTTTCGTAAAAATTTTCTGCGACAGCTATTAAACCACTTTCTAATACCGTCCCCCTTCTTAGAACATATTTCTCTATTTATTATAATCGGGATAATACATTGTACCCCTTTAAAAGAATTTGACCATAGATTCCACTCACATCATTCTACTAGAAGCACAACGATATCTTTTACAAATAGAACCCAATGAAAGAAGAATAATGGATTTGGCCATACCCCCAAATTTGTTCTATGTGTACCACAATCATCAAAATAATCTGACGCTAATTTAGACAGACAGGACCAACTTTAAATGCTCATAGATTTCGCATCAAGAGTCCATTTGTAATGTGTGAGTACAGCATAGAAAGCTTATCTCGTCCTCTTTCCAACGGATCTGGCCCCATCCCAAAATTCCTTCTATGTGCAACGAAATCATCTGAATAATCTTTCAGCTTTGGAAATAGACAAAGAATCAGCTATGATTTGATTACTTTCTATGTGTTAAAAACTTTTCATAATGTAACATCTCAAAATTTTATTCTCCATTTTAAGTGATTTATAGGATTTTATTTGGATTTTCTTGATTTTATTTAAAGCCTTCAATTGAGAAAATGAAATTTTCTAGTTTATAAAGGTCAAAATAAAAGTACTTCATTTTTCTAAGTCATTTATTTATAGTAATTTTTAGGATTTTTTAGAAATTAAAAACTCACTTTTTAGAGTTAATTAGTAAGGTGCCCGTGCGTTGCAACGGAAAACCAAATAAAAGTGATGCATACTGTGCAACAGTAGACCCTTGTGCGCAGACAGAGCTATGGATTCTGGCACACAATTAGCGCATTCAGCCGCAACACAATCTCAATAGGATTAGGGTTAAAAAAAATTGATCAACGAAAGAAGTTTTGGAGTTAAACAGGAAGAACGGCAAAATCATCATGTTAAAACCTAAAATAAGGGTGCTTATAAACCAAAACTTGTGTACAAGAATCCACTTGCAAGTCCAAAAACATTAGTAATTTTACGCAACTCAAACTGCAAAAACACATTAAAATTCTCTGTAACGTGAGTTGTCCAATAACAGTTAGGCATCTACTGTATCTTATATCCCCCTACTATGTTGCAAGCAACAGATATACAAGGCCTTTCAAATATTCAACTATTTCAGATCCACCAAGTTTTGAAGTTCCAGAGACCATGTGAACAAAAGAACCTGGATAGGACAATAAAAAATTCATTAGTCAAATAAAAAATTCATTAGTCAAAAATCCATTGTATATTACATATAAAAGATACGAAAAGAATTAGTGAATTGCTTACGTTATTTAATGTCAGAACATTCTGTCAAGTGTATCATTTCTTACGTCAACGGTATTCATGATAAAGTTCCTTGCATTCAAATCATGCAACACTACCTGGCGCGGTTCTGTTTAAAGAGAGCATTATTTAAATTATGAAAGAATACATACTTGCATACATTATTTACTTTTTTTACCTTCAAGCTCTTGTAGCCTATCATCTTGTGGTCCAAATATGAAATTTATACAATCCATTGTCATTAAGCAACCTTTTCAACAATGTATCAATTAGATGAGGAACAGGAATAAGATATAAGATGATGACGTATTCATATTAGTTGCACACATACCATATCGACTATTCTTCTTCAGCATTGTCGCAGCTAAAATATAGTTTTGTTCCCCCGTAAGTCTCCATTGTGTTAGATATCGCACAATAAGTCCATCCCAAACGTGCACAAATAATAAGTTCTTATTGATGTACATTAAAAATGGACTCAATCAACAATATACAATATAAATTATTTGTTTTCAAGAAAATAGAAGCATTCTATGCAACTTGCCTGTCATCCATGAGGCATAATTCCCTCATTGGTATACGATGTGGGAAGCTGTTGATGTGCCGTATTGGGCCGACATGTACAACCAAACCGACCACATCTTACCAAAGCATATAATTCATTGCATGAAATAATATTGGGTTGGCAATTACAAGAACATATGGTGTAATGAATATTAAAGCAAATATCGATACATACATTCTCATCAGCAACTATTAGCTGAAGCATAGATCCAGTCATAATCTCTTGAATTGGAAATTTGTGCACAATGTGTACATGAAAGTTCCACTTGTAATGTATGATGTCTAGACCCAACTCATGAAAGTGGATGCACCTATAAAAGGTAAATCATCAACGACATTACATTTTGTGTTAAATGTGCATTAAGATACACAAAGAATGAACTAAAGGAAAAATAGGAATATGCATAAATGTGTCTTCAAGAACACTTACCTAGACTGGAATGACATGTGTGCATCAAAGGGAGCATAGACTCTTCGCGTAGAAAGGCTTAACCGACTCATGCTATCACAGCAAATAATTTGTCAGAACGAAATCTAATACGACATACATCTTTTGTGTTATATATTCCAATGAGACATACATCTGCACAAGAATGCCAGTTGCAAAAAATAAAGGATAACAAAGAAAACAATTTTACATTTACACGAAACATCTCATATGTGTTTTGAAGTCTCATATGTGATTTGAAGTCTCTTGGTGAGTATAAAAGAATAGTTACATTACAACGCGACATCGATATCAGTCGGATAAAATCAAGACTAAATTGTTCACAATCAAACTTTTCATGTTAATTCCTCTCATAAAATACATGAATTTATTCAGAATTAACCAACGTAGAGGATTGTCTGTGATTGCTTTTTCTCATTGCTGAAGATCCACACAACACACCATATGAAATTTAGCCCTGTTCAAAGAAAATACGTTTAGGAACTTTGACAGGAATTAAGTATTTGCCAGGCATGAATTTACAATCGAGTGATTAATACCTCGTCTATGATGTGAGTACTTCTTTGTAGACGATGTTTTTCGTGAAGGTACCACGGGTCTTTCTAGACATGCGCTGTTTGTCCTCCTTATCCGCAACGACAAGGACCTTGATGTTGTTTCTGGCGGTGGCCCTAGATAACGCGACGTACAGTTGCCGATGAGAGAAGACTGGATCAGGGAGGTAGACTCCAACATTCGGGATGGTCTGCTCCTGCGCTTTGTTGATTATCATTGCGAAGCTGAGCCTGACCGGGATTTGCTTCCTCTTGAATCTAAACGGGAACATCTTGTCATCAGAGGGACATAGAGGTATACGAGGGAGGAACACCCTCTTCTTGGTGTGCTGACCGAGCACAATCTTGGCATCAATCGCATTCTTTTGGAACCCCTGGACTACCAGTCTTGTCCCGTTGCATAGTCCATTAGCGGGATCGATGTTCCGCAATAGTATCACGGGACAGTTAATCTTGAGCTTAAGTACATGCGGAGGTAGCCCGTTAGGGGTCAGTGTGTTTAAGAATTCAGGAGGGTAGTAGCTGTGGGGATCATCCTTTGCACAGTCAAAGCTATGGTACACCATCTCCTCCCCGCGAAATAGGTCAATCATTTTCATATTGATCTTATCGATATACTCATTTCGGGTTGACAAGATGGCCCGAGATGTGATATAGCTAGCATCCGATAGGTTCTGATCTAACATAGGGAACACACTCTATATAAGTTTATCGAGGTCTGTGTCCTTTCCTATATACGGCACACATATCTCGTCCGGAAGCCGTACACAGCCATCTTCATTGGTCTCCTCTGTACCATTGCCGACCCGCAATAGGTACTCTGCAAACTCAGGATCACTTTGGGCCCTCATGTTATGTACGAGCCTTAGCTGTCGCATGCATTCCCATAGATATGACTTACGCAGCGTCGCATCAGTTATTTGTGGCCTAGTCCCCTTACGAACAACTGGAAGCACCTGCCTGAAGTCCCTACCGAACACGATCATCTTCCCATCGAACACGAGCGTGTTATTGGGTATATTGTTGTATACATGATCGTAGGAATCTAGGACATTTGATCCGACGGGACAGGCATCGGCTGACTCATCAAAGTCAGTGTCTTGCATTGTGTCTCCATCTGCAAGCATTTAAAGGGAAGGGGTGATGATATGTGTTGGATTCTATAGATAAGAGAGAAACGATGTTTTAAATACCTCTACCAAGGAACATGTAGTACTCTTCATCCATATCGTCCTCAATGGTGGTTTCTAGATCACACGTTATTTTGTGTGAGTAGGATAATAATGGTTCAATTTTATAGTTGGGACAATAAATATGAATATAGTTATTACCATCATCTATAATAAATGATTGTGCTGAGAGATCAGCAGTAGCGAAGCCGTGTGAGATCAATGATGGATTGACATCCGATGAAGCTTCTAAATGTGGGCATTGCATTGCAATTGATTCGGTGCATGGGGTATCTCTCCTGGTTGCGTAGCTTGCATTACGTTCATCAAGCAATGCTTGCCTCTCCTCTCTTCGACGGGCATTAATCTCACCCCGCTCCTTCGCTGTTAAACTTTGGACACGTGCTCTACGTTGTGCTCTTTGATAGGCATTAATCTCTTCCCTTTGTTCGGGTGTTAATCTTTGACGTCGTGCTCTTTGACGTTCTCAGTTTGCTAGCCTTTGCTTTGGTGTATTGTTGGTGCGTGGTTTCTTTGGACCACAACGTCCATCCACCACTGTTTCTACGATTAATCCATAGAAAACCACACAGATTTATTTAGTACACTCGAGTGTTGTAATATAAGCAACATTACAAAGGCCCAACAAAATTGCAACCTTTTCCTTTCTGTGATTAGTTTGGATGATGCGACATCTTCACTAAAATCCTTTGTGATCTATGGAGAACCGATGTGAAAAGTGGAAAGGGATATTAGTGCATCACTCGTCCTATACTTAGAAGGTGTTAGAAAGGTTTGCTTTTGAAAAAGCATACCCATCGAAATTACCAATGGTTGGACAATCTTTGCAGCAAGACAAGGATCCATACCAACCTGGAGAAGAGGGGCTAGTGATACTTACTACTTAGAAGTATATATAGAAAGATATATCAGGAAACGTGGAATTTTACCATCAGTATACTAAGAATAAGTTAAAAAGTGAACAAAAATGTGTAGGGTGCCTGCCAACCATCACTCAACAGTGCTACTATTTTGCTAAGAATTTATTTGTTGTAATAAATTACCTTAGGGTATATTCTGTTGCAGTAAGATAATCCTCTCTCTTTACTGCTTCACTTCCTCGTAACAGTTGTAGTACTACACAGAACCAGAATAGACACACAAATTAATGTAATGCCCAAATGAATATTATATAATAGAAAAAGAGTAGTGCAGAAAATATCAGAATTGTGAATAGACTTTCTCAATTTAGAGACTTAAGAGCAGAAGAAAAGATGGGAAAATTCCACCATCTCCTAAAAAGAGATGTATGTATGTATGTGTGTGTATAGGAAAATGGTTCAATACTTCTAGGAGTACATGCACTTAATGGTATAACATAGAGCAGTAAAACCAATACCGGGTCTAGCTGCAACTTGAAATGTCTATTCTATGAATTGTAATTGCAGCCACTACCTGAAAGAATCAATTAATGCACATAAGAATTATTTTAAAGCCAAAATTGTGCAAACAACAAATGGTATTTGAATAAAAAGAAAATCCCCCTCCTCTATATTCATCAATCTGCCTCGCATGTGCTGATGCTAGTGCTTGTATTCATCAATCCTTGAGCTTGTTCTCAACTCAATCCTAGTGCTTTGTATTCCTCAGGTTGTTAAAAGAATTACACAATTGTGCAGTGCACTGGACCAGCAATACACCAATACATCAACAGCAAATTGTGCCAACGAAACCATTTTGCATTCAATAGTTCATTTGCGAGCACTTGTACAATCAAAATTACAGAGCGCTACGTTGAATGTTGTCTGGTGCATGAGTTATTACAGATGATTTCTTGAAACCAAAGTTACAGCACCGAAGTAATAATTTGGCACCATGCCTTATCCATATTACACAATTGTAACAAAATACTACTGGTAGCACACAGCAAAAACTGGTAGTCTGAGAAGCAACAACTTGGTGCTAGCTGCTAACTGCTGCTGCTCGGTTAGCTTAGTGCTGGCTGTGGCTTCCACCAAAAAGAAGAAAAAAATTAGCAGCATACTCAAGTACTGCACAAGAAACCACTTTGTGAGCTGAGTTGCAGACGAGCGCGTTTACCGGATTGAACCAAGCTCAAAGTTTGAACCAATTTCACATCTACAGGTAGTTCATGTGTCAAACTTCCCATGTAATAAATAGCCTGTCATGGCCCCAACAAAAACAGCAAACAATGGAATTGTATTTTGTAGTGGAAAAAGAAGCAATAGTTCAAAGTTCTCTATTGCTCACTGGAGCCGTTAAACATAGGTCAATGCAGTTTGGGAAGGATAAATAATACAAAGACAAAAGCAAATAACGTAGTCCAACCTGAATCACCTCTCTACTGAATTTCCACTTGCCAAAACCTTTACACGAGCAGTATTAGGAGACTCCTGCAACAGTTAGTTGTAGGTAAAAATAAGAATGTGCCTTATAGGGACTTGGCTGGATACACAGAAGTAAAGTCTAGTAGACTTCGCTGGATCCATGGAAGTCAACAGGTAACACAAACAATATGAAGACAGTAGCAAGAAGAATAGCAAGCATTCGCCACCCAGAAGCTAAAAATCGCTGATGATGAATCACCTAACCGTCGTACCTGGGTTCGCTGTGATCGTGGACAGTGTGGCCAGGGGCGGGCACCAGCAGCGACGAAGATAGAGGGAGGAGGAGGGAGTCAATGGCGGCGGCGATTCACGCTGGTGGAGGATGCGGCGGCGGAGGAGGGAGAGGAGTGGGGGAGTAGGAGGCAGCGGTGTGGGGGACGGAGAGGGGGAGGCGGCGTCGCGGGGGGTTGGGGGAGTAGGGGAGGAGGCGTCCGGGGGGTAGAGGAGGAGGCGGCGGCGGCGCGTGCTAGGGAGGAGGCGGCGCCGGGAGGAGGATGCGGCGGCACGGGGGGGCGGAGGTGGCGAGGGCAGAGGGAGGGGAGGAGGCGAGGGTGGCGCAGCGGCGGGAGGGGCAATGGAATACTACATCATGTTATCACATGGTGCATTCTTAGGTTTGTCAATGGTAAAGCAATGGAGAGGCATAAGGAAGAAGATAATCGCATTAAGTTTCAAAAGACATTAAGGAACAAAGCCTATGCGAAAGGAATACACAAGAGAAAGGCTCATGTGAATAGAGGAAAAAAAGCCCATGCAGTGGGAGAGCAAAAGGGAGAAGACCAAGGACTTAATCTACATGTTTTGGATAAGATTTTCAAGCCCAATTCGTACCTCCTATAAGAACAATTGGATTCAAACTCGGATTCAACTCAGAATTCAATTCGGATTCGGTTCGGGACAGCCTGACTGACAGTTACTAAAAAGGCCATAACTTTCACAAACGGAGTCCGATTTGGTGTTTTTGTACTCGTTGGAAAGATAATATCAAGGGCTACATAATGGATCTTGTCCCAACATTAAATTCATCACAGATCAAAATTTATGACCAAAATAATATGACAGTTGTAAAATCTAGTTTTCTTTTTGTAAGAGTTCATATCTAAAACCATATAGGGTTGAGTTGTGCTAGGTTTGGGGACCATATAGACATCCCAAGGTGCTATATAAGCCATGTATTGGCAGCCTTATGGTTCAGACCACCTTTGAGAATAAATCTACTATTGTTCGTGCTTGAGTTTCGTGAGAAATTAAAGAGTTTCTTCAATCAAGATCATTCAGCCTTTCCACTGGGAATTGGGTGCACGATAGATCTTTGCTTGGTGGTCGGCGAAATCGACGCGAATGTGATTTGGCGAATTAAAGAGTGTTCGTTCCTTGCATTAGCATTAGAGGATCACTATGATTCATCAAGATTCCCTGCGAGTATCCATCCTACGTTGAGAAGATCAGGCGACCCCGTATTAGCTGATCTCAGGTGACTATGCTGACTTCCACCAGCTAGTCAGCAAGGCCACTCACCAGGAAGGCAAGCACGTGGAAATGGAGAACAGGAAGAGAAGGATGGCCGATCAGAAGGTTAACCCTGGAGGTTATCCTAAGACTCGCAACACCCCTCCGCAAGTGAACAAGTTTAGGCTGCAAGGCAGCAACTTCAAGCCTTGGTCAAGCAAGTTCAGGCCAGCAGCTAGCCACCCACCTTTCCAGGCTAGCCGCCTGTAGTTTCAAGCCAACCGTACTCCTGCAGCCAGTGGACAAGTTCAGAAGAGCAGCCCCTCTTCGGATGGAGTGACCTGTTTCTATTGCAAGGAAACGGGGCACTATGCTAAGGCTTGCCCCAAGAAGATCCAAGCCACAGCCAGCTCAGGAGCATCAGGAAGTCAGAACCAGGGACAACCGCTTCAGAAGCTGCAGAACTTCATCAAGGGACGAGTGAACCATGTGATTGCTAAGAAATCGAGTTTGTGATTGACCTAGTCCCATGCACCGCTCCAATCTCTAAGAGACTATATCGGATGTCAGCTAATGAGTTAGCCGAGCTAAAAAAGCAGCTTCAGGAACTGGAAGATAAGGGCTATGTTCATCCAAGTTCGTCACCTTGGGGAGCACCTGTTCTGTTCGTCAAGAAAAAGGATGGAAGTATGAGACTTTGTGTGGATTACAGAGCACTCAATGATCAAGAACAAGTACCCACTGCCCAGGATCGATGACCTGTTCGATCAATTGAAGGGAG
Organism: Melocanna baccifera; assembly: GCA_036346265.1. Taxonomy (NCBI): domain Eukaryota; kingdom Viridiplantae; phylum Streptophyta; class Magnoliopsida; order Poales; family Poaceae; genus Melocanna; species Melocanna baccifera. Next base: position 5,617,685 of record CM070696.1, on the reverse strand, counting down.
CTGGTATATTCTCCAAAATAGATCTGCGGTCAGGTTATCATCAGTTGAAGATCCGTGAGGAAGATATTCCCAAGACTGCATTCAACACCCGTTATGGACATTACGAGTTCACTGTCATGTCTTTTGGACTAACCAATGCACCTGCCTATTTCATGAGTATGATGAACAGTGTATTCATGGAGTATTTGGACAAGTTTGTGCTAATCTTTATCGATGACATTCTTATATACTCCAAGACTGAAGAAGAGCATGAGGTTCATCTTAGAATAACTTTGAAAAAGCTTTGTGCACATCAGCTTTATGCCAAATTCAATAAATATGAATTTTGGCTAAAGAAAGTTGCTTTCCTCGGGCATATTGTGACAGCCGAAGGAATCACTGTGGATCCTTCCAAAATAGAGGCAATAATGGAATGGAAGCAAACCTAAGTCAGTAATAGAAGTCAGAAGCTTTCTTGGACTTGCATGTTACTACCGTCGATTTATAGCTGGATTCTCGGAGTTAGCCAAGCCAATAACCCAGTTGTTAAAGAAGGAAAAGAAGTTCAAATGGACAAAGGCCTGCGAGCAAAGTTTCTAAGCCCTAAAGAAAAGGCTAGTCTCAGCACCCATGCTTGTTTTGCTGGATGTGCACAAGGCTTTGAGGTTTTTTGTGATGCCTCTCGTCTTGGCTTAGGCTGTGTTCTGATGCAGGAAGGCAAAGTGGTAGCCTACGCATCGCGCCAACTAAGGCCTCATGAGTGCAATTATCCCACTCATGATTTGGAATTAGCAGCCACAGTGCATTCTTTGAAGATTTGGTGCCACTATCTTATTGGTAACCGTTGTGAAGTATACACGGACCATAAGAGTTTGAAGTACATTTACACACAAGCAGAGCTCAATCTGAGGCAGCGCAGGTGGTTAGAGTTTATAAAGGATTATGATATTGGAATACATTACCATCCTCGAAAAGCAAATGTTGTGGCCGATGCCTTAAGTAGGAAGTCCTATGCAAATGTAGCTTTATCGGAGGAAGACCAGACTCGATTTCAGGAGGGAGTCGCTCGTCTAAGTCTAAATCCGATAAATCGGAGTGTTCTCTCGGCATTGGATATTCGACCAGCCTTGCCTGATCAAATAAAAGAAGCTCAGAAAGTTGACGAGGATATCTAGGAAATAAGAAAGAACATGAGAAGAGGCAAAGCACCAAGATTCAGTGAAGATGAGCATGGAACTGTTTGGTTTGAGAACCATATCTGTGTGCCAAATAATCAGAAAATCAAGAATCTGATCCTCAAAGAAGCCCATGATACCCCATACTCAATCCACCAGGTCGTACCAAGATGTACCAGGACATGAGGGAAAGATACTGGTGGGTCAGTATGAAAAGATAAATAGCAGAGTTTGTTGAGGTCTGTGACACCTGTCAAAGAGTTAAAGCAGAGCATCAGAAACTCGCTGGACTTTTGCAGCCATTGCCAGTACTTGATTGGAAGTGGGAAGAAATCGGATGGATTTCATAACCGGACTTCCAAGGACTCAATCGGGTTATGATTCGATTTGGGTAGTCATTGACCGATTGACTAAAGTGGCTCACTTCATACCAGTCAAGACCATTTACTCCGGGAGTAAGTTGGCTGAGTTGTACATGTCTCGAATTGTGTGCCTACATGGAGTTCCCAAGAAGATAGTGTTAGATCGAGGCAGCCAGTTCACTTTCGATTTTGGCAGAAACTGCATGAAGAGTTAGGGAGCAAGCTTAGTTTCAGTACAGCTTACCATCCCCAGACAGATGGTCAAACAGAAAGGGTAAATCAAGTACTCGAGGATATGTTAAGAGCTTGTAATCTGCATTTTGGAAACAGTTGGGACCGTTCTGTGACACCCCGGCCCATTATGGCCCATGTGTGTGTACACATGAGGGTGTGGATTAGTCCCATATTGCCAGCTTAGCATGAGTAGCACCAACATATAAACCCATAGGCACCATTAGTAATAACCTCTGGTTAACCATTTTACGCAAAGCGAGGACAAAAGCGTAAGCAGGTTATTACGTGTGCGTGGCTTATCCATAATGGGGTTAGGCCTAAGTCAGTTTGGATCCTTGGGCGTTACGCTCGTTGCCCTATGCTGAATTCTCGCACAATAACAGCTACCAAGTGTCAAGACACGAATATGCAAATTGACTCTCTGTAAAGTACACTAGTCCAGGATCACGCTAGTGCACACAATCAAACATAGATGTAACCACAACCATATACACGCTAAAATAAAGGAAAACTCAAATATCAATAATTAACTAAGGTGCGACCTTATGATCAAGCTTACAATTTATCTAGCTTGAAGGGCTTAACAAAACTAGCAGCGGAAATCAAAAAATAAGCGTAGCGGCCAATCGACATACCCACAGGCTATCGAGTGGAGAACAAAGTCCTAATCCGTGAAGTTGCTGAAGTACTCTCCTTCTGGAACCTCCTGCTGATAATACTCCTCCTCAACTGAGCAACATAGGCATAAAGTCGTGAGTACTTTGGTACTCAGCAAGTCATTTGTAACAAAAAAAGTCATTTGAACAAATGAATGCAATATAGTTTGCAAGGTTTACCAATGGAAGGCTGAAAGGTTAATTTACACAAAAGGACATTTTAAGATATATACGAATAATAGATTAAAAGTGAAATTTAATGAAAAACAATAATTAATAAGTAATCAACGGAATTAAAATAAACCACTTGTGAACCTCCCATCCACAAGCTAAACCAACAATGAACTACCTGTTCACTTTCCATCCAGAACCACAAGTTTCTCATGAAAACACTACCCCTCGTGTGAAATCACCGAGCATTGTCCATAACCAAGGACGCGGCTATTCAAATAGTTTTACACTCTGTAGAGGTTGCACAACTGTACCCACACGATGTGATTAGCCTCGACCTAAGGAAATCACAACAAGGTCTTTACAAAGTTCAATTCCAACTCAATCCCGCATGATTAAGCTCAGATCAATGGCACACAATGTTAAGTCCTTAATGATACTCGAGCGAGTCTATCACATCCCACGAAGTGAATCCACACTTTCCCCTTTACCGCACGATCACTTGCCCAATTGAAAACCAAGTTTGTTTAACCATGCCAATGATACACCAATGTCATGGCACAAATTTTATAGCTGTGGCACCAACCACGGTTCCATATCTCATTAAGTCAAATTAATTCTTCACATGCGATGATACCCTTTCGTAAATTAAGCAGGCTAACCATTCTAATCGTACATCCCATGTGACATCTAGCCTAGTATCACTATTAAGTTTCCCAACCTATGGCGACAATGGCATCATGGCATTCAAATTATCAAGGTGGGGTAATTCAATGTGGGTCGGTAACTACCATATACAAAGGTTGTAATTAAATAGCGATGTAATGTAATTTAAAACAAAATAACAAAGTAATAGATTATAAACTGGTTTCAACATGATCAAAGGACACGACTTGCCTTGGTTATGCTCAGCGAGGTACTCGGGTCTTCTGGTGTCACTCTTGCTCCTCCGAAATCGGAATTTAACGAGAGAGAAAATGATTAACACAATAAAATCACATAAAATGATAAGCAACTGAACTCCAAAAACCTTCAAACCAGAACCAAAAGCTAGAGCTCGATTTTAGATGAATTTACAAAAAAGAACGGGGTCAATCGGAGTTAGGACGGTGAAGAACGGGCTCTCGAAAAATTTAATCTAAAGAAAATCAGAAATTTCACTGTACTGTGGACCGGGTTCACGGGATAGAGGCGGTCTACGGTGGACAAGGTCTATGAAACAGTGCACAGGGTGCTAACGTTGCGGGCTGAGGTGGTGACACGTGGCAAGCCGACGTGGAGGCTGACGTGGCAGCTGGGGTCGGCCACGGCTATTGGATCGTCGACGCGTGGCCAGCGCGCTTCGCGAAGCGTCACAACGGACACGAGGTGGGTGCGGGGTGCGGCACGAGTTACACACAGAACCGAGGGGCAGCGACGCGAGGTGTGGAGCGGAGGCGCGGGTGCGGGGTTCCGGCGAGGGTCCGAGCGGTGGGGTGGTCTCCGGCGATGGTCCAAGTGGCGGAGGAGTGGTGGCTCACAGGTGGTCGAAGTCGACGAAGCGGCGGCAGTCCGGCGAGAACGGTGGCAGCGGGGTGCTCCGGTGCGACGAGGCCGAGTCTGGCGGGGACACGATGCGGAGGAGAGTTTGCATCGAAGACGACACTTGTTGTCGTGACGCGTGGCGGGGCGATGGATCGGACGGCGGTGAGGGAGGCCTGGCGAGGCGCAGTGCGACGCGGGGCGCGGGTGGTGGAGATGGCGCCGCGTGGCGGGGAAGGTGGATCGGGCGGCGGGGAAACGAGGTGGGCGGGAGCGGCCGCAGGCGCGCGGGCGCGTGAGCATGGGCCGTGGGCCGTGGAGGTTTCGTCCACACAAGATCACCTGGCTCAAAAGTAATATGCTTGCATCCCTGACTACCACACAACTTTATATTTAGCCTTCATGAGCTCAATGTTCTCTTTAGTTGTCTCATGCATCTTAAGTATCAAATCAGCACGTTGTTGAGCATCAAGATTCACCTTCTCCGAAGCGGGAAGGGGCAACAAGTCAATAGGTGCACGAGGGATGAAACCGTAAACAATCTCAAAAGGGCATGCCTTTGTGGTAGAATGCAGTGAGCGATTATAAGCAAATTCCACATGAGGCAAACATTCTTCCCACATTTTTAAGTTCTTTTCAAGCACAGCCCTAAGCATAGTAGACAATGTTCTATTGACTACCTCAGTTTGTCCATCAGTTTGGGGATGACAAGTAGTAGAAAATAACAGCTTAATCCCTAATTTAGTCCACAAGGTTCTCCAAAAATGACTAAGAAATTTAGCATCACGATCTGAAACTATCGTATTCGAAATACCATGCAAGCGAACAATTTCCTTAAAGAACAAACCAGCAACATTTGTAGCATCATCACTTTTATGACATGATATAAAATGAGCCATCTTAGAAAATCTATCCACGACAACAAAAATACTATCCCTCCCCTTCTTTGTCCTAGGCAGACCTAAAACAAAGTCTATAGAAATATCTTTCCAAGGTGTGCTTCGTACAGGGAGAGGCATGTATAAACCATGAGGATTAAGTCGTGACTTAGCTTTTTGGCACGTGGTGCAGCGTGCAATGAAACGTTCGACGTCGCGCCTCATCTTTGGCCAATAAAAGTGATGTGTCAGAATGTCCTTAGTCTTCTTTAACACCGAAGTGACCCATTAATCCTCCTCCATGCGCCTCCTGTAACAACAAAAGACGAACGGAGCTAGCTGGAATACATAGCTTGTTAGCACGGTACAAGAACCCATCATGCACCACAAATTTATTCCAACCCTTTCCATCCTTACAATTGAGTAACACATCTTTAAATTCAGCATCATGTACATATTGCTCCTTTATTGTCTCTAATCCAAAGATTTTGAAGTCAAGTTGTGAAAGCATGGTATATCTCCTAGACAATGCATCGACTATTACATTTTCTTTGCCGTTTTTATGTTTAATGACACTAGTAAGGTGCCCGTGCGTTGCAACGGAAAACTAAATAAAAGTGATGCATACTATCAAATATGATCTTTATTTATCCGCAGCAACAATATTTTTGATATTTAACAAATTAAGATCAATCCTAACAATTGCACTACATGATCAGTACATGGTATATTTGGTTGTTAAAAAAACTAATATATGTTGCGTGATCACTGCCCCAGAGCCAGGCATCACAGCCTGCAACCCTAGCTCCCCATAAATCATTCCTACGATCATCACCAATGTGCACAAACCTCTTGAGTTTCACGCCCAACACCGCAGCCTTCAAGAATATCGTTGGGTTTGGCTTTTCCACGCAACTTGTTAGTAGGGAGCCGGACAACATAATTTAATAGCAAAGATTAATAGGAAAACCATAGTCAAGCTTGGATACAAAGTACAGAATAGCAGTTCGGGGCTTAAATGATAGGCTTAGCTAAACCAGCTCATCTGAAAATGGTAACCCACCTCGTGAACAAAGAATCGCATCAAACCAGTGATCACATTTCGGGCCTGTAAAGTGGCCAAGACGGTGTCAAAGTTGGATACAACATTTGTTTTTACACCACCCTCCTCAATGCTTCAAAAACATATTTAGCATCGTGGTCACAGAGCTACCAAGCCTAGCAAACATAAAGCACTTTATAAGGTCTAACATACAAGAAGGTTTGAAAAATTTTGATTACACCTATCTCACCTTTTCAGTCATATAGTAATGATAAAGTTCCTCAAAGTATCGCAAATCTAAGCACTGTAGAAGAACTAACTATATGTTGCCAAAAGGGTCTTCCATCATCGCGCGCGAGGGTTTAATTTTTAGTAAGGTGCCCGTGCGTTGCAACGGATCCAAGTACACGTGTAATTGCTAATAGGAGAAACAAATAAGTAGTAAAGTTTCAAGTATTCGGTATTGATTACAAACCAATCAACTTCCAAGCATATGCTATTCATATCATTTGAATGTCAAAGCAAATAATAAGAATAATTACTCGATATTTCTATGTTGTACAGTAGTAATCGTTTCTATACTTCTATGGTTAGCTAAGTATGTGCCTTAAAATTAGCAATTCAGTTGATTTACATAATTACATGATTACATCACATGTACCATAATAGGACAGTGACACCTTGAAATTTTCTTCCACGAGTTATTCCTTGGGCTTCCTGTTAGAAACAAGCTCAATTTCCAACAGAAAAACTGAAGTGATACAAAAGACAACAATTATCTATCCTCAAATCATAGAGATTCTCATTTTTCCTCTTTGCTGATATACAACATATCTAAGATCACACTCGATGATGCAAAGTAAGAAACCATTGAAATAGCTTGATTGGTGTTGGTCTGCAAAGAATAAATGGCTTCACATAATTAATCCTGCCATCATCTATTTCAAAACATATAACATTTAGTACTAAAGCAATCAAACAAAAAAATGATTAATACACAATGATTTGATTTCTAACAAGAGAAAGTTTCCAAATTATGCCTGCCTTAGGAGTTAGAAGATACACCTGCATTTACAAACTAACCAATCATACTCAAAAGCCATTAATCCCACAAAATAGCACTTTGCTCCAAAAGCAACTACACGGAAGACCATCCAAAGAATGAGTTCACTCGAATTCTCGACCGGATCGCGAGATCGGCGGGAAAGGGGTTTTGACTTGAGAGGAGGAGGTGGGGCAGGGAAAGAGGGGCTTACGAACTCGACGAAGGCCTGGTTGCGGTTGGCGCCGACGCCGCACGTGGTGTTGACGATGCGGCTGAAGGGCTTGCAGAGCTCCGGCAAACCACAGGGCGATCTCTGTGGCGGCACGGGGTGGGGAGGAGGGGAGGAGGCAACAGCGCGGGGTGGGAGGGAGGGGAGGAGGCGGCGGCGCGGGGTGGGGGGAGGAGGAGGGGGCGGCGGGGGGAGAGCGAGGGGGAGGCGGGGCGACGGGGAAGAGCGAGGAAGGCGGGGGGCGGCGGCGCGGGGTGGGAGGGAGGGGAGGAGGCGGCGGCGCGGGGTGGGGGTAGGAGGAGGCGGGGGCGGCGGGGGGAGAGCAGGGGGCAGGGTGGTAGGGCGAGGAGGAGGTGGCGGCGCAGGGTGGGGGGAGGAGGAGGCGGGAAGCGGCGGGGGGAGAGCGAGGGGGGGTTGGCAAACGGCACAGGAGTAGGAGGGGAGGCAAGCGGAGCAGGAGGGGAGGGAGGCGAGAGAGGCCGGGGTAGAAGAGGTGGGAGATGGTAACTATGTCGGTGGAAGTGGAGAGGAGGGGTAGTTAGATATGAGAGAGAGGAAGAGGGATGTTAGATAGATGGTCAGGATTTTAGTATTCAGATCAGATGGTTGAGAAAGAAGGAAGGAGGGAGGCCGTACTAACCACCAACTCCTTCTTTTATAATAGTAAAGATAAGGGAAGGACTCAATAAACTCAACCCACTTAGCATGTCTATGGTTCAGATTGGTTTGACTTCGAATATGCTTCAAAGATTCATGATCAGAATGTATTACGAACTCTTTGGGCCATAAAAAATATTGCCATGTTTTCAAAGTTCGAACTAGAGCATATAATTCTTTATCATAGGTAGAATAGTTCAAACTAGGCCCACTCAATTTTTCACTAAAGTAAGCAACATGTTTTTCTTCTTCAATTAACACACCACCAAGACCTATGCCACTAACATCACATTCTAATTCAAAAGTCTTGCAAAAATTAGGGAGTTGAAGCAAAGGGGCGCGTGTCAACTTATCTTTGAGAACGTCGAAAGCATGTTGTTGCATGGTGCCCCAAGTAAAAGGACCACCCTTCTTTGTAAGCTCATTCAGCGGTGCAGCGATGGTGCTGAAATCTTGAACAAAACGCCGATAGAAGCCAGTGAGCCCGAGAAAACTCCGCACTTGTGTGACCGTTTTAGGAGGCGGCCAACTCTGGATAGCGACGATCTTGGCCTGATCAACTTCAATGCCCTGTGGAGTAACAACATAGCCAAGAAACGATACTCGATCGGTGCAAAAGGTGCACTTCTCAAGGTTACCAAACAAATATTCATTTCGTAAAACATTAAAAACAGCACGTAAATGATTCAGGTGTTCTTCATATGACCTGCTATATATCAGAATATCATCAAAATAAACCACCACAAATTTTCCAATAAAAGCACGTAAAACTTCGTTCATCAAACGCATGAAAGTGTTAGGTGCATTAGTTAAACCAAAAGGCATCACCAACCACTCATATAGTCCAAATTTAGTTTTAAATGCCGTTTTCCATTCATCTCCTAATTTCATTCTAATCTGGTGGTATCCTGTCGGGACCCGGAACAACAACTCCGAGCCCCTCTGTGTAAATCGCACTATCCCAGGAAAAGCTAGTGCACACAGGTTTAACAGCAATGTATATCATGCAAAAATAACCACGAGATATTATTAAACGAAAATACAGCCTTAAGGCCAAGTCTTACAATAAGGGCACAAGGCCAACAAAATAAACAAAAATAGCGGAAAGATAGTAAAGGTGGCAGCACAACCCATCCAGCCTCCCACAGGCGAATGACTGTAAGACGCGTCCTACTCGCTGAAGTAGTCCTCACCGTCGTAGTCGCCGTCGAAGTCTGGCAACAGATTTAGCAAGGTGAGTACAGAAGTACTCCCAAGGTAAGCAAGTAAATGCTTACGCAAGTTACACTAGGAATTATAACAGAGTTGATGCATGCATAATGGATTTCAAAGGAAAGCTTAAAAGGGCAATGTGCGGAAAGCAATACTTGAATTTAAATATAATAACGTAAATACGAAAAGCTGAATTTGCATACAGTATATGAAACATTGTTTTTAACAAGTAATACCATTAGTGTAGGCTCCAACCCACACTAACCTATCCACGGGAATCCACCCGGACCATTACCAAATCCAATGTTTGTTTTGCCAAAACCAAGTTTTATGAAAGTTCAAGTCTAATCTGTGAAGACTCTACTCAGCATGTCCATGACCGTGGACACGGCTATCCAGATAGTTTGTTACTCTGCAGAGGTGTACAACTTTACCCACAAGACATTCCCTCTCACTTGAGCCACGCGATCAACACACTGCCTTAGGTGTGCGGCGGAGAGTTCATGACAAAGCTGTTCCAATGTTCCATAGCCAACATAATCACGCCGCCACTAAGGTTTCACCACAACTCGAATCCACGAGTTGGAGCCCCCTCTGGTGCCATGTGAGACTTCCCATAGCCTACGCCGCGCTCACATTCAGCCTATAGCGAGACTATTATTGGAACTTCACAAATTACTTAGCCAGGTCCATCCCATACCGGACTTGTGGTAGTACGAAGTGACTTCGTAAAATAATTCACAGAAACGGTCCTTAAGTTGATTTAGGCTCAACCACATACCCCCGTGCACGATAATCAACCAGGTGTCACCAAACACGAGGCATACCGGCACCCACCACCTAACCATTAGCCTAAGTCCAAAACATGTTTTCTATTTTCATTTTTAAATAATTTCTGTAAAACCACCCTTGACTCTCCGAAGTCAAGTCTCATTTTCAAACTGACATTTCATGTGAAAGGTTCGTCCCACCTACAGTTATACTAAGCCAGGCTAAGCATTTCTACAAAAATTTTCTAGTCAATACTATGGTACTAACTAGTTTTTAGCTAGGGTGACAAGGTATAGGAATTCGAGATTCAAATTGGGCTATACTCAAAGGATTATGGGTATAACTAAATTTAAAACAAATTTGAATTATATTTGAGTAAAGATACGCATGCATATACAGTAAAATAATATAATTACATTTGAATATTAGGTTCAACATGGTCAAAGGTGCAACTTGCCTTGATCGAAGTCCTGCTGCGATTCGTCGAATTCAAACTCTCCGGAATCATCAATATCTAACGAAAGAGCCAATTCAAACCAAAATTCAAACAAAATCCAAATAACTTCCAAAAATTATAAAATAAACTGGGAGACAAAATTTTGAATTTTGGATGTGGACCAACAATTCTTGGAAAGGATTTGAGGCTTTTAAAAGAAATTGGAAGTTTTAATTTAAATTTAAACCTTGGAATTACAAAATATATTCAAACAAAATTTAAATAAATTTCAAACTTTCAAAATTATTCCAGAAATGGATAGATCATGATTTTAGAAAAATTTAGAAATTTGAATGGGTCAATTTGGAGTTAAAATGCAAAAGTTATAGCCTTCCAAAGTTTGAATTCAAAATAAAAGGAAAAGGGTATTTTCTGGATTTATTTTTAAACCGAAAAGGATTTATGACGTCAGCACGAATTATTTTTCTAAAGGAAAACATAGATTACGACGTCAGCCCTAGGATTAATATATTTGGGCAGAGGCTGACAGGTGGGGCCCGGGTGTTGTGGACCGAGTCCACGGACCCGAGGGAAAGGTGAGGTGGTAGGCGGGCGTGCGGGGAACGGGATGGCACTGATGTGGCGCCACGGGGCTGCCGTGTGGTCGCCGTGTGGCTGCCACGTCACGGCTTTATGCCGACGCATGGCACGCGCGGTGGTGGCGAGGGGGTGTGCGGGTGGCGCTGGCGTGGCGCCGATCTGGCCGCCACCTCGCTGCCACGCTGCTGCCAACTCGGCCCGACGGCTGACGTGGCCTGGCCGGCGGCGGCGGCGCTCGGGGCCCAATGGTCGCCGGAGTTCCGGTGAGCGGCGGCGCCGGCCGAGGGTATAAAAATGACGAGGAGAACGCGGGGAGTGCATCGGTACCGTGCGCGGAGGCCGAGGGTGACCGAAGAGGAAAATCGGCGGAGAGGGGCGGCGGTCGGAGAAGGGTTCACGGCGGCGGAGACGTTCCGGCGATGCAGCAGCTCGGGGGAGTGGTCGCCGGTGTTCGCCTGGGCACCAGCAAGGTCGGGGAGGCGTCGGCGAGGGGCGAGGGGGCTTGAGCTGGCCGGAATCGCTCGCCGGAGTAGCTGGAGCCGGCGGAGGGAAATCGGGCGCAGGGGGACCCTCGGGGCTGGATTATGCGCTCTGGAGGCTCGGGGGGTGGCGGTGTGGGCAGGGGAACCTCGGGTGCGGGTTTTATAGGTCGGGAGGGGGTAACGGCGCGCACAATCCGCCGGTTTTGAAACGGACGGGAGGTTGAATGCGCCGCGAATGGGGGCGAATTGGGGGTTTATGCCCGCAACGGACGGGGAGGTGCTAATTGAAGCTCGCGGTGATGCGGGAATGATCGGCAAGAAACCGGCTTTCAATGCTTCGTTTTCAATCAATGGCGCGCAGCGGCGATCGTCGCGAGGAAGAAAGGAAAGGGGCGGGACAAAGGGCCCGACAGTGGGGCCCGCACGTCGTGAGAGAGAAAGAAAAGGAAAGAGCGAGGGGACGGTTGGATGCTTGACGGTGGCACGGGGAGAGATCGGGACGCGCGCGTTGCGAAGGGTAAGTGAATGGGGACGGCCGAGATTCGATCCGACAACGAAGATCGTCGGGGCGGTCGGTGCGTTAAGTGGGAGGCGGTTGAGATCGGCACGGCAACAGAGGACGGCGTGGATTAAGCCACGCGTCGATCGGGGGGGATGAAGCGGGCGAAGCGGTAAGTTGCGGGGAGCGGCGGGGATTGAACCGGGCGGGAGAACGGACGGCTAGATACGCGACACGCGTCGCACGCAGGGTGAGGGAAGGCGGGGAGAGGGTTTATGTTAGATCGAACGGCTGAGGGGGAATCCGGCGGGCGGAGGGGACGCCGATGCTTGACACCAGGCGGCCGGGTGGGGTTTTTGGGATTTTCTTCTTTTTGATTTTCCAGAAATGCTATTAAGCTTTAGAAAACTCAGAAAAATACCAAATAAATTTTGAAAAATCCAGAAAAATTCAGAGAACTATCTAGAGCTATTCTAGACTTAATAAAAATATTTCCCACTCATTTTAACAAGTATAATTTGCAAAGGTACAATTTGATTTTAAAGGGAAGGTTTTAATTCCTTCTAAAATCTAGAAAAATTCATATAATCTCATGTTTGACTTTAGGAAGCTGAAATACATTTGTTTTAACTTTCAGTAATGTAATAAATTCATTTTTGACTTTTATAAATTAAAGTTTATTATTTTTCTCAATTCAGGACTTTAACATAGCTCCAGAAAATCCAATAAATTTCAGATTTGATTTTCAATAAAGGAACAAAATTTTGGGATGTTACAAACCTACCCCCCTTAAAGGAAATCTCGCCCTCGAGATTTGCACTGGCTAGCAAAAGACATGGGGATGGCTGATCTTTAAATCTTCTTCTCGCTCCCAGGCGGCTTCGTCTTCGGTGTGGTTGCTCCACTGAACTTTGCAGAATCTGATGGTCTTCCTTCTGGTCTGACGCTCGGCTATCTCGAGAATCTTGATTGGTTGCTCCTGATAGGTGAGGGCATCCTGGAGGTCCAAGGTTTCCAGTGCGGCTTGCTCTGTGTGTACTCGGAGGCACTTCTTTAACTATGAGACATGAAAGACATCGTGCACCCCTGACATTCTTGGCGGCAAGTCTAACTGATATGCGACTGCACCTCTTCGGTCCAGAATCTTGAAAGGGCCCACATATCGTGGTGCTAGCTTCCCTCTAACTTGAAACCTTTTCACACCTCTGAGTGGGGATACTCTAAGATAGACGTAGTCGCCGACCTCGAAGGTCAGGTCTCGACGACGGTTATCCGCATAGCTCTTCCGCCGAGACCGGGCTATCTTTAGTCCGCATCTCGATCTTCTTCACTTGATCTTCGCGCCTTGCGCAGGTTTGGTCCAGCTTCTTGGGGTTCACCTTGCCGATCCCAAAGCAAGGGGGTCCCGCACTTTCGACCATACAAGGCTTCAAGGGTGCCATCTGCAGATCGCTTGGTAGTCGTTATTGTACGAGAATTCCGCATAGGCGTTGAACGGTCCCAACTGTTCCGAAATCCAGCGTACAAGCCCTTAGCATATCCTCGAGTATCCGATTAACTCTTCTCGCTTGACCGTCATGCGGGATGGTAAGCGGCATCAAACCGAGCTTACTACCCAATTCTTCATGCGGCCTTTGCCAATATCGAGAAGTAAACCGATCGCCTCGATCCGACACTATCTTCTTGGGTACGCCATACAGCACACAATTCGAGACATGTATAGCTCAACCAACTTGCTTCCGAATAAGTGGTCTTGACCGTATGAAGTGAGCCACTTTAGTCAATCGGTCTATGATTACCTGCATTGAATCATAACCCGATTGTGTCCTTGGGAGCCCGGTTATGAAATCCATACCGATTTCTTCCCACTTCCATTCGGAATCGGCAATGGTTGCAAGAGTCCCGCCGGCCTCGATGTTGGCTTTGACTCGTTGGCATGTGTCGCAGCTTCAATGAACTCGCGATTTCTTTTCATACTAACCCACCAATATCTTTCCTCGATCTGGTACATCTTGGTACGACTGGTGGATTGAGTATGGAGTGTCATGAGCTTCCTTCAGAATCAGGGTTTTGATTTCCTGATTGTTCGGTACACAGATGCGGTTTTCGAACCAAACCGTGCCATGCTCATCTTCGCTGAATCCTAGTGCTTTACCTCTTCTCATATTCTTTCGATTTCTTGAATATCCTCGCCCACATTTCGAGCTTCCTTAATTTGTTCGGGCAAGCCGTGTTGTATTTCGATGTGGCGAGTGCTTGGTCCCATCGGGTTTAGACTTAGACAGGCGACTCCTCCCGAAGTCGGGTCCGGTCTTCTTCCGATATCACCATGTTTGCATAAGACTTCGCTAAGGCATCGGCTACCACATTTGCTTTTCCGGGTGGTAATGTATACCGATGTCGTAGTCCTTATCAACTCCAACCATCTTCGCCGCTTCAGTTGAGTTCGCACGGGTGAAGATATACTTCAAACTCTTATGGTCCGTGTATACTTCACAACGGTTACCAATAAGATAGTGGCGCCGATTTTTAAGGCGTGCACTCATGCGGCTAACTCCAAGTCATGAGTAGGATAATTGCACTCATGAGGCTTGAGTTGACGCGATGCATAGGCTACCACTTTGCCTTCTTGCATCAGAACACAGCCTAAGCCTAGGCGAGAGGCGTCCGAAAACCTCAAGCCTTTATGCACGTCCGGCAAGACAAGCACGGGTGCTGAGACTAGTCTCTTCTTAAGGGTTTGGAAACTCTGCTCACAAGCCTTCGTCCATTCGAACTTCTTTTCCTTTTTCAGCAATTGGGTCATTGGCTTGGCTGTCTCAGAGAATCCTGCTATGAACCGACGGTAATAACCCGCAAGTCCGAGGAAGGCAACCTCTGTGCAGAATTCACACTTACTGAATTTGGCGAAAAGCTGATGCTCTCTGAGCTTTTCCAGAGTGATCCTGAGGTGCTGCTCGTGCTCTTCTTCATTCTTGGAGTAGATGAGGATGTCGTCGATGAAGATTACTACAAACTTGTCCAAGTATTTCATGAACACACTGTTCATCATGCTCATGAAGTAGGCTGGTGCATTGGTCAGTCCAAATGACATGACCATGAACTCATAATGTCCATATCTGGTGGAGAAGGCAGTCTTGGGAATGTCTTCTTCACGGATCTTTAGCTGATGGTATCCTGATCGCAGATCAATCTTGGAGAAGATACCGGCTCCTTTCAACTGATCGAGCAGGTCATCGATCCTGGGAGGGGGTATTTATTCTTGATGGTGACGTCATTGAGTGCTCTGTAGTCCACACATAGCCTCAAACTCTCATCCTTTTTCTTGACGAACAGGACGGGTGCTCCCCAAGGCGACGAACTGGGTCGGATGTACCCTTTGTCTTCTAACTCCTTGAGTTGATTCTTCAATCTCGCTAACTCGTTAACGTGCATCCGATATGGTCTCTTGGAAATCGGGCGGTGCTCGGGACTAGGTCAATCACAAACTCGATCTCCTATCCGGTGGCATCCTCGGCGGTTCCTCGGGAAAACATCGGGTATTCCCGTACGATCGGCACTTCTTCCAAGACTTGGAGGTGGAAGAGGGCACATTCTTCGCCTTCGAACTGGGAGAGAAGATTACTTCCATGCCTTGGTCATTGGTGAGGGTGATGGATCCGTAGCACAATCGATCCAACCTCGATTCTTGGCTAACCGGGCCATCCCGAGAATGACATCTAATCCTTGCGATTCCAAAACCAAAAGATTGGCGAGGAATCGGGTCCCATCTATGAGCAATTCCACTTTGGGGCACAAGGTCCCTGCTCTCATTTCTGCTCCAGGGGAGTGGACTATCATAGGGTTGCTAAGGGTTACCCTGCCCAACCCATGCTTATCCATAAAAGTTTTTGACACAAAGGAATGCGATGCTCCGGAATCGAAAAGAACTGATGCTGGTACTGAATTGACAAGGAACATACCCAGCACGACATCCGGTGCAGCCTGGGCCTCTTCCGCTGTCACGTGGTTCACTCGCCCCTTGATGAAGGTGCGCCTTCGCTGCCCCGTTCTCGACTTCTAGAGGCTCTCGGTTGCCGCCACTTGAATCTTCTTAGGCACGCTTGGCAAAGTGCCGGTTCCTGCGAGAGTAGCAGTCAATCCGCCGACGGCGGACTGCTCTTCTCGCGTCGCCACCGATTCTTTGGGTGCGTTGCTTGGGAACTGCTGGCGGTTGGCCTGAAACGGCGGGCGGCTGGTTGAGGACTTGAACCTGCTGGACTGGTTCTTGAAGTTGCTGCCTTGGGGTCTGAACTTGTTTGAGTAAGGAGGAGTACTGCGATTCTTGAAAAAACTTCCAGAGTTGTTTCTCTGGTCCGCCATCCTTTTCTTCCGGGTCTCCATTTCCATGTGTTTGCCCTCCTGGCGGATGGCCTTACTGACTAGCTGGTGGAAGTCAGTATAGTCACCCGATATCAGTTGTACTGATATGTTGTCATTTAGGCCCTCCATGAACCTTTCTTGCTTGGCTTCATCGGAAGCCACATCCTCTGGCGCATAGCGGGCCAGTTGGTTAAACTTCTGCACGTACTCATTGACAGTACGACTTCCTTGGCGCAGAGATCTGAACTCCTTCTTCTTCAATGCCATGGTGCCGGTGGGGATGTGAGCCTTGCGAAAGTTTTGCTCGAACTCGTTCCACGTCACCGTTTGCGGGTTGGCGTGCGAAGCGGTGAAAGTATCCCACCATTGAGACGCGGGCCTGTTTAGCTGATGGGAGGCGAACAGGACTCGCTCCCGATCAGTGCACTGCAGAATGTCCAGCTTCTTGCCAATCGACCTGAGCCAGTCGTCGGCGTCCATCGGCTCAGCACTGCCGGCGAAGGTGGGTGGCTTGATCCTCAGGAACTCAGAGAGACGATTGGGAGGTACTTGAGCAGGTTGATGATGAGCCTGAGGGTTGTTGATTGTCTGGGCTAATAGCTGGATCAACTGGTTTTGATTGGCCATCGGAGCTGACTGGCTTCCTTGTGCTCCGGGGTTGGCGTTGTCCATGCTGGAGTTTCTTCTTGTGTTCACCATCTATTGAGACTTTCAGATTTAGAGGGAGAACTAAAGGAAAGGTTCTAGTAACATCCCACCAAAACAACACACAAGAGCAAGGAAAACACGAATAAGAGCCAAACAAAACTTTTTATTTTATTATAATAGTCTCGTGGCTGTTTACAAAGGTCTACAGCTCATGGATAGCGTTCTAAGAGTCGGGGTCGTCTACACACTAGCGCTGCGCTCGAGCCTCCTCGGAAAAGGCCCGAATCGATGGAACTGCATCTTACGCACGGAGCTCGGCAAGTTCCTCTTGGCGCGCGCGAAGCTCTGTGTCGCGGTGTGCGGCTCGTCGAGTGGTCGGTACATGTGATCCATGGACTTGGTGTACTCCACCGATCGTATGAGGCGGGGTTGCTCTCATACTCTGAGACGAAGTCGCCGCAGCCCACAGGGGAGTCTTCATGGGGAAGTAGCGGAAGTCGGTGCGCAGCAAGTAGATGTTCCGCAGCTGGCGAATGGCCTCTCGGGCTGCATCCTGTACTCCGTCGAAGAAGGTGTCTCGAGGTAGGGGTGCGTCGAACACGTAGATGGCTCCGTTTGCTCCGAAATCTCTGAAGATCTTCACTTCCACCCTCCAGCGTTCCTCGTCTCCATACATGCCAACATATCCACGGTAGAGGGGTAGGCGGAAGTTGAGCTCTTGCATGAGGTTGTACAGATCATCGGCGAAGAGTCCGGCAAGGGTTCCATGGGAGACGCGGGTGGGTTGCTCCATCTAAAATTTGGAAGGGGAGAGGAGTTAGTAATCGGTTTTGGTAAAGAGATTGAGAAAAGGGAGGGATAATTTAAAAGGGGCATTTCTTATTAACATATATCCTTAATGTTGGTCTCTAGCTAAGGTCACGTCTTAGAGTCAACTGCTCGATACCATTTCGCCGGGACCCGAACAACAACTCCGAGCCCCTCGTGTAAATCGCACTATCCTGTGAAAAGCTAGTGCACACAAAGTTTAATAAAGAATGTATATCATGCAAAAATAACCACGAGATATTATTAAACGAAAATACTGACCTTAAGGCCAAGTCTTACAATAAGGGCACAAGGCCAACAAAATAAACAAAAACAGCGGAAAGATAGTAAAGGTGGCAAGACAGCCCATCCAAACCTCCTACAGCGAATGATCAGAAGACGCGCCCTACTCTGAAGTAGTCCTCACCGCCGTAGTCACCGTCAAGTCCGCAACAGATTTAGCAAGGTGAGTACAGAAGTACTCCCAAGGTAAGCAAGTAAATGCTTACGCAAGTTACACCAGGAATTATAACAGAGTTGATGCATGCATAATGGATTTCAAAGGAAAGCTTAAAAGGGCAATGTGCGGAAAGCAATACTTGAATTTAAATATAATAACGTAAATACGAAAATCTGAATTTGCATACAGTATATGAAACATTGTTTTTAACAAGTAATACCGTTAGTGTAGGCTCCAACCCACACTAACCTATCCACGGGAATCCACCCGGACCATTACCAAATCCAATGTTTGTTTTGCCAAAACCAAGTTTTATGAAAGTCCAAGTCTAATCTGTGAAGACTCTACTCAGCATGTCCATGACCGTGGACACGGCTATCCCGATAGTTTGTTACTCTGCAGAGGTGTACAACTTTACCCACAAGACATTCCCTCTCACTTGAGCCACGCGATCAACACACTGCCTTAGGTGTGCGGCGGAGAGTTCATGACAAAGCTGTTCCAATGTTCCATAGCCAACATAATCACGCCGCCACTAAGGTTTCACCACAACTCGAATCCACGAGTTGGAGCCCCTCTCGGTGCCATGTGAGACTTCCCACACCCTACGCCGCGCCACATTCACCTATAGCGAGACTATTATTGGAACTTCACAAATTACTTAGCCAGTCCGTCCCATACTGGACTTGTGGTAGTGAAGTGACTTCAGAAATAATTCACGAAACGGTTCTTAAGTTGATTTAGGCTCAACCACATACCCCGCACGATAATCAACCAGTGTCACCAAACACGAGGCATACTGGCACCCACCACCTAACCATTAGCCTAAGTCCAAAACATGTTTTCTATTTTCATTTTTAAATAATTTCAGTAAAACCACCCTTGACTCTCCGGTTAAGTCTCATTTTCAAACCGACATTTCATGTGAAAGGTTCGTCCCACCTACAGATTATACTAAGCCGTGCTAAGCATTTCTACAAAAATTTTCTAGTCAATACTATGGTACTAACTAGTTTTTAGCTAGGTGACAAGGTATAGGAATTCGAGATTCAAATTGGGCTATACTCAAAGGATTATGGGTATAACTAAATTTAAAACAAATTTGAATTATATTTGAGTAAAGATACGCATGCATATACAGTAAAACAATATAATTACATTTGAAATATTAGGTTCAACATGGTCAAAGGTGCAACTTGCCTTGATCGAAGTCCTGCTGCGATTCGTCGAATTCAAACTCTCCGGAATCGTCAATATCTAACGAAAGAGCCAATTCAAACCAAAATTCAAACGAAACCCAAATAACTTCCAAAAATTATAAAATAAACTGGGAGACAAAATTTTGAATTTTGGATGTGGACCAACAATTCTTGGAAAGGATTTGAGGCTTTTAAAAGAAATTGGAAGTTTTAATTTAAATTTAAACCTTCGAATTACAAAATATATTCATACAAAATTTAAATAGATTTCAAACTTTCAAAATTATTCCAGAAATGGATAGATCATGATTTTAGAAAAATTTAGAAATTTGAATGGGTCAATTTGGAGTTAAAATGCAAAACTTATAGCCTTCCAAAGTTTGAATTCAAAATAAAAGGAAAATGGTATTTTCTGGATTTATTTTTAAACCGAAAAGGATTTATGACGTCAGCACGAATTATTTTTCTAAAGAAAAACATAGATTATGACGTCAGCCCTAGGATTAATATATTCGGGCAGAGGCTGACAGGTGGGGCCCGGGTGATGTGGACCGAGTCCACGGACCCGAGGGAAAGGTGAGGTGGCAGGCGGGCGTGCGGGGAACGGGATGGCACTGACGTGGCGCCACGGGGCTGCCGTGTGGTCACCGCGTGGCTGCCACGTCACGGCTTTATGTCGACGTGGCGGCACGCACGCGAGGTGGCGAGGGGGCGTGCGGGTGGCGCTGGCGTGGCGCCGTCCGTCGCCACTGGCCGCCACGCCGCCGCTAACTCGCCCGACGGCCGACGTGCCGCGGCGGCGCGCGCGCGCCGGCCTAATGGTCACCGGACGGCGCCGGCCGAGGGTATAAAAATGACGAGGAGAACGCGGGGAGTGCATCGGTACCTTGCGCGGAGGCCGAGGGTGACCGGAGAGGAAAATCGGCGGAGAGGGGCGGCGGTCGGAGAAGGGTTCATGGCGGCGGAGAGGTTCCGGCGATGCAGCAGCTCGGGGGAGAGGTCGCCGGTGTTCGCCTGGGCACCAGCAAGGTCGGGGAGGCATCGGCGAGGGGCGAGGGGGCTTGAGCTGGCCGGAATCGCTCGCCGGAGTAGGTGGAGCCGGCGGAGGGAAATCGGCGCAGGGGACCTCGTGGTCGGATTATGCGCCCGAGGCTCGGGGTGGCGGTGTGGCAGGGAACCTCGGGTGCGGGTTTTATAGGTCGGGAGGGGGTAACGGCACGTATAATCCGCGGTTTTGAAACGGACGGGAGGTTGAATGCGCCGCGAATGGGGGCGAATTGGGGTTTTATGCCTGCAACGGACGGGAGGAGGTGCTAATTGGAAACTGCGGTGATGCGGGGGAATGAATCGGCAAGAAACCGAAGCTTTCAAAGCTTCGGTTTTCAATCAATGGCGGCGGCAGCGGCGGCGATCGCGCGAGGAAGAAAGGAAAGGGGCGGGGACGAAGGGCCTGACAGGTGGGGCCCGCACATCAGCGAGAGAGAAAGAAAAGGAAAGAGCGAGGGGGACGGTTGGATGCTTGACGGGTGGCACGGGGAGAGATCGGGACACGGCGCGCGTTGCGGCGGGTAAGTGAATGGGGACGGCCGAGATTCGATCCGACAACGAAGATCGATCGGGGCGGTCGGTGCGTTAAGGGGGGGCGGTTGAGATCGGCACGGCAACAGAGGACGGCGTGGATTAAGCCACGCGTCGATCGGGGGGGATGAAGCGGGCGAAGCGGTAAGTTGCGGGGAGCGGCGGGGATTGAACCGGGCGGGAGAACGGACGGCTAGATACGCGACACGCGTCGCACGCAGGGTGAGGGAAGGCGGGGAGAGGGTTGAAGTTAGATCGAACGGCTGAGGGGGAATCCGGCGGGCGGAGGGGACGCCGATGCTTGACACCTGGCGGCCGGGAGGGGTTTTTGGGATTTTCTTCTTTTTGATTTTCCAGAAATGCTATTAAGCTTTAGAAAACTCAGAAAAATACCAAATAAATTTTAAAAAATCCAAAAAAATTCAGAGAACTATCTGGAGCTATTCTAGACTTAATAAAAATATTTCCCACTCATTTTAACAAGTATAATTTGCAAAGGTACAATTTGATTTTAAAGGGAAGGTTTTAATTCCTTCTAAAATCTAGAAAAATTCATATAATCTCATGTTTGACTTTAGGAAGCTGAAATACATTTGTTTTAACTTTTAGTAATGTAATAAATTCATTTTTGACTTTTATAAATTAAAGTTTATAATTTTTCTCAATTCAGGACTTTAACATAGCACCAGAAAATCCAATAAATTCCAGATTTGATTTTCAATAAAGGAACAAAATTTTGGGATGTTACATACCCGCTACGCAAGTCAATCTTTGTGAAAATAATAGAACCACTCAACTCATCTAGCATGTCGTCCAACCTAGGAATAGGATGACAATACCGTATTGTGATATTATTAATGGCTCTACTATCAACACACATACGCCAACTACCATCTTTCTTAGGAACCAAAAGAACAGGAACAACACAAGGACTCAGGCTTTCTCGTACATACCCTCGGTCTAAAAGATCTTGGACTTGTCGTTGAATTTCCTTAGTCTCCTCCGGATTGGTCTTATATAACGCACGGTTTGGCAAAGTCGCTCCCGGAATTAAGTCAATTTGCCGTTCAATCCCTCTAATAGGTGGCAGTCCCGGGGGTAGTTCAGTTGGAAACACATCCTCATATTCCTGCAAAAGATTAGTGACAGCAGACGGCAAAGAACTAGATATATCATCAAGTGAAAATAAAGTGTCTTTGCATATCAAGGCATAGCATGGCATATCATTGTCGACAATTTCAGCAAGATCAGATTTGGTTGCAAGCATGACACAACCCTTTAATTTAATTCCCTCAGTCCTAGAACTAGATGCCAATTTCTTTTTCTTGGGTGGGAAAATGTTCTTCACTACTTGCTGATTTTCAGATTCATGTTCATGATCTTTCCTCTCATTTGCAGCTATCTCTTTTTCACATTGCACAATTTTAGCATGTGTCAAAGGTAGCAAAATTATTTTCTTTCCTTTGTGCATAAGAGAGTATTTATTACTTCTACCATGATGAGTTGCATCAGTATCAAATTCCCATGGATGACCTAATAAAAGTGAGCAAGCTTGCATAGGTACTACGTCGAAATCAGCTACATTATGATAGGAACTAATGGAAAAATGCACTCTCGTAGATTGTGTTACCTTCACCTTATAGCTGTTGTTGAACCACTGAATGTGGTATGGATGAGGATGTGCACGTGTGGTCAAGCCAAGCTTCTTGACCAAATCTAAACTCACCAAGTTATTACAACTCCCGCCATCAATTATGACACGAACACGGCAATCCTTGACGATGAGGAACATCTGAAACAAATTATGACGCTGTAGCTTCTCCGCTTGCTCCTTTTGAGTGCTCAACACTCGCTGCACAATTATGGTCCTATAATTCTCCGTAGCAGCGGTACCTAAAATTTCCTCCTCTGCGCTATGTTCCTCTGGATCATCATCATTACCTGCAAGATTAGTTGCAAGTGCATATTCATCCTCAACATCACTAGCACTTACATATCCACCATCTTCTGTCGCAATGTACGCTCGCTGACTTGGGCAATTTTTCATGACATGTCCCATCCCTTTACAACGGTGGCATATAATCCCCGTCGTACGACCCGTGGAAGCAACTGATGAAGAGCTCTGCGCTGGTGTCTGCACACTAGTAGATTTGCTCGCCTCAGGTGCGCGTGACGGTGGTGGCGGTGCTGCTGATCGCGCCCTACTCACGGAGGGGCATTACTTCTTCTAATATTTTGATGAGGACATTACTTCTTCGGATACACACAACACTCCTCCACTTGACATTCAAGGACCAATCACTAGAGCTCGCGCCCGACAATTAAATTTACAGGTGAGCTGTTCCTAAGTACTTCTTTTTGTTCATTTGATAATCAATTGCTACCTAATGATTTAATTATGATTAGGAACCATGGAGAGGACCTGGAAGTACTTGGAGAGGGACTACGAGGTCGGTCGAATCATGTTGGAGGCCCAACTCAAGCCGACTTCGAATCCAATTCGGAGTCCAGGACCAGGCCGCACTAAAACGGACGCCCAGATCGTATCCGGGCTCCGTTTTGGACGTTCCATATATGTATGGAAAGCTGAGAAGGAGACCTTTCCAATGGATCTAGTCCCATATCAAAATTCCTTCTGAGTCAATGGGAATCATTGAAACAAGTGGGCATTCAGAATCTGTCAGGGTGCTGCGCCACCGTCTTTTGGGACCGTTCGGCTTTGTATCATGTTGGAGCCCATTAGGGTGTGTCTAGGGGTTTTGCACGCCCCTCACTCCTCTATATCCAGCCGCCACCCGCACCATTAGGGTTGGGTTTTGCTTAGATTAATTCTGTCTTGAATAGTTTCACCGTTCATCGGTTTGTAAGACCCCGACTTTCAAGTGCTAAACCAATACATCTGCAATTCCATTGTGTTCTTCCTTGTTCTTGCTTGTGTTCTTCGATTCGCAGACGAGGATTAGCCTTCTTGGCGAGGTCAACCGAGTAGCGCACGGTTGATAACCTGAGGAGACGTGGTGCTACGATTGCGGGGTTCGGAACGTGTTGTTTGGAAGCCGAATCGATTTGTGTTGCGCCTCCACCAAATCGAATATATCCAGAACCTGTTGGAAGATCGGGACCCCGTTCCCATCAAGTGGTAATCAGAGCTTCGTGTGTTCCTTCAGGTTCGAGTTTACCCTACCTTTGTTGTTTTCGGTTTCATCCTAGAGTCCAAGAAAAAGCCCTACAAAAAAATTGTAGTCATTGGTTGTTCCCTGTCCCAGATCTCGTTTAGCCTTTTGCACAATTTGATTTTAGAGTCCGTAGTGTTGAGTTTGTGTCCTTAGTCGAGTTGTGTTGCTGGTTTAGATCGTGTTTTGTTTCGGGTTGTCTTGCTTCCGCTACCTCTCATACAAACCCTAGCCGTCAACTTTTGTTTTTCTCACCCATATCCCACCCTCTATTTTTGAGTCATCCATCGCATCTCGTGATCACCCAGCAGATCACCCAGCACCATCCCCCACCTTTTCCCGATCTTCCGCCCCCAATTTCCACCAATTTCCTCCACCTGATTTCATTTCGGTCTCCACAAAAACCATAACTCGGAGGCCCTACTTCAAACGGCCGTAACTTTCTCATACAGACTCGAAATCAGGTGATTTTTTTTTTGAAATTGGGTGAAATTAAATTTTACATCCGAAACTCCCCAACTTTATTGGGTTTGGCGAATTTATTTTGCCCAAATTTGGCCTGGAAAGTGCCGTACTCGAGCTCCGAACTTTCATCACCGAATTTACAGCACATTCATCATGCTCTGTAGGCCACACCTTACATCAGATTGAGGTGAAACTTTGTGTGGTTCCTATTTCTGTGCTCTGCTTTGTGAAAAAAATAATAGAAAAAAGAAACAAAAAAAGAATAAATTTTGGCACCTGGGTTTATAGTGCTGAGAGCACTCTGTGCCTAAAAAAAAGAGAGAGCACAGTTTTAGGTGACAGAGCTTCATTTGTTTTGTGCTGTCTTTGCCTGGCCATCTTTGTTGCTGTCTTTGCTTTACAATTTTGGTCTTGACTCCTTGTTCATCATATCATACCTGACATAGGACACATTTAGACCAGCAACTAGGACCAGTGCTTTGGACATTTATTCAGCATTACTATCTGTTATTGATTTGTGTTCCACTAACATATTTGGCCTTCCAAGCTCCATATACCTACTTCCGGATAGCACAGTTTTTGACCCTTGCAATCGTCGGGTCACACTCTCCAGGTATCACGAACCAGCCACCGGTTGTACCACCTACTGTTTGCGATGGTAAGAACACTTGTAAGAGCTTGGTAAGCCACTTCCTTTACGGGTTCCCATTGTCCTCCTTTGTAGTTGATAGGGATAATACTTTTGTTTTCCCTGTGTTTCCACTAACCATGGCAGGAAACGAAGGGGACGAGACACCGATCGATTTCAATGAGTGTGTTAGTCGCGGCCAGCTACAAGCTGCGCTCGACAAACAAAATGCTTCATTCACTGATCTCGGCGCGCGAATGGACACCATTGTCTCCGCCATTGCCCAGTTGAACACCACAGAAGGCATTGAGCGGGTGGAGCGGCAGATGGCTGACCTCACTGGTCGGATGGACACATTGGAGGCCCGCCTGCCACCTGTCAATGACGGCCATCATCATGATGATGACACAATGCATGATGCGGTTGGCAACATTGATCAGCGGGAGACACAAGATGCACGACTACGTCGGCGTCTTCAGCAAAACAGACATGGTATGGGAGGTAATAACCAGAACCGTCATGGTAACGATGACCCTTTTGCTAAAGTTAAGTTTACCATCCCATCTTTTTCTAGCCTTTATGATGCTGAAATATATCATGATTGGGAGATGACGGTAGAGCAGAAGTTTAATTCTCACTTAGTTCTTGAACAACATAGAGTTAGACAAGCTAATAGTGAGTTTAAGGACTTTGCTATTATCTGGTGGAATGAACTGGGTACCATGCGCTTACAACCTGATACATGGGAGCGGTTAAAAGAAGCTACGCGTAATCGTTTTGTTCCTCCCTCATATAAACGTGATTTGAGAAAAAAAAAATTACAGCGCTTAGAACAAGGTGATAATTCTGTTCAAGACTATTATGCTGAGCTTCAAAAGGGTATGGTGCGTTGTGGGGTTGTTGAGGAAACAGAGGATAAGATTTGTCGTTTCTACAGGGGGTTACGACGTGAAATTCAGGACATTGTTGATTATAAAGATTTTACTACTGTCAGCCAGTTGTTCCAGCTTGCTATGCTTGCAGAAAAAGAATTGCAGGGACGCAAGGAATCAGCGAAGGCAAGCACCGGACAACCCTCCTACACGCCGCGAACGACTACATCGATGGGACTGCCCAAGTCTTCTTCAAGTTTTCGTTCTCCTCCACCACCTGTAAACAAGATTGCTGCAGCGCCACCGAAGCCACCTTCCACGACACGCTCTGCAGATTCTACAAAAAATTCTTTGCAGGTTCCAGCCAAGAGTTCTTCTTCCGTGGCTTCCACGGGCCACTCCTTCGACAATTAGTGCCACCACTGCCATGGGCTTGGTCATATGCAGAGGAATTGCCCTAGCCAACGGGCATACATCGCCACGGAAGATGGAGGCTACATCAGCACTTCAGATGTCGAGGAGGATGACGACGTTGCTGCTGCCTCGGACGACAATGGCAGTGGTAATGACGACCTGCTCCTTGGTGGGGCGTCCACAGTGACGCTACGGAGCATCATTGTGCAGCGAGTCCTCAGCACACAGGTACAACAACCCGATAAGCTTCAACGCCATAATTTGTTTCATTCTTTCTTCGCAATCAAGAACCGGTGCGCATGTGTCATCATTGATGGAGGAAGCTGCAACAACTTGGTGAGTTCTGATTTGGTCAAGAAGCTTTGCTTGACCACGCGACCGCATCCACATCCATACCATATTTAGTGGTTAAATGACTCTGGAAAAGCTAAGGTAACACAAACATGCCGAGTCCATTTTTCTATTGGTGGTTATGCCGATCATGTAGATTGTGATGTGGTTCCCATGCAAGCATGCTCTCTTTTATTGGGTCGACCTTGGGAATTTGATAATGATGCTTTACACCATGGTAGTAGTAACAAATACACTTTTATGCATAAGGGAAAGAAAGTTACTTTACTGCCTTTGACCCTAGCTGAGATTATAGAGGTCGATAGAGAGAGAGCTGCTAATGATCCAAAGGAACATGTTAAATCTGAAAAACAGTAAGTAATCCATTTGAAAAATTCTGTTATGCTTGCCACAAAATCAGACCTTACTGAAATTGATGATGTTAATGATACATGCTATACTTTTGTGTGCAAAGATACTTTATTTTCTCTTGATAATATGCCTTGCACTTTGCTTGCTCCTGTCACTAACCTTTTGCAAGAGTTTAGAGATGTTTTTCCTGATGAGATACCTCCAGGACTTCCACCCATTCGAGGGATTGAGCACCAAATTGACTTGATCCCTGGAGCGAGTTTGCCAAACCGCGGCGACTGGGACCAATCCCAAGAGACTAAGGAGATTCAGCGACAAGTCCAAGACCTTTTGGACCGTGGGTACGTACGTGAGAGCCTTAGTCCTTGTGCTGTTCCTATTCTTTTGGTTCCCAAAAAAGATGGTTCTTGGCGTATGTGTGTAGATTGTAGAGCCATTAACAACATTACTACAAGGTATCGTCATCCTATTTCCAGGCTAGACGACATGTTTGATGAGTTGTGTGGTGCTATAATTTTCACAAAGATTGACTTGCGTAGCGGATACAATCAAATAAGAATGAAACTTGGCGATGAATGGAAAATTGTTTTTAAAACTAAGTTCGACTTGTATGAGTGGTTAGTCATGCCTTTTGATTTAACTAATGCACCTAGCACTTTCATGAGATTAATGAACGAGGTTTTACGTCCTTTCATTGGCAAATTTGTGGTCGTTTACTTTGATGATATCTTGATTTATAGCAAGTCCATGGATGAACATTTGAATCACTTACGTGCTGTTTTTAATGCTTTGAGAGATGCACGTTTGTTTGGTAACCTTGAGAAGTGCACCTTTTGCACGGATCGAGTCTCTTTTCTTGTCTATGTTGTGACTCCACAGGGAATTGAGGTTGATAGAGCCAAGGTGGAGGCGATATGGAGTTGGCCCACGCCCACGACGGTCTCCCAAGTGCGGAGTTTTCTTGGCCTTGCAGGGTTTTATCGCCGCTTTGTCAAGGAATTCAGCACCATTGCGACACCATTGATTGAGTTGACAAAGAAGGGAGTCGTGTTTCATTGGGGGCCATCACAAGAGGAGTCCTTTAATCTTTTGAAGGACAAGCTTACACACGCACCATTGCTCCAACTTCCGAATTTTGGTAAGACTTTTGAGCTGGAATGTGATGCTAGCGGAATTGGTATTGGTGGTGTTTTGATGCAAGAAGGCAAACCTGTTGCCTACTTTAGTTAAAAATTGAATGGTCCTGCTCTTAATTATTCCACGTATGATAAAGAATTGTATGCTCTTATTCGTTCTTTATAAATGTGGCAACATTATTTATGGCCTAAAGAATTTGTCATTCATTCCGATCGTGAATCATTTAAGCATATTCATAGTCAAACCAATTTAAATCGTAGACATGCTAAGTGGGTTGAATTTATTGAATCTTTTCCTTATGTCATTAAACACAAGAAAGGGAAGGATAATGTGATTGCTGATGCTTTGTCTCGACGCTATACCATGTTGTCTCAACTTGATTGTCGCATTTTTGGTCTTGAAACTATTCAAGGACAATATGCTTTTGATGCTGATTTTAAGGATGTGCTGTTGCATTGTAAAGAGAGACAAGCATGAAATAAATTCGTGATCAAGGATGGGTTCTTGTTTAGAGCTAACCGCCTATGCATTCCAGTTGGATCCGTTCGTCTTTTGTTGTTGCAGGAGGCGCATGGAGGCGGTTCGATGGGACATTTTGGTGCTAAGAAGACGGAGAACGTTCTGGCCACACACTTTTTTTGTGTAACACCCCAGGACCCATATTACCCTGAGATGACACTAAACCACTCTACCGCTAGCCAATTCACAAGATAACATAAACTGGCAACAATTTCTAAATCATGATAAGCTAAGCGGAGGTACACTAAAGCAAGGTATTGGAACACTATTAATTAAAGAATAACTGCTAAAAAGTTTAACCAATTAAAATGAACTACTATCTAGCATTATTACTTTGAAATAAACACCAATAAGAGAAATAAATCCATGATTAAGACTACACAACTATTACAACTTTATTCATGATATGATGTGTGACAGTTATGTGCCGCTCTACCCTTCCCATGCATACTCGAGAATCACCTGGAGAGGGGGAAAAGCAAGAGTGAGATAAAAATCTCAGCAAGCAAACTGTTTAACAAGCTAATTAAACTACAATGTTGTTAAGCATCATTATTCATTTTCCATAATGACCACAATTATAGTCTTAACCACAATTACTACCATCAATAATAAATCATGAGCAAATAAATCTTAATTGACTACTTCACATCCTCAACCACTACCAATGACAGGAAAGCATCAACATGTTTTACCTCACTATCCTTATTATTTCTCGCAATCACCACTGCTATCAATAGTTACCACAAGAGAAAAGAATCTCATACCACAATCTCAACCCCTATCATACCACAAGGGGTGAACCCCCTTCCACTGCCACAGCAATATTCCTCATACCTTAAATGACTCACATGAGCTAATTCTACATTACAACTATGGAGTTGTATTTGTTTGCAAAATAACTTCACCACACTACATTGCATAAATATGCAAATGATCTTTTCACAATGCAATGCATATGAATGCATATGCTCCACTGCACCCTTACCCAACAAAGTAAGAGTGTGCATCGTACTACGGCAATGTACGATGCTGTACCAGTACAGTCGCGGCTATAAGCGGCGACATCCACAATGCAAATGTCATGACATGATATGAATGTTATGATAATCATAAACCACAATAATTTAACCACGAAGATCAACAATATAATGATCAAGAATACTACCTCATAATCCACATGTGTCTCAATAAGCACAATGCCAATGATACTTAAGATCATTACCACATAGCCCACATTCGGCTCACCAAGATCATAATCAATTGATCCATAGGGAAACCTACCACATAGTCCACCATATATTCATCAAGAATGTTACCCCCCACAACCACAAGTATTCATTAAGAATACTACCACCTATACCACCATATGTTCATAAAGAATACTACTCCACAACTATATTTCTTCCATCAAGAACAATTTCACAAACCCACAAATAAACCATCAAGATCATAAACAGTTGAGTTCTTAAATTACTACCACATGGACCATATTGAGAAAACATGTAACAATGTCATAGCACCTCAAATTAAGAGAATAAATTATTGTGAAGGTAGAATAATTAACAAGTTAAACATGTAGCACAACCGCTACATTTACTTGCCTCTACCGGCGAAGCGACGAGATCACGCTCGATCGGAAGCAAATTCACCTATCCAAAAAAGATACCTCTCAGCACAAAATGTAGCAATACAAACTCAACTCTCGAAGAAAAGTGTCGCCAAAACGCTAAACCCCACAACATCCTTCCCCGCGTAACGGTTCTACAATATTCCCATTGCAGCGGCGTTGCTTAACATTTTCTTATCTTTAAAAATATAAAACTAATCACAGCAAAAGATATATATCTGGATTCCTCACTTAAATACCTACACTTTTCATGTAGATCACATTTTTATCTTGTCATTAACAAGGTGATATCTCATGCACAAAACAGAGGATGTCCTTTGTTCTGAAAGTCTGGACAGCTGACTTGTAACGCGTCCCCAGAACAGATGAAGGCTCTAAAAATTCTGGTTCTTTTACAGCAACTAGATTACTGAATTTCCTACCTTTTTATCAATTACGACCAAAATTTTAAAAATCATCTTCTACCCCTAATTCCCATCTGAACAACGGTCTGTCTCATGCTCGCACTTCGATGCATGCGAGATTCCGATCCTCTACATTTTCCTATGCGCTCGCCCGGGCGCGAACCTTTCTGCCAACTCAAGAACGTACCTTCTTCCTTCCATAAGCATGCGCAAGAGCACCTTGGTTGATGCTAACCCTGTCGCATGCTCGTGAGAGGAAGAGGTATATTCTTGAGATAGACCGTCCCAGCAGTCCTTCGTCACACCGCTACGACTGCATATATAGGCGCGCTCGGGAGCGCAACTAGCGGAGGCTCAACCGTTGCGACCGACCGCACGTGTCCTACCAGCGGGAGTCGGACCGACACGGTTGCTCGTGCGCATGAGACGCCCCAACCTCCAGCACCTGCCCGCTCCTCCCACATCGACGAGGTCTTCGCCTCCGCAGTACAAATCGTTGCGGCTTTCTCCTTCGCAGCACAGGTGCGACTCCGCCCGCGACTGCCCAGCGCGAGACTTCGACAATGGCTCCGCTGTGGACCCCCGCCTTCGACTACGCTTTGCCTACAATCACACAACGTCACAGATCGCAGGGACGGAGGGGACCAAAGGGCTCGGCAACATGGCTTCGGCCTGTGAAGCCCTTCACCATGAGAGGCTCCTGTTGTAGGTGTGGCCCCCACCTAAACCCAGCTAGCCTGTTGAAGGTTGTAAGTCACGTAAATGACATAGCTTGTCCTTGGTGAGGGACTCCGTGTAAGGCTACGATGGTAAAGTCGCCCCTTACGAGGGGGAATACTTATGTATCATGACTGGTCCTTGGGAAAGACTCAAGAGGTCATTTGCTCACCTAACTCTCCACTACCATACCTCTCTCTCTGTGTTTGGTCTGTAGCCACAACAACCATCTTTCTTAGGAACCAAAAGAACAGGAACAGCACAAGGACTCAGGTTTTCTCGTACATTCCCTCGGTCCAAAAAATCTTGGACTTGTCGTTGAATTTCCTTAGTCTCCACCAGATTGATTCTATACGCCGCACGGTTTGGCAAAGTCGCTCCCGGAATTAAGTCAATTTGGTGTTCAATCCCTCTAATAGGTGGCAATCCCGGGGGTAGTTCAGCTGAAAACACATCCTCATATTCCTGCAAAAGATTAGTGACAGCAGACGGCAAAGAACTAGATATATCATCAAGTGCAAATAAAGCGTCTTTGCATATCCAAGCATAGCATGGCATATCATTGTCGATAATTTCAGCAAGATCAGATTTGGTTGCAAGCATGACACAACCCTTTAATTTAATTCCCTCAGTCCTAGAACTAGATGCCAATTTCTCTTTCTTAGGTGGGAAAATGTTCTTCACTACTTGCTGATTTTCAGATTCATGTTCATGCTCTTTCCTCTCATTTGCAGCTATCTCTTTTTCACATTGCACAATTTCAGCAGGTGTCAAAGGTAGCAATATTATTTTCTTTCCTTTGTGCATAAGAGAGTACTTATTACTTCTACCATGATGAGTTGCATCAGTATCAAATTCCCGTGGACGACCTAATAAAAGTGAGCAAGCTTGCATAGGTACTACGTCGAAATCAGCTACATCATGATAGGAACCAATGGGAAAATGCACTCACGCAGATTGTGTTACCTTCACCTTACCGCTGTTGTTGAACCACTGAATGTGGTATGGATGAGGATGTGCACGTGTGGTCAAGCCAAGCTTCTTGACCAAATCTAAACTCACCCAAGTTATTACAACTCCCACCATCAAATATGACACGAACAAGGCAATCCTTGACGATGAGGAACATCTGAAACAAATTATGGCGTTGTAGCTTCTCCACTTGCTCCTTTTGAGTGCTCAACACTCACTGCACAATTATGGTCGTATAATTCTTCGTAGCAGCGGTACCTAAAATTTCCTCCTTTTCGCTATGTTCCTCTGGATCATCATCATTACCTGCAAGGTTAGCTGCAAGAACATATTCATCCTCAACATCACTAGCACTTACATATCCACCGTCTTCTGTCGCAATGTACGCTCGCTGACTTGGGCAATTTTTCATGACATATCCCATCCCTTTACAATGGTGGCATATAATCCATGTCGTACGACCCGTGGAAGCAACTGATGAAGTGCTCTGCGCTGGTGTCTGCACACTAGTGGATTTGCTCGCCTCAGGTGCGCGTGACGGTGGTGGTAGTGCTTCTGCATCGAGGTCAACATCGGGGCAAACCAAGTCAACCCCACCTCCTGCTTTTTGGTCTGTTGCCCCCTCCGTGAGTAGGGTGGCCCGATCTTGGGGGTCTTGGAGGGCGACTGGCGTAAGCTGGTCATTTTTATGCCCATTTTACTGACGGGGGGTCGGAAACGGACTCGAATTGGAATCGGTCTCAAATCAAACTGCTATAACTTTTGATCTCTTGACCGAACTTGCACCAAAATTTTTCTGGAGGCTTTTGGAGGTGTCAAGAAGGACTCCACCAAATTTCACTGGATTTGGAAAAGGTTTGATAACTTTCAAATTTCAGACAGAAGGACACTCTTTGCTCTGTTTTTTTTCAAACCAAGGTCAATCTCTCTCTTTTCTTTTCTTTTCTCTGGGTCCGAAACCCTAATTTTCTTTTTGTCACAGAGGATGGCGGCGGATGGGGGCATTGCGGCAAGGGTTGCCGCGGATGGGGAAGGGCTTGCGGAAAGGGTTGCCGCGGATGGAAGGCGCGTGCGGCACGGCCTGAGATGGAAGGTGCGGTAGCGGATGGAAGGTACAGCGCGGCCTAAGATGGAAGGTGCGGTACCGGATGGAAGGCGCGCATGGCAAGGATGGAAGGTGCGGCCTGAGATGGAAGGTGCGGTAGCGGATGGAAGGCGCGGCGCGGCCTGAGATGGAAGGTGATTGCGGCAAGGACTATTGCGGCCAGGAAAAAAAACACAACGACGAAGCTACGCAAAGGAACATGAGTTGCAAACTAGACAATGATGAACTAGACTTTGAATAAACTAGGAATTAGCAACTTGAACACAATAATGTAACCAAAATTTCAACGAGCAATACCGAAAAGAAAATTGCAATGGCACAAGGGGGTGTTGGGATAGCGGAAGAGCAATACGAACAAATATTTTTGTGGGCTAATTTTTCTGGATTTTTAGGATGATGAACATAAACTAATCTAAAAGGAACGAATTACCTCACGAGCAACCTGGCTCTGATACCACCTGATGTGATGATGGCCCGATCGTCCGAGAGGTACTGATAAGTCGATTGTGGAGAACTCGACGTTGATGATCCAAAGGCTCCAACCTAAACAGATCGATCCCCTCACAATCACTACACCACTGCTCCGTTGGTTATCAACCGTGCCGAACGCAGTTGACCTCGCCAAGAAGGCTATCTCCTGCAAGCGAACCGAGAACACAAGCAAGAGAGTAAAAGATGCAATCTGAAATTATATTGCGAATAAAGATTAAGTTCACAAGTTGGGGTTCCTCAACCGGACGTGCAGTGAGACTGCTAAGCAGAATAAACTCTTAAGAAAAATCCGAGGAAAACTAAAGGGGGCGACCTCCTTAAATAGGAGTGGGAGAGGCTGCACTTATCTAACAAAAGGGGGTGTGGTACTATTCATAGTTATTGTTTACATGAACAGTACGCCCATGATTAGTGCCGGCCCAAATAGTCTAAGCGTGATTACAAGGCCCAAGGCCCACTTTGATTCGGACTGGAAAAGTGACACCACTTGTTTTGCAGTTTCTGATCGGCTCAGGGGGAATTTCGAGGTGAGGCCAGGTTCATCTGAAAGTACACTCCAATATCTTTCCAACGAGTACTCACGGGCCCCGAGAAACCTTCTGGATCAAAAGTTTTGGCCGTTTGAAGTAGGTGCTGTCAAGCAGTCTGAATCTGAGTCGAACTCGCGAGTATGAGTTGGATTGCGCTCGATAGTTCCACTTCTATACTTGAGATCGCGTGGTTCTTCTCCATGGTTCCTAAGAACAAGAAAATCACAAGTCTTAGGAAGTATCGAATTCTTAGCAGAAATATTATTGACTCCTAAAAACGAGTTTACATGATAGTTGTGTTGACAAGCACGTGCCCAAGTGATTGGACCTTGCCCATCATTCATGGAAGCAGTAAGAGGAGTGTTCATATCAGTAGAAGTGATGTCCTCATCACTCCCGGGCGCGGCCAAGGATCGAGCAGCAGAGGTGTTCGTGAAGCCGCCGGCCCTGTTGCGCAAAATGCGTCATGGGCGCCCGGCGCTGTCGCGGGGCCCCCGAGGTTTGCCGTGTCTGACTTCGTCCCGCAACCGGAGATGCTTCGCGTCCTTAATGGGCCCGCGGAGTATGGTGATAGCAGACTGGATCGACGGGCACTGTCGTCCTGCGGGGGGGATCTTCTCGCCCTCGCGCTAAGCGCGTCGGAAATGAAGGTAAGTACCTGAGCCCGCAATTTAGATCATCTAGTGAGCGTACAAACACTCATGTAGTTTCACTGTTAGACGGTTGCCATCAGCCAGGCGCTGGTGGACGCTCGTATCCGCGAGCGGAGGGTGTTAGAGGACCAGCTCCGTGCTGCCGACGAGGCTCGCGCCGCCAAGGATGCGCGTATCTGTATATTGGAGGCGGAAACCCGCACGGCGGCAGCGGCGCAATGTGCTGCCGAAGAGGCCCAGTGTGCCACGACAGAGGAGCGGACCGGCTTGCTTGAGTGGATCCGGGCGCTGGAGGAAGAGAAAACCCAGCTGACGACGGTGCTGGAGGAGAAGAACCGAACTCTGGGCGACGCGTCTACGGCGGCGTGGAGGGCCATGGGGTCACTGGAGGGGGCCCTCCGGGACCTTTCCGTCGTCGTGCCAGACCTTCCCACAACGCCACAGATGTGGCACAATCGTTGGCACGGATTGAGGAGGGCTCGAGCCTGGCGCTCCGCGGTGCTAAAGCCTTCGATGATCACTGCGGCTGCGCCAGCGCCTGCCTCGCCTTTGCCACGCTCCACGCCCGGGGGTGTGAGCACGTGAACGAGCTGGTCGCTCCCGATCTGAGTGTGCCGACCGGAGCCGGGGTATTGTCCGGCGCAGTCCGCACCACCATGCCCGCCGTCCAAAGCTTCTATGAGCGGATCTGGGGCTACCTTGGAGAGGAAGCAGCCAAAGTCCTGTTGCGACGGACGTTACACCGGGAAGGTAACTTCCTTCAGTGGTTGGAGGAGGCTCGTCAACGCAATGGAGACAGCGGAGCCCCCTAGGTGTGGTGCTAGAACCTGGTAGTTGTGATGTAACTTTTTGCTTTTGTTGGTGTTTTCTTTCTCTTTCTTATGAAAGAAAGGACCATTGCGCCGAGTACTCCATAGCTGCACGCTACTTGTACAATTGATTGTTAATATGGCGGAGGTTGGCGCCTTCCGGTTGTCTTCGCTTGTGCTGACGGTAATAGCGCCTTGTCGGCGAAGAGTGGTGGCGACGGAGTTGGCGCATAGTCGAAATAGGCGCGCGAGTGCGTGGTAGCGGAGCTGGCGCCTAGTCGAAGTAGACGCACGAGCGCTCCATCCCCTACCCTTTGAAGTGGTGGCAGCGAGTGGCGCCAGTGGTCAGACGCGCTAACGCCCGCCCCTACCCTTGAAGTCTTGGCGGCGAGGTGGCGCCAGTCGGTGAGACACGCGAGCGCTCCGTCCCCTACACTTCGAAGTGGTGGCAGCGTAGCTAGCGCCTAGTCGAAGTAGACGCGCGAGCGCTATGTCCCCTACCCTTCGAAGTGGTGGCAGCGGAGCTGGAGCCTAGTCGAAGTAGACGCGCGAGCGCTCCGTCCCCTACCTTCAAGTGGTGGCGGCGAGCCGGCGCCTGGTCGGCGAGACGCGCGAGCGCTCCGTCCCCTACCCTTCGAAGTGGTGGCAGCAGAGCTGGAGGCTAGTCAAAGTAGACGCGCGAGCGCTCCGTCCCCTACCCTTCGAAGTGGTGGCAGCGGAGCTAGCGCCTAGTCGAAGTAGATGCGTGAGCACTCCGCGTAGTGCGCGGGAGGATCACCACGGCTTGGTTATATTCCGAAAGAGTACGCGTGGTGGTGATACCGGTGCATGTGCAGGACATCCGCGTCTAGTTTGTACTCCGGAGCACGCGTGGAACTATCAACCACGACTTAGTTAGGCTCCAGAGAGTACGCCAACGCGCACGCGGGACATCCGCGTCTTGTTTAGACTCAGTAGAGTGCGTAGGGAAAGCATCCACGTCTAGTTTGTGCTCCGGAGCACGTGTGGGACCATCAACCACGACTTAGTTAGGCTCCGGAGGGTACGCCAACACGCGCGCGGGACATCCGCGTCTTGTTTAGACTTAGTGGAGTGCGCAGGGAAAACATCCGCGTCTTGTTTGTACTCTGGAGCATGCGTGGGACTATCAACCACGACTTAGTTAGGCTCCGGAGAGTGTGCCAACGCGCGCGCGGGACATCTGCGTCTTGTTTAGACTCAGTAGAGTGCGTAGGTAAAACATCCGCATCTTATTTATACTCCATAGAGTGCGCACGGAGGCGTCCCCCCGCTGCTTCTTATTTATACTCCGTAGAGTGCGTGTGGAGGTGGACCTCAACGCTACGTCTTATTTATATTCTGTAGAGTGCGTGCGGAGGCGGACCTCGACGATACGTCTTATTTATACTTCGTAGAGTGCGTGCGGAGGCGGACCTCGACGCTACGTCTTATTTATACTCCGTAGAGTGCGTGCGGAGGCGAACCTCGACGCTACGTCTTATTTATACTCCGTAGAGTGCGTGCGGAGGTGGACCTCAACACTACGTCTTATTTATACTCCATAGAGTGTGTGCGGAGGCGGACCTCCGTGGAGTGCGTGTGCAGAGGTGAGTCTCTGTGCGGTGCGTGTGCGGAGGTGAGTCTCCGTGCGGTGCGTGTGCAGAGGTGACTCTCCATGCGGTGCATGTGCGGAGGTGAGTCTCCGTGCGGTGCGTGGGAACATCAACCACGTCTTTATATTCCAAAGAGTACGCGTCGTAGTGACACCGACGCGTGCGCGGAATTCCGCGTCTTGTTTATACTTAGTAGAGTGCACAGGGAAAACGTCCGCGTCTTTTTTATACTCCGGGGAGTGCGTGCGGAGGCAAGCCTCCGCACGTTTTTGGTGGGGGCATGAATAATGTAACACCCCAGGATCCACATTACCCTGGAATGCCACGAAACCACTCTACATCTGGCCACAAAATTTCAAGATAATTTATTTCGGTAACAATTTCTAGACATGAAGCATTAAGCGGAAGCATAATCAACTAAGGGAATAAAGATAACGATAACAAATTCAATAATTGAAACAACCTCTAGCAGATTAATCAAAGAGTAGATCGCAAGTTCATCAATATTAACTAAAACAATCATCCACAGATAGCTAAGCATTTGGCTAAAATTCCATCGACTTTATTACAGCATGAATTAGTGAACCAAGTGCATTATTGTGGTACCGCTCTACCCAACCCATGAATGTTCAAGAATCACCTGTAGGGGGGAACAAGGGTGAGATAAAAATCTCAGCAAGCAAACTGTTTAACAGGCTATTCAGACTACAAACAAATATACAACATCATTAAAGTATCCACATGTCCACATCCACAATGTGCATCCACATTCATTAACAAACTAATTAAACTACAATGATATTAAGCAGCAATATCCATTTCCCATAATGACCACAATTATAGCCTCAACCATATCTACTACCAACAATGGTAAAACATTAGCAAATAAATCTTGATTAACTATTTCATATCATCCACCACTACCACTACCAATGACAATAAAGCATTAACATATTTTACCTCACTAACTTTATTATTTCCCGTATCCACGACTGCTATCAATAATTACCACAAGAGAAAAGAATCTCATACCACAATCACAACCCCTACCATACCATAAGGGATGAACCCCAATCCACGACCACAGCCACTTTCCTCATACCACAAGTGACTCTCATGAGCCAATTCTGCATTACAACTATAAAGTTGCAATTGTTTATAAAATAACTTCACCATAATATATTGCATAAGTATGCAAATGATCTTTCCAGAATGCAATGCATATGCATACTTTACTCCACTGCACCTTTACCCAACAAGGTAAAAGTGTGCATCGTGCTACAGCAATGCATGATGTTGTACCGGTACGGTCGCGGCTATAAGCGGCGACATCCACAATTCAATGTCATGACATGTTATGAATGATATGATAATTATAAACCACAAGAATTTAACCACGAAGGTCAACCACATAACCCACATTCGGTTCACCAAGATCATAATCAATCGATCTACAGTGAATCCTACCATATAGACCACAATATATTCATCAAGATTGCTACCACTACAACCATAAGTATTCACTAAGAATACTACCACCAAGACCACAATAATACCAACTTCAAGGGCATCAATATGATCCTGATGAATTTAACAACAAGGAAAATATCATCATATCCACCATACATTTACTTTCATATACCACAATTGGCTTATTAAGCAAATTACCACAATACTACCAAAACTCATTCAAACATGGCAATTGATTAATATCTTGCTACCACATTCTTACTTAGAAAATATGTAACCATGGCATATCATTTAACATTATGAAAATCATGCATATTGAAAGTAGTAAGAATAACGGGTTAAACGGTAGCACATCCGCTACGTTTACTTGCCTCTACCGTTGAAGCGAAGCAATCACGTGCATTCAGGAGCAAAACCACCTGTCCAAAAGTACCTCTTAGCAAGAAAAATGCGACTCTCAAAGACAAGATATCGCTAAGCCCCAAAATCCCACAATATCCTTCCCCGCATAATGGTTCTACAATCTTCCCATTGCAACGGCACTGCTTAACATTTTCCTATCTTTAAAAATATAAAACAAATCACAGCAAAAGATATATATCTAAATTTCTCACTTAAATATCTACACTTTTCATGTAGATCACATATTTTTATTTTATTCTTAGCAAGGTGCTACCTAATGCGCAAAACAGAGGACCTTCTCTATTCTGACATTCTGGACAGCCAGTTTCAAACGCATCCCCAGAACAGAGAAAGGCTCTAAAAATTCTGATTCTTTTACAGTAGCTAGACTACTGAATTCCCCACACTTTTCTCAATTATGACTATACGCATAAAAATCATCTTCTACCCCTAATTCCCCTCTGAACAGCAAACAGCCTCAGTCTGCACCCCTGACAGACAGCGGGGTTCCTAACCCTGATACGCCCAGATCTCATGGCCAACAATTCTAAAAAAAATACAGTAGATGCGTATCGTCGTCCGCTACGTTTTTCCTTTTGGGGAGACTCTCAGGAAAAATCGTTTTTGGGGTCTAAACAGCACGAACAGCAATGCTGCGCGAATCAATCTACAGGCAGACAGCAGGGATTCTCTAATCGGGGGTTCTAAATCATAATCCCCACCAAAATCTTGGACTAAGAACCCTAAAATAGCAGAAATCAGAGGGATTGGGATGAGAAAGAATTACCTAGGGATTTGGAATCACCCCTCTTCTTCTCCTTCTTATCCTTCCTCTTCTCCTTCTTCTCCTTGCACAAGGGCAGCACCAAAGGGGAGGGAGAGGGCACAAGGAGGGTGGGGGGTGGCGGCTTGGGGTGGGAAAAGGGGGAGGGAGGGCTCCCCAAGGGGTTTATAAAGGGGATGCTAGGGTTTTGGATGGGGTACGGGCCCCCGTTTGGGCTGGCTGGCCCAAAGTGGCTGGCCCACCCCTCTGGACAGCGTAAAACCTTTTAATTAATTATTTTAAATCTCTTTTATACTATTTTAGACTATTTCATAATTTTTATTTTCCCTTTCCGTGATTTACCGAATAACTGGCGACTCTGCGATTAAGTTAAATCCGACGCCGAAACGACGTTCAGGGTATTACAAATAACTTCGCAAATAGCGAACTTTATTAAATTCGAGTACAAAAGT
Source organism: Melocanna baccifera (assembly GCA_036346265.1). Classification (NCBI taxonomy): domain Eukaryota; kingdom Viridiplantae; phylum Streptophyta; class Magnoliopsida; order Poales; family Poaceae; genus Melocanna; species Melocanna baccifera. The sequence continues at coordinate 5,576,739 of CM070696.1, read as the reverse complement.
TCAGAGACTAACCATTGGACTCGTTGTCGCGACGGTGAGATGCGGAGCCTCCGCTGCTTTATGTTGGCCTTTATTGGCCTAAACATAGTACCTCCGTAACCTGTCCGCATTCCATGTGTGGCGGAGTGTCTGCCCTTCAAGCGTGGCCAGGTGATAAGCTCCTCGCTGCAATGCTGCCGCAACGATGTACGGGCCTTCCCACTTGGACTCCAGCTTGCCGACTGTGTTTGCGCAGAGCGCCATCCTGAGGACGAGGTCCCCCGGCTGGAATGCTCGTGGGTACACAGAGCGGCCATGCATGCGCACCATTTGCCACGCGTACTTGGCGACGTGTTGGGTGGCCTTGACGCGCTCTCCGTCAAGGAGGTCTAGGGACAACTGGCGCTCTTCGTCTGGTGCCTGGGCGAGGACCCTTCGTGAGCCGGCTTTGATCTCTTCGGGCGTCATGGCCTCATCGCCGAAGAGGAGTTTGAATGGTATGAATCCCGTCGAGCGTGTCGCTGTTGTGCGGAGCGACCAAAGGACACTGTGGAGCTCGCTTGGCCATTTGCCCTTTGGTAGTCCGACAAGGCGCTTTTTGACCCCGGCGGAGATGGCACCGTTCGCCCGCTCGACCGCTCCATTGGACTGTGGATGCCCAACTAAAGCGAACCGAAGCGTGATACCCATGTCGTCGCAGAACTCCCTGAATGGAGTAGAATTGAACTGCAGGCCATTGTCGGCGGTGATCTCCTTGGGCACTCCGAAGCGGCATATGATGTTCTGCCAAAGGAAGCGCTGCATGGCTGTCGAGGTGATCTTGGCTAGCGCCACAGCCTCTGGCCACCTGGAAAAATACTCCAAAGCGACCACTATAAAGCGCAAATCTCCTGGGGCTCGAGGTAGAGGTCCCACAACGTCGATGCCCTACCGTGCCAGTGGCCATACGGGGGGATGGGGTTGAGGCCGGTCGGGGGTCTGTGAATGACCCGTCCCATCCATTGGCAGCCTTGACATCGGTGCACGAGGTCTTGGATGTCAGTAACGGCGGTTGGCCAGTAGAAGCCCTGCCTAAACGCCTTGCCGATGAGCGACCTCGGCGCCAAATGCGAGCCGCAAAGCCCCGCATGGATTTCCGCAAGGAGGTGCTGTCCCTCCTCGCGCGAGAGGCACCGTAGGAGCGGTGCGCAGACCCCTTTTTTGTAGAGCACTCTGTCGAGCATTTGGAAGGATCTGGTGCAGTACTGTAGGCGGCGGAGCTCGACAGGGTCGTTAGGCTCGGTGATGCCCTGTAAGAAGGCGTGAACGGGCTCTCACCAATCGCCCTGGTGGGTGATCTGGTGGACTAGGGCCGCGTCGCGATTGTCCTGTGCAATGGTCGCCGCGTGCAGGACCTCGTAGAATGCTCCTTCGGGAGTGGGGAGCTGCTGGCTAGTGGCTTTTGCAAGGATGTCCGCCTGCTCATTTTCTTCTCAGGGGATGGCCTTCACCGTGATGCCCAGGAAATGTCGCTCCTTGGCTCGCACGGCTGCTAGGTACTTGGCGAGCTCGGGGTCCTTGGCCTGGTATGACTTGTCCACCTACCCCGCCACCAGCCGTGAGTCTGTGCGGACGAGAACTCGCTGCGCGCCCAGAGCTTTGAGCTTCGTTAGGCCGAAGAGTAGTGCCTCATATTCCACGGTGTTGTTGGTGGCGGGAAATGCGAGGCGCGTCGAATATAACAGGCGGTGTCGCTCCGGTGTAGTGACCACTGCACCCACGCCCACACCGGAGACGCAGTAGGCTCCGTCAGTGTCGAGCGTCCACACCGGGTACTCCGAGGGGGTCCACTCCGCGAGGAAGTCCGTAAGGATTTGGGACTTGATTGCTGTGCGCGAGGCATATGTCAGGAAAAAAGGGCTGAGTTCGGCTGCCCACTTGCCAATGCGTCTCGTAGCCTCTTTATTGTGCAACATCTCCTCCAGAGGGAACGAGGACGGCACGGTGATTGGATGGGCCAAGAAGTAGTGTCGAAGCTTTCTCGAGGCCATGACCAGCGCGTAAGCCAACTTCTCAAGCTTCGTGTACCGCGTCTTGGCGCCTTAGAGGGCTTCGGAGATGAAGTAGACTGGGCGTTGACGAACGCCCTCCTCGAGAATGAGGACGACGCTGACCGCTGTCGCTGAGGCGGCGAGATAAAGTAAGAGGGGAGCCTCTGGTGCCGGGGCGACCAGAGTGGGTAGGCTTGCAAGGTGCTTCTTGAGGTCGTCGAAGGCACTGGCGCAATCGCCGTCCCAACGAAACCCGCCACAGCCGCGCAGGGTTTTGAAAAAGGGCAGGCCTCGCTCCGCTGCCTTGGACAAAAAGCGACTCAGCGTAGCCATGCGGCCAGTGAGTCTTTGGACTTCCCTTGTCATTTTGGGCAGCTCCATGGCGAGAATCGCGTCGACCTTGTCTGGGTTGGCTTGGATGCCGCGCCCCGACACTAGGAAGCCCAAGAGCTTGCCCGCCCGCACACCGAATACACACTTGTCCGGGTTGAGCTTGATGCCCGCCTTCCGGAGATTGTTGAAGGTCTCTTGGAGATCTTGGCCGTGAGCGGCCAATTGCTTGGTTTTGACGACTATGTCGTTGACGTAAGCCTCCACATTCCTCCCTAGTAGGGAGGTCAGCGCTAGCTCAATGAGGCGGGTGAAGATTGCGCCGGCATTCTTCAGACCGAAGGGCATTCTGACAAAGTATCACAGATGATTTTTGCCACGAACCATCTGTGATACTACAAATATTACAGACGGTTTTTAGTTTGAACCGTCTGTGATAATCTGTCAATCATCACAGACGGTTTGTATTAAAAACCGTCTGTGATAATCCGCCTATATTAATTGTGCTGCTCAGAATCTGGCCTCTGTCTTCAATTCCAGATCTAGGCTGGTACTGCACCTGGAGGCAAGGCTTTTAGTCCATTTAATTTGGTGGAAGGAGGCTAACTATTTAGCAGGAGAGATTGAAGATTCATTAAGTTCTTGATTGCCCTAGATATGGTTAGTAATGAAATTTATTTTTCGTTGCATCAAAATTTATATCTAACATTCGGTGATTGTTATTGAAGATGATTTGCATCTACTTGGCTATACATGATTAGTTCCCGTTATCTGGGAGGCCAAGGATTAGGGAAGAAGAGACTTTAAGACAAAGGAGAAATAGGGTGGTCATTTTGCACAATCCAACAAAATACCAACTAGCAAAAACCTTTATTAAGATAATATCAGGTAACAGTTACGGCTATCGACAAAAGAGAAAACTTGATAGCTCGTAACATCGTCTAATAGCTGCCTAACAACTTATCCTAAAGGGAAAGGGTTGCCTTGGTGTAATCCTTTGTGGCTCTCTAGGTACAAAACATGATCCTCCAATGCGAAGATTGAAATACTGGCAGAGGCGAAGAACAGCTTTACGAGCGGCTTCTTGCTTGGTTCTTTCCAACGAGTAACTGCTTTCTTTAAAGCAATAGCGAAGACTTCCTTGTCCAGTTTGCTTGGTGATAAGTAAAGTAAAACGGTGTCCCATCGTCTGATTTCCTTGGCTGTCTCTCCGGTAGATAGCTCGATGTTGGAATTTCAAACAACGGAGTAGCCAATGAAGGCCTAACTCCGTCTATCATTCAGTGCATCTTGATAAACGTCCGTCAATAATGGTTTGAACAAGATGAGAGCTAGAAATATACTGTCATGAAATAACATAAAGATGAGGGAGATTTGAGATATAAGAGTAAGCACAGATTGAGAGGTAAGGATAAGCAAATATTGAGAGGTAAGAGTAAGTAAAGTTTTTCTTTTAAAGTACTAGTTATTAAAAATAAGTCCTTAGGGTACAACCATTCTATTCTACCTACGGTCACATCTTAGGGTCATTATAGCTCTGATACCATCTCTATCGGACCCGGGAGCAACGACTCCTGGATCCTCTGTGTAAATCGCACTAGTCCAGGATCAAGCTAGTACACACAGTGGATAACAAAGATTCATATCATGCACAATGACATTTATTCATTAACTAAATATGAGCCTGATGGCCAAAGGTTACATCAATGGTTCATAAACCAAAAATAAATATAAGCAGCGGAACGAGAACCATAAAGCAGTAGCCCATCCCGCTCGCCCCGTGCAAATGATCAAAACGCGCCTAGTCGTCACCATCCTCACCGAAGTTGTTGACGTCATCCTCTGGCAACAGATTTTAGTAAGGTGAGCACATAAAGTACTCCCAAGGTAAGCACATAAAGTACTTACGCAAGCTACACTAGGAGTTTTAACAGAGTAAATGCATGCATAGGGATAACAAAGGAAGGCTTAATAAGGTTATTTGTGTGAAAAATAGTGCTGAATCTAAATACAATAGTATAAGTGCAAAAGCTGAATTTTTAATACATCATATGAAACAATATTTTAACTAAAGTATTATCGTTAGTGTAGGCTCCGATCTACACAAACCTAACCACGGGCATCTCACCCCGAACCATCTTTTCCAAAAGATCCCATACGGATTCCATCCGTCCAAATGCTTTTTAATATCACATGGATTCCATCCATCCATAGGCCTTTCCAGAAATCATTTTAAAAACCAAAGTCTAATCCATGAAAAACTTTACCCAGCTTGCCCATAACCGTGGGCACGGCTATCCAGGATAGGTTATACACTCTGCAAAGGTTGTACAGCTTTACCCACAAGATATGATTATCTCAAATTGTCGGCCATTACACGCTTCCGTAGGCGTGCGGCTGAGAAAATCATAACAAGGCCTTTACAATGCTAAGCCTTCAACCTGGTCACGCCGCCACTAAGGTTTCACCGCAACTTGAATCCACAAGTTGGAGCCCCCTCTTGTGCCGTGTGAGACTTCTCATGGCCTACGCCACGCTCACATTCAAACTATAGTGAGACCAAAGTTGGGACCTCACAAATTAGTCAGCCAGGACTGTCCCATACCAGTCTTGTGGTAGTACGATATGGCTTTGCAATAGTAGCTCACAGACCGGTCCTTAACTTGATTTAGGCTCATTCCACATACCACTGGTGCCTAACAATCAACATTGTGTCACCGAACAACAATGCATGCCAGCACCCACCACCTAACCATTAGCCTAGGTCCAAACCAAGTTTTTATATTTTCCTTTGAAACATTCATATGACTCACCGAAGTCAAGAATATATTTTAGAAAATCATTGTTCTGAAGTGAAACGAGTATTCCCACTTAAATCATTTTAAGCATGGCTAAGCAATTCTATATAATTTCTAGTCAATACTATTGTACTAACTAGGTTTTTCTTTATGGTGACAAGGTATCAGGAAGTTCAATGTCAAATTTGGCCATACACAAAGGATTTGGGTATAACTAGAATTTAAATCGAATTTAAACTATATTTGAATAAAAGTACGCATGCATAATAATTTTAGAAACAACATAAATAATTTAAATTACTGGGAGCAGCATGATCAAAGGTGTAACTTGCCTTTCTTTGAAGTTTGCCGAGGTTCGCTGAAGTTATACTCTCCGGATTAGTCGTAGTCTACATGTGAAAAGCCATAATAGACTAAACTCAAATAAAATCCAAATAAAATCCAAAAATTATAAAATAAAAGCTGGGAGATAGAATATGAATTTAGAAAGAATATGAATTTAGGAATTTGAATTGGTCCAATGGAGTTAGGGCGAAGGAGGACGACTTCTGGAAGTTTGAAATCCAAAGAAATGAATAAAAGGAATTCTTGGAATTTTTTTTGTGAAGGAGAAGTGGCCGAAAGCTACAATATTTTTGTGTGATCGAAACCATTGTCGAATCAACGATCGAAGATGCGGAAGTCTAAGTCGAAGACAAAGACTCCAAGTACGGGTGTAGTCGAATTCGAAGATTATGATTCGGTCGAAGTCTTACTCGAAATTGTATAGTGGTCGAAGAATACTATAACAGTCGAGAACCAAGGGTAGTCGGATCGAGCGGTCGGGACGACAATGAACGCCGGTGGTGGAAAGCGCAGGTATTCAGAGTCGGCTATGACTTAGACTACCGAGTACTCTTCCAACTACTCCTCGCTGTAAAAGCGAAGGTACTCGGAGACTTAGAGCGAAGAGTGACAGGGGTTGAAAGAATCGGACGACTTGGAGAGGTCGGATGGCTTCGAGTGGTCAGAGGGATCAAAGGGTTCAGAGAGGTCGGAGGGTATGGAGGTTAAAACAGTCAAGCAACCATGGTCGGTTCGAAGATGGAGGTCAAAGTTGAAGGCTCCGAGATCGAAGATCGAAGTCTAAGTCTTCGAGGTCGAAGGTCAAAGGCTAGAGTCGAAGTCTCCGAAGGTCGAAGCCAAAATTGGAGTCTAAGAAGCTTCCAAATGGTCGGATTCTAAAGAACCTTTGGACGGCGGAGTCTAAAGAACCTGCGGATGTCGAAGTCTAAGATTTGGATGGCTGGGAGAAGTCGGACGGCTTCGCATGGCAAGATCTGGGCGATCCAACGGCGGCGAAGACCAGTGAGATGTACAACAGAGGGAGAAGAGCATGGGTCCTGTTTTACCTTAGCGCAAGGTTCAAGCTGCACAAAGTTGGCTGGCGGCGAGCGTGTAGTGGAGGCGGGTTGCAATTATCGACGGCGGGGACTCTCTGACGATAGCTTGCTCGAAGAAGGGCGTCGAAGGTTTGCGTGGGCCTGAGCAAGGTTACCGGCGACGGGGTACTCCGGTCATGCTCTATCTCAAAAAAAGGGTGAAGGAGGTGCACGCGGTCCCATCGAAGATTTAGCGGTGGTGGCGTCGGCCTCGGCGGATGAGACACTCCGGCGGCGGGATTGCTTGGCGGAGGGGTGGCGAAGTGAAGGAAAGAGAGAGGGGATTGCGAGGAGTGCATTGGTGCTCTCGTGCAATACCAGAAGTGGTTGGAAGGTGGTCGACGGCGAGGTGAAGCGGTGGCGCAACTTGGGCGGTGGTGGCGACGGTGTTCTGGCGGAGAGGAGACTCAACCAAAGGCGGTCAAGAAAATCTAAAAATTATGAAATAAATACAAAAAATAGATTATGAATTTAGATGAATTTAGAAACTTGAATCACCTGATTCGGAGTTCGGACGGAGGAGAACGAGCGATTGGAAGATTGGCGGATCAGAAAATTCTGGAAAAAGAAAAATCAGGAATATTCCGAAGGAATATTCCCGCATGAACATAAACGGGCAGCAGCCCTGTTCACTGTTTTTGGCCGTGTCGTCGGTGAGAAAAGGCACAGAAGGTGAAGCCAATGGGTTACTAATGACCCGAGGCACATGTAGGAAGCGACGGCACGTCAAACGGAGCACGGTGACGACGTGTACGGCGACAATGACATAGGGTGTGGAGAGAAGAATATTTTTCGGCCAGGGAATATGGAGAAGTAAGGTGAGCATGGCCTAGAACGCTGCGAGGCGAAGCTAGGAAAAATATCGGCTAAGCCGAAAACTCACCAGAGGCGACGCAATCGTCATTTGAACGACGTCGGTACCGAAATAGGAAAAACTCAATATCTTCGCGCTCGGAGCGGCGAATCTAAAACCGTCTGAAACGTAGCCTCCTGGGATGGTTTGGCACGTTTTGACGTGAACGGATTGTTGAAAGCATTCCCGGACAGGCGGGGACACGAAGTGCTATTTGCGGCCATGGCAAGGTGTCGAGCGCGAAAATTTAGAAAAGGTTTTTGGACAAACGGAGGGGAGCACGGCGTAGAACGCGTCGAGGCGAACTTAATACCGCAGACAGCTCGGCCAACGGACTAGCGAAACACGGTGGACAAGACTTTATGCAGCCTACAGGCTGACATCGGCGTTCCGGGCAAACGGAGAGGAATTAACATGCGAGAGTTGTGGCGAATCGAAGAGTAGAGCGTGGGGATCATGATGCTCACCTTAGTTTCGGTCGGGCATGCACGGTCGGCCGGTGGCAACGCGAAAAACGGCAACCCGTTTTGGCCCACGGTGGCGGCGGTGCTCCGGCGAAGGCGAGGTGAGCACCGCGTAGAACGCGATGAGGCGAAGCCAACGATGTGGTCAAATGCGGCGGCGCTCCACCGGATGAGGCACAAAAGGCCGAAGAACGACGCTTGGTACACAAAAATAAAACTTCGATTGCGGCCAAACGAACGGGAGAGGGGACTTGAGATTTTCGCGGTTGAGTGAGGATGAGGAGAGGCTCACGGGGCTCCTTTTTATAGGGGTTGAGGTGGTCTGAGGAGGGAGATCAACCATCCATGTCTTTGAATGGCATGAGTTAAATCCCGCGAAAATAGGAACCAATGAGAGGGGAAACGGTAGGGAATTGAAGGAGTTTGATGAGTGGAATTGATTGCAATTTATTTCGTGAGAAACCGTTGAGTAAATCACGAGTTATCAAAGCTCCCAGAATGCTCTAATGGCTGCTCGCGTGCGCACGTACGTGCTCTGGAGGTTGAAGAAAAGGAGGATTAGGGAGGCGACTGAAAAGAGAGAAAAGGAAAATCAGGAAAATTTCAAGAAAATTTTCTAAAGATCCTGGGAACCTGAAATGATTAAAAAAAATAATTTTGGATTTTTTTAACATTTATTTTAATTTTTAAAAATGTTTTTCCTTTCTAGATTTAAAATAATACAATAAATAATAAATAAAGCCTAAAAATCTTGGAAAAGTTCATAGAAGTTTCTAAAGCTGTTTTGAACATATAAAATAATTCCAACTAAAATTTGCTTATTTTTCTTTATAAAATATTTTCTTGTTTAACAGAGAGGTTCTTTTCTTTAAAGCAGAAAATTAGGTTAGCGAAAATTTTTAAAATTTCAAGCAACCAAATAAGATTGATTTTTATTTTAAACTAATTTTATTATTGTTTACTTTATTATTATTTTCTTTTTTTTTGTTATTTTTTTTTTAGAAAAAACTTGGGCTGTTACAAACTACCCCCCTTAAAGAGAATCTCGTCCCCGAGATTCGCGTGGGCTAGCAAAGAAGTTGGTTTGGATCTTACTCTGCATGGCTTGAGCTATAATCTGGTTCAGACATCTCCTTGTAAACTTTGATGGCTTTCCAATTGTTGTCTGAAGGGCATTGGCGATCGGTGTTTCAGCTTGATGCTTCCAAGGATTAGGGAAGAAGAGACTTTAAGACAAAGGAGGAATAGGGGTCATTTTGCACAATTCAACAAAATACCAACTAGCAAAAACCTTTATTAAGATAATATCAGGTAACAGTTACGGCTATCGACAAAAGAGAAAACTTGATAGCTCGTAACATCGTCTAATAGCTGCCTAACAACTTATCCTAAAGGGTAAGGGTTGACTTGGTGTAATCCTTTGTGGCTCTCTAGATACAAAACATGATCCTCCAATGCGAAGATTGAAATACTGGCAGAGGCGAAGAACTGCTTTACGAGCGGCTTCTTGCTTGGTTCTTTCAAACGAGTAACTACTTTCTTTAAAGCGATAGCGAAGACTTCCTTGTCCAGTTTGCTTGGTGATAAGTAAAGTAAAACGGTGTCCCATCGTCTGATTTCCTTGGCTGTCTCTCCGGTAGATAGCTCGATGTTGGAATTTCAAACAACGGAGTAGCCAATGAAGGCCTAACTCCGTCTATCATTCAGTGCATCTTGATAAACGTCCGTCAATAATGGTTTGAACAAGATGAGAGCTAGAAATATACTGTCATGAAATAACATAAAGATGAGGGAGATTTGAGATATAAGAGTAAGCACAGATTGAGAGGTAAGGATAAGCAAATATTGAGAGGTAAGAGTAAGTAAAGTTTTTCTTTTAAAGTACTAGTTATTAAAAATAAGTTCTTAGGGTTCAACCATTCTATTCTACCTACGGTCACATCTTAGGGTCATTATAGCTCTGATACCATCTCTATCGGACCCCGGAGCAACGACTCCTGGATCCTCTGTGTAAATCGCACTAGTCCAGGATCAAGCTAGTGCACACAGTGGATAACAAAGATTCATATCATGCACAATGACATTTATTCATTAACTAAATATGAGCCTGATGGCCAAAGGTTACATCAATGATTCATAAACCAAAAATAAATATAAGCAGCGGAACGAGAACCATAAAGCAGCAGCCCATCGTGCCTGCCAACGGGCAAATGACTGTAAGACGCGGCCTAGTTGTCACCATCCTCACCGAAGTTGTTGACGTCATCCTCTGGCAACAGATTTTAGCAAGGTGAGCACATAAATTACTCCCAAGTTAAGCACATAAAGTACTTACGCAAGCTACACCAGGAGTTTTAACAGAGTAAATGCATGCATAGGGATAACAAAGGAAGGCTTAATAAGGTTATTTGTGCGAAAAATAGTACTGAATTTAAATACAATAGCATAAATGCAAAAGCTGAATTTTTAAAATATCATATGAAACAATATTTTAACCAAAGTATTATCGTTAGTGTAGGCTCCGATCTACACTAACCTAACCACGGGCATCTCACCCGGACCATCTTTTCCAAAAGATCCCATACGGATTCCATCCGTCCAAATGCTTTTTAATATCACATGGATTCCATCCATCCATAGGCCTTTCCAGAAATCATTTTAAAAACCAAAGTTTAATCCATGAAAAACTTTACCCAGCTTGCCCATAACCGTAGGCACGGCTATCAAGGATAGGTTATACACTCTGCAAAGGTTGTACAGCTTTACCCACAAGATATGATTATCTCAAATTGTCGGCCATTACACGCTTCCGTAGGTGTGCGACTGAGAAAATCATAACAAGGCCTTTACAATGCTAAGCCTTCAACCTGGTCACTCCGCCACTAAGGTTTCACCGCAACTTGAATCCACAAGTTGGAGCCCCCTCTTGTGCCGTGTGAGACTTCTCATGGCCTACACCACGCTCACATTCAACCTATAGCGAGACCAAAGTTGGGACCTCACAAATTAGTCAGCCAGGACTGTCCCATACCAGTCTTGTGGTAGTACAATATGGCTTTGCAATAGTAGCTCACAGACCGGTCCTTAACTTGACTTGGGCTCATTCCACATACCACTTGTGCCTAACAATCAACATTGTGTCACCGAACAACAATGCATGCCAGCACCCACCACCTAACCATTAGCCTAGGTCCAAACCAAGTTTTTATATTTTCCTTTGAAACATTCATATGACTCACCGAAGTCAAGAATATATTTTAGAAAATCATTGTTCTGAAGTGAAACGAGTATTCCCACTTAAATCATTTTAAGCATGGCTAAGCAATTCTATAAAATTTTTAGTCAATACTATTGTACTAACTAGGTTTTTCTTTATGGTGACAAGGTATCAGGAAGTTCAATGTCAAATTTGGCCATACACAAAGGATTTGGGTATAACTAGAATTTAAATCGAATTTAAACTATATTTGAATAAAAGTACGCATGCATAATAATTTTAGAAACAACATAAATAATTTAAATTACTGGGAGCAGCATGATCAAAGGTGTAACTTGCCTTTCTTTGAAGTTTGCCGAGGTTCGCTGAAGTTATACTCTCCGGATTAGTCGTAGTCTACATGTGAAAAGCCATAACAGGCTAAACTCAAATAAAATCCAAATAAAATCCAAAAATTATAAAATAAAAGCTGGGAGATAGAATATGAATTTAGGAATTTGAATTGGTCCAATGGAGTTAGGGCGAAGGAGGACAACTTCTGGAGGTTTGAATTCCAAAGAAATGAATAAAAGGAATTCTTGGAATTTTTTGTGAAGGAGAAGTGGCCGAAAGCTACAATATTTTTGTGTGGTCGAAACCATTGTCGAATCAACGATCGAAGATGCGGAAGTCTAAGTCGAAGATAAAGACTCCAAGTACGGGTGCAGTCGAATTTGAAGATTAAGATTCGGTCGAAGACTTACTCGAAATTGTATAGTGGTCGAAGAACACTATAACAGTCGAGAACCAAGGGTAGTCGGAGTCGAGCGGTCGGGACGACAATGAATGCCGGTGGTGGAAAGCGAAGGTATTCAGAGTCGGCTACGACTTAGACTACCAAGTACTCTTCCAACTTCTCCTCGCTGGAAAAGCGAAGGTACTCAGAGACTTAGAGCGAAGAGTGATAGGGGTCGAAAGAATCGGACGACTTGGAGAGGTCGGATGGCTTCGAGTGGTCAGAGAGATCAAAGGGTTCAGAGAGTTCGGTGGGTATGGAGGTTAAAACGGTCAAGCAACCATGGTCGGTTCGAAGACGGAGGTCAAAGTTGAAGGCTCCGAGATCGAAGATCGAAGTCTAAGTCTTCGAGGTCGAAGGTCAAAGGCTAGTGTCGAAGTCTTCGAAGGTCGAAGCCAAAATTGGAGTCTAAGAAGCTTTCAAATGGTCGGATTCTAAAGAACCTTTGGACGGCGGAGTCTAAAGAACCTGCGGACGTCGAAGTCTAAGATTTGGATGGCTGGGAGAAGTCGGACGGCTTCGCATGTCAAGATCTGGGCGATCCAACGGCGGCGAAGACCAGTGAGATGTACAACAGAGGGAGAAGAGCATGGGTCCTGTTTTACCTTGGCGCAAGGTTCAGGCTGCACAAAGTTGGCTGACGGTGAGGGTGTAGTGGAGGCGGGGTGCAATTATCGACGGTGGAGTCTCTCCAACGATAGCTTGCTCGGAGAAGGGCGTCGAAGGTTTGCATGGGCCTGAGGAAGGTTACCAGCGACGGGGTACTCCGGTCTTGCTCTGTCTCAGAAAAAGGGTGAAGGAGGTGCACGCGGTCCCATCGAAGATTTGGCGGTGGTGGCGTCGGCCTCGGCGGAAGAGACACTCCGGCGGCGGGATTGCTTGGCGGAGGGGTGGCGAGGTGAAGGAAAGAGAGAGGGGATTGCGAGGAGTGCATTGGTGCTCTTGTGCAATACCAGAAGTGGTTGGAAGGTGGTCGACGGCGAGGTGAAGCGGTGGCGCAACTTGGGCGGTGGTGGCGACGGTGTTCCGGCGGTGAGGAGACTCAAGCAAAGGCGGTCGAGAAAATCCAAAAATTATGAAATAAATAGCAAAAAATAGATTATGAATTTAGAAACTTGAATCACCTGATTCGGAGTTCGGACGGAGGAGAACGAGCGATTGGAAGATTGGCGGATCAGAAAATTCTGGAAAAAGAAAAATCAGGAATATTCCGAAGGAATATTACCGTATGATCATAAACGGGCAGCAGCCCTGTTCACTGTTTTTGGCCGTGTCGTCGGTGAGAAAAGGCACAGGAGGTGAAGCCAATGGGTTGCTAATGACCCGAGGCACATGTAGGAAGCGACGGCACGTCAAACGGAGCACGGTGACGACGTGTACGGCGACAATGACATAGGGTGTGGAGAGAAGAATATTTTTCGGGCAGGGAATATGGAGAAGTAAGGTGAGCATGGCCTAGAAAGCGGCGAGGCGAAGCTAGGAAAAATATCGGCTAAGCCGAAAACTCACCGGAGGCGACGCAATCGTCATTTGGACGACGTCGGTACCGAAATAGGAAAAACTCAATATTTTTGCGCTCAGAGCGGCGAATCTAAAACCGTCTGAAATGTAGCCTCCTGGGATGGTTTGGCACGTTTTGACGTCAACGGATTGTTGAAAGCATTCCCGGACAGGCGGGGACACGAAGTGCTATTTGCGGCCATGGCAAGGTGTCGAGCGCGAAATTTTAGAAAAGATTTTTGGACAAACGGAGGGGAGCACGGCGTAGAACGCGTCGAGGTGAACTCAATACCCCAGACGACTCGGCCAACGGACTAGCGAAACACGGTGGACAAGACTTTATGCGACCTACAGGCTAATATCGGCGTTCCGGGCAAACGGAGAGGAATTAACATACGAGAGTTGCGGCGAATCGAAGAGTAGAGTGTGGGGATCGTGATGCTCACCTTGATTTCGGTCGGACATGCACGGTTGGCCGGTGGCGACGTGAAGAACGGCGACCCGTTTTGGCCCACGGTGGCGACGGTGCTCCGGCGAAGTTCCGGCGAAGGCGAGGTGAGCACTGCGTAGAACGCGACGAGGCGAAGCCAATGATGTGGTCAAATGCGGCGGCGCTCCACCGGACGAGGCACAAAAGGTCGAAGAACGACACTTGGTACACAAAAATAAAACTTCGATTGCGGCCAAACGAACGGGAGAGGGGACTTGAGATTTTCGGGGTTGAGTGAGGATGAGAAGAGGCTCACGGGGCTCCTTTTTATAGGGGTTGAGGAGGTCTGAGGAGGGAGATCAACCATCCATGTCTTTGAATGGCATGAGGTAAATCCCGCGAAAATAGGCATCAATGAGAGGGGAAATGGTAGGGAATTGAAGGAGTTTGATGAGGGGAATTAATTGTAATTTATTTCGTGAGAAACCGTTGAGTAAATCATGAGTTATCAAAGCTCCAAGAATGCTCTAATGGCTGCTCGCGTGCGCACGTACGTGCTCTGGAGGTTGAAGAAAAGGAGGATTAGGGAGGAGAGAGAAAAGCAAAAAAAAGAAAAAGAAAAAGAAAATTTGGGAAAATTTCAAGAAACTTTTCTAGAGATCCTGGGAACCTGAAATGATTAAAAAAAATAATTTCGGAATTGTTTAACGTTTATTTTAATTTTTAAAAATATTTTTCCTTTCTAGCTTTAAAATAATAAATAAAGCCTAAAAATCTTAGAAAAATTCATAGAAGTTTCTAAAGCTGTTTTGAACTTATAAAAATAATTACAACTAAAATTTGCTTATTTTTCTTTATAAAATATTTTTTTGTTTAACAGAAAGGTTCTTTTCTTTAAAGTAGAAAATTAGGTTAGCGAAAATTTTTAAAATTTCAAGCAACCAAATAACATTGATTTTTATTTTAAACTAAGTTTATTATTGTTTACTTTATTATTATTTTCTTTTTTTGTTATTTTTTTTAGAAAAAACTTGGGCTGTTATAGACACCTTGCTGATTCCGCTCATTGGAGAAACATCAATAGGAGCTTTGCAAACTTCGGTGCAGAACTAAGGAATATAAGGTTTGGATTGAATACAGATGGAATGAATCATTTCAATAGCATGAGCAGCTGACATAGTAGTTGGCCCATGACTCTCTGCATCTATAACCTTCCTCCTTAGTTGTGTATGAAGCGAAAATATATTTTGCTGTCGATACTTATCCAAGGGCCAAAGCAACCTGGGAATGATATTGATGTGTACCTAGCATCGTTGGTGGAAGATCTAAAAGTATTATAGAATGAAGGGGTACAGGTATGGGATGCATACAAACGAGAGAATTTCACTTTGTGCTTCTTGTTGTTCTACACCGTAAATGATTATTCTGCCCTTACTAACCAGTCAAGCCAAAGTACAAAATGTGCCAAAACTTGTACTCACTACTTAGATGGTACTGAGAGTGTGTGGCTGAAACATACACGTAAAACCGTGTACATGCGTCTCCGTAGGTTCCTTCGGAGGACTTACCTATACTGTAAAGAAACAATTTGACGGAGAGAAGGAGGACAGTTCAGCTCCAAGGCATTTAAGCGAAAAAGAGGTTTATAATATGGTTAAGAATTTAGATGTTGTCCTCGGAAAGGGATATAAATTGAGGGGTCATGAGAAGAACATCTGGAAGAAGAGATCAATATTTTGGGACTTGTTAGGAGTACCTAGATGTTCGATATTGCATCGACGTCATGCACATAGAGAAAAATATATGTGACAACTTGATTGGTCTCTTACTGAACATTCATAATAAAACAAAGAATGGTGTCAACATACGGCTTAACTTGGTTGATATGGACATCAGGCCTGAGTTAGCACTAACAAAAACTGATAACAGACGTACCTTCCCCCTGTGTGTTAAACTGTGCCCAAGGCCGAGAAAATAGAACTGTGCCAGTGCTTACATGGTGTCAAAGTTTCATTTGGTTACTCTAGCAACATGAAGAAACTTGTTTTGATGCAATATTTGAAGTTAAATGGCATAAAGTTTCATGATTATCATGTGCTGATGACACAGATATTCCCTATTGCAATTAAAAATATTTTGCCGATCAAAGTCTGAGAGACAATCATGAGGCTGTGTTATTTCTTTAATACAATTGCTCAAAAGGTCATCGATTTCAAAGAACTAGCTGCTCTATATTAAACAAATATACTATTTGTATATCAACAGATAGTACTCACAGATATATCGCTGAATCATTTCATACATAACATGAACCATATTATTCATTAATATTATAGATCATAATTTAAATAGACCACATTGGGTTGAGTTTACAATAAGAGCCGATCGAGCCAAATTGATATATTACACAAAGCAAAGGCGGAAGCAAAAGCAAAAAAGGATGGCACATATTGCCATAGGCAAGCGACAGACTGGGGGTAAAAGGATGCCTTACTTTCCAAGAATTTGAACAATAGATATGCACACAATCACTGATAGAGTCAGCTTAATTGAGGTAAGAACTATACTACTAGAGAACATCCTAATCTCCTCTATCTTCTTCTCCATCAGTTCCTAAGGCATCGTAGTATGCACAGTGACCTTGATCCGCAGGTTCTGAGGTATTTAGTGAGTGAGGGTGAGTATATACAACCATGCTCCACAAACCAACAAATAAAATATAATATTATACATGCAAGGTTCATCAAAGGTAGACTTGGGCTCTTTTGTTTGCTAAAGGCATTGATTGAAGTTATAATAATAAGAAATTCCTACGGCATAACATTTTAAGTAAACCATGTTTTTATTAAAGAGAGTAGAAGTGTGCAATATTAATAGCAGTGCAGGTTCTATCCACTTGTTACATAGTTCCATTCACGATATGTTAGTTCTTGTTATTAGGGTTACATCCACCCATTATCATCATTGGGTTACATCTACCCAGGACAAACCAAAATCAAGGTTAGATCTATTCGACAAGTTTTTATCTTACCCACAAAGTTTTAAAAATAGATACTAACTCGAGTAAGTTCTCATGCCCGCCCGTGACCATAGGCACAACTGTTTGAACAATTTACAATGCAGAGTTCACACATTTTACTGACAAGAGATAATCAACTTGTTATATTTCACACATTTTCTTGGACATGTGAATCAAGAAAATCACCACAAAGTCTTTACAATGCATCACCTAGTGTAGGTTACACCCACTAAGGTTTCATGTTAGCGGGGTTACATTCACCATCACCAAGACTCCTTTTGCGCCACACGATAGCTTAAATCCAGCTACATGACCCGTGTCTATGACAGCTACAAATGAGCGATACACTTGTGGGTCACTCTAATGGTGCAACCCGCACTGGTGGATACAAATTAGTTAGCCAGGTCATACCCATTATAGACTTATAGTTGTACTATTTTACATTAGGAGGTCATCACACGATTCAGTTTTTAGTGTTATCTAGGCAGTGCTACCACAAGTCACAAATTCTCGTGCTACATCCGCACCAACCCTCTTACTATCTGCCCATATATATGTAAACCTAATTTTGGGGTTTAGAGAAGCGTAAAATTTAGTTCAATATGATCACTAGCCTTTTCCCTCAAATGGCTACCCCAAACTAGTGTCATGATTGAAAGTGATGGTAGGGCAATTTAATGCCCAGTATTTAAGCAAGACTAAGCATGGTGCTCAAATATAACTTATATTTGATATGGTTACCATTAGATTTCTAGGGTGACAAGGATTATATGTTCAATTGTCCAAGGTTGGGATGTAATAGTACAGGGATTGATAGACATGTATCTATAACCGTAAACGAACATAAATTTGCATAAGAACTAAAGAATGTAATTTAATAGTTTAAACAAATATAATTTGCATAGAAATATAGGTTCAATATGATCAAGTTTCATTAAATATGAATCTATAATCAAGTTTCATTAAATTTGGAGTTAAAATGAGCAAGAACGAGCTCTTCAAAGTTTAATTTAGGATTAAATCCCAAAATAAATAGAGAGAGATTCTCTCTCATTGACAAGTAAGGTCCACTGAATTAAATTTCATTTTCAATTCAATTCTTTACTAAAAAAGGTCACAGAGGCTGACTGGTGGGACCAAAGGGTTTTAATTTCTTTTTTGAAATTATTTTCTAAAGGAAAAAACACAAAGACTGACAGGTGAGGGCCGAGTGTATTGCCCTGAACGTCGTTACGGCGTCCCTGGGAAGGTTTAGCGAAATCGCTGAGTCACCCGATTTTTCGGCAAATCGCGGGAGGTGAAAATAAAATTGCAGAATAGTCTAAAATAAAAAATTAAATTAAATTAATTAAAAATCAGTTAATGGGCTACTTGGAGGGGTAGGCTAGCCACTTTGGGCCAGCCAGCCGAAAGTGGAGCCGCACCCCCCCTTAACCCTAGCCCCCCTATTTAACCTCCTTGGCCGCACCCCCTTCCCCTATTCCCCTTGGCCGCCACCCCCTTCCTTCTCATGCACCTCCACCTCCTCCCCAAGCTTCTGCCCTGCTATTTGCTGCAAGGGAGAAGAGAAGGAGGGAAGAAAGAGGAAGAAAAAGAAGGAAGAGGGGTGATCTTGAGAGATCACCTAGGTAATTTTCTCCACCCTAATTCTCCTTGTTTTAGGTGTAATTAGGGTATTGGCACGGGATTAGTAGGGTTCTAACGAGGAAATTAGCCGATTAGTGTTTTTCTGCAGTCTGCGCGTAGTCTGATTCGTGCAGCACGACTGTTCGTACAGATTAGAGCATCAAGACTATTTTTCCTACGGGTCTGGCCAACATGAATGTTGTAGAGGACGGTGAAACCTAGGTTTTTATTTCTTTGAGATTTTTTGGCCGTGAGGTTTGGGCACAGAAGAATCGGGAACTTTACTGTGTAGTAGAGGGGAAATCTGAAATAGGTTGCTGTTCAGGTATTGTTTCAAAGGGGTAGATGATTTTTATGATTTTGCTCACAATAACAAAATTTGTAGGAAATCTTGTAAAATATCTACTGTAAAAAATCATGAGCTTTACAGCATTATACAGAAGGTTGGGTTCGTTAGAAAATTTCTGGCCAGATCGTCGAAGCAGAGTCTATCCTCTGTTTTGCACGATAATTTACAGCCTTTTAGCAGCAAAATAAAAATAAGATGTCTACTTGAAAATTATAGGTTTTTCACTGTAGTTTTTAGAAATATCTGTTTTGCTGTGAATGGCCTAGTAGTTTAATAGATACAAAAAAACAAGCAGCACTGCTGCAGTGGACTGGGCGTAGAATCCTCGAGCGGAGTGGGTATTGTCGGGGTTGGGGTATAGCGGCGTTTTTATTTTCTTAAGATGCATATACCTTGCTGTAGTCTTGTGCTGAGAGATAATTTTGGACAGGTGGCTTTGCTCCTGACCGTGCGTGAGCGCTTCGCTTCATCAGTAGAGGCAAGTAAACGTAGCGGATGTGCTACCGTTTAACTCGTTAATCATACTACATTCACAATAGTTAATTCTCTTATATTGAGATACTATGCCATTGTTACATACTTCCTTAATGTGGTCTATATGGTCTATGTGGTAGCAATTTAACAATCAATTGTTTATGCACTGGATAAATTACTTGTGGTTGTGGTATTTATGCTTAATGAGTCATATGTGGAATATGAGGTAATATTCATGATGAATATGTTGTTGATCTTTACGGTTAAATTCTTATGAATCATGTTTGTCAAATCATTTATATCATGGTATGTCATTTGCATCGTGGATGTCACCACATATAGCCGCGACCATACCGGTACAACATCGTACATTGTCGTAATACGATGCACACTCTTACCTTGTTGGGTAAGGGTGCAGTGGATCACAAGCATACATATGCATTTACTTGTGGATGGAATAACTGCATACATATGCCATTGGCTTAAAACTTATGAGGTTGACTCCTGGGAGTCCTCGGTGGTTTAATGAATGTGGTAGAGGATTTAGTTGTGGTCATTGTGGTAATTAAATGCTGATGATTAAATATTTGTAGTTTAATTAGCTTGTTAAACAGTTTGTGAACCATTTTATTTGGTTAAATTGATAGTGGTTGTTCTTAATATTTACCTTTATCTTTTCGTTTGGTTTTGCTTCTGCTTAGCTTATCATGTTATCTTGTCTCTACCGCTTACCAATAACTGTATCAACAACTGCTACGTTTACTTGTCTCTACCGAAGGGGCGAAGGGCTCAAGCATGGTCGGGAGTAAGCCACCTGTTCACAAGTCATCACTCAGCACAAAAATATAATATACCATTCATAAATGAATGGTATAAAGCCACTACGCCCAAAACCCGACAACTCCCTCTCAAACTGTCATTCCATTGCTTAGTCCACTTCAGCAGCACTACTTATTTTTTTCGTATCTTTTTATCCACTAAACAAACTGTTGTAGGGGTGGCCCCCACCTAACCCAACTAGCTTGTGAGAAGGCGTAGATATCGAGTGAGGCAGTAGTAGTAAGACATGTGTAATGACATGAATGCCCTCGGAAGAAGGCTCAATGTAAGGTTACGAGTGTAAACGCTCCTGGTGAGGGCGCACATATATATACATGATATCAAGCCCTTGGAAAGGACCAAGAGGACATTTTCTCACCTAACTCTCCACTACCATATACCTCTCTCTCTCTGTTTGGTCTGTAGCCACAACAGATGGCGCCGTCCGTGGGGACGACAGGAGCAAGCCTCAGGATCTAGGAAGGATGGCACCGACATCGTCGGCGGCGAGGAGGAGAAGAGGGGTCGCAGCGAGGTCCCGCGCTGACACCAGGGCTCCGACATCGGGGGTCCCGGAGGTGAACGACGCTGACGTAGTGGTTGACTCCAGCCCCGCCGACGCCGACGCAGCGGTCGACTCCAGCCCCGCAAACACCGACGTAGTGGTCGACTTCAGCCCCGCCGACGCCGACACAGCGGTCGATTCCAGCCCCACCAACGCCGACGTAGCGGTCGACCCCAGCCTCGCCGACGCCGACGCAGCGGTCGACACCAGCCCAGTGGTCGACCCCAGCCCTGTAAATGCCGACGCAGCGGTCGACTTCAGCCCTGCCGACGCCGACGCAGCGGTAGACTCCAGCCCCGCCAACACCGATGTAGTGGTCGACCCCAGCCTCGCCAACGCTGACGCAGCGGTCGACTCCAGCCCAGTGGTCAACCCCAGCCCCACCGACGCCGACGCAGCGGTAGACTCCAGCCCCGCCAATGCTGACGTAGCGGTTGACCCCAGCCTCGCCGACGCCGATGCAGCGATCGACCCCAGCCTCGCCGATGCCGACACAGTGGTCGACTCTAGCCCCGCCGACGCTGACGCAGCGGTCGACTCCAGCCCAGTGGTTGACCCCAGCCCCGCCGACGCCGATGCAGTGACCGACACCACCATCGCCGAGTTAGCGATCGACTCCGCCAACTACCACAGCACCAGCTGGGCGGCGCAGGGCGGTAGTGCCGGCGCCTACGGAGGCATGGCCACCATCTCCACTCCCGGTACTACACCGGTAGTGGAGAGCTCCCTGCTGGCGGCCCTCTGTACGCTCCAGCGGGAGTTGGCGGATCTCCGCGGGAGTTGGCCATGCAAGAGGCTTGGAGCCCGCAGGCCATGACGACCGGCCGCATGGGAATTCCTCGATATCGGCTGCAGCCATCGAGGACCCCGCTGCACAGTTTTGGGGGCCAATCGCTAAGTACATTGGGCTAGGTATGTCTCCAAGTCTCCTTTTGTCAGGGCGAGAACGTCAGGAGCGAGGACGTCATCTTTGATGTCGCAGACACCCCATGCCCATACAACGCCATTCTGGGCCGCCCGGTCCTCGTCTCCTTCGGGGCGGTCTCGCATCATGGCTTCTTGTGTCTGAAGCTCCCGGGCCCGCGGGGTGTCATCACTGTCTTCAGCAACCAGGACCTCGCTCGACGCATCGAGCTTAGGAGCCCCCGCCGCAGGGTGCACGCCCTCGCAGGCAAGCTCAAGGTGGACACACCATCCGCCCTGGGGTGGACTCCCAAGCCCCGACCGGAGGGCGGAGTCAAGAGGATACCTCTCCGGGCTGGCGCCAGGTCATCTCCGTCGGCGAAGGCTTCCCCGAGAGGTGGAGCAAGAGCTACTCCAAGTTCTCCGGAACAACGCAGACGTCTTCGCATGGTCCCCAGAAGACAGCAAGGGCGTGGACCGCTCCCTCATCGAGCACAACCTAGCGGTCCGCCAGGATGCTAAGCCGGTCAGGCAAAGGCTTCGGCGTATGTCTGTTGACCGGCAGCAAGCAGCCAAGGTGGAAGTAGCGAAGCTCCTGCAGGCTGGAGTCATTCGCGAGGTGCAACACCCATATTGGTTGGCCAACCCAGTATGGGTGAAAAAAGCCAACGGCACTTGGCTTATGTGCATCGACTTCACCGCCCTCAATAAGGCGTGCCCGAAGGACGATTACCCCTTACCACGCGTGGATCAACTAGTCGACGCCACCGCCGGCTGCAAACTCATGAGCTTCTTGGACGCTTACTCCGGCTACCGCCAAATCTACATGGCCAAGGACGACGAAGACAAGACCAGCTTTATCACCCCGATAGGGACATACTGCTTTGTCAGAATGCCCTTCGGCCTGAAGAATGCCGGCGCAACCTTCACCCGCCTCATTGCGCTAGCGCTGGCCTCCCAACTGGGGAGGAATATGGAGGCCTACATCGACGACGTAGTCGTCAAAACCAAACAGGTGGCCGCTCACGGCCAAGATCTCCAAGAGACCTTTGACAACCTCAGGAAGGCGGGCATCAAGCTTAACCCGGATAAGTGTGTATTCGGCGTGCGGGCGGGCAAGCTCTGGGGCTTTCTGGTGTCCGGGCGCGGCATCTAGGCCAATCCCGACAAGATCGACGCGATCCTCGCTATGGAGCCACCCAAGACGACAAGGGAAGTCCAGAGGCTCACCGGTCGTATGGCCGCGTTGAGCCGTTTTCTGTCCCGGGCAGCGGAGCGGGGCCTACCATTTTTTAAGACCCTCCGCGGCTGTGACGGGTTTTGTTGGGATGGCAGTTGCGCCAATGCCTTCGACGAATTAAAGAGGCATCTCGCAAGCCTCCCTACACTGGTCGCCCCAACGCCAAAAGCTCCCCTCCTGCTCTACCTCGCCTCCTCCGCGACAGCAGTCAGCGCCATCCTCGTCCTCGAGGAGAGCGCTCTTCAGTGCCCCATGTACTTCGTCTCCGAAGCCCTACAAAGCACCAAGACACGGTACACGGAACTTGAGAAGCTGGCTTACGTGCTGGTCATGTCTTCCAGAATGCTCCAACACTACTTCCTGGCTCATTCAATCACCGTGTCATCCTCGTTCCCCCTAGCGGAGATGTTCACAATAAAGAGGCCACGGGACGCATCAGTAAGTGGGCAGCCAAACTCGCCCCTTTTCCCCTGACATATGCCTCGCGTACAGCAATCAAATCCCAAATTCTTGTGGACTTCCTCGCGGAATGGACCCCCTGACCCAGCACGCCCAGTAGCTGGAGGACACGGTGTGGATGCTCAACACTGACGGAGCCTACTGCGTCTCCGGCGTAGGCATGGGTGCAGTGGTCACTACGCCGGAGCGACACCGCCTGTTATACTCAGCGCGCCTCGTATTTCCCGCCACCAACAACACTGCGGAATATGAGGCGCTACTCTTCGGCCTCGCAAAGCTCAAAGCTCTGGGCACGCGGCGAGTTCTCGTCCGCACGGACTCACGGCTGGTGGCGGGGCAGGTGGACAAGTCATACCAGGCGAGTACCTAGCAACCGTGCGAGCCAAGGAGCGGCATTTCCTGGGCGTCACGGTCAAGGCCATTCCCCGAGCAGAAAATGAGCAGGCGGACATCCTCGCAAAAGCCACTAGCCAGCAGCTCCCAGCTCCCGAAGGAGCATTCTATGAGGTCCTGCACGCGGCGGCCATCGCGCAGGACAATCGCGACGCGGCCATAGTCCACCAGATCACCCAGCAGGGTGATTGGCGAGAGCCCGTTTACGCTTCTTACAGGGCATCGTCGAGCCTGACGACCCTGTTGAGCTCTGTCGCCTACAGTGCTGCGCCAGATCCTTCCAGGTGCTCGACGGAGTGCTCTATAAAAAAGGGGTCTACGCACCACTCCTATGGTGCCTCTCGCGCGAGGAGGGACAGCACCTCCTCGCGGAAATCCATGCGGGGCTCTGCGGCTCGCATTTGGCGCCAAGGTCGCTTGTCAGCAAGGCGTTTAGGCAGGGCTTCTACTGGCCAACCACCTTTGCTGACGCCCAAGACCTCGTGCGTCGATGTCAAGGCTGCCAATGGATGGGACGGGTCATTCACAGACCCCCGACCGGCCACAACCCCATCCCCTCGTATGGCCACTGGCACAGTGGGGCATCGACGTCATGGGACCTCTACCTCGAGCCCCAGGAGATTTGCACTTCATAGTGGTCGCTTTGGAGTATTTTTTTAGGTGGTCAGAGGCTGTGGCACTGGCCAAGATCACCTTGGCAGCCATGCAGCGCTTCCTTTGGCAGAACATAATATGCCACTTCGGGGTGCCCAAGGAGATCACCGCTGACAATGGTCTGCAGTTCGATTTTGCCCCGTTCAAAGAGTTCTGCGACGACATGGGCATCACGCTTCGATTCGCTTCGGTTGGGCATCCACAGTCCAACGGAGCGGTCGAGCGGGCGAACGGTGCCATTTCCGCTGGTTCGCGCACTCTACGGAATATAAATAAGACGTAGATGTTTTCCCTGCGCACTCTACTGAGTCTAAACAAGGCGCGGATGTCCCACGCGCGCGTTGGCGCACTCTCCGGAGCATAACTAAGCCGTGGTTGATAGTCCTACGCATGCTCCGGAGTACAAACTAGACGTGCATGTTTTCCCTGCGCACTCTACTGAGTCTAAACAAGACGCGGATGTCCCACGCACGCGTTGGTGCACTCTCCGAAGCCTAACTAAGCCGTGGTTGATAGTCCCATGCATGCTCCGGAATACAAACTAGACGTGGATGTTTTCCCTACGCACTCTACTGAGTCTAAACAAGACGCGGATGTCCCGCGTGTGCGTTGGCGCACTCTCCGGAGCCTAACTAAGTCGTGGTTGATAGTCCCACGTATGCTCCGGAGCACAAACTAGATGTGGATGTTTTCCCTGCGCACTCTACTGAGTCTAAACAAGACGCGGATATCCCACGCGCGCGTTGGCGCACTCTCGAGAGCCTAACTAAGCCGTGGTTGATAGTCCCACGCATGCTCCGGAGTACAAACTAGACGTGGATGTTTTCCTGCGCACTCTATTGAGTCTAAAAAAGACGCGAATGTCCCACGCGCGCGTTGGCGCACTCTCTGGAGCCTAACTAAGCCGTGGTTGATAGTCCCACGCATGCTCCGTAGTACAAACTAGATGTGGATGTTTTCCTTGCGCACTCTATTGAGTCTAAACAAGACGCAGATGTCCCGCGCGCGCGTTGGCGTACTCTCCGGAGCCTAACTAAGTCGTGGTTGATAGTCCCACGTATGCTCCGGAGTACAAACTAGACGTGGATATTTTCCCTGCGCATTCTACTGAGTCTAAACAAGACACGGATGTCTCGCGCACGCGCTAGTGTCACCACCACGCGTACTCTTTCCGAGTATAACTAAGCCGTGGTTGATCCTCCCACGCACTCTGCGGAGTATAAATAAAACCGCGTCTACTTCGACTAGGCGCCAGCTTCGCTACCACCACTTTGAAGGGTAGGGGATAGAGCGCTCGTGCGTCTACTTCGACTAGGCGCCGGCTCCACTGCCACCACTTCAAAGGGTAGAGGACGGAGCGCTCGCGCGTCTACTTCGACTAGGCGCCAACTCCACAGCCACCACTTTGAGAGTGCGGGACGAGCGCTCGTCGTCTCGCCCGACTAGGCGCCGGCCGCAGCCACCGCCGAGTGCGAGGCGGAGCGCTTGCGCGTCTACTTCGACTAGGCGCCAGCTCCGCCGCCACTACTCTTCGCCCACAAGGTGCTATTACTGTCAGCACAAGCGAAGACGACTGAAAGGCACCAGCCTCCATCATATTAGCAATCAACTGTACAAGTAGCATGCAGCGATGGAGTACTTGGCGCAACGTTTCTTTCTTTCATAAGAAAGAGAAGGAAAACAACAACAAAAGCAAAAAATTATATCGCAACCACCAGGTCCTGGCACCACACCTAGGGGGCTGCGCCGTCTCCGCCGCGCTGATGAACTTCTTCCAACCACTGGAGGAAATTATCTTCCCGGTGTAGCATTCGCCGCAGCATGACTTTGGCCGCTTCCTCCCCAAGGCAGCCCCAGATCCGCTCATAGAAGCTCTGGACGGCGTGCAGGGTGGCGCGGACTGCGCCGGACAATACCCCGGCTCCGGTCTGCACACCCAGATCGGGAGCAACCAGCTCCTTCATGTGCTCACACCCCCAGGCGTGGAGCATGGCAAAGGCAAGGCACCGCGGAGTGCCAGGCTCGAGCCCTCCTCAATCCGTGCCAACGACTGCGCCACATCCGCGGCGTTGTGGGTAAGGTCCGGCACACCGACGGAAAGGTCCCAGAGGGCCCCTCTAGCGACCCCATGGCCCTCCACGCCGCCGCGGATGCGTCGCCCAGAGTCCGGTTCTTCTACTCCAACGCCGTCGTCAGCTGGGTTTTCTCTTCCTCCAGCGCCTGGATCTGCTCAAGCAAGCCGGTATGCTCCTCGGTCGCGGCGCACTGGGCCTCTTCGGCGGCGCGCTATGCTGCTGCTGCCGCACAGATTTCCGCCTCCAATATACAGATACGCGTGTCCTTGGCGGCGTAAGCCTCGTCGGCAGCACGGAGCTGATCCTCTAATACCCTCCGCTCGCGGATACGAGCCTCCTCCAGCACCCAGCTGATGGCAACCGTCTAACAGCGAAACAACATCAGTGTTTGTATGCTCAGCAGGTGGTCTAAATGGTGGGCTCAGGTACTTACCCTCATTTCCGACGCGCTTTAGCGAGGGCGAAGATCCCACCGGCAGCGGCGCGCCCGCCGATCCGATCTCATCGCCGCCATACTCGCGGCCCGTAAGGATGCGAAGCATATCCAGATGTGGGATGAAATCAAACACGGCAAACCTCGGGGGCCCGGCAACAGCGCCGGGCGCCCATGACGCATCTTGCGCAACAGGGCCGGCAGCTTCGCAAACACCTCCGTTGCTCGATCCTTGGCCGCGCCCGGGAGACCTCGTCTCTCCTGATGTTGATGACGGCATGAGCGAGTAAATCGGAGAGAGCTTCACGAAGTCGCGGGGAGATAGGGAGCTACGCCTACCTCCATCACCCTCCACCAGGACGTCGGGAGACGTCGACTCAGCCTCTGCCTGGGAAGCGATGACTCCCTCCTCGGTCGGGGTAGCTTCCCGGTCGGACCCTAGGTCCTCGACGACCGGGCCCGCCACATGAAATCGCCCCGTGTGCGAAGGCGATCCCACCCGGCGGCGCTTCGCCCTTGGGGATTCAGGCGACGCACCCTCGGCCGACCCAGTAGCTGCATGGGTTGGAGCGAGCGGCAAATCCATCGCGGCTACAGCAGGCGGCGACGATGAGCCCTCCATCACTCTAGTCGTTGTAGGACCCGGAGCAGGCGGCAGGTCCATGGCGGTCGCCATGGGTGACGGCGGCGCGGGAGGCAGGCCCTTGTCGGCCGGTACAGGGGACACGACCTCGTCCTCGACAGCATCACTACCAAGGCCCGCCCCACCACCGCCTAAGTCCTCGTTGGGGGCACTGTGACCCCCCGAGCTGGCATGCCCGGACCCGCCACCTGACATGTCCCCCGAACTAATGGTGCTTGCCACCAATCGGGCGGGCGGGTTAGAGACGGCGGTTCAGGAACGAGCCCTCCGCCGTCGGGGAGTTGCTTCCGCTTCACCGAAGCCATCACGGCGGCGGGGCGGACTCTGCACCGGCACCATGCGTTTCGGTACGGCGAGGCCTAGGACCTCGCACACCCGGTTTATCCGCCCTAGCTTCGTAGGCTCGGTTGCGGCTTCACGTAGGGCGTGTTCCTTCGCCGTGTACAGCCCCAAGAAGGCCTCGACGGCGCACTCTGCGTCTTCCAATGAGAGCACTGCACGCGAAGTGTTGCCCCATTCATAAGACAGTTACGTATGTATACGCAGCACACGGTCGAAGTACTTACCGCGACCGAGGGGTTGCTGTAGTGAAGAAACTGAGGGGTGGACGCCATCCTGCCGGGTGTGACCTCGTTCATATCTCCACCGGTCGGAGAGAGGAGACACCCCATACATGGTAAACTCCTCGGCAAGATCGCGCATGTTGAACCGGAGGCTGACGCCGGCGAGTCTCCGCGCTTGCTTCCAATCGCCGCTCCCCGGCTCCAACCCCGGACAGCAGTTGAAAGCTATCGGCTGACCCCGGCACCAAAGGTTGCTGGTAGGTGTCACGCGGTAATAGAACCACTGCCGCATCTAGCCGGGTTCCCACTTCTCCCGCATCGCCAGAGCGGGGACCAGCTTCGTGCAGCCCGACCTCACCACGAAGTGGACGCTGCCAAAATTGGACATTGCCCCTCCTTCGACCCTCTTTGGCTGACAGCGCGCATCATGAAGAAGGGCGAACAAGCTCGCGAGAGGATGAGCGCCTTCCACTCAGACCGCCCAGGAAAACACCGTCGACGGGCTGGCTCGCCACGTGTCCCGTCTTTTTTGGAAACGGACGCGGCCTTGCGGTCTTGCGACTGCTGACATCCCACGACGCACCAACCATGCGGCGCCGCGTGTACCCTCCCTCGGGACCGTGCGTACGATCGAAGCAGACCGCCCCAGTCTTTTTAGCACTCCGCGGGCCGACTCCGGACTGAGAGAGGACTCACCTCACCAACACAGCATTGTGCGGGAAGACCTGCTCTGCCCCGCACCGAGCAGGGTCCCGACGCCACACCTCGCGTGTTCGACACCTTCGGCTCTGCAACATGGCCTCGCCGGCAGACATGGCACCGCGAGGGATGGCTCACCGACGTGCGTCGGTATTATGCAACTGCCCCTTTTATCTACGGTGGGTCACAGGCCGTGGGGACGGAGGGGGCCAAAGGGCTCAGCAACTTGGCTTCGGCCTGTGAAGCCCTTCACCATGAGAGGCTCCTGTTGTAGGGGTGGCCCCTACCTAACCCAACTAGCCTGTGGGAAGGCGTAGATATCGAGTGAGGCAGTAGCAGTAAGACATGTGTAATGATATGAATGCCCTCGGAAGAAGGCTCGATGTAAGGTTACGAGTGTAAACGCTCCTGGCGAGGGCGCACATATATATACATGATATCAAGCCCTTAGAAAGGACCAAGAGGACATTTGCTCACCTAACTCTCCACTACCATATACCTCTCTCTCTCTCTCTGTTTGGTCTGTAGCCACAACACAAACTATAGTAACAAATAGCATTTTTGTAATCTACAAAACAAAAGCTACAACTTTCATGAGGAAACCATAATTTTATTCTGTCATTAAAATGGTGTAATTCACAACGGAAAACAGAGGATAGAAACTGCAACAAAGTTCTGACCAGTGAATTTCTACATACCACCACCCATAGTAAACAGCTCTAAAAATTATAAAATTGTACCAGAAGCTGGACTACAATATTATCTACAACTTTCGTTATTATGAGAAAATTAGTAAAAATCATTAGAGCCTCTGAACCTGCCCATGATCGGAAACTGAATTCTGAATCTAACTCTGCTACACAATAGAATTCCAACCTCTATTGTGCCCAAACCAACCGTCCAAAAATTCTGAAAAAAATATAAACTAGATCTCTATGTCTTCTACAACTTTTGTGTTCATAGGTTCCACGGGAAAAATCTTCTTGGATGCCTAAAGCACCCAAACAGACGCACTGCCCAATCAGACTATGTGCAGAACACCAATTAAGCACTAATCGTTGGATTCCCCTAGATGATCCACCTCTAACGAAGAGCCAAAAGCCTAAGATCATCCTAAAATAGAGAGGAAAAGATGAGAAATTGAATACCTAGGTTGTCCACGCAGGATCACCTTTCCTCTTTTCTCCTCCTTTCTTCTTCCTCTCCTTCCTTCCCTTCTTCCTCTTGTTTTCCACTAGGGCAGCAAGGGAAAAGGAAGCGCAAGGGGTAGGAGGCACAGGGGGGCGGCCACAGGGGTGAGGGTGGCGGCCACGAGGGGTGGGAGGGGGAAAAAAGGGCGGCTAGGGTTTAGGGGAAAGGGGGGTAGCTGGGCCATGTTCGGCCGGCTTGGCCCAAGGTGGCCGGTCTCCCTCTCCAAACAGCCCACAAATAATTTTTTATTTTTTAAACAATTTCGTAGCCCTCAGCAGCCTTCCATGATTCACGAAGGAAAAAGAAATCCCTGTGAACCTGACAAAAACTTTCAAAAATGTCGAACGATGTCTAGGGCATCTCATTCTCCCTTCTTAAAAAAGATTCGTCCTCAAATCTAATGCCTCGGAACCAGGGAACAGGAGTACGACAAAGGAGGGAGCAACAAAGCTAAACAATAACTACGAGTACTCACTAGCCTCAAAGAGCTCGGGATACTTCTTCTGCATCTGATCGTCAAGCTCCCACATCGCCTGCCACTTGGACTGACGAGACCAAAAAAATCACTAACATACTACAATGCTTTGTGCATCAACACCCTCACTGAATCACTAGGTACACGTACCAATCAGGACTCGAAAGTATAGTCTTTATTATGGGTCAACGGCTCTAATGAAACCTCACACTCCAGATCTCTTGATTATCACTCAGCCTCGGAACATACCAGATGATGCGTACCCTTCGCATGGACCCAAGGCAGTCCTAGCGATATGCCATCCCCGCAACTATCGGAAATAGAACACACAAAACTATTGTTCTATCTCCCAATTGATCTCTTTGCCTTAACAAGGAGCACTTCCTTTAACCAGGGACGCACAACAAGACTCATTTAAGCAAAATCTTTTACAAATGGAACCTAACTGAAAATAAAGGATTCTCAATGCAACCCACTAATAACCAACTTCCCTTTAAAAGACTCCAATCAAAATCAAAAGATTCATCGTGAAAACGTTTCACTTTTCAAGTAGATAGTTGGAGAAAACACCACATAAGCCAAGTGTGAAATCACTCAAATGGCCAAAACAATCATTTTCTTTTCTTAACTGAAAAAGACTATGCCCCAATGAAGGACCAAAATGGCAACAGAAGGGGGGGTGAATGTTGCCCTCAATCCACACCAAATATTCAAACACCTTTTTAACTGCACCCTAAAACAGCACTACGAACTACAGAAAACTGCACTTTAAAACAACACTGTTGGTTAAAAATAGAGCGAAGAAAACAACAAGTGAAGGTAATATAAATTGTTGTCCAAAACAGCCTGAAAAGGACAAAGTAAGGGCTGAAAAGCACAAAGTAAAAACTAAAAAGTACAAAGTAAATGAAGCACAAAGTAAAAGCTGAAAAGCACAAAGTTGCTAAAAACTGAAGCAAAAATTAGCAACTAGCAGCAGCCAAACTGTAATATCCTGAACGCCGTTTCGGCGTCATTTTTTAAATTAATCGCGGAGTCACCCGAATTTTCGGTAAATCGCGGGAGATGAAAATTAATTCTTTGAAATATTCTAAAATAATAAAAAAAAATTAAAATAATTAATTTAGAGATTTGGGCTGTTCGGAGGGGTGGGCCAGCCACTTTGGGCCAGCCAGCCCAAACGGGGGCCTGTACCCCCTCCCAAACCCTAGCATCCCCTTTATAAACCCCTTGGGGAGCCCTCCCTCCCCCTTTTCCCACCTCAAGCCGCCACCCCCCACCCTCCTTGCGCCCTCTCCCTCCCCTTTGGTGCTGCCCTTGTGCAAGGAGAAGAAGGAGAAGAGGGAGGAGAAGGAGAAGAAGGAGAGGAAGAGAAGGAGGAGAAGAAGAAGAAGAAGAGGGGTGATCCCAAATCCCTAAGTAATTCTCCCTCATCCCAATCCCTCTGATTTCTGCTATTTTAGGGTTCTTAGCCCAAGATTTTTGGTGGGGATTAGGATTTAGAACCCCGATTAGAGAATCCCTGCTGTCTGCCTGTAGATTGATTCGCGCAGCCTTGCTGTTCATGCTGTTTAGACCCCGAAGACGATTTTTCCCGAGGGTATCCCCAAAAGGAAAAATGTGGAGGACAACGATACGCATCAATTGTATTTTTTTCAGATTTTTTTGCCATGTAATTTAGTCGTACCATGGTCTGGAATCTCACTATCCGTCAGGGTTTAAGACAGAGACAGACCGCTGTTCAGATGGGAATTAGGGGTAGAAGATGATTTTTAAATTTTTTTATCATAATTGAGAAAATGGTAGGGAATTCAGTAATCTAGCTACTGTAAAAGAACCAGAATTTTTGAAGCCTTGATCTGTTCTGGGGACACATTACAACTCGGCTGTCCAGACTTTCAGAACAGAGGACGTCCTCTGTATTGTGCATTAGATATCACATTGTTAATGAGAAGATAAAAATAAATGATCTACATGAAAAGTGAAGCTAATCAAGTGAGGAAACCAGAAATATATCATTCTCTGTAAAAGGATTAGTAACCTTAAAGATACAAAAAAATTAAGCATGGCTGCTGCAGCGGACCGAGGGTAGAACCGTTGAACGGAGAGTGTGTTGATGTGGGATTTTGGGTCTAAGCAACACCTTTACTTCTTAAGTCATGTTTTTTATTGCTGTGGAATTATGCTGAGAAGTACTCTTGAACAAGTGGTTTTGCTCCTGATTGCATGTGATTGCTTCGCTCCAATGGTAGAGGCAAGTAAACGTAGCGGTTGTGCTACAGTTTATCTTGTTAATCTCTCTACCTACACATTAAGTATTTCTCTTAATTTGAGTTGCCATGCCATTATTACATGCCTTCGTAATGTGGTTCATGTGGAAGTACTTTAAAAATTCAACGGTTTATGATCTTGATGGTTAATAGTGGGTATGTGGAATTGTTCTTGATGAAACAAGTGTAGTTGTGGGGTAGTAATTTTATGAATATATTGTGGCCTAAGTGGTAGTATTCTTAGTGAATATTTGTAGTTGTGGTGGTAGTATTCTTGATAAATAAATTATGGTCTATGTGGTATAACTCCCTATAGATCGATTGATTATGATTTTGGTGGACTGAATGTGGGTCATGTGGTAATGATCTTATGAAGCATTGACATTGTGTTTAATGAGATACATGTGGATATTGAGGAAGTATTCATGATGAATATGTTGCTAATCTTCGTGGTTAGATTCTTGTGGTTTATGATTATCATATCATTCATAACATGTCATGATATTTGCATTGTGGATGTCGCCGCTTATAGCCGCGACCGTACCGGTACCGCATCGTACATTGCCGTAGTACGATACATACTCTTACCTTGTTGGGTAAGGGTGTAGTGGAGCATGAGCATTCATATGCATTGCATTGTGGAAAGATCATTTGCATACTTATGTAATGTATTGTGGTGAAGTTATTTTGCAAATAAATGCAACTTCATAGTTGTAATGTGGATGTGGCTCATGAGAGACACTTGTGGTATGAGCAATGTGGCTGTGGTCGTGGAATGGGGTTCACCCCTTGTGGTATGGTAGGGGTTGAGATTGTGGTATGAGATTCTTTTCTCTTGTAGTAACTGTTGATAGCAGTTGTGAATGCGAGAAATAATAAAGATAGTGAGGTAAAACCTGTTGATGTTTTTCTGTCATTGGTAGTGGTAGTTGGTTGAAGTTATGAAGTAGACAAACAAGATTTATTGCTAACGTTTTATTATTGTTGGTAGTAAGTGTGGTTAGGGCTATATTTGTAATCATTATGGAGAATAAATATTGATGATTAACAACATTGTAGTTTGATTAGCTTGTTAAACAGTTTGCTTGCTGAGATTTTATCTCACTCTTGTTTTCCCCCTTCCAGGTGATTCTCGAGCATGCATGGGAAGGGTAGAGCGGCACATCACTGTCACACACCATATGATGTTTTATATTGTAATAAATAAGTGTAGTCTCCGGTAATTCATCTTTACTCTCATTGTTGATCATGTAACTAATAATTTTAGGCTGTGGTTCGCTTTAATTGGTTAAAATTAATAGCAGTTGTTCCCTAACTAATAGTGCTCTATTACCTTTGTTTTAGTATGCTTCCGCTTAATTTATCATGATTTAGAAAATTGTTGCCAGTTTATGTTATCATGTAAATTGGCTACCTTGTAGAGTGGTTTAGTGGCATCCCAGGATAATATGGATCCTGAGGTGTTACACAAACAACCACAAATAGATAACAGAAAACAGCATCAACTGAACACAGAAAATGCTCCCAGAAACCTGGCCAAAACAACAAGAAAAAGAGAGGCAGAGCAAGTTGAAAGAACTAGAAGAAAATTCAGAACAAAACAGCAAACAGGGAACACACAAACTTATCTCCTGTTACTTCCTGACCGCAAGAATCAAATACTTTGCTCCCGGAAATACTAGCCAACGGGCCTTGTGAATATATCCAGTTCTGAGCCAAGAAAATCTGCAATTTAACAAAAATTTTAGAGTGCCAACAAAGATTGGAATGCTTGTTTTCGGGATGAACTAGCCAAGAGGCCTTGAGATGTTTCCTAGTTCAAAGCAAAGAAGGAGCAGTCAAAAGATCAACTCAAAACCAGAGAAAACTGATTTGCTCATGGAAATTAACTGACCAAATGGTCTTGAGACATATTTCCACCACAAGCACGAACAAAGTTTACTCTCTCAAGAACTAAGAAAACAAAAGAGAGGAAGAAGGAGCAAAAGAACCAAAAGCATAGCACAAAGATAACCAGAAAATCATAGCATCTCACACAAGAAACTTCATATTGAGGCAAAGAGATGAATGATTAAAACAAGTAATGATTACAAAAAGTTTTTCATCTCATATACTGGGCAACACAACACCCATAGAGACAACCAACAACCAGATTTTCACATGAAAATGAAACCCTAAAACCTTCTCTACACTCTCCCACTAGAGAGCACCTCTATTTATAGCCTCCACTAATGGGTTTACAAACCACTTTACCCATTAGGTCACAACAATTCATAGCACTTTATCCATTATGCCCTAACCAAATCCACTTCCTTTTGTGCAGCCCTGCGAATTCACCAAAACGCCACTCCTGCACCTTCCAAGAAGCTTCCTCTTTTCTTGCCATCCAAGTTTTGCACAGCCACTTCGAGTCCTCGCTGTCTTCGACACATCCGACTGTTCTGACCTCAGCACCGCCTGTGCCTAGTCCGGTCACCCCGTGTCTCGCCACGACTCCGTCTCAAAGTCCTGCAGCCATCACAGACAAGAAAACATAACATAGCACCGCACAAAATATTCTAATTAAAAATTATCATACGTAAATAGCACAAAATACCCGAAAACAAACTGAAACTTTCCAAAACACGTGTCAATTACTCATCACACAACCGGGGTTACTCATCACACAACACGTGTCAATTACTCATCACTCAACAAAAAGCAACTAAATTTGTAAATAACCTTGGTCATAAACACAAAACCTAGACAAGAATCAAGAGAGCATTTCACTACCCAACATAACAATCTTTTCTCAATCCTTTCTTTTAAGAATTTAACTTCCCTTGAACCATGGAATTCCAATTCATCGCCTAACACACCAACTTGTTTTCCTTAAATTGGCAACATCAACATTATGCTCAAATTGAGTACATCATCTACACCCTTTATAGAGAGACTCTGCTGACCCCACAAAATATACTCGAGCCTAGTCGTTGACCAACGGAATTACTTTAACAAATAATTCCTAATGCACCTCAATCCCTTAAGGATAATCAACTCAGTATTTACGTCACACACACACACTTAATTACTACACCCAAAGGATGTTATCCACAATCGTCACACTATTTGGAACCTACTTTGTTCCACTATTTTTACACAACATCACTGGGCCTCGAAGGTTCTAGCATAAAAGAATGCAAAGCCCAAATTCAATCTTCAAGATTCCTAGAAAGAACTTCTTGTATAAAAGATATGGAAATCCTCAGAAACAATCCCTAAAATCCCACAATCCAAACATACTCAATCATTAACATCAACATGTAAATATTTTCTCGACCAAAATCTTTAGAAAGATTCTAACTCTCAGAGGGTTACTCACTAAAGCCAAGGCATATGTGACAATAACTCAGTAATCCCTAATATCCCAATAATTGTCATAATAATTAGAATTCTTCGCAATTCTTCTCTCATTAAACTAAACCATCATAATTCTCCAACATAAACTTGCAAAGTACCCAATCGCGATATTCTAATCATTGATCAACATTCCCATACTTTCAATAATTCTAATGTTCCGCTAAAATAAACAAAAGATTTTGGACCACATATCTCTATATGTTCTAATAGTTGCAACAACGTAATCAGTTAGCTCCAAAGAGAAACATTCTATTTAAATCAAATCATTTCGAAGGATTAATCCAAGAAATCAATATATCACCCAATATATCTCAAACATCTTGACATTTAAAGTTTCACAAAATCATTTACTAGACCACCACTATTCAGTTGTCATTATACATCCTAAAAGACTTCGCAATACAAATCGGTTAACCCTTTCTTAGAAGAGGCAAATAGAAATAAATTTCAACACAAAAAAATGTTACCATTCATAGTAGACACAAGACCAAGGGAAAATAGCAATGATCTTGAAAAATAAAAGATGAGATCATAGCATCACCTTGACAATTCCAACAAAAGAGATTTTGTAACAGCCCAGCTGTTTATTTCAAAATATTTAATTTAATTTAAATTACTTTTGGTTTCTTAAGTTTTTTTTAAAAAATTTAATTACCTGATTTTCTGCATTAAAAAAAGTTATGAAAAGGTGATTTAATTAAAATAAAAATAAATAAATAAATAAAATAATAATCAACTTAGTTTAGAATAAAAATCAATGTTATTTGGTTGCTTGAAATTTTAAAATTTTTCGCTAACATAATTTTCTGCTTTAAAATAAAGAGCATTTCTGTTAAACAAAAAATATTATAAAAACAAAAATATGCAAATTTTAATTGGAATTTTTTTATAAGTTCAAAATAGATTTAGAAACTTCTATAAATTTTTCTAAGATTTTTAAGCTTTATTTGTTATTTATTGTATTATTTTAAAGCTAGAAAAGAAAAACATTTTTAAAAATTAAAATAAACATCAATTAATTTCGAAAATATTTTTTTTGATCTTTTCAGGTTTGAAGGATTCTAAAAATATTTTTTTTTGAAATTTTTCTGAATTTTTGTTTTCTTTTTCTTTTTCTTTTTTTCCTTTTCTCTTTTTCTCTCTCCCTCCTAATCCTTCTTCTCCCTGCGTGCGCGTACACGTACATCGGCAGACCTCCATGAACTCCATTAACACATTTTTTGAAGCTTTTCAAACCTCCATAACTTTTGATTCTCTCAATGGTTTTCCACGAAATCAATTGCATTTACTTCCTCTTATCAAGCTCTTTCATTCCCCCATCGTTTGCCCTCTCATTGATGACCATTTTTGCGGGATTTAACTCATGCCATTCAAAGACATGGATGGTTGATCTCCCTCCTCGGACCTCCTCAACCCCTATAAAAGGGAGCCCCGTGAGCCTCTCCTCATCCTCACTCAACCCCGAAAGTCTCAAGTCTCCTCTCCCACTCGTTTGGCCGCAATCAGAGTTTTACTTTTGTAGTTCAAGCGGCATTCTTCGGCCTTTTGCACCTCGTCCGGTGAAGCCCCGCCGCGTTTGACCACACCGTTGGCTTCGCCTCATCGTGTTCTACGTGGTGCTCACCTCCTCTTCGCCGGAACTTCGCTGGAGCATCGTCGGCACCGTGGGCCAAATCGGGTCCGCGTTCCTCGCGTCACCACCGGTCGACCGTGCATGTCCGACTAAAACCAAGGTGAGCATCACGATCCCCATGCTCTACTCTTCGATTCACCGTAACTCTCGCATGTTAATTGCTCTCCGTTTGCCCGGAACGCCGATGTCAGCCTATAGGCTACATAAAGTCTTGTCCACCGTATTTCGCTAGTCCGTTAACCGAGCCGTCTGCGCCGTTGAGTTCATCTCGACGCGTTCTACGCCATGCTCTCCTTCGTTTGTCCAAAAACCTTGCACAAATTTTCGCGTCCGACACCTTGCCATGGCCGCAAATGGCACTTCGCGTCCCCGTCTGTCCGGGAATGCTTTCAACAATCCGTTTGCGTCAAAACGTGCCAAACCATCCCAGGAGGCTACGTTTTAGACGGTTTTGGATTCGCCGCACCGAGCGCGAAGATATTAAGTTTTTCGTTTTTCGGTATCGACGTTGTTCAAACGACGATTGCATCGCCTCCGGTGAGTTTTCGGCTTAGCCGATATTTTTTTCTAGCTTGCCTCACCACGTTCTAGGCCGTGCTCACCCTACTTCTCTGTGTCTCATGCCTGAAAATTATTTTTCCTCCACACCCTATGTCGTTGTCGCCGTACACGTCTTCACCGTGCTCCGTTTGACGTGCCGTCAATTCCTACCTGTGCCTCGGGTCATTAGCAACCCATTGGCTTCACCTCCCGTGCCTTTCCTCACCGATGACACGGCCAAAAATAGTGAAAAGGGCTGCTGTTTGTTACTGTTCACGTGGGAATATTCCTTCGGAATATTCCTGATTTTTTTTCCAGAATTTTCTGATCTGCCAATCTTCCAATCGCTTGTTCTCCTTCGTCCGAACTCCGAATCAGGTGATTCAAGTTTCTAAATTTATCTAAATTCATAATCTATTTTTTAGTATATATTTCATAATTTTTGGAATTTTTCGACCGCCCTTGGTTGAGTCCCCTCTCTTTTTTCTTCACCTCGCCACCCCTCCGCCAAGCAATCTCACCGCCGGAGTGTCTCTTTCGCCGATGCCCACACCACCACCGCCAAATCTTTGACGGGACCACACGCACCTCCTTCACCCTTTTTTCTGAGCCAGAGC
This sequence comes from Melocanna baccifera, assembly GCA_036346265.1. Classification (NCBI taxonomy): domain Eukaryota; kingdom Viridiplantae; phylum Streptophyta; class Magnoliopsida; order Poales; family Poaceae; genus Melocanna; species Melocanna baccifera. The sequence continues at coordinate 5,537,903 of CM070696.1, read as the reverse complement.
ATGACCGGAGTACCCCGCCGCTGGTAACCTTCCTCAGGCCCGCACGAACCTTCGACGCCCCTTCTCCGAGCAAGCCATCGTCGGAGAGTCTCCACCGTCGATAATCGTGTCCCGCCTCCGCTACACCCTCACCTCCAGCCAACTCTGTGCAGCCCAAACCTTGCACCAAGGGAATACCGGATTCATACTCTTCTCCCTCTTTTGTACATCTCATCGGTCTTCGCCGCCGTTGGATCGCTCGGATCTTGTCACATGAAGTCGTCCGACTTCTCCCAATCATCCGATTCTTAGACTCCGACGTCCGAAGGCCCATAAGACTCCGCTATCCGAAGGCTCTTTAGACTCCGCCATCTAGAGGCACTTTAGACTCCGCTGTTCGGAGGCTTCTTAGACTCCGATTGCTCGGAGCCTTTGACTTCGACCTTCGGAGACTCTGATTTTAACTTTGACCTTCGGAAACTTTGATTCCAGCCTTCGATCTTCGACCTCGAAGACTTGAACTTCGGCCTTCGATTTCGGAGCCTTTGACTTCGACCTCCGTCTTCGAACCGACCATGGCTGTTGGACCGTTTTAACCTTTGCACCCTCCGACCTCTCTAAACCCTCCAATCTCTCCGACCACTCAAAGCCGTCCGACCTCTCCAAGCCGTCCGATTCTTTCGACCACTCTGCATAAATCCAATTCTTCCGACCACTGTACAATTCTGACCAGGTCTTCAACCGAATCTTTGACTTCGACTGCACCTGCACTTGGAGTCTCTATCTTCGACTTTGACCTCCGCAACTTCAACCGCTACTTCGACCATGCTTTCGACGATGGCTTCGCCTACACCTTCGATTATGGTTTCGATCATACACAAATATTGTAGCTTCCAACCACTTTTCTTTCATAAAGAAAAGAATTCCAAGAATTCCTTTTATTCATTTTTTTGGAATTCAAACTACTAGAAGTCCTTCTTCTTCGCTCTAACTCTGATTGGACCCATCCATATTTCTAAATTCATATTCTATCTCCCAGCTTTTATTTTATAATTTTTAGATTTTATTTAGATTTTATTTGAGTTTATTTTGTGCTAGATCTTCGCGTATAGATTACGATGACTCCGGAGAGTTCGACTTCGACGATTCGCAGCACCAAGGCTTCAAGCACGGCAAGTTACATCTTTGATCATGTTGCTCTCAGTAATTTAAATTATTTATGTTGATTTTAAATTATTATGCATGCGTACTTTTATTCAAACCTAGTTTAAATTCGATTTAAATTCTAGTTATACCCAAATCCTTTGTGTATGGCCAAATTTGATATTGAACTTCCTTATGCCTTATCACCATAGATGAAAACCTATTTAGTACAATAGTATTGACTAGAAATTTTATAGAATTGCTTAGCCATACTTAGAATGATTTAAGTGGGAATATTTGTTTCACTGGAAAATGATGAGTTTCTAAAATCTATTCTTGATTTCGGTGAGTCAAGAAGGAATATGAATGTTTCAAAGAAAAATATAAAGTCATGGTTTGGACCTAGGCTAATGGTTAGGTGGTGGGTGCTGGCATGCATTGTTGTTCGGTAACACAATGTTGATTGTCAGGCACAAGGGGTATGTGGAATGAGCCTAAGTCGAGTTAAGGACCGGTCTGTGAGCTACTGTTGCAAAGCCATATCGTACTACCACAAGACTGGTATGGAACAGTCCTGGCTCACTAATTTGTGAGGTCCCAATTTTGGTCTCACTATAGGTTGAATGTGAGCGTGGCGTAGGACATGAGAAGTCTCACATGGCACAAGAGGGGGCTCCAACTTGTGGATTCAAGTTGTGGTGAAACCTTAATGGCGGCGTGACCAGGTTGAAGGCTTAGCATTGTAAAGACCTTGTTATGATTTTCTCAGTCGCACGCCTACGGAAGCGTGTAATGGCTGACAAAATGAGATAATCATATCTTGTGGGTAAAGCTGTACAACCTCTGTAGAGTGTATAATCTATCCTGGATAGCCGTGCCCACGGTCATGAGCAAGCTGAGTAAAGTTTTTCATGGATTAGACTTTAGTTTTTAAAATGATTTCTAGAAAGCCCTATGGATGGATGGAATCTATGGGAGATGAAAAAGCTTTTGGACGAATGGAATCCGTATGAGATCTTTTGGAAAAGATAGACCAGGTGGGATACTTGTGAATAGGTTAGTGTTTGGTCGGAGCCTGCACTAACGATATTATTTTGTTAAATTACTCTTTCTATCTATTGTATTAAATTCAGCTTTTAAATCTATTTATTGTATTTACTTGAATCCTGCTTTTACGCACAAATAACCTATTATGCTTTCCATTGACAATCCTTATGCATGCATGAACTTTGTTAAATCTCCTGGTGTAACTTGTGGAGTACTTTATGTACTCATGTTGCTTCATTCACCATTTTCAGAGAAGGATTTCATCAACTTCGGTGAGAATAACAACGAGTAGGCCACGTCTTACAGTCATTCGCCTGTGGGTAGGCAGAATGGGCTGCTACTTTATGGTTCTTCCTTTTCTGCTGCTTATATTTATTTTTGGTTTATGAACCATTGATGTAAACTTTGGCCGTCAGGCCCATATTTAGTTAATAAATAAATATCATTGTGCATGATATAAATCTTTGTTATCCACTGTGTGCACTAGCTTGATCCTGGACTAGTGCGATTTACACGGAGGATCCAGGAGTCGTTGCTCCGGGGTCCGACAGATTTGAAGACCACAACACATGAATCACTTAAGAACTAATAAAACCTTTCAACACATCACTTTGCTCAAAACAAATTTAGCTACCACATAAGTCATCAGGTCTAAAATATCCTGAACGCAAATCTTGAAACCTTTAATTTCAATACTATCACAGAAACTATCAAATTCTTTTATTTATAGAACATTCAACATTATCATCACAACCACATATTGGCAATCGTACTAACAACAAAATAATATATTCTTAGTAAGAATCATCATATCCTCTTATCTCTTTATAAACTTTTCCAAAAGAAACACAATAGATCGCTTCATCATGCTCCTATTATCTAATAAGATTGCAACTACTTATTCTAAGGAAAGCCTAGTGCACAAGCCACAATATTGAAATAAAACTCTTTTAACAAGATGATACTAGAACATAACAATCTCACAAAAATATACTACTATAAATCACTTATTATATTTCATACATTTAACTTAGCACACACTAATTTAGCACACACTAATTGTACTCTAGTCATTACTGTTAATAATTGATTATAATTTTATCATGGAAGCATTCATGATCCTACCTCTATTCGTGATTACAAAAATAGTTATTAGCATAGATTCAACATTCTACCTTATGTTCAGAAATTAGAATGAAGTATCTTTAAACTTCAACAATATAAGCTCTATAAGACAAGGTTTTAGAAGTCAATATATCAACCTTCAGCCATTTCTTTATACATGTTTCAACAATTTAGCATGGTAAAAGTTAGATGAATCTAGCAGTTGTGCATGCTCATCAAGTATATAAATAGAGTACAAATTAAAGGTTAATATTACTAAGACAATATTCCAACACCTCCTTACTTAACCACCCGAACGGTCAGATTAATTATTTAAGACCAAATAATCTAATTTATCCAACAAGTTAAAAATTTAAACAATCATAAAAAATCAAACCAGTTCTTTTTTTTTCGTTTCACACTCCTCAATAACTTCATGAGCTCCAAACATGTTATCAGACCCGGATTTTAAAACCCGAATCTCTGTGATTTTACCTGCATTATTCCCTAGATCAGTAGATAATGCTTCACAGATACACTACTGGATCATCTCATACACGAGTCATTATCAATACAATAACTGGAGTAGAGTAGCTCTAGACATTAGGCCGTCAGGCCGAATAGTTCATTACATACAACAGAGTTCCTTACAACCCAAAAGAAACAGCGGAAGAACAACAAAAGCAGAAGGCGCATTTCCCGACAGGTAGCGACTGGAGATTACCCTGGGTGAATGCAACTCTTAGCCGAGGCTACTAAGTGGGATTCACCTGGTATCTAGAATGGTCGACTGACCCATGGGGAACGAGATGACTCAAAATTACAAAAAACTACTCGTCGCCATGGTCTTCTTCACCTCCTTGGTCCTGATCTTCATAATACTCATAATGTCCATGCTGCTCCAATTCTGGAAGGGGGGTGAGAGCGAGAGTGAGCACTTGCAACTGTGCCCCGCAAGCCAACACATAGAATGTAGTGGTATAGCATGCATGGCTTGTCAATCAAGAGGCTGGGGTTTATTTTAGTTGCGCAAGGCAAGTTTCTCAAATACATAGTTAAAAATCCTATGACCTAGCAGAGTTGTGATAATGCAAGAACTTGTTGAAATTGTGCAATAATATAGTGTAGATGGTTCCATCCACCAATTACATGGCTCCATCCACCCATGCTAAGTTTTGATTACTGGGCTACGTCCACCCTAATTATTCACTGGAGTACATCTCTCCAGGAAAAATTCAACAAAGTAGGGTACATCTCCCTACTAAGTTTTATTGTTTCCCTCCCATGAAAGTTTTTGTAAATAGAACTAACTCGAGGATGTTCCTATGTCCACTCTTGACCGTGAGCACGGCTATTCGAATAGTTATTTAGACTCTACAGAGTTGCACAACTTTACCCACAAGAGATAAATCAATTGTTATATTCTGCATATTGCCTTAGATACGCAGATCAATCGAATTATCACATGACCTTTACAATGTATCTAGTAAAAGAATGCACTCACTAAGGTTTTCGTGTACAGGAAGGCCATTTAGGCGCCAGCTAGACCCCCTCTTGTGCCCACCTCTATCCGGTGACACAACCATCTCCAGGACGCTTTGCGTCCAACGAGAAAACTCATGCTTTCCCCCGAAATGCATTCAGTTACTGGCGAGTACAAATTATTTAGTCATGCATACACTTTGCCAGCATGTGGTTGTACTGTTTTACATGGAGAGGTCATCACAGGATTAAGTCCTTAATTTGTCCAGACGGGCATATACAGCCCAATGTTACATCCACCAACCATTCCTACCATCCGCCCAGACAGGTATGAAATTTTGTAGGGTTTTGAGAAGCATAATATAGCCTTTAATCAATCTACCAATCATGTACCTCCTATGATTGCCCAAAATAACTTAGTTGTTGAGAATGTATGTCAGGACATGCTAATGTCCTGAGATTATACTGGACGAACTTTGCAATTAACAATATAGTTTATTTAAAAATTGTTTTTATATTTACTAGCTATGGCGACAATGGTAAAGGCGACAAAATTTCCAAGGAATGGTTTTTAGCTATGTAGTGCCAATAAACAAGGTGGGTGAATAGCTAACGAAAGCAGTAAATTATTGTACATAAAATATCGCATGCAATTTGAATAATTTTACACAACATAATTGATTTAAAGCATGGGAATTCAATATGGTCAAAGTGTTGACTCGCCTGGATCTTGTGCTGGTAAATCGGGTTGCTCTTGCAAGGCATCGAACGCTTGATCGGGATTTTCCTCGTAATCTACTCGCATGATAACACCGGAAAAAGCAAATAGGCTAAAGATAATAAATGCCAAAACATAACTCAAATGAACTTCAAATTGAACCATGCTTAGATTAACAGCAAGATCATGAATTTAGAAAATTTTAGAAACAAGTTTCACCCAAATCGGAGTTACGGTTAAAAAGTTATAGCCTTTCAAAGTTAAATTTCAAAGAAATTCCGAAAATTGAAAAGAGAGAGAGATTTACTCTCACTGACAGGTGGGTCCCGTGGTTTTATTATTTAAAAAATTAGATTTTTTGATTTTTAATTGGATGGGTGTATGACAGGTGGGTCCCTCAGGTTAATAAATTTCCGAAAATTCAATAAATCCCCAGTGGCTGACAAGTGGGTCCCGCAGCTCAGGTACTATTCATTGGGGCCCGCCTGTCAGTGACTTGAGGCTTTAAAAACCGGTTAACTTTTAATAAAAACGGGTGGGGTCCACATGTCATTCTCTAATTTTCTTTAAATGGTTGAGGGGCCCACGGGTCAGTGGCTCATTAACCAATTTTAAACACCATTAAGAGAAATCATTAGCAGTTAATGAAATGGGGTTAATTTAAACGATCGGAACGGCGGCTTCGGCCGAGGGTGGCGGCGTGGAGACTTCGCCGGCGGCGAGGGGAAGGCGGAGCGGGCGGTTGTCATGGCCAAAAGGAGTCCGCAGCGGCTCGGTAGTGCACTAGCCAGGGCGGCGGGGACTCGAGCGGCGTCGAATCGCGTCGGCGGCAAGCTTGGCGGCGGCGGAACAGGGGAAATGGGCGGTGGCCAGAACGTCGACGAGAATGCAATTGGAGGCAGGGGGAGCATCTATGGACCATCAGGAGCTCACCGAGATGCTCAGATGAGCTTGGGGTGGAGCGGTGAGGGCTGGCGACGGTGACGTGCGATGGCGGAAAGGGGTGAACGGCGCAGAGGAAGACGAGCAGGGAATTCCTCAAATCGTTGCCGGGAATGAGCTCAGCAGGTCCTGGTGAAGCTCGGGTGAGGTGGAATCAAGCTCGGGTGGCCGGAGGCGGCGACGGCGTCGTGCGGCCGGAGTTGAAGAAGACGGGTCCGCCAGCGAGCTGCGAAGCATTAGAGAGCAATTAGATGCTAGGAAAGCACCAGGAGGGGTTAAGGAATAAAAGTAGAGGGTCGAGAGGGCTTGCGGAAGCTCAGCGGCGGCTGGCGTCGACGGCGACCGACGGCTTTGGCGGCGACACAAGAAGATGCAACGAGAACATTCGGGAGAAGGGGAAAATGCGAGGGAGTGAGGCGAGAGCTAGGAGGAGGTGAGAAACGGCACTTTATAGCATGCAAGAGAGGAGGGAGCGATGAGAGCATTCACTCACACATTGAAGTCAGGCGCAAGTGCGTAGGCGAGGAGGGGCGGGGAAGTGACGCAGTGTGTCTCCTCGACCTTCATTGCGCGGTGGGCGACTCGGGTGAGGAGTAAAGAGCAGTGTCCACGCGAGTTCACGTACGGGGGAGCCCAGGCGCTGCCACGGAGGAAGAGCTATGGCGGGAGGGAAGGAGGGTAGCTCAGCGCAGGGCTTCAATGCCGGAGAGAGCTTGAGGCGGGACGGCGACGTGCGATGGCGACCCGGTACGGTGAGGCGCTCCGGCCAGCGAAGCTAGGTGGGGAAGGGACGGGTAGCCCGGCGCGGGGGCGCACGGAGCCGCGGAGAGACCGCCACGGGGAAGCCTAGAACTTGAGGTAGAGGAGGGGAGGCCAGGGGTGACGACAGCGTCGCTGGCGCTCGCGCGGGTGGGCAAAACCAGGGGCGCGTTCGGCTGTTTGCCGCCGATAGAGAGAGGCGAGGGAGGGAGGAAGAAGGAGGGGGAGGCGCTCGGGTGGGCCGGCTGGGCCGATGGGCCTGGCTGGCCTGCCCGGAAGGGGTTTTAATTTTTAAAGTTTTTCCCAATTTGGTTAATTTCTTTGAAGATTTTTATAGAGACAAGGAAATAATATTTTTATGAACTTCCAAAAGCATAAATCTTCAATTAAAACCAGGAAAGAACACAAAAATTTTCGGGGCTAGAATCCAAATAAAGGTAAGGCAATTAAATAATCAGTAGAATGAAATTGGGATGTTACACATGTATAGACAAATTCTTAATCACAATATTTTAAGAAACTAATACAAGACAAAATTAAATTAATCAACTACACTTCCAAGGATGTTCATTGAAATTAATTATACATCACGCTAATATCTCAAGTTGACAATTCATACCTTGTCAATTAATTTATATGATTACCACCTCTAATTTAAACACAACAAAACACAACAAAAGAGTTTTAACACTCTCTTTCGGAAAGAGAAAATTTAAACTTCAACACTCGAAATAATCCCAAAGAAATACATAGAGCAAGGCTTTTACATGTTAACGAACTTGCAACATAAAATTTTGATTTTTCAAAATATCAAACGAATAAATAAGTCATGTTTTCTAGTAAGAAAGATGGAACAACTATGAAAATATCAATCTCGCCAATTAACAACGTTCACGAGTAGCAAAAGCAACTCAACAATCAGAAAAACAATAATTGTCACAAAGAACAATTAGATACCTATTGAAACTCATCAAATGCAATGAACTACTAACCCAAGAGAAATTTATCAACCACAACAGGACAAGCATTGGCCAAAGTCAACTCAAGGAATATAACAACTTTCCTTAAGAAACTCACCCATGACATCCATAACTAAGTTACCCAAGGTAACTCATAGCTATCCCTATACCACGATCAGTGGTATAACCTGGCAATGCCCAAGGCAACAACTACAACCTCTAGCTCTTATCATTGACTATCCTCACTCGTACCTATCATAGAACAAAATCATAAGCATACAAGATCATCTTATAACATAAATCTTCAATACAACATATGGAAAGCGTAAATGCAATGCTTGACCCATCCCATCCTACTGTGCATCAGTGTGTCAATTTAGCAATTCAATTACCACGGACCTAATGCCTGCTCTGATACCAACTGTAACACCCTAGAAACCACACTACCTTGGGATGCTACTAAACTACACTACGACTAGCTGGATTACAAGGAAATCCGGCGGTATCTTCTCTAAAAAGATAAAGACTACGCGGAAGCATGATGACCAAATAAATAATAGGAGATATAAAGAATAATAGCTTAAGAACATGTAACATCCTACTAACAACATTTAACAACTTAGCTTAAATTGCTCAAATGTCACCAAGATCAATCACAACCTAGCATCATTAAATTATAGTGCTCAATAACAAAGAAACAAGGATGATTAAAGATCCTCTATCTTATTACACCAAAATTCATGAAGAAATGTGTATAGTGACGAGCTGCTCTACCCCTTCCCAAATATGCTTAAGGATCACCTGGAAGAAAGAAAGCTGGGGTGAGATAAAATCACAGCAATCAAATGTTTAACAAGTTAATTAAACTACAGATGTTTAAGCATCAATTAACGCCTTGTGTTATAAAGATAAAGCATTAATAATTAATTCTCAATATCCTCATTCATATCCACAACCAGAACTACTACCAACAATGGTAAAGCATTAGTATTTAATCCTCATTAGCCTTATTCATATCTACAACCACAACTACTACCAACAACGGTAAAGCATTAGCATTTAATCCTCATTAGCCTCATTCATATTCACAACCACAACTACTACCAACAACGGTAAAGTATTAGCATTTAATCCTCACTAGCCTCATTCATATTCACAACCACAACCACAACCACAGTAACCACAAGGAAACTGCTCCATGCCACAAGTGACTCTCATGAGTCAATACCACTTAAAATCTCATAATAAGATTGATCCTCATGAAATGCATATGTATGCAAATGATCTATTGAACTCTTACTTGGCAACATAAGATTGTGCTTCATACTACAGCAATGTATGATGCTATATCGATATGGTCGTGGCTAGGTGCGGTGACAAAACATCAATGCAAATGACATGCTATGATATGGCCACAATTGATTCATTAGAAATATAACCACATAGACAACAATGTGTGTAACAAAGAATATAGCACAGCAAGGCAATTAATGGTGGATTCATAACCGAACAATCAGTAATTATAGTAAATGTAGAAACATTAACAAGTTAAAGTGTAGCAACAACTGCTACATTTACTTGCCTCTACCGAAGGGGCGAAGAGCTCAAGCACAATCAGGAGCGAAGCCACTTGTTCACAAGTCATCACTAAGCACAAAACTATAATATAACATTCACAACTAAAAGGTAAAGTGCCACTATGCCTGAAACCCAACAACTCCCTCCCAAACTGCTGTTCCATCGCTTAGTTCACTACAGTAGCGCTGCTTATCATTTTCGTATATTTTTATCCACTTGAGAAACCATGGTAAAAAATAGCATTTTTAAAATCTACAGAATGAAAGCTATAACTTTCATGAGGAAACCATAAATTTATTTTGTCATTAAAAGGGCATAATTCACAACAAAAACAAAGGACACAAACTGCAACAAAGTTCTAACAAGCGAATTTCTACATACCACCACTAATAGTAAACAGCTCCAAAAATTATAAAATTTTACCAGAAGCTGGATTACAACATTATCTACAAGTTTCATTTTTATTATAAAATTCATAAAAATCATTAGAGCCTCTGAACCTACCCACGATCAGAAACTAAATTCTGAATCCAACTCTGCTACTCAACATAATTCCAACCTCTATTACGCCCAAAGCACTCGTCCAAAAATTCTGAAAAAAAATATAAAAACTAGATCTCTACGTCCTCTACAACTTTTGTGTTCATAGGTTCCACAGGAAAAATCTTCTTAGACACCTAAAGCACCCAAACAGACGCACTACCCAATCAGACTATGCGCAGAACACCGATTAAGCACTAATTGTCAGTTTCCCCTAGATGATCTACCTCTAACAACAAGCCAAAAGCCTAAGATCATCCTAAAACAAATAGGAAAAGTTGATAAATTCCATACCTAGGTTATCCACGCAAGATCACCATTCCTGCTTTCTCCTCCTTCCTTCTTCCTCTCCTCCTACCCTTCTTCTTCCTCTTGTTTTGTAGTAGGGCAGCAGGGGAAAAGGAGACACAAGAGGCAGGAGGCATAGCGGGGGGGGGGGGGGGGTGTGGGGCAGCCACAAGGGTGGGGTGGGACCCAGATTTGATACCAACTCCATCGGACTAAGATTTAGCCAGTCCAGAATCCTCTGTGAAACCACTATGCTATTCCTTGTATCAGTAGATAGTGCTCACAGATACATCACTGAATTATTTCATATGTAACGTGAATCATACCATTCATTAAATATTACAGATCAGAATTTAAATCAATCGCATGAGGTTGAGTTTACAATAAGGCGGATCGATCCAAATTGATACATTACATAAAGTAGAAGCAGAAGCAATAGCAAAAGAGGAGGGCACATCTTGCCACAAGTAACCACTGACATGGGGTAAAAAGGATTCCTTATTACATTCTAAGAATTTGGACAATAGATGTGCACATAGTCACCAATATAGTCAACCTAACTAAGGTAAGAACTATACTGATAGAGAACATCCTAATCTCCTCAATCTTCTTCTTCGTCAGCTACTGGGGCATCGTCATACACATAATGACCTTGATTCGCAGGTTTTGAGGTATTAGTGAGCGAGGGTGAGCATATACAACTGTGTTCTACAAGCCAACACACAAAATACAGTATTATACATGCAAAGTTCATCAAAGTGGAGTTACATCCACCCTCACCAAGACCCCCTCTTATGCCACATGATAGCTTAAATCTAGTGACATGATCTATGTCCATGATGGCTTAAAACAAGTGACATGAACCATGAATCACTCCAATGGTGCAATTTGCACTAGTGGATGCAAATTAGTTAGCTAGGTCATACCTATTATAGACTTGTGGTTATATTATTTTATATTGGGAGGTCATCACATGATTCAGTCTATAGAAATATCTAGGCGGTGCTACTACAAACCATACATTCATGTGCTACATCTGCACCAACCCTCTTGTCATCCACCTAGATATGTGAAGCAAGTTTTGGGGTTTTGAGAAGCATAAAATTTAGTTATCTCAATATACTAGCCATTTCTCTCAAATGGTTGCTCAAAACTAGTTTCATGATTGAAAGTGATGATAGGGTAATTTAATACCCCGGTATTTAAGCAAGACTAAGTATGACACTCAAATACAACTTATAGGTAGTATGGTTATCATTAGATTTCTAGGGTGACAAGGATTATGTGTTCAATTGTTCAAGGGTGGGATATAATAATACAAGGATTGATAGGTATATGTCTATAACCTTAAATGAACATAAATTTGCATAACAAATAAAGCATGTGATTTGATAATTTAAACAAATATAATTTGAATAGAAATGTAGGTTCAATATGATTGAATCATTGACTCACCTAGCTCACAAGTAGATTGGTTTGAAGTCTTGACTTGGCTCAAACTACAGCTCTTTCGTGTCCTCGTACTCTATTTGGATGATCGCAACGGAAAGAAAATAAATATACAAGCAAGCAAATAAATTCAAATGAACTCCAAATCAGATGATTTTACTGCCATTAGATGTATCTTGAATTTAGAACCAAGTTTTATTGAATTTGGAGTTAAAATGAGCAAGAACGAGCTCTCCAAAGTTTAAATCAGGATTAAATCCCAAAATAAATAGAGGAGAGGGATTCTATCTCTAACAGGTGGGGTATACTAAATTAAATTTTTTTTTGATTTATTTTTACTGAAAAAGATCACAGAGGCTAACTAGTGGGACTAAAGGATTTTAATTTCTCCTTTGAAATTATTTTCTAAAGGAAAAAGGCCGAAGACTGACAAGTGGGGCCGAGTACTGTGCATGACACAGTAAATGGGGCCCACTTGTCAGTGGCGCTACTTCTTTTAACCTATTTTGAATTATCTTGTGTTCATCACTTCTATACATTGTTACACACTTGTTTTGGCCTTCTCCTATCCTTGTTTGATCAGCAACATTGACTAAGTGCTAGATATGAACTATAATTCAATTATATGCAATTTCTGAAATTAACTGATTATTCTCTAGTGCTACATATCTAACCTTCCAAGCTACACCTTTTACTAACCGAGTAGATCACGTCGAACCGACACTTGCAATCGCTATACACATCACTTGAGTCAAGTTATTACTGTTGAGACCCGAATATGCAAATTCGATCTCTCTGTGTAAACTGCACTAGTCCAGAATCACGCTAGTGCACACAGTCAAACATAGATGTAACCACAACCATATACACACTAAAATAAAAGAAAAACTCAAATATCAATAATTAATGAAGGTACGACTTTATGGTCATGCTTACAATTTATCTAGCCTGAAGGGCTTAATAAAACTAGCAGTGGAAATCCAAAAATAGCGTAGCAGCCAATCGACATGCCCACAGGCTATCGAGTGGAGAACGAAGTCCTAATCCGTGCAGTCGTCGAAGTACTCTCCTTCTGGTACTTCCTGCTGATAATACTCCTTCTCAACTGAGCAACATAGGCATAAAGCCATGAGTACATTTGTACTTAGCAAGTTGTTTGTAACAAATAAATACAATATAGTATGCAAGGCTTACCAATAGAGGACTGAAAGGTTAATTTGCATAAAAAGATATTTTAAGATAAATACGAATAATAGATTGAAGACAAAATTTAATGGAAAACGATAATTAATAAGTAATCAACGGAATTGAAATAAACCACATGAACCTCCCATCCACAAGTTAAACCAACAGTGAACTACCTGTTCACCTTCCAATCACAAGTTTTCATAAGATCACTACCCCTCGTGTGAAATCACCGAGTATTGTCCATAACCGAGGACGAGGCTATTCGAATAGTTTTACACTCTGCAGAGGTTGTACAACTGTACCCACACGATGTGATTAGCCTTGGCCTAAGGAAATCACAACAAGGCCTTTACAAAGTTCAATTCCAACCCAATCCCACCCGCTAGAGTTTCGCATCGCACCCCGCTTGCGCCTCATGGAAATCAGCAACCATGTTCATCACAGTGGCGAGATTGAAATTGAAACATCCTAAATTAATCTACCAGGTCTATCCCGTACTAGACATGCGGTTTGCACGATAAAGCTCAGATCAATGACGCACAAGGTTAAATCCTTAATGATACTCAGGCGAGTCTACCACATCCTACAAAGTGAATCCACACTTCCCCCTTTACTACACGATCACTCGCCCAAGTAAAAACCAAGTTTGTATAACCACGCCACTGACACACCAATGTCGTGGCACAAATTTTATAACTGTGGCACCAACCACGGTTCCATATCTCATTTAGTCAATTTAATCATTCACATGCGATGATAAACCCTTTTGTGAATAAAGCAGGCTAAACATTTTAATCCTACAACCCATGTGACATTTATCATAGCATCACTAATAAATTTCCGAACCTATGGTGACAATGGCATGATGGTGTACAAAATTATCAAGGGAGGAATTTAATCAAATGGAGTAATAACCACCAGTACAAGGGTTGTATTAAAATAGCGATGCAGGATAATTTAAAACAAAACAATTAAATAATAGATTGCAAAATAGGTTCAACATGATCAAAGGTTACAACTAGCCTTGGTTATACTCAGCGAGGTACTCGGGGTCTTCTGACGTCGCTCCTGCTCCTCCGGAATCGGAATCTAACGAGAGATAAAGCGACTGAAACAACAAAAATACATAAAATAATAAGCAAATGAACTCCAAAAGCCTTGAAACTAGAACCAAAAGCTAGAGCTCAATTTTAAATGAATTTAGAAAAAAGAACGGGGTTAATCGAAGCTAGAACGGAGGAGAACAGGTGCTTAGAAAAATTACCCTAAAGAAAATACTGAAAAATCAAAAATTGCACTGTGCTGTAAACCCAATGCATGGAAAAGCAAGTCCACGGTGGACCCGGCCCACAAAATAGTGCTTATAGGCGGCAATGCTAATGCAACAACCTAGGGCTGACGTGGCAAGACGTGGTGCTGACACCTGGCTAGGGCTAACGTGGCTTGCTGATGTGGCAGTGGGGGCGGGTTTTTGCTGACGTGGTATGACATGTGGCGCTGACGTGGCAATAGGGCTGGCGTGGCATGACACGTGGCTAAGGCTGACGTGGCTCGATTTAGGGACAGCGGCAGCGGCGGAATCGGACAGCTGAGGTGCGGCCACGTGGCACGATCGGCACCGTAGATCTAGATCCGGAGTGACGGTGGGGATTGGGGTGGCGGCTGTTGGATGGGCGACGCGTGGCGGCATGATTTGTGAAGCATTGCAGCCCGGACGCGAGGCGGGCGCGGGTGGATGCGGCACGGCTCGGGCACGCTAACCGAGGTGGCGCGGGGCGCAACGCGGGTGCGGCGCGGTGACCAAGGGGCAGAGTAGGGTGCGGGGTCTGGCGTCCGTACGGCGACACGGCGGCAGCGGGTCTCAACGACGGTGGCGAGACGGAGTCCGGTGGCGGCGGAGGCGGAGTGGCACGGGATGTCGGCGCGAGGGGCGGCGGCTTACCAGTGGCGAGGACGGCAGCGACGGCGCAGAGGAGGTTGAGACGGCGAGGGCGAGCTCCGGCGGTGGCGCGACCGACGTGGGGCGACGGCACACGGCGAGGGTGGAGGTGGAGAAGGCAACGCATGGGAGGGAGAAGGCGAGGAAGGTGGCGGTGTTTTATGGCATGCGAACCGAGGACGAGCTTGAAACGAACCCGACACGAAATCCGCATCGGACGGCAGAGAGGGAGTCCGGGCGAGGCGCGGTGCGGTGCGGGATGCGGGCGCGGCCGGCATGGCGCCACGTGGCACGGGGGAAATCGAGCGGCGGGGACGACCGGGCCAAGTTGGGTTAGAGCGGGTGCACGGGAGCAGGTGAGGGGACGACACGTGGCATGGCCGTGTGAGAGTGGGCCAAGGGATTTGACCCACGGGGTTTTAGGGGGTTTTCCCCGATTTTCTTTTTTCTGAAAATTCAAATAATTCCCAAAAGCTCTGGAAAATAGCAAATAAATCCCAAACAATTCAGAAAAAATACTAGAAAACTCCTTGAGACCTGAGGAACTCAAATAAAATATTTTCAGCTCATGTTAATGTTTATTTTAATCATATTAAATTCCTTTTAATTTCTAAAAATTCAAATTAAGCTTTATTAATTCTAAGAAAATTCCAAAAATTCATTTTTAAGTTAAAGGCTTGAAAAACTCCACAAAAATAAGATGTTATAAACCTTACCCTCTTAAACGGGATCTCGACCCCGAGATCCGGGCTCACTAAGAGAATAGGTTTGGAAACTCGGCTTTGAGGTCCTCCTCGCGCTCCCAGGTGGCTTCCTCCTCTGAATGATTGCTCCACTAGACCTAGCAAAAATGGACAACTTTATTCCGGGTCACACGACACTTCCAAAATACTGACCAGGTGCTCTTTATAAGATAGATTCTCCTCAAGATCAATAGCCTCAACTGGCACAACTTCCTCTGGCACTCTCAAACACTTCTTCCGCTAGGACACATGGAAGACGTCATGTACTCCATTGAAAGACGCAGGTAGCTCCAACTGATGTGCAACCTCTCCCCTGTGTTTCAAAATCCTGAACGGTCTAACATACCTTTGTGCTAACTTTCCTTTTAACTAAACCTCTTCACACCTTTGAATGGTGTGATCCTAAGATATACAAAATCATCTGGATCAAAGCTTAGCTCTCGACATCTGGTATCTGCATAGCTCTTCTGCTTGACCTGGGCAGTTTTCAGTCTCATGGAAACTTCCCAAAAATGAGAGGTGAACTGTGATCCGCGATCTGGCACTATCTTCTTTGGCACCCCATGCAAAATGACAATCCTCGACATATACAACTCTGCCAACTTATCACCGGTGTAGGTTGTCTTGACTGGAATGAAATGAGCAATCTTAGTCAAACAGCCCACGATGACCCAAATCGAATCATAACCCTCTTTGGTTTTTGACAAACCGACTATGAAGTCCATATCAATCTCTTCCCACTTCCACTCAGGGATTTTCAATGGCTGTAGCAAATCTGCTGGCCTCTGATGCTCTGCCTTTACTCTCTGAAACACATCACAAAGTGTCACATACTCAGCGATCTCATGCTTCATGCTGGGCCACCAATACTTGTCCTTTATATTCTGATACATCTTGATACTGTCAGAGTGAATTGAACACAACGACTCATGAGCTTCCTTTAGCAACAGATCCTTTAGTTCTTTCTTGTTGGGCACACACAAACGCTGCTTGAACCACAGGGTTCCTTGGGCAACCTCTAAGAATCCTGACTTTTTTTCCTTTACTCATGTTAACTCTCATACGCTGAAATGCCTCATCCTCTGACTGAGCCCGACGAATCTGACTATCCAAAGCTGGCTGCAATTCCATTGCTACCGGAAATCTTTCCTCAACCAATTCCAAACTGAGCTTTTGGAATTCCTCATGCAAAGCGGGCTGACTTTCTTTAACCATCACTGTATTGCAATAGATCTTTCTGCTCAAAGCATTTGCGACCACATTGGCCTTCTTGGGGTGATAATGTATTCCAACATTATAGTCCTTTATTAGCTCCAGCCATCTCATTTGCCTGAGGTTAAGCTCAGACTAGGTAAAGATATATTTCAGACTCTTGTGATCCGTATAAACCTCACATTGATTACTCATGAGATAATGATGCCAAATCAATAAAGCATGCACTACGACTGCTAAATCCAAATCATGTGTGGGGTAGTTCTCCTCTTGCGGTCTCAACTGGCATGAGGCGTATGCTACCACTTTCTTTTCTTACATCAGTACACATCCCAATCCTTTGCGAGAAGCATCGTAATAGATCTCAAAATCCTTGTTTATATCAAGCAACACTAGCACTGGGGCTATGGTCAAACTCTCCTTTAGTTTCTGAAAACTCTTCTCGCACTTTGGCGTCCAAGTAAATTTCTTTTCCTTTTTAAGCAACTGCGTAAAGGGTCTGGCTATACTAGAAAATCCTTCAATAAAGCGACGGTAATATCCTGCCATATCCGGAAAACTCCTAATCTGGGTCACTGATGAAGGTGACTGCTAATCTAAAACATCTCTTACTTTTCCAAGGTCATCTGCAACTCCTTCTTCTGACATCACATGGCCTAGGAAGGCGACTTGCTTCATCCAAAACTCACACTTGCTGAACTTAGCATACAACTAGTGATCCCTCAATTTCTGGAATGTCCTCCTCATGTGCTCATCATGTTCCTTCTCATCTTTGGAGTAGATCAGAATGTCATCAATGAACACAACGACAAACTTATCTAAAAATTCTATGAACACCTTATTCATCAAATACATAAAGTAGGCTGGAGCATTGGTCAATCCAAAGGACATCACTGTGAACTCGTATAAACCATAACGCATGCGCTGACTACCATCCTTTTTCTTAACAAATAACACTGGCGCTCCCCAAGGGGATGAACTCGGCCTGATATAACCTTTGTCCAAAAGCTCCTGAATTTGTTTCTTCAATTCTGCTAAGTCATTGGCAGGCATCCGGTAGGGTCTCTTGGAAATTGGAGCGGTTCCGAGTACAAGCTCGATCAGAAACTCAACCTCTCACTCGGGTGGCATACCTGGAAGATCATCTGGAAACACGTCGGGGTACTCTCTGACAATTGGTACAACCTCCAACTTGATCACTTTGCTCTGGCAAACCATGACTTTCTCTAGCTGACTCATGCTGGCTGCAAAACCGTACTTTACTCCCGTCTAAGCTGGTCAAGGTCACTGCTCTGCTCCCACAATCTAACACTGCCTGATGCTTTTTAAGCCAATCCATACCCAAGATTACATCTAGGGATTGGATATCCAAAATGATCAAATCTGCACTGAACTCAACTCCCTGAATGGCTATCTTAACTCTTGGACAGCATAGGTTAGTGCTCAACTCGGAACCGGGGGATTGAATCAAAAGAACAGATTCAAGAACAACAGTTTTCAATCATTGCTTTAAAACAAAACTCCAAGAAACAAACGAATGTGAAGCTCCAGAATCAAACAAAACTATGGCAGGGTTGGAATGAACTAGAAACTTACCGATCACAACTTCTGGCGCTGCCTGGGCCTCCTCTGTAGTGACTTGGTTCACCTGGTCTCTCACCACCGGTGTCCTGCTGGCCGCCTGATGCTGTGGGTGCTCCTCGTCCTGCTCCTGAGGCAGGAGTCCGATCTGGTGTGGATCCCAAGTTGAAACAAACTGGGGTCGGGGCTTGTCTCTGGGGACTGAGATGAAGTGCCGAAGGTACGCCTAGCGATCTCCGGTGATGCGTCGTCTCTCCTTTGGGCTCGACAGTATAGGCAACGGTAGAGGTACTGGTGACTGCGGTCGGGGCTCCTCCCTGACTGGCTCTGGTAGACTGGGGGTAGCTCCATATTGCTTCTTGAATCTTCGAACAAGTCTGGATATGTTGATCTTGTACAGCTTGCAAAGTCGTCGGATGGCCTTGTGCGCGACTCCTTGTGCTGACCACTCTCCACAAGCACCAATGTTCTTGAAGCTGTGATGTACAACTTGCTTGCCAACTCTGGTGGTGAAGTATAACCTGGTGATGCTTCTGATGCATTGACCTTTTGCTTTCTTATCTTTAGTGAGGTAGACAGGCAATCTCTTTAATCCAAGGCTCCACAACAGAACGCGAAAAAGTCCTCTCCATCCTCCCGTCTAGCTGAAAGAAGCTTAGGACATCTAATGCATTTTATAAAGGAAAGATCAGTTTAAAGCTTTAGAAAAACAAATCTTAAGAGAGTGGGGCGAGAAACAAGAATCCTTAAGAAAGAGGTAAGAAGATAGAGATATTACTAAGTATCAAATTTGGTTGGTTTGATTTAGAAAATAAGTTTTTGGGCTAACGACCATTCTAACTAGGGCTTCATTCTACAGTCGACATGGCTCTGAAACCATTTCTGTCGAGACCCGAATATGCAAATTCGGTCTCTCTATGTAAACTGCACTAGTCCAGGATCACGCTAGTGTACACAGTCAAACATAGATGTAACCACAACCATATATACGCTAAAATAAAGAAAAACTCAAATATCAATAATTAATGAAGGTACGACTTTATGGTCATACTTACAATTTATCTGGCTTGAAGGGCTTAATAAAACTAGCAGTGGAAATCCAAAAATAGCGTAGCAGCCAATCGACATGCCCACAGGCTATCGAGTGGAGAACGAAGTCCTAATCCGTGCAGTCGTCGAAGTACTCTCCTTCTGGTACTTCCTGCTGATAGTACTCCTTCTCAACTGAGCAACATAGGCATAAAGCCATGAGTACATTGATACTCAGCAAGTCATTTGTAACAAATAAATGCAATATAGTATACAAGACTTACCAATGGAGGGCTGAAAGGTTAATTTGCATAAAAGGATATTTTAAGATAAATACGAATAATAGATTGAAGGAGAAATTTAATGGAAAACGATAATTAATAAGTAATCAACGGAATAGAAATAAACCACTTGTGAACCTCCCATCCACAAGCTAAACCAACAGTGAACTACTTGTTCACCTTCCAATCACAAGTTTTCATAAGATCACTACCCCTCGTGTAAAATCACCGAGCATTGTCCATAACCGAGAACGCGGTTATTCAAATAGTTTTACACTCTGCAGAGGTTACACAACTGTACCTACATGATGTGATTAGCCTCGGCCTAAGAAAATCACAACAAGGTCTTTACAAAGTTCAATTCCAACCCAATCTCGCCCACTAGGGTTTCACATCACACCCTCCCCTTGCGCCTCATGAAAATCAGCAACCATGTTCATCACAGTGGTCAGATTGAAATTAAAACATTCCAAATTAATCAGCTAGGTCTATCCCATACTAAACATGTGGTTTGCACGATAAAGTTCAGATCAATAGCACACAAGGTTAAGTCCTTAATGATACTCGAGCGAGTCTAAGACATCCTACGAAGTGAATCTACACTTCCCCCTTTACTGTACGATCACTCACCCAAGTGAAAACCAAGTTTATATAACCACGGCACTGACACACCAATGTCGTGGCATAAATTCTATAACTATGGCACCAACCACAGTTCCATATCTCATTTAGTCAATTTAATCATTCACATGCGATGATAAACCCTTTCGTGAATAAAGCAGGCTAAGCATTCTAATCGTACAACCCATGTGACATCTATCATAGCATCACAAATAAATTCTCCAACCTATGGTGACAATGGCATCATGGTGTACAAAATTATCAAGGGAGGAATTTAATCAAATGGAGTAATAACTACCGAGTATAAGGGTTGTATTAAAATAGCGATGTAGGATAATTTAAAACAAAGTAATTAAATAATAGATTGCAAACTAGGTTCAACATGATCAAATGTTACGACTTGCCTTGGTTATACTCAGTGAGGTACTCGGGGTCTTCTAGCGTCGCTCTTGCTCCTCCGGAATCAAAATCTAACGAGAGAGAAAGCGACTAAAACAACAAAAACACATAAAATAATAAGCAAATAAACTCCAAAAGCCATGAAACTAGAACCAAAAGCTAGAGCTCAATTTGTGATGAATTTAGAAAAAAAGAACGGGGTCAATTGGAGCTAGGATAGAGTAGAACGAGCTCTCGGAGAAATTACCCCAAAGAAAATACTAGAAAATCAAAAATTGCACTGTGATGTGAACCCGATGCACGGAAAAGCAAGTTCACGGTGGGCCTGGTCCACAGAACCATGCTTACGGGCGGCGGTGCTAACGCGGCGGCCTAGGGCTGATGTGGAGGACGTGGTGCTGACACCTAGCTAGGGCTGACGTGGCACTGCGTGGCTTGCTGACATGGCAATGGGGGCGGATTTTTGCTGACGTGGCGTGGCACGTGGCGCTGATGTGGCACTAGGGCTGACATGGCATGACACGTGACTAGGGCTGACATGGCTCGGTTCGGGGACGGCGGCGGTGGCGGCGGAATCGGACGGTTGAGGTGCGGCCACGTGGCACGATCGGCACCGCAGATCTAGATCTGGAGCGACGGTGGGGATTGGGGTGGCGGCCGTTGGATGGGCGACGCGTGGCGGTGCGATTTGCGAAGCGCCGTGGCGCAGATGCGAGGCGGACGCGGGTGGATGCAGCGCAGCTGTAATACCTTAAATGTCGTTTCGGCGTCGGATTTAAATTAATCACAGAGTCGCCCGAGTTTTCGGTAAAGCGCGGGAAGGGAAGAAATAAAATTTTATAGAATAGCATAAAGTGAAAAATATGTGGGAAAGATATTAAAAAACCCTTTTAACGAGTCGGCGGAAGGGTGGGCCTACCACCTTGGGCCAGAAGGCCCAAGGGGTGGCCGAAACCCCTCCCCCTCCTAACCCTAGCCCCTCTAATACCTTGGCCGCACCCCCTCCCCCTTTCCCCTTCCCAGCCGCCACCCCCTCTTCCTCCATGTGCCACCACCCTTTCCCCCCCATTGGTGCAACCCTTGAAGCAAAGAAAAAGAAGGAGAAGAAGGAGAAGGGAAGGAAGAGAAGGAGGAGAGGAGGAGGAGGAAAAGGTGTGATTCCAAGGGCTAGGTAATTTTTTCTCATCCCAAATCCCTCTTAATTTTTCTGTATTAGGGTTCTTAGCCCAAGGATTGGTGGAAATTAGCAATTAGATTATCCATTTAGAGAATCCTGATTGACTGTCTGTAGATCCAATCGCGCGGTGTTACTGTTCGTGCGGTTTAGACCCCGAAGATGATTTTTTCCGAGGATCTCGCCAAAAGGAAAAACGTAGAGCACGACGATATGCATCTACTGTATGTTTTTTAGATTTTTTGGCCACGTAATTTAGGTGTACTAGGGTCTGGAATCTCGCTGTCCGTTAGGGGTACAGACAGGGACAGACCGCTGTTTAGATGGGAGTTAGGGATAGAAGATGAATTTTGTATTTTTGGTCACCATTGAGAAAGTTGTAGGGAATTTAGTAAGCTAGCTGCTGTATAAAAAGCAAAATTTGTAGAGCCCTACTCTGTTGTTGGGAAGCATTTGAACCTGACTGTCCTTACTGATAGAACAAGGGATGTTCTCTGTTTTGAGTATTTAGTTACACCATGCTAAGAACAAAATAAAAATATGTGATCTACTTGAAAAGTGTGGGTAATTAAGTGAGGAATCCAGATATATATCTTTTGCTGAGATTAGTTTTATATTTTTAAAGATAGAAAAATGTTAACAGTGGGAAGATTGTAGAACCGTTATGCGGGGAAGGATGTTGTGGAATTTTGGGGTTTAGCGATATCTTTTCTTCGAGAGTCGTGTTTTTATTGTTGTATTGTGTGCTGAGAGATACCTTTTCGGACAGGCTGTTTTGCTTCTGAACGCACGTAATTTCATCGCTTCGCCGGTAGAGGCAAGTAAACGTAGCAGATATGCTACCGTTTAACCCGTTATTCTTAATATGCGTGATTTTTCGTATTGATAAATGATATTCCATGATTACATGTTTTCTAAGGAAGAATGTGACAGCAAGATATTAATCAATTGACATGTTTGGATGAGTTTTGGTAGTATTGTGGTAATTTGCTTAATGAGCTAATTGTGGTATTTGCAAGTAAATGCATAGTGGTTATGATGATATTTCCTTATTGTTAAATTCATGATAAACATATTGATGCTCTTGAAGTTGGTATTATTGTGGCTTTAGTGGTAGTATTCTTAGTGAATACTTGTGGTCGTGGTGGCACCAATCTTGATGGATATATTGTGGTCTTTGTGGTAGGATACACTATAGATCGATTGATTATGATCTTGGTGAACCGAATATGGATTATGTTGTTGACCTTCATGGTTAAATTTTTGTGGTTTATGATTATCATATCATTCATAACATGTCATGACATTGCATTGTGGATGTCGCCGCTTATAGCCATAGAATCAGACGGTGACAAAGATCGTGCATTGCCATAGCACGATGCACACTTTTACCTTGTTGGGTAAAGGTGCAGTGGAGCATAGCATGCATATGCATTGCATTTGTGGAAAGATTATTTGCATTCTTATGCAATATATTGTGGTGAAGTTATTTTACAAACAACTACAACTTCATAGTTGTAAGGTGGAATTGGCTCATGAGGGCCACTTGTGGTATGAGGAATGTGGCTGTGGTCGTGGATTGGGGTTCACCCCTTGTGGTATGATTGGGGTTGTGATTGTGGTATGAGATTCTTTTCTCTTGTGGTAATTGTTGATAGCAGTTGTGGATGCGAGAAATAATAAAGTTAGTGAGGTAAAACATGCTAATGTTTTATTGTCATTGGTAGTGGTAGTGGTGGATGATATGAAGTAGTTAATCCAGATTTATATGCTAATGTTTTATTACTGTTGGTAGTGAACATGGTTGAGGTTATAATTGTGGTCATTATGGGAAATATTTATTGATGTTTAATATCATTGTAGTTTAATTAGCTTGTTAATGAATGTAGATATACATTGTGGATGTGGACATGTGGATACTTTAATGATGTTGTATATTTGCTTGTAGTCTGAATAGCCTGTTAAACAGTTTGCTTGCTGAGATTTTTATCTCACCCTTGTTTCCCCCCTACAGGTGATTTTTGAGCATTCATGGGATGGGTAGAGCGGCACCGCAATAATGCACTTGGTTCATCAATTCATGTTGTAATAAAGTCGATGGAATTCTAGCCAAATGCTTAGCTATTCGTGGATGATTATTTTATTTAAGAAAGATGAACTTGTGAACAATTCGTTGTTGTTTATGCTTCCGCTTAATGGTTCATGTATAGAAAATATTGTCGGAATAAATTATCTTGAAATTTTGGCTAGCTGTAGAGTGGTTTGGTGGTATTCCAGGGTAATGTGGGTCCTGGGGTGTTACAGCAGCGTGGCGACCAAGGGGCGGAGCGGGGTGCAGGGTCTGGCATCCATGCGGCGGCGCAGCAGCGGCGGGTCTCGACGACGGTGGCAAGACGGAGTCTGGCAGCAGCGGAGGCGGAGTTGCACGGGACGTCGGCGCGAGTGGCGGCAACTTACCAATGGCGAGGACAACGGCGACGGCGCAGAGGAGGGTGAGACAGCGAGGGCGAGCTTCGACGGTGGCGGGACCGACGAGGGGCAGCAGCACACGGCGAGGGCGGAGGCGGAGAAGGCGATGCACGGGAGGGAGAAGGTGACGCACGAGAGGGAGAAGGCGAGGATGGCGGCGGTGTTTTATGGCACGCGAACTGAGAACGAGCTTGGAACAAACCCGACGCGAAATCCGCATCGGAGACAAAGGGCGGGGAGGCGACGCGTGGCGCATCGGACGGCGAAGAGGGAGTTCGGGCGAGGTGCGGAGCTTTCCAGGACGTGGGCGCGGCCGGGATGGCACCGCGTGGCACGGGGGAAATCGGGCGGCGGGGACGGCCGAGCCGAGTTGCGCCAGAGCTGGTACGCGGGAGCAAGTGAGGGGACGACGCGTGGCGCGGCCACGCGGGAGAGGGCCGAGGGATTTGGCCCACGGGGTTTTAGGGGGTTTTCTCCGATTTTCTTTTTTTAAAAAAAATTAAAAAAATTCCCAAAAGCTCTGGAAAATAGCAAATAAATCCCAAAAAATTCACCAAAAATACCAGAAAAATCCTTGAGACCTAAGGAACTCAAATAAAATATTTTCAGCTCATGTTAATATTTATTTTGATCATATTAAATTCTTTTTAATTTCTAAAAATTGAAATTAAGCTTTATTAATTCCAAGAAAATTCCAAAAATTCATTTTTAAGTTAAAGGCTTTAAAAACTCCATAAAAACAGGATGTTACAATCACGAACGAGTCACCGGTTACACCACCTGTTTTGCATTGGTAAGAACTTGTAAGAGCTTGATAAAAGTTTGAGAGATATGTGATTTGTCAAACTCTACCTCCTAATAGTTTATAGGGACTTATATAATTATCGTGTATTTTCTTGTTTTCTACTAACCATGGGAGGTTCAAAATTATATAGTAGAAAATTTTGTGAGACCAACAACGTGTTGGATCGGCTTAATAAGACCCTTACCACCACCAATAATAGAGTTGAGATCGTAGATAAATGTTCACCCCCAGCTACTCGACATGCACTATTTCCTCCAAACTCTTCGTCGAATGAGGATGATGATATCGAATAGAACAACTACATCAGCCACACTAAAGTTTATTACTTCGATCGTCGTCGACTCCCGCAAAATCATCGAGGTATGTGTTGGTTACAAAGAGAGGTACGTGATAATGATGCATTAACTAAAGTCAAGTATGATTTTCCATCATTTGCTGGCAAATTTGATCCTGATACCTATATTGACTGGAAGATAGCATTAGACAAAGAATTTAAATATTATGATTGGTCTGATAGGCAAAAGATTAGAGCTGCCACTAGTGTTTTTTTATTGATGATGCAATACTTTGGTAGAAGTCTATTAGTAGACATGGGAAAGTACCACAAACTTGTAATGCATTGAAAAGTCTTTTGCAAGATGATTTTGTTTCTAAATATCATACTGATTATTTGCTAACTAGATTGCAACGTTTAAAGCAACGAAATAGAACTGTAAGGGAATACTATTATGAATTAAAAACTCGATTGTTGCGTTACGGTTTAAAGGAACATGCTGAAGCTACAGAGAATAGATTCTTAAGTGAGCTTAATAAAGAAATTTAAGACATTCTTATTCACAAAGAATATAATTCTCTCACTCATTTGTTTATACTTGCTTGTAAGGTTGAAAGTCAGATTGAGGAGAAATTGAGAATGCTTAATGACAAGAAACATGAGAACAAACCCTTGTTTGTGCCTTTTTCTGTGACTAACAACTTGCAAGAAGTTGAGAACTATGATGAAGAGAAGGGAATTCATATTGAAGACAAGGACTTGAATGTCCACAATAGGTACTATTGAAAGCAAAAGATGAGGAGATAATCACGGTTGAAGATAGAGTACTTGTTGTCTCTTTGCTTCATCATAAAGATTTGATACCTATAACACCTACATCAACTGAGGAGATCGATAAAGGTAACTATGGTGCTGAATTTAAATATCAAAAGGTGAGTAATTATGAAAATTCATGTGTTCAACTAAAAATTCCATATTCTAAAATTTCTTTGCTCAATTTACATAATGTAGAATTGATTACTCATAAGGAAGTTCTTACTAGACTATCTCCTGAAGATTCTTTATACTATGTCATGTTCGATAATTCTAGAGAGCTATCTAGTGTGATTAAGAATCTTCCTGAAATTTTATATTTAAAATCATTAGCAAGTACTCATGCCTACACATATAAGTTCAATTTGATTGGAGATTATGGTGTAGACAATCAATTTCATGTATATCGAATATACATAACTTGTGATCACATGGATGAATTGAAGCTTGTTATTTTGAATAACAATTCTGGTGTGTTGAATCTTGTTCATTATGAGAGAAAAATAAAAATTAGTGACAATTCAAATCTTATATGTTCATCTCTTATTGAACCATCTAGTATTGATAATCTGAATAATGAAGTTGATGGAAGGAAAAACTTACAAATCTTTTCACTCATGCTAGATGAATGTGCTATTGCTCGATTGAAATCTGATTACTTGGATGAACCTTGTTTGAATCCAAAAGTTGTAGCTTTGCCCATATGTGTTACCGATGCAAGTTTACAATCTCAGAGATTTGAATTGCATAAATTCATCACTTACATTTGCAAAATAAGTTGCAATAATTACTGTGTGAGAAATTTTGATTTGTTCATTAGCTTCCGGGTTACGAATACAATGAGCTTTTATAATCGCTGCTGTTTTATAACATTAATTATGCAACAATAAAGAATTGTTAAAACGGATGACATATACATATACCATGAATACGCCTTGGCTTCTTTATTACCCTATTTTCAGCGTATCAAAAGCCAAGGATGGCTTTGTTTTCAAGAAGGGGAGGATGATGAGGACATGGCCCTGGTGGATACAACCATATTAGCAATGCTTGTTGTTCTAATTACAAGAGTTTCTACGCATCACTTAAATTACCAGGTGAGCTTGTTTTTAGAAATGCCTTTACATCATATGAACTATATGATGCTACCTACTGATGATAATGCATATTTACGCAGCTATACAAGGAGGATTGCATCAACACAACGAGCTCGTAGTTGGGGTCTACCAAAAGGGAAGCAAACCAACATATCAAGACCATGTCGACGTCTTTTCCAACTCTTCCTTATGGTCACCACATAAATTTTGGATCAATTTAAGCAAGAATTCAAGTGAGACACGTTTTGGAATCTAATTCGGCCTCCAAATCAGTTCGGATTCAGCTTGACTGGTCTAACTTCAAACGAGCATAACTTTCACATACGGAGTCCGTTTGAGGTCCATGAGTACTTGATGGAAAGATTTTCTTGTCCTCTTTTTAACAGATCTAGCCTTGCCTACAAATTCCTTGTGTATGACCTGCAATTATCAAAATAAGTTACTACATCATCTGTTTGGGCCAAATCGGGCCTTGTAATATATGGGCCTAAGAGGAGGTGCTACTCCCACTATCTATGGTCGACTACTGTTCACATGAATAGTACAATAGTACCACCCTCTTATTTTTTTAGTTTTGTGTTGCTTCCACTCCCCTATTTAAGAAGGCCGTACTCCTCTAGTTTTCTCGGATTTCGTTTATGTTTAGTTTGCCTTCGTTGCAACTTGTATCTTCAGTTATGTCAGACGACCACCTATCAAGATCCTTATTCGGAATCCCACCATATTGAGTATTTTAATCCTATTTGCAATTTGAGATTGCTTGTTATCTTGTTCTTGCGTGTTCTTCGGTTGCATGCAGGAATAGACCTTCGTGGTCAGGTCAACCGCATTCTTAGCATGGTTGATAACGACTCGGAGTTTAGTTTAGCGATTGCTTGGCATTCTGGTCATGACCGTTTAGTAGCCGCATTATCAAAGTCGTTCTCCTCCAAATCGAAGTTATCATCCTATTGGAAGATCGGGACCCCGTCGCCTCATCACATTCGCCCAGATGTGTAAGTAAGTTGGGGTGTTTGGGGGTATAAAATAATGATTCTTACAAAAATACACAACCATTTCCATTTATAACTTCCCAAATTTGCTCTTTGTAATTGTATGTGAGGGTCGGGGTATTTTATCAACCCCGGGTATCTAAGCAGTGCTAAGCTATACGTATACGTGTACTTTATTTTTGAAAGGTTTTCATTATAATTTTTCTTAGGAAGATAAACAAGGTTCACTGTTTAATTTGCCAAGAAGGTATAATATTAACACTTAATTAAAAGGCAACTAACTAGGATATTAAAACAAACATAGAGTTACCCATAAAATAATAGCATGCAGTTTAATTATTTAAATGCAAATAATTTGCTGAAATAGGAGGTTCAAAATGATCAAAATATCGACTCATCTGGGTCACAATTGCCTTGGTCCCGCTGGTCTTAGCTTGCTTTTACCTCGGACTCCTTTTCTTGAGCTTCGTACACTAATTTTTCGACGAACAAGAAATAAAAAGAATCAATACAACCAAATAAATTCTCACCAAAATTCAAACAAGCTCAAAAATTCACGATTTTGGTTCCATTGGATAGAGGATAAATTTAGACGAATTTAGCAATTATTTCACTTTATTTGGAGTTAGGATGAATTAGTTATGATTATTTGAAGTTTTCAGCCCAAATAAAATCAGAAACCATTAATTTAATTCGAGGAGAGAGAATGTGCACATGACTGACAGGTGGGGCCCGTTGGTTTTATTATTTTTCTTTTCCTCTCTCTGATAGGTGGGACCCACTGGGTTTATTAATTTCTTATCTTCCCAGACACTAACACGTGGGACCCACTGCGGGTTATTTATTTTCTCGGTTTCATTGACAGGTGGAGCCCACAAGGGTTACTATTTTCTGAGCCACTAACACCTAGGACCTATGGACATTTAATTAAGAAGGGGCCCACATGTCTATGACTAATTAAAACTAACATACGTCATTAACTTAATTAATCTCGGCCTTAATCATATAACAAGATGAACAGTGCATCGTCTTCCTCCCGACGACCGCAAAGCTCGCCGCCAGCAGTAGGGGTGGCGGTCGGACATGAGCATTAGTAAAATGGGTTGCTTGCATCCGCACCCACCTTTGGGCGAGGTCTCGCCGGCCAATTTGGCCGGAGCGATGGCCGGCGGTGAGCTCGGGTTGTGACGGAATAGGACAATAGTGTATACGGTGATTCATGGCATAGGAGCTCAATTGCTTGCTACTGGAGCATCTAAGAGGTGTCACGAGGGAGGGCTGAGGTGGTCGGTCGACATGAGACGGTGGTGGTCCGAGGGGAGCTCACGGCGAGGGGGCAACTCGCATAGCGGGAGCTTAGGCTGATGGTCAGGATGGCTTCACCAAGCTCCAGAGACACTTTTGATGAATGGAATCAGCCTGAGGTGGCTGCAATCGACGGTGAGCCCTTTGGCCGGATTTGGGGAAGAAAGGATCACCGGCGAGCTACGGGGCATGGGGTAGCAATTGCGTTCAATGGAAGGGGGAGAGGGATGCGGGGGAGTGATCGGCGACCTCAATTGGCTTTTATAGGGGGCGGAGTGAGCTGGCCGCATGGAGAATGTTGGGAGCGGCCATGGCGGTGACTTGGGCGGAGGAGTGGCCATAGGGCAACTAATCCCAAATTTTGTTTTGCGAAGAGACGGCAGCAGGTGAGCTTACAATGGCTGGCAAGTGCGTGGGCAAGGGCATCACGGCAACATGGGGTGCTGTCGAGGATGGGGAGGCAGGGAGGGGTACCATGGCAAGCAAGTGGTAGCATGGGCTGGGGTGCAGGCCGGCAATCGGTGGTCCGAAGGGAGAGCGAGGGTGGGGGCCGCTGCTCGCAGGAATCTAGGGGAGGAAGGCATGGGTCGGGCTGGGCCATAGGCGCGAGCGAGTGAGCAGAGGGAGAAGGGAGCGAAGGGAGAAAGGAGAAGGGGGTGCAAAGCCGTGGGTCGGGCTGGGCCAGGTCGAAGCCTCTCCCCTTCTCTTTTTTTTATTTTGATTTTCATTTCTATTTTGGATTCTATTTGTATTTTTGAGGCACATGTGTGTATATATTTTATACATAAAATTTCATGCATAAAATCCAAGATACCCTTTCAGTATTTTTACTTTACTTTTTTATATTTTCTATATTTTGCATGCCTCCACTTTAAACTTTATTGATAATTTACTTTTGGGAATTTTGGGCAAATTTTGGACAATCTTTTCATATATGCATTTTGATTTACAATTTTCTTCTATTTAATATATCTTTTCTTTTTGGTGTTCCTTGTTTATTTTATATTTTATCCTTATATTATTTCTTATGTTTCTGGAATTTTAATCAAAAACCAAAGAAATTCAGAAAATTAAAATAACAGAAAATACCAAGAATTCAAAATATTCACAAATTATGCATTTTCCAGAATTCAAATTTCCAGGACTTGTCAGCTAGCTCCCAAGCCTTGAGTAAATAAATATTTTCTTCAGGCTTCTTGTCTTGAAACAAGTTTCAAGAAAAAAAAATATTTTCCCTCCTTAATCATATCGATCATTAAATATAGAGTTTAGGGTTTTGACATGCCCTATCCAAATGGGACATGATCGTGTTTTATGGTAGAAAGTGGGGAAGCAGCTAAGGTAAAGGATATAGGCTGGGTTCTTTCGGGTTTAAAGTTAGCTTATGCTTATATTATCTACAGTAACTAGCTTTTAAACGGTGTATTTTTTAAGATGGGTTAATAGAAAAATTGAGTAAAAAGTGTATTGAATTCAGTTGTACCGGTCAAAATCTCATGCGATTATTTTCCTCTACATATTGTCTCTTGCAAATAGCCAGAATTCAAATATTTCGCAACTTTTTTCACCATCTGTTCCGCAACTTTCACCCCGAGTCTTTCGTCTGCCTTGAAACCAACTTTCTCTTCTTCCATCCTTCTCAAGTTCTTCAATTTCATCCATTCTTTTCAAGGAGCAAATTCAACTGCTCGAGGATGAGGGCTTCATTCCGGCCAAGGCATGGGTTGGGTGGAATTTGGCTAGTGATGATACCGAACCAATCCCTAATCTAGGTTAAATCCCTCTATCTAGATCCTTTGTTTACTTGGGTTTCTATTTTCCCAAAAGTGATTTCTTAGCCAATATTCTTGAACACTATAAACTGGAATTGGTCTATCGAGGTCCAAATTCCATCTTGATTCTTAGTGTCTTCACACATTTATTTGAACCTTTTTTGCGCACTCCTCCTTCAGTTCACCTTTTCCACCATTTCTATCAGGATACTCCTAATAATAGAAGTCAGGTATACTACTCTCCCCATTTGATTTTATTTTTCTAAGCAGTAGATCCGTTTACTTAGAATTTTGTTGCTTTGTTTCAGTGTTACTAGGTGCCCAAGTTTTGGATAGGGCATTGAAAATTCTGAAAGATGACAAGGATAATTCAAAATCAATCCCACTTGAGAGGCAACTAGTAAGCCTCATTGGGGCTCCAATAGCTGTTCAGAGTGAACGAATAATGGTAAAATAATCTTTAATCTGCAAAGCTATTTGAGATTAATATTATTGTTTATTTATTTTTATTCTTTCCAGATTCTTAGCCAAAAATGACCTGCTGACCAGATTGGTTCAAGCAATTAAGTTCCTACTGCAAAAAAACGGCGAAGGACACTAGTGCAAGGCCTTCAAAGACAATGATCGGGAAGCCTACGACTAGGAGCAATGTTGCAGCAGCAGCCCCGACCAGTACTCATACTTCTTTGGTATCGGCCATTCAGTCTAAGCATACACATGATAGATCGCAGGCACACGAAAAATTGGCCAAGGCTGCTATGGTCACCGGGTATGAAAAAGAATCTTTGGGCTCTTCACAAAGATCCATTTCAACATATCCCTCCTCTCACAATTGTCCAAGGAGAGGCCGAAGAATTTGTAGATGAAGAAACTCCTCTACTAAGATTGGAGAGGCCTAGATTAGCAAAGTCTACTTTCGAGGTCTCTTATAATAGGAAAGGCAGTGGTAGATTCACTTTCCATGCTACCAACACTTCATTATTGGAGGAGGTACAGGTCTCTATTTTAGGTAAACAAAATTTCTCTTCTCCCTTTTTTTATGTATGATTTAGGCAAGATTTTCACTTTCGTCCATAACAATTCTCTAACCACTTCTGCCCCTGAAACTGTGACACAAGAGGAGAAGGTAACCATTAGGAATCGTTGCCATCTAAACAATTGGTCAAGGAAACTCCGATTGTAGAAGTGTCAATGATTGAGACAGTGGTTGGGGAGGCTCCCACCATAGTAGAAGAAATAGCAATTAAAAAGGTGGTCGCGAAGGCTCTGTTCACCATAGAAAAAGGCAACTACTAAGGAGGTGGTCGGGGAGGCTTCGAGCAGAATAGAAGAAACAACTGTTGAAGAGGTTGCCAGGGAGGCTCCAATCACCATAGAAGAAACAACGATCGAGAAGGTGGTCGAAATTCCCACCGAACTTTAAGATCAAGGCTCTGAGCCTATTATCCTGGTAAGTTCTCTATCATTGTATAAGAGGATTCGTAGATTTTTCACTCTGTAAGGATGTAGGCTGATTCAGATACTATCCTGACCAGTGTTGAGTATAGTAATTTTAGAGAAGAACTTCTAAATTTTTGCAATAAGGTAAAATCTCTTTCCTATTATTTTTTTACTTTGAACAAGGAAATGAAATTTTAATTACATTATTAAAAACATGCAGAATACAAGTCAACTGCTTGCCAAGATAGATACATTCATGGAAAACAACAAGGCTAAGGAACTAGAAATTGGAAAGTTTAAAAGGTAAATGCTGCAACTTAGCAAATAATTAACGATGTTTCCTTCTATTTCCTTAGCTTCTTTTATCTTTGAGAGTACTCCAAGAGGCAAAAGTATTCTCTGTTCAAAAGACCAATGAGTTTGAATATAAATTGCTATCTGCTGAAAACAAGATTAAGGAACTAGAGTTCAAACTTGTGGAAAAGTCTGAAGTCTAACAGATATTGAACAAGAACGTTTACGCCTCCAAAATAAAAATGTGAAGGTTTATGATGATTGGACAGTAAAAACTGAAGAATGCATCAAACTTGAAGGAAAATGCAATGATCTCTTTGCCAAGCATTGAGAAGAACTAACAGGTAATGTGAAGGTTTATGATGATTGTGATGGAGATATGCTCTAGAGATAATCATAGAGATGATTCTGTTTATTATGTTCATGAATTATTGGATAATTTATCTTGTTCCTTGAATAACATCGTCAATATTTATTATCAAGTGTGTGACTTGATTGTGAAACTCTATATTGCTGCGATGATTATTCTTAGATGATCCCTAGTCAAACATATGAGGACACATATTAATAGACTAGCATATGTATTGGTTGATGACCATGTTTCACGGGTCATAGATATAAAGATATTAAACCAATAATATGGACACATGTTAGCAAACATGGGGTTGGATCGACCCACCATGAAACACTGCGAGAATGTTGCATTCTTACCGTCATCAGTTGGTTTCATTCACAAAGCGTATGCTATGTCCTTAAGACTTGAGATCGTTGCACGTACTCAAGATGCATAATGACTGACTTAGGGGTTGCCAAACACTACTCCGTAACTGGGTAGTCATAAAGGTAGCTTTCGGGTTTTGTTATGATGCATGCATTGAGGCATGGTCGATCAAGATAGGATTTGCCCCTCCAAGCAACAGGAGAGATATCTCTAGGCCTCTCGAGTGATTAGATTCCAGAAATGCATGGCCATGCTATTCACGGTTAAAGAGTTAACCGTAATCGGGAATTCAAGTCACATAATCGAGAAAGAGTGGTTGAGCTAACCAAACAAGGATGACACGTACTCGCCTTGAGTTTAACCGATATCGTGAGGCAAAGGGAAATGCATAAGTTTTGTTGAGGTTCGTCCGATATGATCTTTGCATATACTTAGGAGTCGGTATGTCTTGCTAAGGGGCCGCTGCCGATTAATGGACGAGTAGGAGTACTCGGGCTATGTCTAAGTGTATGTGAACCTATAGGGTCGCACACTTAAAGGGCTGGGACTTAATTCAGATAGTGATCCTAATTCTTATGAGCCATGAGTTCCTAATGGGCCTCCAGTTCGAGACCCATTATGATAGATGCCTATAAATAGAGGGGAGGTGGCATAGGGTTTGGAAAGAGAATTTCGGAATTCCCGAAACCCTAGTTGCCACACCATCCCCATCTAATACGCGCGCGCGGCGCTAGCACTCCGGCGCGTGGTGTTCTGCCTCAAATGCGTGTGGATACCTTGGAGGTGTTGATGCGGCTTCAACACTAGGACGATCCGCAACTTGTGACGAACGCAAGGACTTAAAGGAGGAGACGTTCTGCAAGAACGACTACAACTGCATCAACGCGCTACATCGACTCTACTTCCGCTACGAGTCTGCGCGTCTAGAGGTAATCCCGTGATCTATTACTAGAGGAGGTCCCTTTTACGCGGTAGAATTTTTGAAATTATGCTTGCATAGCCTACCCGTAGATCTACAGATTGGACAGTAAAAACTGAAGAATGCATCAAACTTCAAGGAAAATGCAATGATCTCTTTGCCAAGCATTAAGAAGAACTAACAGGTAATATCTATTTAGATGTTTATCTTATTGTAATACAAATAGGACATTCCTATTAATTTATTTTTTTATTTCTAGATCTTTGGGAAAAATCAAAGGTCTAAGAACTGCTATTAATCAAGAAAAATGAAGAAAAAAGGTATAGATACAATGCGACTAACTCTCCGATCACTTGTCGAAAATATTGAAAAAGAGATGAAAGCACTAATGGCACAGATAGAGAATAGTACATGTCAGACTGAGAAAATTAATCTTAAATCCTATGTGTTTACCGTGCTAGTCTCATGATCAGTAGTTAGCACACATATGTATATCATTGTATCACATCCATACACGGTTAAATAGAACAGAGTAGCACATAATAATAAGTCTATCAGATTGAATTTTACACAAAAGGAGTCGACTGACTAAAAGTTTAGATAGAGTACCTGTAGTGGAAATAAACGGTGAATGAAGGATAACAGCCAAGTGATTTGCCTCAGTCCCACAGACAACCTACTGAGGTGAACACCTAGTAATCGGCGTTGTCATCACAAAATCTCACGGCATAAAAGTAGCCAACCGAGCGATCTTCTTTCTCTTGATCTGATAGTGTTCAACAAACAACCATGAGTATAAACTGTACTCGCAAGACTTCCATCAAATATTTTGAGCTATATATTTGGCTTTGTCAAATGAATGCTATTTTATCTTGGTTTCTTGCTCAAAGAAAATTTTGCATTTTCAATACAATAGTAGATTGTAAAAGGCATTGTAAAGCAATAAGTAGATATGGCACTGCAAAGCAGAGGCGGTCCGCTGTCTCCCAAACAGCAGAACCAAAGAGCAAATGGCACAAAAACAAATTCAAATTTCAACACGGAAGCACAAGCAAAATCAAATATTCATCATAAACATAAGGTAACTTTCATGTGGTCTCATGGTATGGATACTTGATGATGTAGCCATATTTTCTGCCGTCAAGTACTCATGTAAGTCATGCATCGAAAGGCGTTGACAATGGAGTGGAAAGGCGTTGACAATGGAGTAGTATACCGTACAGCAGGTGATACAAATTTCGACTGAAATAAAATGCAGGGCAGCTTGGGGCAGAAGAATAATCTAAGCCCGTGTAGAGTAACGTGGGGGAACCATACAAATCAACTACCCCCCAAAACAGGGGAGTAAGATCCAAGCAAACCAGCTACGTACCTATC
This sequence comes from Melocanna baccifera, assembly GCA_036346265.1. Taxonomy (NCBI): domain Eukaryota; kingdom Viridiplantae; phylum Streptophyta; class Magnoliopsida; order Poales; family Poaceae; genus Melocanna; species Melocanna baccifera. The sequence continues at coordinate 5,501,470 of CM070696.1, read as the reverse complement.
AGAATTAGGGAACGAGGTCACATCAGCTACCTGTCACAGAACAAACACTGCAGCGGAGGCGACGGCATGGCGATTTGGCCGTAAGATCGCGTCTTCTCAAATCTTAACGCACTGATCAAATCTCAGTTTTACACCTCCCGTGCATTCCGATCCTTTGATGCTCCCATGTCTTACACCTCAAAACACCATGCAAACGGTAACCAAAAATTTCAACAAAATTTGGTTAGATAGGCTATGAGATGACAAGCATCCCACAAAAATTAATAGAACTCGGTAAAGACAAAATTCAGTAATAATAATTTGCTCTTTATTTTGCTCCTTTTGATTCTAATTTCCATTCCAACAGAATTTTTCTTTTTTTTTTAGTATACATGTGTAAATCAAATTTAGATAGCAATAAGCCCATCTGACCCCCCTAAATTATTGTGAAAGTCTATGTTTCAATCTCCAACTGTAAAACCAGATGTTTGACCATATCAAGTATCAATACTTGTTACTTTACACCCTAAAGCTGATTGAAGACGGTTTTAGCTGATGTGGCACCTACTTACCACCTACGCAGTCAAGCATACGTACATGTAAGTGTTGAATCACCTCTAGTCAGCCATACAAACATCTAACGAATAGAACAAATACCACCGTAGTTGGCTCACATGTCATCCTTTAAACCTATCTTCCTCCTCCTCTCTTTTTGAACCAAAGGCAGGAGCTCTACCATTCATTCAAAGAAGGAAAGAAAACAAACATCGCCCCCGAAGGGGATACACCACAGTCAAGGAAGAGTCCTCACTGTATACACCTAGGAAAGCACCACTTACACCAGGCTAGAGGCAAACAACAAAACTAACATCACACCAAAACAATGATCGCTCTCTTGCGCAACACCAAAAACCACTAGCTACAAGAACACCAATGCACGAAACTGAAGAACCACATGACATTAAAAGGGCTAGAAGTGTAGCCACAAGAACTCCAGACGACATCCACCATGGCAACATGGAACACCAATGCCAAACACAATCTTTAGTCATGCCCACCTGTAGGATCGGAAATGGCAACAGAGGGGGGGGTGAATGGTGCCTTTAGAAAAATTACCCCGAGTATCCACAATACTTCTCTTCCAATAACTATAAAAGTTATGAAGCAAGAAGATTAGAGCTCACACAAACTAAAAAGAGACCACTCAACAGAGAGTAAAAACAATTTCAGCAAGCAATAGGATATGATAAACTTTCCCTTAAAAGAGAAAACCAAAAGCTGCAACAGACACTTGCACAAATCAGATTAAGCCTGAGAAAACAAATCCCAACTCTAATGACTTGAAAGCTTGAAAGAGAACAAATGCGAACTATGACTAACTAAGAAGACAGCCTGCTGGTCGAAATAGAGATTCGCTTTTCAAAAAGATGCAAAACAAAGTAACTCACAGAAAATTAATTTTGAACTACGTGCAACAGAGAAAAAGATTGGGACGCATGCAGTACTAAAAAATTCAGCATAAATCAGAGATTAACCAGTAAAAATTTCAGCTGAAAATAACATCTTTTTAACTGCATGCAAAATGCTTGAAAAACAAAAAAGGAAAACAAAGGGAATGCACTAAGGGATGTAATGCCTACAGACCTCACTTTGCACTAAACCAAATAGCCAAGAGAGAGAGCACGTGTAGCAACCGAGAGAATCTGCTCCTAGCTAACAAAAAGTACTGAATGCCTGCTGCACCAAAACCGAAAAGAGGAGACAGCTATTTGCTGCTGGCCGAGACAAAGAAAAGACAGGATGCTGAACACTGCAGATCAAAGCAGCACCAAAACATGGACTGCAGAACACAGAAAATACAGCAAGAAGGCACCTGCAAACAGCCGAAACCTGATAAAAACTGCACCCTGTTGCTGTGTCTAACAGGAAGGATAGTTCGGCAGTAACTTGAAAAGCAAAGATTAAAGACCTGCTGTTGCTTCATGAAAACTGGAACCAACTTAGCCGAACAGCAGTAACAAAACAGAAGAGGGACTAGACTTGGAACCGAAAGAACACAGGAGAATAGAGTCGAATCTTACTGCCTAGGAGAAGGTGCTACTGCTGTCCAATACTAAGGATTGCACACACGCACTTGCTGAAAACTAGTAGATCGACAACAAAGACTATTACTTGCGGCAAGAAGAAGAAGTGCATAAGTTTTAACAGAAAGCAGCAAGGATAAATTTAAGAACACACATATGCTCTTGAGATACTTCCGGATCAAAACAGGGAAATATAAATATATATATAAAGAGAGAGAGTACCTAGAACAAGAACATTAATTAAGAAAATAGCACAAGATATAAAACAAGTATGTTCATATTGAGACGAAGAGCGATGAATGATACAACATATGAATGTTTACATCACTCTTCCATGTCTCATCCAAGAACACACACAAGGAGAGAATAGAACCCTAGAACTTGCAAAAAATATTTCTCTCCCAAGAGCACAAGCATTAGGAAACCCTAATACTCATACCCATTTCTCTTTCTCTCTCTCTCAAGGTGCACTTCTCCACCTAGAGAGCACATCTATTTATAGCCTCCACTAATGGGTCTAGAATCCTACTTTACCCATTAGGTCACACCACTCTCCACTAATGGGTTTATACTCAATTTTACCCATTAGGTTACAACTCCTCTCCACTAATGGGTTTACACTCAATTATACCTATTAGGTTACAACACCTCTCCACTAATGGATCATTCCATATAAAATCCGCTTCCGATTGTGCAGCTTTGCGTATTTTCCAAAACGCCCCTCCTGCACCTTCCTGGAAGCTTCTCGTCTCTTGCTGCACACGCCTCGCAGCCACTTCGAGTCCACGTCGTCTTCGACACAACCCGACTGTTCTGACCTCAGCGCCACCTGCGCCTAGTCCAGTCCTTCATGTCTTGCCACGACTCCACTCGACGTCCTGCAGTCACACAGACAAGAAAATATATTTCATAGCACCGCACCAGATGATTTAAATAAATATCCGCGTCAGTAACTATCATAATAATGCCCGGAACAAACTCAGACTTTATAGGACACGAGTCAATTATTCATCACACAACTGGGGCTACCACCACATGGTCTCTCAATCTCCCCCTTGATGAGTATATTGACAAACTCCGAAAAAGCATATATAAAGTTGAGTTTAAGAGTCAAATATGGTCTAAAAGAAAATCAAGGTAACTAAGACCATATCGACAAAAGAGAAAACTGGAGCAAAAACTGAAAGAGCAAATTTTTCTGCAAAGCTCCAGAAGGCTTTTTCTCCAAAACTTCTCCCCCTTTTGGCAATAAAATCATCAAAAAGCACGAGAGAATGAAATGACTTGTGTGTTCTTTATTTTAAACATTTGGAGCCATGAAGATTATCCATAATGATTTTGCGAATATTACACCAAGCCATAATTCATAAGAATGCTATCAAGATCATGACAATTTATGTATAGAAAAGCTAAACCGAATAAGTCATAATCTGAAAATTGATTCAATTTCTTAGCATGTCAAGTCAAACATGATTGTAGTCTAGCTAAAGGTATCCAAGGATGATGCAAGCCATGTCAAATAGTGTGGGACCCGGAGTAGAAACTCCCAGACCCCCTGTGTATTACTGTACTAGTCCCAGAGATCAATGCTAGTACACACAGTTCAAACAGAAAAGATGATACATTGCCAACAACGCTTTATTTCAATAATCGAGAATATAGGCCTCGAAACCTTTATTACAAATGAGGTTTTAAGACCTCACACCAAACAGAAAATTACAGCGGAAGCAAAAAGAAACTAAAGCAAGACCCCATCAATACGCCACAGGCAATTGACTGGGGGAAACGCAACCTAGTTCTCCGGAAAGCCTTCGACGAATCCATCCACGAAGTAGTCATAGTCCACCTCTTGAGCTTCGACCTCCTCTGAGATTTATTTTTAAGTGTAGCATGTGAGTACATGAATGTACTCATAAGTCTTGGGAAAGATGCATAGATGCAAGGTTTAACAAAGGAAGGTCATATGGTTCTTTGCGAAAATCAGCATTTTATTTCAAATACCAATATATAATTTCAAAAGCAATTTGTTAAACATCTCGTTATCAATAATTAAAATTAGATAAATAATCTTAGTGAAGGTTAAACCACCAACACTAATATCTCGGAGCTATCTCGCCAACTTTTTCCAAAACCTCGAGTTAAATCCACAGGCTGGTTACACCACCGTCTAAAGATCACGAGAGTTCCATCCACTCCCGAGTTTTTTTCCAAATCATTTTATTTTGAAAACAAAATCAAACTTTCTACCATGTGAATGCATTCTTTGCCGCCCTTGACCGTGGGCACGGCTATTCGAATAGTTTTTACTCTGCAGAGGTTGTACACTTTACCCACAAGAGATAAATTATTTTAATAGTCAACACGCTTCCTTTGGCATGAGACCCGGATAAATTATCACAAAGCCTTTCGCCTACTCGGTATAGTTTAAATACCACCCGCTAAGGTTTCACCACAACTCGAATCCACGAGTTGGAGCCCCTCTTGCGCCATGTGAGTCTGATGAACCCTGTTCCTCACTATGAGTAACAGTATATACCGGCACCCAATACACCACTGGTGATATCTAAGCTAAACTTTTATAGGTTAGTTAGCTAGGTCGTACCCATATAGACTTGTGGTTGTACTGTTTTGCTCAGTTTGGACAAACACAAGCGTCGGTCCTTAATCGACTGTGGTGGCTCATTCACAAACCCAACAATTCTCGTGCTAATCGCACTCACCAAACCTTCCATCCACCCTTGTCAACTTTTCCTTTGAATTTTATTTTTATTTTCAAATTAACAGTGGTAACATCCATTACCACTTTTCAAACAAAATATTTAACAATGGTAACATCCATTACCAATGTTCAAACAAATCATTCATCAAAACATTTGATAAACATGCTACTCATTTGAACATTATTACATTGATTTGCTACGCTAAGCATTTGCTAGTATTTTAAACATTCAACCAATATAATGCTAACTCATTATTGAGTCAAAGGGATATCCTAAGTTGACAATGGTACAAGGTAAACAATTTTCAATGGAAGGTATAACAAATTGGGTCTTTAACTAAATTTTCTAAATCAAATTATCACTTGATATAACATAAGCATGCATTAATTTAAAATAACTACCTAAACATTTTTCCAAATCATTTGAACAAGTTGATCAAAGGAAACTTGCAAAACATGGGAGCAAAATGTTCAAAGGAGACTTGCCTTCTTGCGCGCTATATGATCCCTCTTGCCGCGTCTCGACAAACTCTTCGGCGACGTCGGGTTCTACGCGTGAAACAACAAAATAAACAAATAAATAAATACAAATAAAATCACAAAAATATAAAATATATACTGCAACTTAGATTATGAGTTTAGACAAATTTAGAAATTTGAATCACTGGATTCGGAGTTCGGACGACGGAGAACGAGCGGTTGGAAGTTTGAATGGATTGGAAATTCCAGAAAATGCAAAACCGAGAGAATATTCTCTGGAATCTTATTTTTGGCTGATTTTTGGATATTTTCGAGTGTATGACGAGTGGGGTCCGGTTGTCATTGACACACCATGGCCAAGGCTAACCGAAAAAAATAATGTGCCTTGCCCAGGATTCGAACCCACCACCTCCAACATGCACGCTCTAGCTTGCCTCCACTAACCAAGTGAGAATTTGTTCTTTCATGACAAGGAAGTATCAACAAGACAAAATAAACAAGGAGGAGAATGATTAGATGGAAAAAAATTACAAAGAAGACACACGGGGAGGCACGGCCGGTGAACTCGCCGGCGACCGGCGGCCGGAGGCGGGGCGGCGAGCGGCGGCGGGAGAGGTGAGAGCCGGGAGCCGGCCGAAAATGAGGAGGAAAAGGAATAGAATGGTGAGGGAAGGCCAATTTATAGAAAGATAAGGGAGGGGAAGGGATTTCGGTTTTGAGAAGGTTAAAGGACGGGAAACGGCCGGGAGATTGATGAGGGTGATTAGGGCGTCCGTTTCCATGTTTTAATCGGGAGTTAAGAGGGAGAAACGGCGGAGTTTCAAAAGCTTCATTCGGCTCTAATGGTGGAGGAGAGAGAGAGTGGGAGGAGGAAGAAGGAGAGGTTGAAGAAACATATGACATGTGGGGTCCATGTGTAATAGAGAGAGGGAGGAAGTGAAGGGGTACGGGCCGTCGGATTTGAGACACGTGGCAAGTGAATAGATCAAAGCCTTTGGATGAATGTGAAGGGGTAAGTGACTTTGTATGGCTAGGATTAAAGCGTGGAGAGAGATTGATTTAATCTGAGAGCGACACGTGGCGGCTAGGAATAATTTGATTTTTATTTTCGGAATAAATTTCAGCAAATACTAGAAACTTTATAAATACTTAGAAAAATAATATTTAATGTCTAAAAATTTCAGAAAAACATAAAATATTCCTGGAAACATTTTAGACTTAGTAAAAATATTTTTAATTTCAGATTTGCATTTAATAATTTTATAAAATACTTTTTAACTTTTGAAATTGATTTTTAATTCGAGAAAATTCTCAAAAATTAATTAATAATTTAGGGAAGGCTAAGAAAAATAAAATAAACTCTTTTTAGCTTTAATAAAATATTTAAAATACATTTTCTTGCTTTAAATTTTTAAATAAAATCCAGATAAATCCAACTAGGCTCCAGAAAATCCAAATAAACTCCAAATATTTTTAAATAATTATTTTGGAATTAGTTTTGAAGAAAGCAAATTTTTGGGATGTTACAAATAGTCTAAGTGAAATCAAGAAGCTAATATTGAGCCGGTTTAGAGTGCTACAAGTTCATTTTTTTTAGTACTTGGTCTTTTTGTGAATAAGCAAATTTAGCACATTTGACTATTTCTTAAAATTATTTTTGGCTTTATCTTAGCAAAGCGAGTCCTGGACTAGGAGCCATCCACAACTGCCTCCTAAGCTTCAACCATTTTCATATTTCTTAGCCATGTGCTAGATCTCAAGCCTTATGCGATCACTCCAAGCGAGAAGCTTAAGGAAATGATCTTGGTCAACCAAAACTCCCCCTGAGTTCATGCCTAGTGCAATGGCAAGCCGTCTCATGAGAATGAATTGGTGAGATCAGTTTTTTCGCACAAAAAGATATCACTTTGCTTTTGTTTCATTTAGCTCATAGACCAAGGAGTTAATGATAATTCATACTTCATAAAAGAACTAACATAGCGCAATCTAAAGCTCAAAAGAGATTCAAGACACAACTCAGCCTATTTGACATGGCATGAATCATAAATGGAGAACTTAAGATAGACTATTCTCAAGAGTTAATCATGACAAGATTTAATTCAAGTTAAGCATTTTTAATGAACTTATCATGGCAAAGACTAGACTACACATATAGAATCATGATAAATCTAGCAATTAAGCACAGATCATGGTAAGATGTAATTCATTGTAAATAAATCATAATTGGATACTAATCAAGGCTCCATGTAGTTATAATACAATGCAAACTGAAATGCAATAAAATCCAGCTCCCCCTCAACATGAGATGTACTTTCAGTTTAAGTTGAGTTATGTCAAAATTAATATCTAGAAGCTCCCAAATGAACTCCCCCTGAACCAAAGCAATAAAACGAGAAGCTGGTAAAGAAAATCCAATTGGGTAGTTCTTAAAGCATAGTTAAGATGTAGAGGATAATATGGCTCAGACTGACTCTCATCTACCCCATGAGACTCTAGGACTATCAGCTCGTCTTCTAACACACTAGGGAGTAAACACGTTCCCTGTCTACCCAAGGATGGCCCAACCCTCTCTAGACCCAGAAGAAGTGAGTGAACTCAACCTAGTGAGAAGAGAGACAGCTAATAAGCAGCATCCTAGCGTCACAAGATGAGAGCAGATGTCTAAGCACCTAGACAAGAAGATCACTCTAAACTATGCTAGAAGGACTAACCCCGAATGCACCATTATGCAATGCAATGAAGAAGGACAGAAACAGTAAATATGATAATGCATAAAACACAAGGCTCCCCCTCACAACAGTCCATAAGGACAAACCACCCCAAGCTCTCCCCGCAGAGCTGAAAACCTAGAGCTATCCAATGGCTTGGTAAAGATATCAGCCAACTGGTGGTCACTCTCCACAAACTGGAGCACTATGTCACCCTTCTCCACATGGTCTCTAAGAAAGTGAAACCTGATATCGATGTGCTTGGTCGAGAGTGCTGCTGGGTTCTTAGCAATGTTAATAGCGAAGTGTTATCACAAAAGAGTGGAACAACGCCGATAACTAACCCAAAGTCCCGCAGGTCGAAGCCATCAAAGCACTGGCTGCGAGAATCGGCGGCGACTACGCACTCGACCTCTGCGGTGGGTCATGCAACACTTGATCGCTTCCTCGAAGACCAGAAACAAGAGAAGTGCCAATAAATTGGCAAGTGCTGAAGTGCTCTTCCTATCTATCCTCTGACCAATAAGTGCGCATCCGAGAAGGCTCTCAAGGAAAGACAGGATGAGGAGTACCAGATACCATAGTCAATGGTAGCTCGAAGGTACCGGAAAATGCGTTTCACCGCTTGACGGTGAGATACGCGAGGAGAAGCCTGAAATCGAGCACACAGACACACAGAGAAGTGTATGTCCGGTCTCGAGGCAGTGAGGTACAAGAGGGAACCGATCATGCTTCTGAACTCCTTCTGATCAACTGGCTCGCCATCCTCATCTGGATCAAGTGAAGTCGTTGTCGCCATCGGAGTAGATACTGGCTTGCCATCACTCATGTCAAACCGCTTCAGGAGGTCTCGAGTGTACTTGCCCTGATGCAAGAAGGTACCCTCTCGAGTCTGCTTGATCTGGAAGCCAAGAAAGAAACTCAACTCGCCCATTATGCTCATCTCAAACTCCGAGCTCATGACATCGGAAAACTGAGAAACGAGAGCATGTGAGGAGCCGCCAAAAATGATGTCATCCACATAAATCTGGACGAGCAGAAGATCAGTGCCATGCCGGCGAATGAACAAGGTCTTGTCTACTTTACCCATCTCAAAACCATGACTCAACAGGTAGGACTTAAGCCTCTCATACCAAGCTCTTGGGGCCTGCTTAAGTCCATACAACGCTTTGGAAAGTTTGTAGACATGGTTAGGGTATTTGGAGTTTTCGAAACCAGGAGGCTGTCGGACGTAGACCTCTTCCTCAATAAAGCCATTGAGAAAGGCACTCTTAACGTCCATCTGTAAAGCTTGAAACCCTTAGAAGTGCAAAGGCAAGCGAGATTCTAATGGCTTCAAGTGCGCTCTGAGGGCAAAGGTCTCATCGAATCTAGACCTTCAACCCGAGAGAACCCCGAGCTACCGATCTAGCCTTGTTCGAATAACCACTTCATCCTCGCTCTGCTTGTTCTTGAACACCCACTTAGTCCCAATAACATTGTGACCTCGCGGGGCTCGACAAGCGACCAGACCTTGTTTCTCTCGAAATTTTCCAACTTCTCATGCATGGCATTGACCCAAGACTCATCAGAAAGTGCATGACAAACATCCTTGGGTTCGAAAGTGGCAACAAAGGCAGAGTGTAGGCAGAAAAGAGATAAGCGATTTTGAGCGCGTGACTCGCTCATGAAGATCTCCTATCATCCGCTCGGAAGGATGACGACGCGAATGTGTTGGGAGGTCTGGATGAGAAGAAGAAGTGGCCTCTACCTCATGAGTCGATGAGGTAGGAGCAGAGCCACTAGCTCTCGAAGATGCGGAAGGAATGGTGATCTCCTTGAGGTGCGGTGGAAGAAGCAGCACCTCAAGAGGAGGAGAAAGCTGGATCGGGTGGACAACTCTCATCGTCATCCTCCTCATCATCCACAAAGATGGGCTTGGACAGTTCTACTGAACCTGAGATATCGGACCTAGTCCCCGGACTGGCCTCATCGAAGGTCACCTCGCAGGTCTCTACCATTTTGCTAGACTCGCAGTTCCAAACCCTATAAGCCGCTGAAGAAGTCGAGTAACCGGAAAAATCCCATCACAAGAACGTGACTCGAACTTATCTAGGTTCCCGGACTTGAGAATAAAACACTTGCAACCAAAAACACGAAAATGAGATACACCGGGCTTTCGCCGTATCTCAACTCATAAGTGCGATGCAAGTGTGCCCTCTAAAAACTCGATTTGAAACATGGCACGCGGTGGCTATAGCCTCAGCCCAAAACTTCCGCGGTGTAGAGTATTCATCGAGCATCGCCCCGCCCATCTCGACCAAGGTACGGTTCTTCCTCTCCACGACGCCATTCTCATTGTGGACGTATGGAGAAGAGGCGGTGCTCTACACTGCCTCATCGCAAAACCTCTCAAAGTAGGAATTGTTGAACTCCGTGCCATTGTCACTGCGGATCGCTCGTAAGGCACCCGGGAGCTCAACAGAAAGCCTACTAAAAAGACCCCGAAAATGGGTAAATGTCTCATCCTTCGAGGCTAAGAAAAACACCCAAGAATACCTCGAGAAGTCATCAACCACGACAAGAACATACCACTTCCCTCCTGCTGACTGCACTCTAGCTGGTCCAACTGTGTCCATGTGGAGCAGCTGTCCCGGTGTATCGGTCATAGTGACTGTGACCGGAGGATGGGAAGCGGCGACCATCTTGCCGTGCCGGCAAGGAGCGCAAACAAGATCTTTGACCATCTTGAGCTTCGGCAGACCACGAATGAGATCATGGCCGCTAACTCGGGTCAAATGGTCAAATCCAATATGACCAAGTCTCCTGTGCCAGAAAGAAAGGTCGCGGGAATCAGAAGCAACTAAACACTTGAGAGAATCGCCAGAAGACTCAGAAAAATCAGCACGAAAGATCCTCCCAAAACGAGAAATCCCGCAAACCAGACTACCCGAAGAATCAAGAATTTTGCAATTGTTTTTCTTAAAGCTCACCTCGAAATCGTCATCGGTAAGCTGGGAAACTGACAGCAAATTATACTTCAGCTTACTAACCAAGGCAACATCTTTTAAAACAAAAGAATCATTAACGCGCACAGTACCTTTGGCGATGACACGCCCAGATGAAGCATCTCCGAAAGTGATCGTCTCATCACCGGGAGCACGGGCAAGGGAAGAAAATCAACGGGAATCTCCGGTCATGTGTCGTGAACACCCGGAGTCTACGAGCCAAACCTTTCCCTTCCCTACCCGGCGAACCTGAGTCAAACAGAGAGTAAAGTCTCAGTATTGGGGTAAATCAACAGTGATTTTGGCACCCAATACTGAATAACACGTCGAGCAGATGAAGTAGTCAAGCACAACTGACCTCTATCTACCCTACGCTCTCTGTCACTCAAAGAAGCTGATGGTCTTAGTGATGACCCGAAGCTGTTATTGGGTCCGACTGCTACGGGAGAGCGAGTCGGAGTACCAACAACACGCTGCTCTCGCCGTGGGTAGCTATCTCGATGGAAACGAGATCTACCCTCAGGACGGCGGATATCATGACCCGAGGCAAATCGAGGACGAAAATCAGAAGAACCAGAAAAACCAAGTCATCGATGCTGCCCAAAAGCATCAACAGTAGCAAACCTGGACCTTGTGTTGGTCTTAGGTATACTCAAGGTCTGGGGCTGACCCTGAATACGCCTAAGAGCTGCAACACGGTCTCTATGCACGATCCTAGCGCGCCTGAAACATCTCTCGATCATGTGTCCATCCTTCTGACAGAAGGTACAATGAAACTTCGCCTTCTGAGAGGTCGAAGTAATCGGTGTTACCACCTTACTATCAGAGATCCCTTGGACAAAGCCCGCAGATTTGAATTGGACTTTCTCGGTCCTGGGCTTAGTCTCGATCACACCTGGTGCTATGGGTCTGAGCACGGCAGGTGGATGCTTCCTCATATCCTCATAGAAATCATATCCTAGACCCTGATTGAATCTGCAGATCTTAGATTGGTCTAGAATAAGATTTAGCTTCTTCTTGCCTCCTACAAATCTCTCGAGAGTGTTCATAAGATACTGACACTCCCGAAAGAGAGAGGTGCAAGAAGAGCAGGGAGAAGAGGGAACAGCAGAGGGTAAGGAAGCAGAAGAAGAACCAACAGTAGAGGAAAGAATGGCTTGTGCATGCACAGCCGACTCTGATGGGACAGTCCTACTACTAGCAGGTTGGCTCACGTTGCTAGGCGTCTCTACCTTACCCTTGGGCTTCTCCCCCACACCGGCACACACATCACAACAAGATTGTGGCTTCTCTAGTAACTCCTTAGTTAGCTTCACACATTTTTCTTCCAAAGCAATCAAGTCAGATTTTAGTTTATCACAATTTTTGCATGGTGAGCTAATAGGGTCCTTAGAAGCATATTTAGCCATTTTCTTGTTATAATCAACCATTTCTTGAAACTGCTTTGAAACAGATTCAAGTTCCGCAGTTAACTTAGAACAGTTTAAACAAGAAGCAATGGGCTCAAGCAAAGAAGCATGTAATTCAGCAATTTTATGATCCGCCCGTTTTAAGTTAATCTTCAAGTTATTGCAATTTTCACAAGACTCGGGCAGATCAAGAAGTATGGCATAAGGTCCTCTAGCAGCAATGTCCTTAACCTCACATGAGGTGGGAGAAGTAGTCTGATCAGTAGTAAGCAAGGTAACAGCCATCCTACTTAGTTCTAACTCAGCAAGCAGACTAACATTCTCCTCCTTAACAATATCAAGCTTAGAGGACAAACTATCATGCGAGGTCCTTAGCTTCTCCATATCTCCAAGCAAAGAAGAACAAACATCACATTCGTCACGGGAGGGAGCAGATATAAGTGAAGTATGCTCCCGTGACAAGCTCTCTACTTCCTTCTCAAGATCTACGACCCTAGCTCTAGATCTAGCATAAAACTTTCCTAGCTTCAGAAATGCATCATATAGCTGGTCGTAGGAGGGACCTACCTCATCGGAGTCGCCAGAGAGCTCGGCCGTCACGACATCGTTGTCGTTGGCCATGAAGCACATGCCGGCGAAGTCGCCGCGTCCTGGGATCTTGATCATCTTTGTCGCCGCCGCCGCTCCACCCCTCCACGCCATCAAGTCGATGTCGTCGAAGCGGTGAGGACGCTGTGGAAGAGCTTCTTGGCTTTGCCAAAGTTGCGGAACTTCTTCTTGCCTTGAGCGTGAATCGGGGCTTCTTGTTGCGGTTCTTGTCGATGTAGTCGTTCTTGCTCACACCGCCGTAGTCGTTCTTGCCCTTCACGGCTTGGGCAATTTGCCGAATGTGGTTGGGACCACCACACTCGAAACAAATTATCGGCCCACTCCTCTTTCATCCCTCCTCCTCTTGTAAGCATGGGAAAACTTCCGAGCTAGGAGGGCGATTGCTCATCTCGAATCGCTCTAATCGATCATCGTTATGTCACAGAGAGCAGCAAGAGAGAATCCACACGCAAATCGTAAGAAAGACCGAAGCCGGCGGGATCGGTGACTAAAGCCATCGACTGTGACTTCGACTTGCGAGAGACAATGTCAATCTCGTGAGTCTTGAGACGCGAGTATAGCGCATCAAGAGTCAAAGTCGAGAGGTTCGTGGTATCCTTGATGGTAGTCACCTTCATCTCCCAAACACGCAAGTCAAGAGCAGAAAGCATTTGTCGAGCGTTGTCCGAGTCGGAGTATGTGAGACCGACGGCTCGGAGGTTGCTCAAAATCTTGTGAAATCTCGAAAAACACTCATCCAAGGACTCGCCAGCGAGCATTTCAAACTTGTTGTAATCTCGCTTGAACTGGTCCTGTCGAACCGTCTTAATCTGGGTGGTGCCCTCATGATATGCGTCGAGGGTCACCCAGATGTCGAAGGCCGACGTGAGATGAGAGATACGATCAAATTCGCTCCTGCTCAGACCCTGGATTATAATGTTCCTTGCCTTAGCATTTGCCTCAACATCAGCCATGTTATTAGCATTAATGTCCTCATCGGCAGGAACAACAAAACGGGTCTTGACCTTGCGCCAGATGGCATACCCCGGGCACGGATATATGTCTCCATTCGGCTCTTCCGAAGGGTAATCGATGCCATCGAAAAACAGTGGCTTGGTCGAGTACTTGTCCGTCGCCATGGCTCTTGAGACCGGTTAAGATCTATTAATTAGAGCTAACCGGCTCTGATACCAATTGTAGGATCGGAAATGGCAACAGAGGGGGGGGTGAATGGTGCCTTTAGAAAAATTACCCCGAGTATCCACAATACTTCTCTTCCAATAACTATAAAAGTTATGAAGCAAGAAGATTAGAGCTCACACAAACTAAAAGAGACCACTCAACGAGAGTAAAACAATTTCAGCAAGCAATAGGATATGATAAACTTTCCTTAAAAGAGAAAACCAAAAGCTGCAACAGACACTTGCACAAATCAGATTAAGCCTGAGAAAACAAATCCCAACTCTAATGACTTGAAAGCTTGAAAGAGAACAAATGCGAACTATGACTAACTAAGAAGACAGCCTGCTGGTCGAAATAGAGATTCGCTTTTCAAAAAGATGCAAAACAAAGTAACTCACAGAAAATTAATTTTGAACTACGTGCAACAGAGAAAAAGATTGGGACGCATGCAGTACTAAAAAATTCAGCATAAATCAGAGATTAACCAGTAAAAATTTCAGCTGAAAATAACATCTTTTTAACTGCATGCAAAATGCTTGAAAAACAAAAAAGGAAAACAAAGGGAATGCACTAAGGGATGTAATGCCTACAGACCTCACTTTGCACTAAACCAAATAGCCAAGAGAGAGAGCACGTGTAGCAACCGAGAGAATCTGCTCCTAGCTAACAAAAAGTACTGAATGCCTGCTGCACCAAAACCGAAAAGAGGAGACAGCTATTTGCTGCTGGCCGAGACAAAGAAAAGACAGGATGCTGAACACTGCAGATCAAAGCAGCACCAAAACATGGACTGCAGAACACAGAAAATACAGCAAGAAGGCACCTGCAAACAGCCGAAACCTGATAAAAACTGCACCCTGTTGCTGTGTCTAACAGGAAGGATAGTTCGGCAGTAACTTGAAAAGCAAAGATTAAAGACCTGCTGTTGCTTCATGAAAACTGGAACCAACTTAGCCGAACAGCAGTAACAAAACAGAAGAGGGACTAGACTTGGAACCGAAAGAACACAGGAGAATAGAGTCGAATCTTACTGCCTAGGAGAAGGTGCTACTGCTGTCCAATACTAAGGATTGCACACACGCACTTGCTGAAAACTAGTAGATCGACAACAAAGACTATTACTTGCGGCAAGAAGAAGAAGTGCATAAGTTTTAACAGAAAGCAGCAAGGATAAATTTAAGAACACACATATGCTCTTGAGATACTTCCGGATCAAAACAGGGAAATATAAATATATATATAAAGAGAGAGAGTACCTAGAACAAGAACATTAATTAAGAAAATAGCACAAGATATAAAACAAGTATGTTCATATTGAGACGAAGAGCGATGAATGATACAACATATGAATGTTTACATCACTCTTCCATGTCTCATCCAAGAACACACACAAGGAGAGAATAGAACCCTAGAACTTGCAAAAAATATTTCTCTCCCAAGAGCACAAGCATTAGGAAACCCTAATACTCATACCCATTTCTCTTTCTCTCTCTCTCAAGGTGCACTTCTCCACCTAGAGAGCACATCTATTTATAGCCTCCACTAATGGGTCTAGAATCCTACTTTACCCATTAGATCACACCACTCTCCACTAATGGGTTTATACTCAATTTTACCCATTAGGTTACAACTCCTCTCCACTAATGGGTTTACACTCAATTATACCCATTAGGTTACAACACCTCTCCACTAATGGATCATTCCATATAAAATCCGCTTCGACAGTGCAGCTTTGCGTATTTTCCAAAACGCCTCCCGCACCTTCCCGAAGCTTTCTGTCCTCTTCTTTGCACACGCCTCGCAGCCACTTCGAGTCCACGTCGTCTTCGACACAACCCGACTGTTCTGACCTCAGCGCCACCTGCGCCTAGTCCAGTCCTTCATGTCTTGCCACGACTCCACTCGACGCCCCTGCGATCCACACGACAAGAAAATATATTTCATAGCACCGCACCAGATGATTTAAATAAATATCCGCGTCAGTAACTATCATAATAATGCCCGGAACAAACTCAGACTTTATAGGACACGAGTCAATTACTCATCACACAACTGGGGCTACCACCACATGGTCTCTCACCACCCAGTGGCACCGAGAGACCAACACCATGATTAGAGCCTTCAGCAACACCACCATGACTAACCATTATAACAATATAAAGATCGATAGTAGACGGACGACGAACCCAACAAACTGTATACTTCAAATGGTAGCTAGAGCCAACCACCACAATGTCCAAACACAAATGAGCAATGAGGCAGGAAGAACCATGGGAACTGACCATGCCGCACACCAGCAACGTGCCACACCTGCATGCCCCGACACAGTTACACTGCTCCTCCTGTTACGTAAAGTACCAGCGGTGGCTTGCCGAATTCACCAAGACACTGAACCAACTACTCACACGGGAGCCTTCACAATGATTGGCTTGGTTCATGCAGGATGTGATCCAGCAATGAGCGCTCACTCCTTGGGCTTCTTCATCGTCCAACCTGCTCCACCTCAAGACAACGGTGCACACAATGAGCACCGCCAACATGCCAGATTGCTCAGGCCTTCTCCATGGGCAACGCACACTGCCGCAAGCTACGCCATTCACCGCAACGTAGCCGCAACATGCCTGACCTCGCACACGACCAGCTACACCTCACGCCACCCACAACAATCGGCCACCGCTGCGCTGTCCACTGAGCCACACCACTAGGCTAGCCAACTTTGACTGCCTTCACGACAACCGTGTGCACCCTACATATGTCCGCGATGGGCTGCACCACCAGCGGTTGTCCCTACGACGAGGAGAAGGCGGCCCAACTAGAACCAGAGGATGGATGGTGCAGGACTACTGGTCGCGCTGCTAGCACACGCCATACCACCCACACCAAGCCTAACCAACCACGCTAAGGAGGAGGATGACAATGCCACCGCCGTCACTGACGTTCTACCCAACAAGCCTCACACCCCCGTGTGACCAAGGCTAGGCCCAGCTAGACATGCCAAGGAGAAGGACATCCAAGCTGGATTGCCACCGGCCCAGTCACTCACCCCCGTGCGACCGATGTCAGGCTTGGCTAGCCACGTGCAGACCCACAGGAGGCCACGACCAGGCTTAGCAAGCCACAATGAGGAGGAGGATGACCTTGCTACCGTAGCCACTGATGTTCCACCCACTGAGCCGCTCACCCTATATGGCTGAGGCTAGGCCTGTCCAGCCACGCACATACCCGACGCCAAGGAGAAGGATGTCCATGCCGCAGTGTTGCCCACCAAGTCGGTGACCCCCGTGCTGCCGAGGCTAGGCTCAGCTAACCACACGCAATGGTGACCAGACTAGGCCAGCCATGTTGTCCTCCTCTCTCTCTTCCCCCAATTTTAGCTCCACCTCCTCCCATCTCCAGCTGCCACCACCTCTCCTATCCTCCACCTCTGCCATTATAGGCTGCCATGCTCCCCACATCATGCACCACAACGTGCACACCGCCCATTGCTCTTGCTTCCACATTGGATCTCGTCACTGACTGCGCTCCACCATCACTGTGCTAGATATCACGATCCATAGCATGATATCGCTCCCCCACGAGCTGCCTCGATTGGCTCTTCTATCAGCATTGCCCACCCCTCTACCTCCAGCTAGTGCCTGTTGACCACTGTAACATCCTATTTTTCTGAAGGATTTAAAGCCTGGATTTTAAAAATTAATTTTTGGAATTTTCTGGAATTAATTCAAGCTTAAAATAAATTTTTAGAATTTAAAATAATTTAATATAATTAAAATATACTTTAACATAAGTTAAAAATATTTTATTTGCGTTCCTCAGGTCTCAAGGAATTTTCTAGTATTTTTGGTGAATTTTTGAGATTTATTTGCTATTTTCTAGAGCTTCTAGTATTTTATTTGCATTTCTGAAAAAAGAAAAAGGAATAAAAAACCCAAAACCCTTCCCCCGCCTGCCGCATGTCAGCCCGGCCCGCCCTTCGGCCCGCCGCTCCTGTGCGCATCGCCTCCACCTCCATGCCGCGTGTCCGCCTCGGCCCGGCCCACCTTCCCCTTAGCCCGCTCGGACCGTGCCTCCTCTCGGCCGCCCGATCTGCCCCCGTGCCACATGCCGGCATCCGCGCCATCCACGTCGCGCGCCCCGCGCCCACGCTTGCCCTAGCGTCCGCCCGAGCTCCGCTCGATCCCAGCCGCCCATGGTGCCACACGTCGCCCCCTCGCATCTCCGTCTTCCCCGGTGCCACTCGTCTCCCTCGCACCGCGTTCATCCAGGGTCCTTGATTCGTGCGCTATAAAACCTTCGCTGCCTCGGTTCGTGTGCCCCGCCGCCTTCGAACCCTTGCTGCTACCCTCTTCACCTCGCACCGCCGTCGCTGGAGACCGCTCCGCCGCCGCTCCGAGAGCCCTCGTCCCCGTCGCTGCCGCCCAAAGTCATACCGCCGACCACGCAGGTGAGCACCGCCCCTTCCCTCCACCGCGCCGGTGAACCCTCATCGTCAGGACCCCGCGTCGCACCTCCGAACCGACGCCTCACGTGCCTCGCTGCCCGCGTCGGACGCGCCTCGGCCCTCGGCCGCGCCCCACACCCGTGCCTCGGTCGACACGCCCACGCCTACACCGCCCGTGCGCTTGCATCCGCGACGCTTCACGCAACGCACCTGCGCCACGCGTCACCCATCGGACGGCCACCGTCCTTGATCTTGACCGTTGCCTCAGATTCGAGCCGACGCCTCATATCCTACCGCGTGGCTGCCCCGCAACCGTCCGATCCGTGCCGCCGCCGCCGCCTTCGAGCCGTCCATGTCACCCCTACCCACGTGGCAAGCCATGTCAGCCCTAGGTCACATGGCATGACACGTGTCATGCCACGTCAGCCGAAACCATTCCCCCAGGTGCCACGTCAGC
Source organism: Melocanna baccifera (assembly GCA_036346265.1). Taxonomy (NCBI): domain Eukaryota; kingdom Viridiplantae; phylum Streptophyta; class Magnoliopsida; order Poales; family Poaceae; genus Melocanna; species Melocanna baccifera. The sequence continues at coordinate 5,482,436 of CM070696.1, read as the reverse complement.
ATGTGCCATGTGTCAGGCCCACACCGTGCCACGTCAGCCCTAGGCCGCCGTGTCAGCACCACCTCCCCCGTGCGCACTGTTTCATGGACCGGGTCCACCGTTGTAACATCCCAAATTTTTATCCCTGTATTAAAATATTTATTGGATTTTCCTGGATTTTATTCCAAGTCCTGATTTGAGAAAATTAAAAATTTTATTTTATAAAAGCCAAATTGATTTTTGCTGCATTTCATGAAAGTCAAAATAAATTTATTTTATCTTCCTAAAGTCAAATCTGTAATTATATTAATTTTCAGGATTTTATAAAGAGTTAAAACTTCCCCTTTTAAGTCAAATTGTGCTTTTACAAAATATAAATATCAAATTGGGTGGAAAATATTTTTATTAAGTCTCAAATAGTCCCAGAAGGTTCTCTGAATTTTTCTGGATTTTCCTAAATTTATTTGGTATTTTTCTGAGTTTTCTAAAGCTTAATATCATTTCTTGAAATCAAAAAGGAAATTAAAAATCCAAAAACCCTCCTACGGCGACAAGTGTCACCCATCAGGCCGAACCCGCGCCGCCGGATCCTTTCCCCGCCGTCCGATTCAACTTACCGCTTCATCCCGCCTTCGCCTCCGCTCTTGCCGACACATGGTGTGATCAGGACCGTTCACCCTTGTCGGATTTCATCCCGCCCGCTCGCTGTCACTTAAACCCCTCACCCGAGACCCCAACGGCTTTGATTCAGTCCCGGTTGTCAGATCAAATCACGACCATCCCCGCTCACTTACCCCTTCGCGTAGCACCCGACGGCCCCGATCTCCTCCTCCTGCCACCCGTCGCAGATCCAACCATCCCCCTCGCACCTTCCCATTTCCCTCTCTCGCTGACCGGTAGACCCCACTTGTCAGGCCCATCTTCTCCGCCCCTTTCCTTTCTTCCTCGCGCGTCCGCCCCTCCGCTGCCGCCATTAAAAGGAAAACCGAAGCTTTGATTTCTTCGGTTTCCTTCCCGATTTCCCTCCCACACTAATGCAGATTTAAATTGCCGCTTCCCCGCACCCGTTGGAGGCATAATTAGCCCTAATTGCAGCCGTTACCGTCGTCGCATTGAACTTCCGGGCCGTTGCTCTCAGGCGAATTTATGCGCGGCCGTTACCTCCCCTCCCGGCTTATAAAAGGGACTCCTCGAGCTCCTCCTCGACACACCGCCCCTCCCTCAACTCTTAATCGAAGCAACCGAGCTCCGGAGCCTCCCCGAGCCCGATTTTCCCCTCCGCGGCTCCAACGACTCCAGCAAGCAATTCCGGCCACCTCGGGCTTCCCCGCTCCTCGCCGACACCTCTCCGACGTTGCTGGTGCCTCGGCGATCCCCGACGACCACTTCCCTGGGCCCGTGCTCCACCGGAACCTCTCCGCCGCCGTGAACCCCTCCTCCGACCACCGCCACTTCTCGCCGATTCCCATCTCCGATCACCCTTGGGATCCGTGCCAGGTACCGATGCACTCCCCACGCTTCCCTCCTCATTTTGGTACCCTCGGCCGGCACCGCCGCCCGCTGGAGCGCCGGCGACCCTCGGGCCCCGTGCGCTACCACCGGCTGCCCTGCCCTGTCAGGCGTCGGGCTGAGGTGGTAGTAGGCGTGGCCGCCAGCTGTGTGCCACGCCAACGCCACCCAGGCGCCTCCCCGCCACCTCACACACGGTTGTCCATGTCGGCATAAAGCCGTGACGTGGCAGCCACGAGGCAGCCACATGGTGCCAGGTGGCAGCCATGTGGAAGCCACGCCAGCGCCACCTCGCTCCCCGCGCGCCCGCGTGCCACCTCAGCATCACTCGGTCCATGGACCAGATCCACCGTAGACCGACCCCACCTGTCAGCCTCTATTAATTCCAGGGTTGACGTCATGCTGACGCAATAAACCGATTTTCCCTTATAAAAATAATTCGTCTGAAAACCTATTTTTCTTGCTGACGTCATATTTCAGATTTTCCTTTAGGAAAATAATTCTTGCTGACGTCATAAATCCTTTTTCGGTTTAAAAATAATTCCAGAAATTGGGTATTTTATTTTTAATTGTATTAAAACTTTGGAAGGCTATAACTTTCTCATTTTAACTCCAAATTGACCCATTCAAATTTCTAAATTTTTCTAAAATCATGATCTATCCATTTCTGGCATAATTTTGAAATTTTGAATTTATTTGAATTTGGTTTTAAATTTCTTTTGAATTGGCTCTTCACGTTAGATTTCGACGATTCCGGAGAATTCGAGTTCGACCATTCTCAGCAAGACTTCGAGCAAGGCAAGTTACACCTTTGACCATGTTGACCCCAGTATTTCAAATTTATGTATGTTGTTTTACTGTATATGCATGCGTATCTTTATTCAAATTTAGTTCAAATTCGATTTAAACATAGTTACACCCATGATCCTTTGACTATAGCCAATTTTGCATCTCGAATTCATATACCTTGTCACCCTAGCTGAAAACTAGTTAGTACCATAGTATTGACTAGAAATTTTATAGAAATACTTAGCCTGGCTTAGTGTGATTTTAGGTGGGACCAACTATTTCACATGAAATGACGATTTGAAAACGAAATCTTCACTTCGGTGAGTCAAGGATGGTTTATGAAAATTATTTAAAAATAAAAATAGAAACTTATGATTTGGACTTAGGCTGATGGTTAGGTGGTGGGTGCCGGCATGCCTCGTGTTTGGCGACACCTGGTTGATTGTTGTGCATGTGGGTATATGGTTGAGCCTAAGTCGGATTAAGGACCGTTTCTGTGATTCATTTTACGAAGTCACTTCGTACTACCACAAGTCCGATATGGGGCGGACCTGGCTAAGTAATTTGTGAAGTTCCAAATATAGTCTCGCTATAGGCTGAATGTGAGTGCGACGTAGGCTGCGGGAAGTCTCACATGGCACCAGAGGGGGCTCCAACTCGTGGATTCGAGTTGTGGTGAAACCTTAGTGGTGGCGTGATTATTTTGGCTATGGATCATCGGAATAGCCTTGTCATGAACTCTCCGCCGCACACCTAAGGCAGTGTGTTTATCGCGTGGCTCAAGTGAGAGGGAATGTCTTGTGGGTAAAGTTGTACACCTCTGCAGAGTAACAAACTATCTGGATAGCCGTGTCCACGGTCATGGACATGCTGAGAAGAGTTTTCACAGATTAGACTTGGATTTTACAAAACCCGGTTTTTGAGCAAACATATGATGGTTTTGGTTTTGGTCCGGGTGGATTTCCGTGGATAGGTTAGTGTGGGTCGGAGCCTACACTAACGATATTACTTGTTGAAAACATTGCTTCATATACTGTATCAAAGTCCAGCTTTTCGTACTTACATTATTGTATTCAAATTCAAGTATTGCTTTTCCGCACATTTACCCTATTAAGCTTTCCTTTGGAATCATTTATGCATGCATCAATTCCATTATATCTCCTGGTGTAACTTGCGTAAGCATTCATATACTTACCTTGGGAGTACTCTTTGTACTCACCTTGCTAAATCTGTTGCCAGACTTCGAGGACGACTACAACGGTGAGGACTACTTCAGCGAGTAGGACGCGTCTTACGATCATTCGCTTTGGGATTTGGATGGGCTGTTCTGCTACCTTTTACTGCTTTCTGCTGTTTTATTTCTTTTGTTGGCCTTGTGCCCCTTTATTGTAAGACTTGGCCTTAAGGCCGTATTTTCGTTTAATAATATTCTCTGGTGATTTTTGCATGATGTACATTGCTGTTAACCCTGTGTGCACTAGCTTTTTCTGGGATAGTGCGATTTACACAGAGAGACTCGGAATTGTTGTTTCGGATTCGACATCCGTGAACTCGTTCTACCGTACGCCGGGTCCACAGCACAGTGCTTTTTTCAAATTTCAGCTATTTTCCTTTAGGGTTTATTTTCCGAGAGCCCGTTCTCCTTCGTCCTAGCTCCGATTGACCCCGTTCTTTTTTGTAAATTCATCTAAAATCGAGCTCTAGCTTTTGGTTCTAGTTTCATGATTTTTGGAGTTCATTTGCTCATCATTTTATGTATTTTTGTTGTTTCGATCATTTTCTCCCTCGTTAGATTCTGATTCTGGAGGAGCAAGAGCTACGCTTGAAGACCCCGAGTACCTCGCTGAGCATAACCAAGGGAAGTCATGTCCTTTGATCATGTTGAACCCAGTTTGTAATCTATTATTTAATTACTTTGTTTTAAATTACATTGCATCGCTATTTAATTACAAAATCTTGTATTGGTAGTTAATGCCCCATTTGGCTTATTCCTCCTTGATAATTTGGAACCCCATGATACCATTGTCACCATAGGTTGGGAAACATACTAGTGATGCTATGTTATTTGTCACATGGGTTGTACGATTAGTATGCTTAGCCTCGCTTAATTTACGATTGGGTTATCATCATATGTGACTTAATAATTTGACTTAATGAGGTATGGAACCGTGGTTGGTGTCACATTTATTAAAATTTGTGCCATGATATTGGTGTGTTATTGGCGTAGTTATACAAACTTGGTTTTGCACTCGGACGAGTGATTGTGCAGTAAAGGGGGAAGTGCAGGTTCACTTCGTGGGATGTGGTAGCCTCGCCCGAGTAGACTTAAGGACTTAACTTTGTGCGCCATTGATATGAGTTTTATCGTGTAAACCACATGTCTAGTATGGGATAGACCTAGCTGACTAATTTGGGAGGTTTCAACTTTAATTTTGCCATTGAGATGAACATGGTTGCTGATTTTCATGTGGCGCAAGGGGGGTGTGATGCGAAACCCTAGTGGGCAGGATTTGGTTGGAATTGAACTTTGTAAAGGTCTTGTTGTGATTTCCTTAGATCGAGGCTAATCACATCGTGTAGGTATAATTGTGCAACCTCTGTAGAGTGTAAAACTATTCGAATAGCCGCGTCCTTGATCATGGGCAATGCTCGGTGATTTCACACGAGGGTTAGTGATTTCATTTAAACTTGGTGGTTTATGTTGGAAGTGGATAGGTAGTTCACTGTTGTTTTAGCTTGTGGATGGGATGTTCACAAGTGGTTTATTTCCATTCCTTTGAATACTTATTCATTATTGTTTTATTTAAAGCGCACCTTCAATCTATTTATTGTATTTATCTTCAAATATTGTTTTATACAAATTAACCTTTCAACCTTCCATTGGTAAGCCTTGCATACTATATCACATTCATTTGTTATAAACGACTTGCTGAGTACCAATGTACTCATGGCTTTACGCCTATGTTGCTCAGTTGAGGAGGAGTATTATCAGCAGGAGGTTCCAGAAAGAGAGTACTTCGATGACTTCGCGGATTAGGCTTCGTTCTCCACTCGATAGCCTGTGGGCTTGTCGATTGGCCGCTACGCTTTATTTTGGATTTCTGCTGCTAGTTTTAAAGTCCTTCCGGCTAGAGATATTGTAAGCTTGACCATAAGGTTGTACCTTTGAGATTTATCGATATTTGAGTTTTTTCTCTTTATTTTAGTGTGTGTATGGTTGTGATAACATTTATGTTTGACTGTGTGCACTAGCGTGATCCTGAACTAGTGCAGTTTACGCAGAGAGTCCAAATTTGCATATTCGGATCTCGACAACGCCACCCTCGCCCTATTGGCCCTCCTCCCACTGCGGTTTTCGACACTGCTTTTGGTGCTCCACCATCAATCTCTGTTTTCCTGTTCAGCCTTTGCCCAACCTAAGTCAAGCCACCATCTTCACTGTGTCACCCACCACCCTCCTCCATGTTAGTCATATGCCCTAGAGACGATTATGAAGATGATTGTATCACTTCTATATTTATGATATATTAAATAATATTTTATTTTATCCCTTGAATAAATATCTTTTATATTGATCAAGAAGTATGTGACTTGTTTGTGAAACTCTTTATTTATGTTTTGATGTTATTGTAAATTATCCTTGATCTTATATCATTATGTGAGACAATTATGATTTATAGATCAGTACATATATTGATTGATGATTATGTTTCATGGATCATAGATATGAAGATACCAAATCAACAATGTGGACACATATTAGAAAATATGGTGTTGGATTGATCTACGATGAGATACTACGGGATTTGTTATATTCTTAAGTATCATCAGTTGGTCTCATATATAGTGTATGTAGGATCCTTAGAACTGTAATCATCATAGTTTTCTACATGTGTTATAGTTTACTTAGGGGTTGCCAAACACTATTCCATAACTGGGTAGTCAGAAAGATAATTTTCGAGTTTACTATGAAACATGCAAAGAAATGTGAGCGATCAAGATAGAATTTGCCCCTCCTATATAATAGGAGAGATACCTCAAGGCCCCTCGATGTGGTTGAGGAGTCAATCACTAACTGAGTAATCCACTACAAGTTTGAGTAAAGAATCAATCAATCATAGGATGACACACTTCTTATCTTGAGTTTGATCATGTATTGTGAGACAAAGAGATCAGTATATAAGTACTGTATAGGTTCGTTTGATATGATCTTTGTGTATATTTGGGAGTCGTTATGTCCTACTAGGTACTGTTACCAACTATTGACCGAAAAGGTATTTTTTGGCCTATGGCCAAATATAGATGAACCTACCAACTTAACGGGTTTGAACGATAAGGGTCTGATGATAGACTCTGAGTGGGATATGATCTTTACTCGTATTGGTTCCGGTCGGAGGCACTCTAAGTGGGGATATAATCTCTACTTGTATTGGATAAAGATCTAGTCAGATACTTTCCAAGTTAGTTATGATATCTAATCATATCGGATAAGAATTCAATTGGAGTCTATATATTAAGAGAAGTGCAGGGCTAAGGGGTATCCCGAGACACACCTATCGGAACCCACTACCTCTCAAAACCCCTGTCGTGCATGCTGGTTCTAGCACACTGACGCACGGCATTCCATCCATGGACATGTGGATTTTGGTAGAGGCGCTGTTGTGACTACGACGCTGATCGGAATAATCGTGAGTAAGAGACAGTTGGCCAGAGGATCGACTACTTCTACTACACTGACATCCGCTACATTGAACTGGCCGCTTAAACTCTACTTTCACTGCACTCTGTGTCTAGTGGTAACGATCTATGATATTTTACTAGCATGGCTTCCTGATTTATGTTGTAGAAAATTTTAATTTATACTGGTGTAGATTACCCATATCCCAACACTCTGAACCCACCGCTGGTACACCATCACAACTGCCACCCACCCTTTCCTCTGCAACCAGGGTGCACAGTGAATCCCTTCTAACCCTAGTAAATGCAAAGCCTAAATCACATTACCAGTGGTTGCTGTTGCTGGGGAAGTGGTCGCCGTTGTGGGAGAAGCAACAGTGAAGAGGTGGGTAGCGCATGCTGCGGTGGATAGGATGGGGGAGAAGAGAACGAGAGCCGAGAGGTCAGTTGGGAAGGAAGCTCGTTTGAGCGTGGTAGCCTCGCTGAAAAGAGCTTTTTCTCATCTTCAGCTTCTACTTTTCTTTCACTATTCAGTAATTCATCTTTTTCTATTTTTTTAGATATTTTGGGCTTTTTGTATTTTTTTTTCCTGTATTCCTTTGCATTGTCTGTGATGGAGTAACATGTTTGTTTTCTATTTTTATATTTTTTAAATTTAATTATGCCCAATAAGCCAACTCAGCTATAGTAAAAAAAAGCTAGCTATAGTGAAATTTCAGCTAAAAGCCAGAAGCCATCGCTATTCCGAACGCCCTCGTCGGTAGGATACTTTTCCCTTTATATTATTATCAGTATAGCGTTCTGAGAACAGTGCACAAGTGGTGATGTACCAGCATAGTGCATCTGAACTTACGCATCTCCACAGCCCAGTGAATCACGTGAGACCAGCCTACATTGGCACTTGGCCCATCTAACAAAGTCGAGCAGAACCAAGTCTGACGAATTCCATCTGGTTTTGTCACATCCCATGATAAAAGTTGCACAGCAGAGTACCATCTTGTTGGACTATCTGGTCAGCTCGAAGGAAGGCGCCACACGAGTGAGAATTTCAGAGCCGTTTGCAACTGTGGGTCTCATAAACAAGCTGCTCTCTAATCTAGAAATTGCTCAAGGAGTAAAGTGTACACAGGTGAAAAGAAGTGCTCAGGTGAGGAAAGGACCAAAATGGATTCCTCCATGCCCAGGTGTGATGAAGTTGAATGTAGATGCTTCTGTGTCACAAATTGACACAAAAGGTGCTGTCGCTGTAGTCTGAAGTGTTGAAAAACGTGATCCGAATTCATACCTGTAGCAACCTACTCTAATTCGATTTCCTCTCCGTGTGCGATTCTATTCCCCCATACTATATATGTACCCCAGTAGTCTATAGGAAGGGCAAGCCTGTAACATCCCAAAAATTTTATTTCTTTATGAAAATCATTCTCGAATTTAATGGATTTTCCTGCAGTTTATTTCAAAGTCCTGATTTAAAGAAAATTAAAAACTTCTGTTATTAAAAGATCAAATTAAGTTCATTGCAATTCTTGTAATTCAAACAAATGTATTTCACTTTCCTAAAGTCAAATCTGTAATTATATTAATTTTCAGAATTTTATAAAGAATTAAAAACTTCCCTTTTAAGTCAAACTGTGCTTTTTCAAAATATACTTATCAAATTGAGTGAAAAATATTTTTATTAGGTCCTAATTAGTCCCAGAAGGTTCCTTGAATATTTCTGGATTTTTCCAAATTTATTTGGTATTTTTCTGAGTTTTCTAAAGCCAAATAGCATTTCTGGAAATCAAAAAGAAAATAAAAATCCTAAAACTCCCTCGGGCCCACGTGTCAGCCATCGGAGCCCCTCCGCGCGGATTCCCCTCACCGTCCGATCTAACTTAACCTCTCCCCGCCTTCCTCTCTCGCTCGCGACGCGTGTCGCAGTATCTAGCCGCCCGCTCACCCGCCGGTTCAATCCCGCGCTCCGCGACTTACCGCCGCCCGCCGTTCTCCCCTCCGATCGACGCGTGGCTTCATCCGAGCCGTCCTCTATTGCCGTACTCATCATCGCCGCCCCCTCCCACTTAAGCACCGATCGGCCCGATCGATCTTCGTTGTCGGATGAAATCTCGGCCGTCCCCATTCACTTACCCTTCGCAGCGCTCAGCGTCCCGATCTCCCCGTGCCACCCGTCAAGCATCCGACCGTCCCCTCTCTCTTTCCTTTTCTTTCTCTCTCACTGACGTGCGGGCCCCACTCGTCGGACCCTTCGCCCCCATTGCTTTCCTTTCTTCTCCGCGCGATCCCGCCCATTGCCGCCATGAATACCAAAACCGAAGCTTTTAAAGCTTGGTTTCCTTCCGTTATTACCGCGCCGTTTGCAGTTGCAATTGATCCTCCACGCGTCCGTTGCGGGCTTAAATTCCCCCAATTACGCCCTCTTTCACCGTCGCGTTAATCTCCCGAATCCGGCGAGTTTCGTGCAACGGTTACCACCTCCCTCCACCTATAAAAGGGCCTCCCGAGGTCCTCTACCCACACCGCCTCCCTGCACTCCTCAATCCCCCGAGCAAGCCCGAAGGTCTCCTCGTGACCGAATCCTCCGCGCTTCAAGCGACTCCGGCGAGCAATCGTCGCCGGCTCGAGCCACCTCGCCCCTCGCCGACGCCTCCCGACCTTGCCGGTGCCAGGCGAACACCGCGACCACCTCCCGGGCACGTGCACCACCGGAGCTACTCGCCGCCGTGAAGTCCTCTCCGCCGCCGCCTCTCCGCCGATTCTCCTCGGTCACCCTCGGCCTCGCGCGAGGTGGAGATGCACTCCCGCGTTCCTCTCTACATTTTGATACCTCGGCGCGCGCCGCTCACCGAACTCGGCGACCATCGGCCCCGAGCGCCGCGCGCCGGTCGGGCCACGTCGGCCGTCGGGCGACCGGCGATTGCGTGGCAGCCAGTGGCGGCGGTCGGCGCCACGCGGCGCCACCCGCACGCCCCCTCGCCACCTCACGCGCACGCAGCCACGTCGGCATAAAGCCGTGACGTGGCAGCCACGCGGCGACCACGCGGCGACCACGCGGCAGCCACGTGGTGCCACGTCAGTGCCACCCCCGCCTCCGCGCACCCGCCTGCCACCTCACCCACGTCAGTGCCATGGACTCGGTTCATGACACCCGGGTCCCACCTGTCAGCCTCTGCCCGATTATATTAATCCTAGGGCTGACGTCATAATCTATATTTTCCTTTAAAAAAATAATTCGCGCTGACGTCATAAATCATTTTCGGTTTAAAAATAAATCCAGAAAATACCCCTTTTTCTTTTATTTTGAATTTAAACTTTGGAAGGCTATAACTTTTGCATTTTAACTCCAAATTGACCCATTCAAATTTCTAAATTTTTCTAAAATCATGATCTATCCATTTCTGGAATAATTTTGAATTTTTGAAATTTACTTAAATTTTGTTTGAATATATTTTGTAATTCTAAGATTTAAATTTAAATTAAAACTTCCAATTTCTTTTGAAAGCCTCAATTCCTTTTCAAGAATTATTGACCCACATCCAAAATTCAAAATTATGTCTTCCAGTGTCTTATAATTTTTGGAAGTTATTTGGATTTGTTTGAATTTTGTTTTGAACTTTCTTTGAATTGGCTCTTTACGTTAGATTTCGACGATTCCGGAGACGCTGAGTTCGACGATTCCCCGCAGGGCTTCGATCAAGGCAAGTTACACCATTGACCATGTTGAACCTAATATTTGAAATTATTTATATTGTTTTACTGTATATGCATGCGTATCTTTACTCAATTATAATTCAAATTTGTTTTAAATTTAGATATACCCATAATCCTTTCATTATAGCCCATTTGAATCCCGAATTCCTATACCTTGTCACCCTAGCTGAAAACTAGTTAGTACCATAGTATTGACTAGAAAAATTTGTAGAAATGCTTAGCCTGGCTTAGTATAACTATAGGTGGGATGAATCTTTCACATGAAATGTCAGTTTAAAAATGAAACTTTGACTTCGGAGAGTCAAGGGTGGTTCATGGAGTTTATTTAAAAATGAAAATAGAAACTTATGTTTTGGACTTAGACTAATGGTTAGGTGGTGGGTACCGGCATGCCTCGTGTTTGGTGACACCTGGTTGATTGTCGTGTACAGGGGAATGTGGTTGGGCCTAAACCAACATAAGGACCGTTTCTGTGATTCATTTTACGAAGTCACCATTACTACCACAAGTCCGGTATGGGACGGACTGGCTAAGTAATTTGTGAAGTTCCAATTATAGTCTCGCTATAGGGTGAATGTGAGCGCAGCGTGAGGTGTGGGAAGTCTCACATGGCACAGAGGGGCTCCAACTCGTGGATTCGAGTTGTGGTGAAACCTTAGTGGCGGCGTGATTATTTTGGATATGGATCATCGAACAGACCTTGTCATGAACTCTCGTCGCACACCTAAGGCGGTGTGTTTATCGCGTGGCTCAAGTGAGAGGAATGTCTTGTGGGTAAAGTTGTACACCTCTGTCAGAGTTAAAAACCTATCTAGATAGTCGTGTCCACGGTCATGGACATCTTGAGTAAAGTTGTCACTGATTAGACTTGGATTTTATAAACTTGGTTTTGAGCAAACAAATAGCGATCTTGGTTCAGTCGGGTGGATTCCGTGGATAGGTTAGTGTGGGTTGGAACCTCTGGCGATAATACTTGTTAAAAACAATGTTTCATATCTTTGTATTAAAATTCAGCTTTTCGTATTTACATTATTGTATTTAAATTCAAGTATTTGCTTTCCGCACATTGCCCTATTAAGCTTTCCGTTGATATCCATTATGCATGCATCAACTCTGTTATAATTCCTGGTGTGACTTGCGTAAGCAATTACTTGCTTACCTTGGGAGTACTTTTGTACTCACCTTGCTAAATCTGTTGCCAGACTTCGAGGGCGACTACGACAGTGAGGACTACTTGGTGAGTAGGGCGCGTCTTCTGATCATTCACTGTGGAGGTGGATGGGGCATCTTTGCCACCTTTACTACCTTTCCGCTGTTTTTGTTTATTTTGTTGGCCTTGTGCCCTTATTGTAAGACTTGGCCATAAGGCTGTATTTTCGTTTAATAATATCTCGTGGTCATTTTTGCATGATATACATTGCTGTTAAACCTGTGTGTACTAGCTTTTCCTGGGATAGTGCGATTTACACAGAGGGGCTCGGAGTTGTTGCTCCGGGTCCCGACAGAAATGGTATCAGAGCAACGTTGACTCTAAGACGTGACCTTAGCTAGAGACCAACTTTAAGGATATATTTTAATAAGAAATACCCCTTTTAAATTATCTCTTCCTTTTCTCAATCTCTTTACCAAAACTGATTACTAACTCCTCTCCCCTTCCAAATTTTAGATGGAGCAACCCACCCGCGTCTCCCATGGAACCCTTGCCGGACTCTTCGCCGATGATCTGTACAACCTCATGCAAGAGCTCAACTTCCGCCCGTACCCCCTCTACCAGGGGTATGTTGGCACGTATGGAGATGAGGAACGCTGGAGGGTCGAAGTGAAGATCTTCAAAGATTTCGGAGCAAACAGAGCCATTTACGTGTTCGACGCACCCCTACCTCGAGCTACCTTCTTCGACGGAGTACAGGATGCAGCCCGAGAGGCCATTCGCCAGTTGAGGAACATCTACGCTCGAGACTTGCTGCGCACCGATTTTCGCTACTTCCCCATGAAGACTCCCCTGTGGGCTACCAGCGACTTCTCGTCCACAGAGTATGAGAGCAACCCCCGCCTCGTACGACTGGTGGAGTTCACCAAGTCCATGGATCACATGTACCAGACTACCCTGGACGAGCTGCACACCGCACAGCAGAAGCTCCGCACACGCGAAGAAGAACTTGCCGAGCTCCGTGCTGAAGATGCAGGTTCCACTGATTCCGGGCCTTTTCCGAGGAGACTCGAGCGCAGCGCTAGTGTGTAGACAACCCCGAGTCGTAGAACGCTATCCGTGAGCTGTAGTCCTTTGTAAACAGCCACGAGACTTGTTAGTGATATGCCCTAGAGGCAACATGGAGATGTTGTATATATCACATACTATGTTTATGATACATTACTTTGTTCCTTGGAATAGACATCATCATTATTGATCAATGAGTATGTGACTTATTCATGAGACTCTTAAATACTAAGATGTTGCTATTTCTAAATGATCCCTGATCGTATATCATATGAGGAACAAATATGATTCAAAGACAAAGATCAGCATATGTATTGATTGATGATCATGTCTCATGGATCATGGTATGGTGATACCAAATCAATAATATGGACATGTGTTAGTGAACATATGTTGGATAGACCTGCCATGAGACACTGCAGAGATTCCATGTGTCATCGATTGGTCTCAAATAGTGTTTATGTAGAGTCCTTAGACTTGAGATCATCATGGTTCCCAACATGAGTAGTAGCTTATTTTGGGACTACTAAACACTACTCCGTGAATCGGGTAGTCATAAAAGTAGTCTTGGGTTTGCCATGAAACATGTAGTGGGATGTGAATGATCAAGATAGAATTTGCCCCTCCTTATGGGAGAGATATCTCAGGCCCCTCGATGTAATGGATTATGAAAGTGCATGGCCATGCCAAGGTGATTGAGGAGTCAATCACGAGTTTATAATCCATCACGGAATCGAGAGAGTGATTGAGCTATTAAGAGGATGACACAGTCTCGCCTTGAGCTCAATCTATATCGTGAGGCAAAGGGATTCGTACATGAGAGAACATTACGAGTTCAGTAGATATGATCTTTACATATACTTTGGGGTTAATATGTCTTACTAGAGACCGCTATTAACATGGTAACCGGAAGGCGTTTCGGGTCACGACCAAGTATCGTGAACCTCTGGTCGCACGCTTAACGGGTTGGAACACTAATTCGAATATGATTCGGATATGGGCTCAAGTCGGATAGAGATCGAATAGACTCCTATTGGGCCTCGGTCCACGAGGCCCACGTGAGGAGGTCTATATATATGGAGGCGGGCGGAGGGAGGTGTGCCTGTTAACATCTAGCAAAACCCTAGCCGCCACCTCCGAGCCAAACCTAGTCGCTCACGAGTGCTAGTACACTCGCGATCGGCGTTCACCCCGGACGTGTGGATACGGTGGAGGCGCTGCTCGTTGCGATCTTGATCGGCGTGCGTGGAGAGACGATCTGTTCGGGACGATCGGCTACTTCCACTACTACCTCGACGCGTGATTGGATCGGTTTCCAATTCTTCTTCCATTGTGTGGCTTGGCGTCTAAGTGGTAACGATCCATGATCCTTCCTTAGCATGATGTTCTTGGGTGCGCGGTAGAAAAGTTTTGTTTTCTGCTTCCGTAGCCTACGCGTATTCCTTTAAGACTATTATAATAAAATAAAAAGTTTTGTTTGGCTCTTATTCGTGTTTTCCTTGCTCTTGTGTGTTATTTTGGTGGGATTGTTACTAGAACCTTTCCTTTAGTTCTCTCTCTAAATCTGAAAGCCTCAATAGATGGTGAACACGAGAAGGAACTCCAGCATGGACAACACCAACCCCGGAGCACAAGGAAGCCAGTCGGCCCCGATTCCACCGCCCCCGCCAGCAGCAGGACCGGACTGGGCACAATTGATGGCCAATCAAAACCAGTTGATCCAACTGCTAGCTCAGACGATCAACAACCCTCAGGCTCATCATCAACCTGCCCAAGTACCTCCCAACCGTCTTTCTGAGTTCCTGAGGATCAAGCCACCCACCTTCGCCGGCAGTGCTGAACCAATGGACGCCGACGATCGCTCAGTCGATTGGCAAGAAGTGGACATCTTTGCGGTGCAGCGATCGAGCGAGTCTTGTTCGCCTCCCATCAGCTGAACGGGCCCGCGTCTCAATGGTGGGATACTTTCACCGCTTCGCACGCCAACCCGCAAACGGTGACTTGGAATGAGTTCGAGCAAAGCTTTCGCAAAGCTCATATCCCCACCGGCACCATGGCCTTGAAGAAGAAGGAGTTCAGGTCTCTGCGCCAAGGAAGTCGTACTGTCAATGAGTACGTACAAAAGTTCAACCAGCTGGCCCGCTATGCGCCGGAAGATGTGGCTTCCGATGAACCCAAGTAAGAAAGGTTCATGGAAGGCCTGAATGACAACATATCAGTACAGCTGATATCGGGTGACTATACTGACTTCCACCAGCTAGTCAGTAAGGCCATCCGCCAGGAGGGCAAACACATGGAAATGGAAACACGGAAGAAGAGAATGGCGGACCAGAGGAACAACTTTGGAGGTTCTTCCAAGAATCGCAGTACTCCCCCGCACTCAAACAAATTCAGACCCCAGGGCAGCAACTTCAAGAACCAGTCAAGCAGGTTCAAGTCCTCAACCAGCCGCCCGCCGTTTCAGGCCAACGCGCGTAGGTTCCAAAGCAACCGCACCAAAGAATCGGTGGCGACGCAGAAGAGCGATCCGCCGTCGGCGGATTGACTCGCTACTCTGCAAAGAACCAGGACACTTTGCCAAGGCGTGCCCCAAGAAGATTCAAGCGGCGGCAACCGAGAGCCTCGGAAGTCGAAACCGAGGCCAGCAGAAGCCGCAGACCTTCATCAAGGGGCGAGTGAACCACGTGACAGCAGAAGAAGCCCAGGCTACACCGGATGTCGTGCTGGGTATGTTCCTTGTCAATTCAGTACCCGCATCAGTTCTTTTCGATTCTGGAGCATCGCATTCTGGATAAGCATGGGTTGGGCATGGTAAATCTTAGTAACCCCATGATAATTCACTCCCCAGGAGCAGAAATGAGATCAGGGACCTTGTGCCCGAAAGTAGAACTGCTCATAGATGGAACCCGATTCCTAGCCGACCTTTTGGTCTTGGAATCACAAGGATTAGATGTCATTCTCGGAATGAATTGGTTAGCCAAGAACCAAGGTCAGATCGATTGTGCTACCAGATCCATCACCCTCACCAATGACCAGGGCATAGAAGTGATCTTCTCTCCTCAAATCCCGAAGGCAGAAGAATGTGCCCTTTTCCATCTCCAAGTCTTGAAAGAAGTGCCGATAGTGCGGGAATACCCAGATGTTTTTCCTGAGGAGCTGCCAGGAATGCCACCAGATAGGGAAATCGAGTTTGTGATTGACCTAGTCCCAGGCACCGCCCCAATTTCCAAGAGACCATATCGGATGCCTGCTAACGAGTTAGCAGAATTGAAGAATCAACTCAAGGAATTAGAAGACAAAGGTACATCCGGCCAGTTCGTCACCTTGGGAGCACCGTCACAGTGCGTCAAGAAAAGGGCGAGTTTGAGGCTATGTGTGGACTACAGAGCACTCAATGACGTCACCATCAAGAATAAATACCCCCTTCCCAGGATCGATGACCTGTTCGATCAGTTGAAAGGAGCCGGTGTCTTCTCCAAGATTGATCTGCGATCAGGATACCATCAGCTGAAGATCCGTGAAGAAGACATTCCCAAAACCGCCTTCTCCACCAGATATGGACATTATGAGTTCACGGTCATGTCATTTGGGTGACCAATGCACGACCTACTTCATGAGTATGATGAGCGGTGTATTTATGAAATACTTGGACAAGTTTGTAGTAATCTTCATCGACGACATCCTCATCTACTCCAAGAATGAAGAAGAGCATGAGCAGCATCTCCGAACAACGTTGGAAAAGCTTCGAGAGCATCAATTCTTTGCCAAATTCAGCAAATGTGAATTCTGGCTAAAGGAGGTTGCCTTCCTCGGACATATCGTAACAGCCGAAGGAATCGCGGTAGATCCTTCCAAGGTAGAAGCAGTAATGGAGTGGAAGCCACCAAAGTCCGTAACAGAAGTCAGGAGCTTTCTTGGACTTGCGGGTTATTACCGTCGGTTCATAGCAGGGTTCTCCGAGACAGCCAAGCCGATGACCCCGATTCTTGAAAAAGGGAAAGAAGTTCGAATGGACGAAGGCTTGTGAGCAGAGTTTTCAAACCCTTAAGAAGAGACTAGTCTCAGCGCCCGTGCTTGTCTTGCCGGACATGCATAAAGGCTTCGAGGTCTTCTGTGACGCCTCTGGCCTAGGCTTAGGCTGTGTCCTAATGCAAGAAGGCAAAGTGGTAGCCTACGCATCCCGCCAACTCAAGCCTCATGAGTGCAACTATCCTACTCATGACTTAGAGTTAGCTGCAGTAGTGCACGCCTTAAAAATCTAGTGCCACTATCTTATCGGTAACCGTTGTGAAGTATACACGGACCATAAGAGTTTGAAGTATATCTTCACCGTGCGAGAACTCAACTTCGAGGCAGCGAAGATGGTTAGAGTTGATAAAGGACTACGACATCGGTATACATTACCACCCCGGAAAAGCGAATGTGGTAGCCGATGCCTTAAGCAGGAAATCTTATGCAAACATGGTGATATCGGAAGAAGACGGACCGACTTGGGGAGGAGTCGCGTCTAAGTCTAAACCCGATGGGACCAAGCACTCTTGCCACACTGGAAATACAACCTAGCTTGCCTGAACAAATTAAGGAAGCTCAGAACGTGGATGAGGATATTCAAGAAATCAAAAAGAATATGAGAAGAGGCAAAGCACCGATTTGTGAAGATGAGCATGGCGCGGTTTGGTTCGAGAACGCATCGTGTGTACAGAACAATCGAAATCGAAACCACGATTACGAAGGAGGCTCATGACACCCCATACTCAATCCACCAGTCGCACCAAGATGTACCGGGATCGAGGAAAGATATTGGTGTGTTAGTATGAAAAGGAAATCGCGAGTTCATTGAAGCTGCGACACTGCCAACGAGTTAAAGCTGAACATCGAGGCGGCAGGACTCTTGCAACCATTGCCAATTCGGAATGGAAGTGGGAAGAAATCGGTATGGATTTCATAACCGGACTTCAAGGGCGCAATCGGGTTATGATTCAATGCGGGTAATCATAGACCGATTGACTAAAGCGACTCACTTCATACGGTCAAAACCACTTATTCAGAGGAGCAAGTTGGTGAATTTGTACATGTCTCGAATTGTGTGCCTATATGGCGTACCCAAGAAGATAGTATCAGATCGAGGTAGTCAGTTCACTTCTCGATTTTGGCAAAGGCTGCATGAAGAATTGGGTAGTAAGCTCAGTTTCAGCACCGCTTACCATCCCCAGACAGACGGTCAAACAGAAAGAGTTAATCAGATACTCGGGGATATGCTAAGGGCTTGTACGCTGGATTTCGGGAACAGCTGGGACCGTTCACTGCCCTATGCGGAATTCTCGTGCAATAACAGCTACCAAGCCAGTCTGCGGATGGCACCCTTCGAAGCCTTGTATGGTCGAAAGTGCAGGACCCCCTTGCTTTGGGATCAGCAAGGTGAACCCCAAGAAGCTAGACCAAACCTGCTACAAGACGCAGAAGATCAAGTAAAGAAGATCAGAGACAGACTAAAGATAGCCCAGTCTCGACAGAAGAGCTATGCGGATAACCGTCGTCGAGACGACCTTGAGTCGGGGACTACGTCTATCTTAAAGTATCCCTACTCGAGAGGTGTGAAAAGGTTTCAAGTTAGAGGAAGCTAGCACCACGATATGTGGGCCCTTTCAAGATTCTGGACCGAAGAGGTGCAGTCGCATATCGATTAGACTTGCCACGGCATGTCGAGAGTGCACAATGTCTTTCATGTCTCACGATTAAAGAAGTGCCTCCGAGTGCTCTCGAGCAAGCCATGCTGAAACCTTGGACCTCGGGATGACCTCACCTACCAGAGTAACCAATCAAGATTCTCGAGGCGAGCGTCGGACGGAAGGAAGACTATCAGTTACGCAAAGTCGGTGGAGCAACCACACCGAAGACGAAGCCACCTAGGAGCGAGAAGAAGATCTAAAGACCAGCCATCCCCATCTCTTTTGCTAGCCAGTGCAAATCTCGAGGGCGAGATTTCCTTTAAAGGGGGTAGGTTTGTAACATCCCAAAAATTTTATTCCTTTATGAAAATCATTCTGGAATTTAATGGATTTTCCTGGAGTTTATTTCAAAGTCCTGATTTAAAGAAAATTAAAAACTTCTGTTATTAAAAGATCAAATTAAGTTCATTGCAATTCTTGTAATTCAAACAAATGTATTTGACTTTCCTAAAGTCAAATCTGTAATTATATTAATTTTCAGAATTTTATAAAGAATTAAAAACTTCCCTTTTAAGTCAAACTGTGCTTTTTCAAAATATACTTATCAAATTGAGTGGAAAATATTTTTATTAAGTCCCAATTAATCCCAGAAGGTTCCCTGAATTTTTCTGGATTTTTCCAAATTTATTTGGTATTTTTCTGAGTTTTCTAAAGCCAAACAGCATTTCTGGAAATCAAAAAGAAAATAAAAATCCTAAAACTCCCTCGGGCCGCCGCGTGTCAGCCATCGGAGCCCCTCCGCCCGCCGGATTCCCCCTCAGCCGTCCGATCTAACTTAACCCTCTCCCCCGCCTTCCCTCTCTCCGCTCGCGACGCGTTTCGCGTATCTAGCCGTCCGCTCACCCGCCCGGTTCAATCCTCGCCGCTCCCCGCGACTTACCGCTTCGCCCGCTTCGTTCTCCCCTCCGATCGACGCGTGGCTTCATCCGAGCCGTCCCCTATTGCCGTACCTCATCGCAGCAGCCCGCTCCCACTTAAGCACCGATCGGCCCCGATCTGATCTTCGTTGTCGGATGAAATCTCGGCCGTCCCCATTCACTTACCCCTTTGCAACGCGCCAGCGGTCCCGATCTCTCCCCCGTGCCACCCGTCAAGCATCCGACCGTCCCCCTCTCTCTTTCCTTTTCTTTCTCTCTCGCTGACGTGCGGGCCCCACTCGTTAGACCCTTCGTCCCCGCCGCTTTCCTTTCTTCTCTGCGCGATCCCCGCCCCGCTGCTGCCATGAATACCAAAACCGAAGCTTTTAAAGCTTCGGTTTCCTTCCCGTTTATTACCCCGCGCCGTTTGCAGATTGCAATTGATCCTCCACCGCGTCCGTTGCAGGCTTAAATTCCCCCAATTACGCCCTCTTTCACCGTCGCGTTAATCTCCTGAATCTGACGAGTTTCGTGCAACGGTTACCACCTCCCTCCGCCTATAAAAGGGCCTCCCCGAGGTCCCTCTACCCACACCGCCTCCCCTGCACTCCTCAATCCCAGCGAGCAAGCCCCGAAGGTCTCCCTGTGCCCGAATCCCCTCCGCGGCTTCAAGCGACTCCGGCGAGCAATTGCCGCCGGCTCGAGCCACCTCGCCCCTCGTCGACGCCTCCCCAACCTTCTTTGGTGCCCGGCGAACACCGGCGACCACCTCCCGGCACGTGCACCACCGGAGCTACTCCGCGCCGTGAAGTCCTCTCGCCGCCGCCTCTCCGCCGATTCTCCCCTCGGTCACCTCGGCCTCCGCGCGAGTGCGGATGCACTCCGCGTTCCCCTCTACATTTTGATACCCTCGGCGCGCGCCGCCACCGAGCTCGGCGACCATCGGCCCCGAGCGCCGCCACCGCCGGTCGGGCCACGTCGACTGTCGGGCGACTGGCGGTGCGTGGCAGCAGTGGCGGCGGTCGGCGCCACGCGGCGCCACCGCCCCGCACCCCTCGCCACCTCACGCGCACGCAGCCACGTCGGCATAAAGCCGTGACGTGGTAGCCACGCGGCGACCACGCGGCAGCCATGTGGTGCCACGTCAGTGCCACCCCCGCCTCCGCGCACCCGCCTGCCACCTCACCCACCTCTCGGGTCCATGGACTCGGTTCATGACACCCGGGTCCCACCTGTCAGCCTCTGCCCGATTATATTAATCCTAGGGCTGACGTCATAATCTATATTTTCCTTTAGAAAAATAATTCGTGCGGACGTCATAAATCCTTTTCGGTTTAAAAATAAATCCAGAAAATACCCCTTTTTCTTTTATTTTGAATTTAAACTTTGGAAGGCTATAACTTTTGCATTTTAACTCCAAATTGACCCATTCAAATTTCTAAATTTTTCTAAAATCATGATCTATCCATTTCTGGAATAATTTTGAATTTTTGAAATTTACTTAAATTTTGTTTGAATATATTTTGTAATTCCAAGATTTAAATTTAAATTAAAACTTCCAATTTCTTTTGAAAGCCTCAATTCCTTTTCAAGAATTATTGACCCACATCCAAAATTCAAAATTCTGTCTTCCAGTGTCTTATAATTTTTGGAAGTTATTTGGATTTTATTTGAATTTTGTTTTGAACTTTCTTTGAATTGGCTCTTTACGTTAGATTTCGACGATTCCGGAGACGCTGAGTTCGACGATTCCCCGCAGGGCTTCGATCAAGGCAAGTTACACCATTGACCATGTTGAACCTAATATTTGAAATTATTTATATTGTTTTACTATATATGCATGCGTATCTTTACTCAAATATAATTCAAATTTGTTTTAAATTTAGATATACCCATAATCCATTCATTATAGCCCATTTGAATCCCGAATTCCTATACCTTGTCACCCTAGTTGAAAACTAGTTAGTACCATAGTATTGACTAGAAAAATTTGTAGAAATGCTTAGCCTGGCTTAGTATAACTATAGGTGGGATGAATCTTTCACATGAAATGTCAGTTTAAAAATGAAACTTTGACTTCGGAGAGTCAAGGGTGGTTCATGGAGTTTATTTAAAAATGAAAATAGAAACTTATGTTTTGGACTTAGGCTAATGGTTAGGTGGTGGGTACCGGCATGCCTCGTGTTTGATGACACCTGGTTGATTGTCGTGTACGGGGGAATGTGGTTGGGCCTAAACCAACATAAGGACCGTTTCTGTGATTCATTTTACGAAGTCACTTCGTACTACCACAAGTCCGGTATGGGATGGACCTGGCTAAGTAATTTGTGAAGTTCCAATTATAGTCTCGCTATAGGCTGAATGTGAGCGCAGCGTAGGCTGTGGGAAGTCTCACATGGCACCAGAGGGGGCTCCAACTCGTGGATTCGAGTTGTGGTGAAACCTTAGTGGCGGCGTGATTATTTTGGATATGGATCATCGGAACAGCCTTGTCATGAACTCTCCGCCGCACACCTAAGGCAGTGTGTTTATCGCGTGGCTCAAGTGAGAGGGAATGTCTTGTGGGTAAAGTTGTACACCTCTGCAGAGTTAAAAACCTATCTAGATAGTCGTGTCACGGTCATGGACATCTTGAGTAAAGTTGTCCTGATTAGACTTGGATTTTATAAACTTGGTTTTGAGCAAACAAATAGCGATCTTGGTTACAGTCGGGTGGATTCCGTGGATAGGTTAGTGTGGGTTGGAGCCTCTGTTGCGATAATACTTGTTAAAAACAATGTTTCATATACTGTATTAAAATTCAGCTTTTCGTATTTACATTATTGTATTTAAATTCAAGTATTTGCTTTCCGCACATTGCCCTATTAAGCTTTCCGTTGATATCCATTATGCATGCATCAACTCTGTTATAATTCCTGGTGTGACTTGCGTAAGCAATTACTTGCTTACCTTGGGAGTACTTCTATACTCACCTTGCTAAATCTGTTGCCAGACTTCGAGGGCGACTACGACGGTGAGGACTACTTCAGCGAGTAGGACGTGTCTTACGATCATTCGCTTGTGGGAGGTGGATGGGCTATCTTTGCCACCTTTACTACCTTTCCGCTGTTTTTGTTTATTTTGTTGGCCTTGTGCCCTTATTGTAAGACTTGACCATAAGGCTGTATTTTCGTTTAATAATATCTCGTGGTCATTTTTGCATGATATACATTGCTGTTAAACCTGTGTGCACTAGCTTTTCCTAGGATAGTGCGATTTACACAGAGGGGCTCGGAGTTGTTGCTCCGGGTCCCGACAAAGCCCCAAGAGAAGCACTCTATTGTAATCTCTCCTCATTATAGTGATTTGCTTTGAGCGCCCGTGGTTTTTCCCGCAAGAATTTTCCACGTAAAAAATCCGTGTCTCTTGTCTCTATTTTTTTATGTATTATTTGTAACAAGTGGTATCAGTGCACAGGAGATTAAGGTTAAAAAAATCATCAAGTCAGCGTTTCTACGTTGAAACCGAGAGTCCAGAGCAGCACCAGCCTCTTCCATCTGATAAAAGGCGTGCAACAGGTAAAGGTGCAGCGAAGAAACAACATCCAAGCGTAGTCTCCTGGTCTCGGTCTGCGTGCGAGCACCAAAACCAACAGCCGAAAAAAAGGGCAATAGACGTTGGTTTCTATGGCGCCACATGAAAAAGAGCATCTAACATGCACAACCCTTTTTCCTTTGCATCAGAACAATAGGTGTGATCTTTTGGCGCAACTTTCTGGCACGGAAACCGATGACTAAAAGAAAGGAAAGAAGAAGAGCTCAGGTGCTACCTTTGATTTTTTACTTTATTGCTTTTGATAGAAATTGTTAAGTGCACATTAAAATCGTACAGAAGTTTGTTTGTGATAGTTTTGCTAGGTATACTCAAATTCATACCAGAAAATTTTGGTTTTTCTTCCGTATGGTGACTTTGAAGTATAATCTTCCACTATTGGATCGCGACACAAGAATTTCTCTATGGCAAGTCAAGATGCGAGCTGTTTTATCACATGTTGATTTGAATGATGCACTTTTAGAGATCGACAAGATGCCAGCGACACTGTCCACCGACGAGAAGCAACGTAAAGATCGTAAGGCCTTATCTCAAATTCATCTTCATCTATCAAATAATATTTTACAGGAGGTTATGAATGAGACATTCGCTGCCGCATTATGGCTGAAGCTGGAGCAGATTTGCATGATCAAAGATCTGACCAGCAAGATGCATTTCAAGCAAAAACTTTATTCACACAAGTTGGCGGAAGGAGCCTCATTGTTGATCCACCTGACAACTTTCAAGGAAATTGTTACCGACCTCGAGTCTATAGAGGTAAAATTTGATGAAGATTTGGATCTTATTTTGCTATGCTCTCTGCCTAGTTCGTACTCTACTTTTAGAGATACTATTCTATATAGTCGAGATACTCTTACTCTCAGTGAAGTTTATGAAGCTCTATATGCTAAAGAAAAGTTGAAACTTATGGTTCTCAGTGGGAGTTTAAGTACGTATGCAGAAAGTTTGTCTGTCCACGGCAGGTAATATGAGAAGAGTTCATATGAAAATTCAAGAGACAGAAGCAAAAGCAGATTCAGAGGCAGATCTAAATTCAGAAACAGGAAGTCATGCACATATTGCAAGAAAGATGATTATGACATATCCGAGTGCTGGAAGTTACAGAACAAAGAGAAGAATAATAATATTAAGAGGGATCAACAAGAGGATGAAGCTAGAGTCACCGTTGTCACCAAAGAAGGTTCTGATGGAGATGTTCTCGTTTCCTTTGCCGGTAATTGCAAAACCAACAATAAATGGATTCTTAATTCAACCTGCACTTTCCACATGAGCTCGAACCATAAGTGGTTCGTTACCTATGAAGCTATGCTAAGTGGATCAGTGTTGATGGTGATAATACACCATGCAAGGTTGTAGGCATTGGTTCTATCTAGATCAAGATGTTTGATGGCACTATCAGAACTTTATCGGATGTTCATCATATTCCAGATTTAAAGAGAAATTTTATCTCATTGAGTACTCTTAATGCTAAGGGTACATGTCTTCCGGTGGATGTGGAGTTCTAAAGGTCACCAAAGGTTCTCTTGTTGTGTGATAGGTGATATAAAAGCTACCAACTTATATCATCTGCAAGGCACTATAATTTCAGGTAATGTTGCTATTGTCTCAAATAAATTATTTGATTCCGATGCTACTAATATTTAGCACATGCGTCTAGGGCATATGCGTGAAGCTGGAATGATGGAACTATGTAAAATAGAATTTGTTGATGATAAAAACATCGACAAGTTGAAGTTTTGTGAACATTGTGTCTTCGGCAAGTAAAAGAGGGTGAAGTTCAGCAGTGCGACTCACTCTACAAAAGGCATATTAGATTATATTCACTCTGATTTGTAGGGAGAATCCCGCGTTCCATCACTTGGAGGTACAAGCTACATATTGACCATTATTGATGACTACTCAAGAAAAGTTTAGGCATACTTCATCAAGCACAAAATCGGATGTATTCAACACATTCAAGGAGTAGAAGATTATGATTGAGAGACAAACTGGCAAGCATATCAAGAAACTTCGTACCGACAATGGATTGGAGTAAGAAGGTATTGTGAGGTATTACACCGTCCAGGTACTCCTCAACAAAACGGTGTGGCCGAACGTATGAACAGAACTATCATAGAGAAGGTACGTTGTATGTTATCAAACTCTAAATTATCAAAGAGTTATTGGGCTAAAGCCGCTTCTACTATTTGTTATTTGATTAATCGATCACTAAATTTGGCTATTGATAAGAGGACTCCAATTGAGGTATGGTCTGGCTCTCCAACGGATTATTTAAACTTAGGAATATTTGGTTGTCCTGCTTATACTCGTGCCAACAATAGTAAATTAGAACCTAGAGCAGTTAAGTGCATTTTTCTTGTTATAAAATTGATGTGAAAGGATATAAATTGTGGAATCCTGAAACTAAAAATATGGTTATTAGTAGAGATGTTATTTTTGATGAGTCTACTATGTTGCATGATAAACTATCTATTGATGTTTCCATTGAGAAGCAATCAGCGTGCAAGTGGAGCATATTATTCATTCAGGATCTACACCAGAAATCAACAATGAAAATATTTCAGAAGTTCCTATTGTTGCGTCACCAACATAATGCTACATTGCAGTTAATAGAGAAAGGAGGAACATTCAGCCTCCTAAGAGATTGATTGAAGAAGCCAACTTTGTAGCTTATTGTCTAAATATGGCAGAAGAAACTGAAGGTATTGCAGAACCTTCATCTTATTTAGAAGCTGTCTCTTCTAGTGATTCAGAAAGATGGATAGTTGTCATGCATAATGAGATGAAATCTCTTGATAAGAATGGCACTTGGGAGCTAGTCAAGCTGCCAATTGAGAAGAAAACTATTCGCTGCAAATAGATTTTCAAGAAAAAGGAAGGCGTTTTACCAACCGAAGAGGTTAGGTACAAAGTAACGTTAGTCGCTAAAAGATATAATCAAATTCTAGGAATTGATTTCACAGATATTTTTTCCCCTATTGTGAAGCATAGTTCTATTCGCACTTTACTCAGCATTATGGCTATGCATGATTATGAGGTTGAACAAATGGACATGAAAACTGCATTCTTACATGGGGGAATTAGAAGAAGACATTTATATGGAGCAACCGGAAGGTTTTGTCGTTCTAGGAAAGGAGAATTTTGCTTGCAAATTAAAGAAATCTCTTTATGGTTTGAAGCAGTCACCTAGACAATGATATAAGATATTTGACTCCTTTATGATATCTTAGGATTTTAAAAGATCTAATTATGATAGCTATGTTTATTTGAAAATTGTTAATGATTCAGCTATTTATTTACTACTATATGTTAATGATATGTTGATTGCTGCAAAAGACAAAAATGAAATTTCAAAGTTGAAGGCACAATTAAGCAGTGAATTTGAGATGAAAGATCTCGGTGCAGCTAAGAAGATTCTTGGTATGAAAATCATTAGAGACAGACAACTTAGTAAATTATATCTATGTCAAAAAGGTATATTGATAAAGTTCTTTATCGTTTCAACATGTATGAGGAACCTGTGAGTACTCCCTTAGCTGCATATTTCAGACTTTCTTCAGCGTCATGTCCACAATCTAATGATGAAGTGGAGTACATGTCTAAAATTCCATATGCGAGTGTAGTTGGTTCGCTTATGTATGCCATGGTATGTTCTCGCCCGATTTATCTCAATCATTAAGTGTGATTAGTAGATACATGGCTAATCCTGGAAAAGAGCATTGGAAAGCAGTTCAATGGATTTTCAGATATATACGGGGCACATCTAATACTTGTTTACAATTTGAGAGGACAAGAGATGGACTCGTTGGTTATGTGGATTCTTATTTTGCTGGAGATTTGGATAAAAGAAGGTCTCTCACTGGTTATGTATTCACTGTTGGAGGGTGTGCCATAAGCTAGAAAGCAAGTTTGCAAACTATCATTGCCTTGTCTACTACAGAAGCTGAGTATATGGCTATTTCTAAAGCTTGCAAAGAAGCTATTTGGTTAAGAGATTTATTTACTGAGTTTTGTGGAAGTATATCTTGCACTAAATATTTTATGACAGTCAGAGTACTATTTGCCTTACTAAAAATCAAATGTTCTATGAGAGAACAAAACACATTGATATCAGGTATCACTACATTCGAGGTGTCATTACTCAAGGTGATATTAAAGTCTGCAAGATAAGTACTCATGATAATCCAGCTGATATATTGACAAAACCAGTTCCTGCATCTAAGTTTGAGCTTTGCTCAGACTTAGTTGGTATTGCTCATTAGTCCTTTGGACTTTCGGCGCTCAAGGTGTACATGCTGATTTTATTAGAGGAGTTCATGACATTCTTCGACTACTAGAGGGTATTCAGCTCAAGGTGGAGATTGTTGAAAAACGTGATCCGAATTTGTACCTGTAGCAACCTGTAACAACCGACTCTAATTTGGTTTTCTGTCTGTGTGGGATTCTATTCCCCCATACTATATATGTACCTCAGTAGTCCATAGGAAGGGCAAGCCCCAAGAGAAGCGCTCCATTGTAATCTCTCTTCATTATAGTGATTTGCCTTTGAGCGCCCGTGGTTTTTTTCCGTAAGGGTTTTTCACGTAAAAAATCTGTGTCTCTTGTCTCTATTTTTCTATGCATTATTTGCAACATGCAGGAATTTCAAAGCCAGAAACTCTTGAGGCCACGGCGTGTAATGAATCCCTAGTGCCTGCCGGAGGTTGTGGTATATGGAATATCTATGTGTGGCGATTGTCTCAAGTGGTCAATAATATCCATAAGATGCCACAGTGTGCATATACGATGATCCTTTAGGACATCATGGAAAGGTGGAAATCCTTAGAAAGTGTGTAATTTGTACACAAAAGGTAGGGAATCGAATTTGGAAGTTTATAGTTGTTAAGACCCAAATCTATAAATCCGGACTCTTTATATATACCGCATTAGTTCAGAAACACGCTAATGCATACAATGTAAACATAGATAAAATATCAACTATATAAACGATTAATAAATAAAAAGACTAAAATATTATTAACATAGTTACGATCTTATAGCCAATCCTACAAATAATCGCCTGAAGGGTTTAAGAAACTAGTAGCGGAAAATAGAAATAAGTATGGTAACCATTCGACATGCCCACAGGCAATCGACTCGGAAACGAAGTCCTAATCCGCGAAGTCATCGAAGTATCATCCTTTAGGTACCTTCTACTGATATGGTTATTTATCTTCAACTAAGCAACAGTGGGTATAAAGCCGTGAGTACATTGATACTCAACAAGTCGTTTGTAACAAAGATGCAATATAATTTGTAAGACTTATCAATGGATGGCTAAAAAAATATTTTTACAGAAAACAATAACTTAAGTTAAATACAATAAATATATTGAAAGCAAATTTTAAAGGAAATGATAGCAAATAAATAACCAAAAGAATTAAATAAACCACTTGTAAACTAACCATTCACAAGTTGCTTGTAACATCCCAAAATATTATTCTCCTTTTTAATTGGATTTAATTGGATTTTTCTAGTTTTTATTTCCAGCCTTGTTGTGAGAAAATTAAATTATGTCATTTTATAAAAGTCAAAATAAGTACATTTCATTATCCTAAGTCATTTATGTATTTATAATAATTTTCAAGAATTTATAAGGATTAAAAACTCACTTTGAAAGTTAATTTATGTTTTTATAGAACACTAAATTATTTCATGAGTCAATAATATTTTTCTTAAAGTCCAAAATAGTTCTAGAAGATTCTCTGAATTTTTCTAGAATTTTTAAAATTTATTTGGTATTTTTCTAAGCTTTTTAGAGCCTCCAAACATTTCTGGAAATCTTTAAAAGAAAATAAATCCAAAACCTCCCCGGAGCTGACACTTGTCGCCCATCGGGCAACTCCCCGCTGCTGTATCTAATCCCAGCCGCCCGATCTCACTTACTACTTCACCCGCCTTCCTCGCCCCTCTGGCCGACACGTGGCATGCATCAGAGCCGATCCCCGTTGTCGGATCTAATCCCAGCCGCCCGATCTCACTTAAACCCTTCACCCGCCTCCCCCTCCTCTCAAGCCGACACGTGGAGCGCTCGGATTCAATTTCCCCTTGCCCGATCAAATCTCGGCCATCCATTGTAACTTACCCCGTCGCCCCTTCCATGAACGGCTCTGATTTAACCTCAGCCACCCGATCAATCTAGACCGCACCCGCTCACTTACCTCTTCACTTAAAGTCCAACGACACTGATCGTTCACATGTGCCATGTGTCAAAAATCCGAGCCATCACCCTTTTCCATTCCTTTTCTTCTCGCTGCCCAGTGGGGCCCGCTTGTCAGGTCTGTCATCCCCGCCATTTCTTCCTCCTCACGCTCGCCGCTGCCGCCATTAGCACCGTAAAACCAAAGCTTTCCTTCCCGATTTTCCCTCCCACGTGAATGCAAATTAAAGCCCCCTTCCACCGCCACCAAATCAGGCGTTACCTTCCCCATTACGCCCCTGTGCGCCGTCGCATTGAACACCATGTTCGTTTCACTCCGACGATATTACTCGTGACCATTACCGCCCCTTCCCCGCCTATTAAAACCCTCCCCGAGCACCCCCCTCATCACACCGGTTCTTTCCCCTCACCCAATTTCTCTTCCCCGGCTCCTGAGCATCCTCGCACCGTGTCACCGCCCTTGTCTTCGCCGGCGGAACTCCGGTGAGAAATCGCCACCACCTCGGGCCTCGCCGAACCACACTGCCGCCACCAACAACTCCACCGAAGCCCCACGCACCACCTCCACCTCCTGTCCGGGCCAGAGGACCGCCGGAAGACCTCCGCCGCCGTTAGCCTCTTCCGACCGTCGCCCTTCTCTGCCGGCCACCCTCTCTGGCCATCCTCGAGCTCCGTGCAAGGTACCAAAATACTCCCCTCGTCTCCCTCTACCCTCTGGTGCCATCGGCCGGTGCCGCCGCCCACTGGTTCGCCAGCGGCCATCTTCCGAGCCTCACCGCCACCGGCGGTGCCACATCAGCCCGTCGAGCTGAGGTGGCAGCCGACGTGGCCACCAAATGGACGCCACGCGCGCCTCAGCTATGCCACGCCAGCGCCACCCGAGCGTCCCGACAACCGCGCCACCTCACTACGCACCGGCCCCACCTGTCAGCCTCTCACCCGAATTTAAAAATCCCAGTGCTGACATCATGCTTGCGTCATAAACCCGATTTTCCATTTAAATTTAATTCGGCCAAAATTAAATTATGATGCTGACGTCATAATCATGTATTTCCTTCAGTAAAATAATTCATGCTGACATCATAAATGCTTTTCGATTTAAAAATAATTCCAGAAAATGCGTACTTTTCTTTTTCTTTGTATTTAATCTTTAGAAGGCTATAACTTCTCCATTTTAACTCCGATTTGACCTGTTCAAATTTCTAAATTTTTCTAAAATCATGACCTGTTCAAATTTCTTAAATTTTTCTAAATTTTTCTAAATTTTTAATTTTATTTGAATATTTATTTGAATTTTATTTGATTCTTCGCGTATAGATTTTGATGATTCGGGAGAATTCGATTTCGATGACGATTCGTAGCAGAACTTCGATCAAGGCAAGTTACACCCTTGATCATATTGTTCCTATTATTTTAAATTATTTATATTGTTTTACTGTATATGCATGCGTAATTTTTATTCAATGGTAATTTAAAGATGGTTTAAACTGTTGTTAATCCCATGATCTTTTGCTATGGCCAATGTTGATTTTTATCACATAGCTTGTCAACCTAGCTAAAAACTAGTTGGTACAGTAGTATTGACTCGAAAATTTAGTGAATTGCTTAGCCTAGCTTAGAATAATTTAGGTGGGATCAAATGTTTCACATAAAATGATGGTTTTTAAATTGCATCCTTGGCTTCGGTGAGTCAAGGATATTCTATGAAATGGTTTAAAAAGGAAAACAGAAAACTTTGGTTTAGACTTAGGCTATTGGTTAGGTGGTGAGGTGCCAGCATGCTGCATGTTTGGTAACATGCAGTTGATTGTCGAGCACAAGGGTACGTGGTTGAGCTTAAGTCAAGTTAAGGACCATTTCTGTGAACTATTTTATGAAGTCACTTCGTACTACCACAAGTCCGGTATGGGACGTACCTGGCTAAGTAATTTATGATATTCCAAACATAGATGCGCTATAGACTGAATGTGAGTGTGGCATAGACCGCGAGAAGTCTCACATGGCACAAGAGGGGGCTCCAACTCGTGGATTCGAGTTGTGGTGAAATCTTAGTGGCGGCGTGACTATTTTGGCTTTGGAGCATTGTAACAACTTTGTCGTGAACTCCTCGCCGCACACCAAAGGTAGTGTGTTAATCGCGTGGCTCACGTAGGAGGACACGTCTTGTGGGTAAAGTTATACACCTCTGCAGAGTGTTAATCTATCTGAATAGCCGTGTCCATGGTCATAGACATGCTGAGTAAAGTTTTCACAGATTAGACTTGGTTGTTATAAAACTTGGTTTTTGGGTAAAACAATAGTGGTTTGACCCGGGTGGGATGCCCGTGGTTAGGTTAGTGTAGGTTGGAGCCTACGCTAGCGATATTACTTTGTTAAAATACTGTTTCATATGATGTATTAAAATTTACCTTTTCATACTTACATTATTGTATTTAAATTTTTGTATTACTTTTTCGCACATTTACCCTATTAAGCCTTCCTTTGAAATCCATTATGCATGCATCAATTCTGTTATATTTCTTGGTGTAACTTGTGGAGTACTTTAAAGTGCTCACCTTACTTAAATCTGTTGCTAGAGTGCGCCTCCGACGACTACGGTGAGAACTTCGACGAGTAAGCCACGTCTTACAATCATTCGCCTATGGGAAGGCTGGATGGACTGTGCTTCTGCCGTTTATCTTCTGCTGTCTTTATTTTCTGTTGGCCTTGAGCCTTTTTATTGTAAGACTTGGCCATGAGGCCTGTACCTTTGCATAATAATATTTTGTGGTTGATTATGTATGATATTTATCGCTGTTGACCCTGTATGCACTAGCTTTTCCTAGGATAGTGCAATTTACACAGAGGGATATGGAGTTGTTGTTCTGGGTCCCGACATTGCTCCACCAGTGAACTAACCATTCACTTTCCGAATTTAACCAAATCAAGTTTTTATGAAATCTCTACCCTCCGTATGAATCATCAAGCATTGTCTTATAACCAGGGACACGGCTATTCAAATAGTTTTATACTCTGTAGAGGTTATACAACATTAGAGAAAATCACAACAAGGCCTTTACAACGCTCAATCACAATTCAATCTCGCCAGCTATGGTTTCACATCACACCCCCTTGTGTCTCATAGAAATTAGCAACTATGTTTATCACAAAGGCGAGATTAAAATTGAAATATCATAAATTAATCAGCTAGCTCTATCCCATACTAAACATGTGGTTTGCACGGTAAGGCTCATGTCAATAGCGCACAAAATAAAATCCTTCGACATTACTAAGGCGAGACATCCACATCCCTTAAAATGAATCCACACTTCTCCCTTTATTGCACAATCACTCGTTTAAGTGAAAATCAATTTTGTATAACCAACACTAATGAGACACTAAGGTCATGGCACATAAATTTTATAACTGTGGCTACAACCATGATTTAATATCTCATTAAGTTAAATTAATTAATTGATCACATGTGATGATAAACCCAACATAACTATAAACATGGCTAAGCAAATTGGTCGAATAACTCATGTGATAACTAGTATGGTATCACTAAATAATTTTCATCCTATGGTGGCAATGGTAACATGGTATTTAAAATTATGAAGAGAGGGATTAATCAAATTGGACAGTAACTACCAAGTACAAGGGTTTGTAATAAAACAACAACATATGATAATTTAAAAAATAAATAATAAATTAAAAACTAGGTTCAAGATGATCAAAGGACATGACTTGCCTCGGACTTGCTCAGTTATGAATTCTTGATTTTCTGGTAGTGCTCCTGTTCCTTCGAAGACGCGATCTAATGAGAGAGAAAACAAATAAGGCATAAAATAAATTCAAATAAAATTTAAATGAACTCTACAAACTTCAAAACCAAAACCCAAAAGATAGAGCTCAATTTTAGATAAAATTTAGAAAAAAGAACGGGGTCAATCGGAGATAAGACGAAGGAGAATAGGCTCTTGAAAATTTTACCCTAAAGAAAATACTAGAAAGTAGAAAATTCTATTATGTTATGATCTTGGTGCACAAAATAGCTGGTCTACGATGGTCTCAGCTTACAGAATAGTAAACTATGCATGGTTGAGGTGACGTGGCGGCTGACGTGGTGGTGATATGGCAAGATAGGTGGCAAGACACGTGGCATGCTAACATGGCACCAGGATTGATACGGGGATGCCCGATCCTTACGACGTAGGATCTCTCTTGAATGGTAAATATGTGGCTAACCTGAAATCCCATGGATTCTGATGAATGGAAGCACATGATTGTCTGTCTCAATTACAGACTCCCATATACCATAATTCAATTAGCAACATGCTCTGGATCTTCGTATTCTCACCACACCAAGGAAGATGACTTTGCTAGTTCGTAAGAAACAACAAGAACACTGGTAATGTTAATTTGGTGTAAACGTTAACTAGTCAGCTTCTCAACTCCCATGGCGGTACATGGCATAAACCAAAGAGCAAGAAATTACTTTGTCTCAAAATTAATGTTTGAAGGTTACAAGGAACAGTGGACAAGGCTTTATATCTTCGTACAAGCCTAGTCGGACTCAAAGTAGGGAAACAACTAGAATTCTCTTCTAATTCCTAATTTAAACTGAAAGTAATAAAAAGTGGCTGGCTAGTCGTCTTAGTTTGGGCGCCCATGAGGTGGGCCCCACGTGGTGGCTGGCCCATGAGAGTGGCACACAACTCACTTGACAACAACCTAACTTCTCTTAAGGCCCAAGTATTCATTTTTAGCCTATTTGAAGCTTTGGCATCGTCATCACCTCAAAACTAAACCACAATAAATATTAAAACCTAAAACAACCTTAATATGTCTTATTATAGATACAAACTAGTCCATGACACATAGAATTTGGCTAAAAACTCAAACTAACTCAGAATTTAAGACTGAACACAATCGAGCTTTTAAATCGTAGTATTCTCAATCTTCAATTTAAAGTTTAAAAACTTGATTCTTGCATCTTAGTGGTATTTTCCACTGATATAAGTGAAGTGTTATCGTTTCCTTTTTGGACCTTCTCTTGGTGCGCCGGTCTCCCTTACCTCTCGTTTGGTAGTACCAAGTTTTTACTCTCCTAATAACCTGAAAATACATAAAGTAAAAAATAAAAAGAACTTAGAATCAGATTTACCTATTTAGTGAGTTTCCTTGCTGTAACTCGAGTGATTAGTCCCTTATACAATTACTGCAAAGCTTCAGTCATTGAACCAACACTAGTCTTGTCATTATCTGTAATACCCTGAACGTCGTTTTGACGTCGGATTTAAATTAATCGCGGAGTCGCCGGTTATTCGGTAAATTGCGGGAAGGGGAAATTAAAATGTGAGTTAGCATTAAATTGGGAAAAAGAAAGAAATTTAATTTATTAAAAAAAAGCAGTCTAGGGAGGGCGGGCTTGCCACCTTAGGCCAGGGGGCCTAAGGGGTGGTCGCACCCCCTCCCCCTTTGCCCTAGCCGCCCCCCTTTTAATTCCCCTTGGCCGCACCTCCCTCCCCTTTTCCCCCTCCCTGGCCGCCACTTTCCACCCCTTCTTGCGCCCCCTCCTGTCCCCAAGTACTGCCCCTTGTGCAAGAAGAAAGAGAAGAGGATGAAAAGGAAGGAGAAGAAGGGAAGGAGAGGGGTGATCCCAAGGGGATCCCCTAGGTAACTCTCCTTCATCCCAAATCCCTTTGATTTCTACTAAAATTAGGGTTCTTAGCCTAAGTCTTGATGGGGATTAGCAATTAGGACCTCCGATTAGAGAATTCATGTTGTCTGCTTGTAGATCAATTCGCGCAGCGCGGCTATTTGCGCGGTTTAGACCCCCTGAAAAGATTTTTCCTGTAGGTCTTCCCAAAAGGAAAATTGTAGAGGACAATAAGTCCTATATTCTGTATTTTTTCAGAATTTTTGACTGCGGGGTTAGGGTGTAGCAGGGTTGGGAACTCCGCTGTCTGTCAGGGGTGCAGATTGGGGTAAATTGCTGTTCAGGTGTGATTTAGGGATAGTACACGAATTTTATATTTTTGGTCACAATTGAGAAAAATGTGGGGAATTCAGTAGTCTAGGTTCTACATAAAATCAGATATTTTAGAGTCTTACACTGTGCTTGGGAAGCGTTAGAAGCTGGCTGTCTAGAATGCCAGAACAGAGCACGTCCTCTGTTTTGCACATTAAGTTACACCTTGCTAAGAACAAAATAAAAATATGTGATCTACATGAAAAATGTAGGTATTTAAGTGAGAAATCCAGATATATATGTTTTGCAATGATTAGTTTACTATTTTTAAAGATACAAAAATGTTAAGCAGCGCCGCTGCAGTGGGAAGATTGTAGAACCATTACGCGGGGAAGGATGCTATGGGGTTTTGGGGCTTAGCGATATCTTTTCTTTGAGAGTCGCGTTTTCATTGTTGTAATGTGTGCTAAGAGGTACCTTTTTTGGACAGACGGTTTTGCTTCTA
Organism: Melocanna baccifera; assembly: GCA_036346265.1. Classification (NCBI taxonomy): domain Eukaryota; kingdom Viridiplantae; phylum Streptophyta; class Magnoliopsida; order Poales; family Poaceae; genus Melocanna; species Melocanna baccifera. Next base: position 5,446,722 of record CM070696.1, on the reverse strand, counting down.
AACGCGCGTGATTTCGTCATTTCGCCGGTAGAGACAAGTAAACGTAGTGGATGTGCTACCGTTTAACCCGTTATTCTTACTACTTACAATATGCATGATTTTCTAAGTAAGAATGTGGTAGCAATATATTAATCAATTGCTATGTTTGGTTGAGTTTTGGTAGTATTGTGGTAATTTGCTTAATGAACCAATTGTGGTATATGAAAGTAAATGCATGGTGGATGTGGTGATATTTTCTTGTTGTTAAATTCATGAGAATCAAATTGATGCCCCTGAAGTTGGTATTATTGTGGTCTTGGTGGTAGTATTTTTAGTGAATACTTGTGGTTGTGGTGGTAGCAATCTTGATGAATATATTGTGGTCTATGTGGTAGGATTCACTATAGATCGATTGATTATGATCTTGGTGAACCGAATGTGGGTTACGTGATTAACCTTTGTGGTTAAATTCTTGTGGTTTATGATTATCATATCATTCATGACATGTCATGACATTTGCATTGCTGATGTCGCCGCTTATAGCCGCGACCGTACCGGTACAGCATCGTGCATTGCCGTAGCACGATGCACTCTTTTACCTTGTTAGGTAAAGGTGCAGCGGAGTATAGCATGCATATGCATTGTATTGTGGAAAGATCATTTGCATTTTTATGCAATATATTGTGATGAAATTATTTTACAAACAACTACAACTTAATAGTTGTAAGGTGGAATTGACTCATGAGAGTCACTTGTGGTATGAGGATTGTGGCTGTGGTCGTGGAATAGGGTTCATCCCTTGTGGTATGGTCGAGATTGTGATTGTGACATGAGATTCTTTTCTTTTGTGGTAATTGTTGATAGCAGTTGTGGAGGTGAGAAATAATAAAGTTAGTGAGGTAAAACATGTTAATACTTTATTGTCATTGGTAGTGGTAGTGGTGGATGATATGGAGTAGTTAATCAAGATTCATTTGCTAATATTTCATTATTGTTGGTAGTAAATATGGTTAAGTCTATAATTGTGGTCATTATGGGAAATGATTATTGATGCTTAACATAATTGTAGTTTAATTAGCTTGTTAATGAATGTGGATGCACATTGTGGATGTGGACATGTGGTTACTTTAATGATGTTGTATATTTATTTGTAGTTTGAATAGTCTGTTAAACAGTTTATTTGCTGAGATTTTTATCTCACCCTTGTTTCCCCCTACAGGTGATTCTTGAGCATTCATGGGATGGGTAGAGCGGCACCACAATAATGCACTTAGTTCATCAATTCATACTGTAATAAAGTCAATGAAATTCTAGCCAAATGCTTAGCTATCCGTGAATGATTATTTATTTAACAATGATGAACTTATGAATCATTCTTTCATTAATTTGCTAGAGGTTATTTCAATTATTGACTTTGTTACCTTTATCTTATTCCCTTAGTTGTTTATGCTTCCGCTTAATGCTTCATATCTAGAAATTATTGTCGGAATAAATTATCTTGAAATTTTTGACTAGCGGTAGAGCGGTTTAGTGGTATTCTAGGGTAATGTGGGTCCTGGGGTGTTACATTATCATTGTTACTTGAATATGATGGTAGACATGATGATTGTGTAGATAAAGACTTGATAATAGTGATGTCCTCATCAGAGATGGCTTGGTTGGCTGATATGGCATCCATGTGGCACGACACAAAGCAACCACGTAGGATTAGAGCTTGCGTGGCTGTAACTCGGCTACTGACTTGGCTGAGGACAATTGGACCAGGTGAACGGCTCAGTGAATCCTGGCCTAGGAGACGATTGTACAGTCCGAAGATATGGCAATGCTGGGACGGCTGTGGACAGGCACGTGACGATCGGACGATCTGGAGGTGAAGTGATGTTCAAACATGGCGAAGGTTGACAACAATTAGACAGTTTAAATATGATCGAACGGTCCAAAGGGCTAAGGAAGTTCGGACGGTCCGAACGGTGATGACGCATGGCACTCTACGGTTGGTGGACGATGGCGGTCGGACAGGGTAGAAGACACAGAGGCAAGGACTCACCGGCGATGACCAAAGATGGAGAACGATGACGATGACATCGTTGACCACGAAGGCGAAGGTTGCCGGAGCGGAAGACGGCGGCAGTGACCAAGGCGTGCGGTAGAACAGTACGACGATGCAGGGGCTCGTCGATGGTGGCTGGAGGTGAGAACAAAAGCAACCAATGGCTGCGGCAACTCATTCTAAGGACAGCGGCGCATGACGACTGCGAGGCTCAACGGCTCGATATGGGGAAAATGATGGGATGGCATGGCTATTTGTGTCTGAGGCGTCAACGACAGCGGCGGCAATACGGAGTCTTGAAGGGAGATGACGGTGACGGCGAGAGTTCGAATTGGGGACGACAGTGAACAGTAGCCAAACCGATTAATAGGTGACATGTGTCTCAGAAAGGAATCGGACAGATGAGGTTAGACGCCACGGATGAATAGTGGTTAGATGACTAGATGGTTGACACATGTCACAAGGGAGAGATCCGGTGATTGGCTTTGGTGAGTAGCTAGATGGGCGACGCATGGCAAGGGTAGGATTGGATGGCTAGGGTTGGCTAGGTCGGGATGAACAGTAATGGGCTTGGCCCAGTATTGTTTTTATGATTTTTGGGGTGTTTCTAATTTAAAAATTCAAATAAATAAAAAAGCTTAAGAAAATAGAAAATAAATCCAAATAAATCTGAGAAAATACAGAAAAAATTTCTTGCAGCACAAGGAATAAAAAAAAACTGATTTTCTCTTATTTGATGTTTACTTTAGTCAAATTAAATCTTTTTAAATAATAAAAAAATTATTTTAAACTTTAATTAATTCCAGAAAAATCTAAATGGTGTATTTTTTTTAAAAAAAAGGTTCAAATGAACTTTGAAAATTGAGACGTTACAATAGTTTAGCTAACTTTGCTTGTAGTCTTGGAGAAGGACGGCATGTTTGGCTTACTTCCCCCTGTAATGCTGGACGTAACTCTGAATATTGAGAATGAATAAAGGCCCTGCCTTCCTCTCAGAAAAAGAGTACCAGACAACATGCATTCTCCACTTAGAACCAAACTGTAAATTACCTTTTTTTTAAATAAGGCGTTCGCCCCAATTTCATTTACGAAACCACAGGGTCAACATAGTACAGCAACAAAGAGAAAAAAAACCAGAGTGTTTGGGAATGGACAGCATCTGCCATTCTGATATGCTACTGGGAGCAGTCTTCATACAAACGACATGCTCCTGACAGAATTGGCCACGAGAGCCAAAAATATGTCTTCATCCCAGTTCAATTCGACGAATTGCCGGAGCCCATCCATGCGCGCGCTGACAAACATCAGAAGCCGCCCTCCAAATCTGCTGCGATCCTTCACATAGTAACTCACGCACCTCCTGGAAACGAGCCCACAGATCGATCCACAGCTGTAAATTACTTTATGTTTTTTAAGAGATAACAGATCACTACAGTTATATATTATATATTTTATTGGCAAGAAATACGCCCTAATTCATGCTGCACATATTCCATCTACGCATGTCATTGCAACAAACAATGGTGATACAAACTACCTCTGCGTAGTCACACGTTCTAGCCTCTTTTTTTTTTTTTTGCTGTGACGGATGGTTTTTTATTGTAACTAATAGCTTTTATCTATATTTTTTGAAACAACAACGGATGACACACACAGTTCTAGCCTTGAGAAATCATTTGAAAAATCCGATTCAAGAAGTTACCGTTTCGATAGCTTTGACTTCTGGAGAAATCAAAAATAAAAAAAGAACTCCCCTAATTGTCTTGATGCACATCTAAGTGCTTAGGAGTAATTGCAACAATAATGAAAAGTAGCATGCCAAATTTAACAAGAGAATGGAGCAATTTGAGTAACGGTAAATACTTAATCAGCTAACTTTCTTTGTACAATTGGCATGCCTTTTCTTTTGTTGATTGTAGGTAAAAAAACAAATATACAAGGAAGAATTGTGTAATTCAACGGGAAGTTGTGAAGTCATCTTCTCAATATCGATTTCTTCATGTCGTTACAACACTAGAATGTAATCGATATGTCTTGCGACGCCAGACACAGTAACCATTTGTCACGACTAATCGCATAACATGTGTCCTTTCAAAGGTATGCTATAATTACTCAGGAACACGTTTGTTTGAGCTCCCAATCAATGTAAAAACAAAATCAAAAAACATTGTGAAGGTAGTTCATAATTTATCATACATCTATTTAAAAATTCAAGTTCAAATGTAGTTCTGCTGGGGAAATAAAATGGGGAAATCGCTAACAAGCTACAACTGAAAAGGAAATGGAAAAACAAGGAGACTTGAGGCCCTGTTTGGCAACTTGAGAGAAAATGCCCAGTGGGGACTAGTCCCACAAGGGATTTTGGTGGACACCACAACACCACGAGGACAATCGTCCACAGGAGAGATAATCCCGTTGTGTGTTTGGAGCATCAAGCGAAAAATCCCGGTCACAAAAGAATTCTGGGAAATTGCAAAATGGAAATCAGAATAAGGATGGATTTTTTTTGGGCTGTGATTTATAGCATATGACTGTAGTTTTTGAATTCTAGCCTGTTTGTGAAAGACAGTATGCAGAGAGAAATAGTCGCATGTGATTTTAATCAGTACAGTTGAACTCGGTACAGTTTATACTATAAGTTATCTGTAGACCCCGTCTTGAAAAAATACACCGTTTAACGGTGCGCTACTGTTCATCCGTACAAAAGCTATAAGCTATAAACACTTCCGAACTGAGCCTAAAACTCACACGTTTGAGATGTTTCCATCTTTTTATGCAACTAGTTGAGCGCCCATACGTTGCAACAGAAATCCAAATATTTATGTTAGACTATGATGCACTGATACATCATACTAGTACGGCGATACGGCGTCTTGCAAAAACAACGATACATAGGTACAACTACATATACTTATGTATGTTTATGTAGGTCATACTAGACAAAATGAGTCTACTTGAGGCCATATATACTTAACATGGATGATAAGTCTAACATTTCTTTCAAAGTTAGAGAAATGTAAACAAAGATTCAGAGAATTGTACAACATTAGCTTTAGGAGTACAACAAACTTCAGATCCATGACATGTTAATTCAAAGCAAAATGATCTTTTTTGCATCGTAAGTCAAGGTGATCTTTTTTGCATCGTAAGTCAAGGAAAATCTTTAATAGTAAAATATCATGAACACTACAGAAAATTACAGAAATAGATTGGGAGTTGAAATTGACATCTGCAAAGTACATGTCAGCCTGGTAAGGGTGATTTTATTGTCAGGTTTAGCACACCAAGAGAGTCAACAAAAGAAAGCATAACAGTAACCAATAGCTACTTGCCTATTTCTAACAATGTTACAAATAATCTTGACTCTAAGTCTAAAATGAAGTTGAGTCCGTCTCTGTGTGCAACTCAAGTAGAAGTTGAGTCCTACTTAGAGTCCGAATAGGTGTGCTAGTTAAACTATATATTGAGATGCTTGTATCAGTTTAATCAAGGAGGGAGTAAGTAAGAGAATAGAGAAATTCAGAAATTCTCTCGTGTTCTCTCATTTTATTTGCGATGTGTGCGTTTTCTCCTAAGGCAAATAGTAACAATTGGTATCAGAGCCTAAGCGAGAACAAGTCGTTAAAAAAATCATCACGACAATTTCCATTTCGGCGCATCTCACATGGGCGGCACTCCCGACAGCCATCAATTCCAAGAGACTTCAGTTTTTTCTTCCGTCCGCGTAAAGAAATCTCCAAGATCAGAAGCAGCACGTCAAAAAGCAATCGACAATTACGTCAATAGAAAATTTTGACATGATTAGAGTTGCGAAACGTATTTTCTCGAAGTTCCCAAGATTCACCTCAAGGTAGCATAATTTTTTGATCCGTGCCCAAGATCATATCACGTTCTTTGGGAAGTGGTGTCACCGAGGACGAGGCATCATCCAGGATGATGGCGAAGGAGAGTTCCGTTGTCATGCTGTATTATCCGATGCTCACGCCGAGCAATTATGCAGTATGGGCAATCAAGATGAAGGTGTCATGAGGGCTTAAGGAGTATGGGACGTGATCAAGAATGGTAACGTTGACATGTGCAAGGATCAGATGGCATTGGCGGCCATCTATCAGGGTATCCCAGAGGAGACGCTCTTCCTACTGGCCGAAAAGGAGACGACCAAAGCTATGTGGGAGGCGTTGAAGACGATGCATCTTGGAGCTAATCGTGTGAAGGAAGTAAAGGTACAAACTCTCAGAACTGAGTTCGAGGTATTGTATATGAAGGAAACAGAGTCGATCAATGACTTCGCCGTCTGGTTGGTGGTCATCACCAACAAGATACAAGCCCTTGGCGAGAAGGTGGAAGAGTTATATGTGGTTAAAAAATTTCTTCGTGCTGTTCCATCACAGTTTCTTGTAATTGCTTTAGTCATGAGTAATTTGGAGACCTAAAGACAATAACCATGGAGTATATCACCGATCGTCTTAAGACGTATGAGGAACATATCTCCAACAACTGTAACAACAATGAAGGACAGGTTTTATTGACCCATGCCGAATGAAAAACCCGATTATCAAAGCGTGAAGGTAAGAACACTTCTAATGGCCGAGGCCATAAGAATCGGAGGTTTGATAAAGCAAACGTGAGATGTTACAATTGTAATGATTACGGACACTTTGCTTCAGAATGCTACAAACCAATGAAGGGGAAAGCGTCTCTTGCCGAAGCGCTCAGCAATGATGAATCAACAGTGCTCTAAATGATGAGATGAGTCCAGGGTGTTGAGAAGATGCATCGCCACCCAAACTCAGGCAAACTCAAGTAAATTAAAGAGTAAAGATTAGGGGGGAGATTGTTACAAATAACCTTGACTCTGAGTCCAAGACGAAGTTGAGTCCGTCTCTATGTGCAACTCAAGTAAAAGTCAAATCCTACTTAGAGTCCAAATAGGTGTGCTAGTTAGGCTATATATTGAGATGCTTGTAATCAGTTTAATCAAGGGGGGAGCAAGTAAGAGAATAGAGAAATTCAGAAATTCTCCCGTGTTTTCTCAGTTTATTTGCGATGTGTGTGTTTTTTCCTGAGCAAATAGTAACAAACAAGGTTTTGTTCGTTTGGGGGTAACATTTTTTGTTCATTTAAGGGTTGCAATACAAATAACAATTCCTAGTATGATTTTCAGAAGTGCCAAATGCTACTGAATAATTCACAAAACTTAGATACTCAAGCAATTGCCACAATCAGGACTCAAGAGTTCACATCAAATCCATAATTTCAGAGAGAGACCATGTACTAAACAATATCCACCATAAGTAAACAATGCCGCAAGCATGCTTCGTCCAGCTGGTAGCCAACACAACAATCTTCGCTATGCTACTTGAACTCATCTGTCGGAACCGGATTTAGAAATCCGAATTCCTCTGTGATTTCTTCACTGTTCCCTGGATCAGTAGCCAGTGCTCATAGTTACATCACTATATATCAAAAACATATTTAAGCGGAAGCATAATTTATACATTAATAACTTACATGGGCCGTTTAGGCCGAAAAGCAGAAAGTGCAGCAGCGGAAAATATTCACACAAGTGGGACCCTCAGGACTTGCCCACAGGCAGCCAACTGGGGTTTCGCGACCTATGTTCATGGCCTTCTTGAATATCAGCTCTGTCAACCCTTTTGAAACATCACAGGGCTTCCTTCTGTTCTTGACTGACTAGAGGGTAATAAGCAACAGTGAACACAAATTGTACTCAACAAGCCCCACACAGAATGCAACACTAATAGCTATTATATGCAAGGCTGTGAAAGGAGGCTTGAGGTTATTTTGTTTGCTAAAGCAGCATTTCCAATTATCATAATAAAATTCCTGTGACTTAGCAATTTTAACCAAAATGCAAGTTGTAAAGAGAGAGTGCAATATTAATAATAGCGCAGGTTACATCCACCTTTTACAGTGTATGGTTACCTCCACCAATGCTAATTTTGATTACTGGGGTACATCCACCCTAATTATCGCTAGAGTACATCTCTCCAGAAAAAATCCAACAAAGTAGAGTACTTCTTTCTACTTAGTTTTCATCCCACCCGCAAAAGGTTTTTGAAATAGAACTAACTCGAGGAAGTTCCAATGTCCGCTCTTGACCGTGAGCACGGCTATTCGAATAGTTTTAGACTCTGTAGAGTTGCACAACTTTATCCACAAGAGATAACCCAATTGTTATATTTCGCATGTTTCCTTAGACATGCAGATCAACCAGATTATCACATGACCTTTACAATGCATCTAGTAAAGAACTGCACTCGCTAAGGTTTCATCTACAGGAATGCCCTTTGGGCGCCAGCTAGACCCCCTCTTGCGCCCACCTCGATCCAGTGACATGACCACCTCCAGAACGCTTTGCGTCCAGCGAGGAAAATCATGCTTTCCACCGAAGTGCATTCCTTTATTGGCGAATACAAATTATTCAGTCATGCCTACACTTTGCCAACTTGTGGTTGTACTGTTTTACATGGAGAGGTCAACAAAAGATTAAGTCCTTAATTGGTCCAGACGGGCTTCCGCAAACCAATGTTACGTCCACCAACCACTCTTACCATCCGCCCAGACAGGTAAGCAAGTTTTAGGGTTTTGAGAAGCATAAGATAATCTGTACCAAAACTATCAGTCATCTACATCTAATGACTGCCCAAAACAATTTCACATATTTGAAGTAATGATGAGCCGGACAATTGAATGCCCTAACTTTGGACTCACTTGGCAGTAAATATGACTTAGCTAATGTTAATAGCAATATTATCTAGGGCGACAAGGATTGGTTGAATCAACTGGTAAAGGGTGTCACATTAATAATACTGGTAGCATAAAGGGCAATATCTACATTACATTTGACATAAATTTGCATAACAAGTAAGCATGCATTTTGATAATTTGAAAGAACATAACTTTGAAAAATGTGGGATCAATATGATCAAAGTGATGACTTGCCTTAATTATTTACCGCGGTCTTGATTTAAATCAAAGCCTGCTTAACCAGTTAGTCGATAATATAATTCTTGAATCTTCACGGTAATTTGAATTCGCTTGAGCTTGTCGTCTTCAGACTACAGCTTCTAATATGCGGCAATAAAATGGAAAACCCAAATAAATCCAATAGCGGCAAAATTTTTGGTTTAAATTAATTGAACTCATTTTATGTCGCTTAAGATTTGAGAGCAGAGAGGGAGCGATTGGAAAGGATTTAATTGATAGGAAGGAGTTGATTAAATAGCTTTACCGTGAGGGAAAATTTTATGAAACAAGAAGAAGTTGAACTAACGACTAGCCGCAGGATTTTTCTGCTGGATTCAGGATAAAGGAATGTTATGGCTTGATCCCTTTTCTTTAAAACTCCTTTTTTTATTATTTTATATTTATCAAGGAAGTTCCAAGAGTAAAACAGGATTTATGTGTCTTTTAGAAAGATTGCCTGGGAGAGTGATTTGCCATATACTTAAATTTTAAGTATTCCTCCCAACTTAATTATAGTTTCGAGTTTTGGTTTATTTATCCACTTAAGATTTAGGAGCAAGTTAGAGATTCCCAAACTGGTTAAGGAGGATTGATGATGGCGATTTACGGGTAACATGAGTCGTAATTTAATAAGATAAGATTGCACAAAATCTTAAATACTGGAAGATAATTAGATTAATTGGGATGCAAAGTTATGTTTTAATATATTTAGTCAAGGGTGCTACTTGCTCAAGAATTCATTTTATGCCTTTTTCTCTTGCAGGATTCGAACTTTGGGGATGCTTAAATTAACAAAATATTTGAAGTGGAGAGCAATGTTTCTTTGTTTGATAACTTCTTATGCCAAAAGATGGTTGAATCTTTGTGTCTTATAGATGACATTGAAAATTGGGTTTTACAATTTTCTTATTGATAAAAAGAGGCCTCACTGGTTTTAACAAATGAGCAAATTGCAAATTAACATTTTATGTACAAAATATAGTTAAAGTAATGGGCCAAGCTTATTTTAGATATAAGCTCAAGATACAAGGGATGATGTGAAATTTAGCTCCTGGCATCAATTTGTTTCTTGAACAAGGGCTTCACAAATTAATCAAAAGAATTTCTTCTTTTAGTTTAGTTTATAACATTCTCTGAATAATTTGCCCAATTGAAATTTTAAATATTCAATTAGTAAGAATATGCTGCAAGTTTGAAATTTTGGTCATGAGATCTTTGTTTTAAACAAATTTTCATACAAGGATAAATCGATATTTGGCGATTACCTGCATACAATATTCGATTTCAAACACAATCTCATTTCAAAAGAAGTATGCACCAAGTTTCACCCTTCTATTGCATAGACAACCTGCAGATTAAGAGTCCACAATTGAGCATGCGGCCATTGCCATTCACCAAATGCCTGCAAACCTTAAGGGAGGGCCCACCTATCATTCAGAGAGGAAGAAGGGCGAGACAGGGGCTGCTGGGAGGAGGCTCGGCCAAAGAGAGCAGGGAGAGGCGCAGCACACTCCTGGGCGGTGGCATCGCTGGTGGGGGACGGCCGGAGAGGCGGCGATGACCAGTCAAACGGAGCCACAGGGAGTAGGGAAACCTGGGGAGGAGTCGCCGTGGCTTGGGGTGGCGTCAGGACAACTGGCGGCGGCATGAAACAGCCGACAATGGGGCTTAAGGTGGCACCGACTACCAAGGAGAGGGGAGAGTGAATCGAGGTGATTATGAGCACAAGGGAGATGCAAGGAGCTTACCTAGGTGGTCCGAGAAGCCGGGGGTGCAGCGGGAAAGACCGGCGACGGGCATAGGCGGCGGCGCTGGATGGCTTCTGTTGGTGGCTCGCTGGAGGGGAGGAAAGCAAAAAGCAGCTCTGAGGATGGCTTTGAGGGGTCGTCGTGGTGCTTCAGGAGCACGGAATCGGAGCAGGGCCGACCGGAGGAAGAAGGGACGACGGTGGAGGTTGTTTTGGCCGGAGGCGATGAAGACGGGTCGTGCGGCGGCTTCCGGCAACTAAGCTTCAATTAATTAAGGGAAGAGGTTGAGGTGGTCGGGGAGCATGCTGTGATGCAGCCGTTTTGAGGGGGTGGTGGCCGGAGCAGTGGAATCGGCGAGCAGTGCTCGGCTCTGTAGAAGAGGAAAACAGGCAGATGGGGAAGAACAATAGAGAGGCGAAGAACTTAAACAGACCAAGGAGATTAGCTGGTCGTTGAAGCTCTTTACTCGCGCCTTCAATGGCCTTACTATGGGAAGGTGGGTAGCTCGAGCGTCTGGACTACATGAGGTAGTGTGCGCTTGGTCGAGGGCTAAGCTGAGGGAGGGGGTGTTAGCTCAGCGAAGCGATGGGCGACAGCAGGCTAAGGAAGCAAGGCCGGCGCAGGCTAACGAGGAGGAGCAGCGCTAGATGTATGGGTGAGGCGTGGGTGAGGAGTAAACTCGGAGGCTGTTCGAGGACTTAGCTCAGCGACTTGACATGGAGTGACGAGGCCGGGGCACAACTAGGCCGGGTAGAGAGGAGTAACGGCGGGCGGTAGCTAGACCCAGCGTGGTGGCGTGCAGAGGTCAGTGAGGAGGGTAGTGGCTCGGCGACGCAACTGCAGCCTTGAATGCGGAATAGGCCGGTGGAGGCAGAGCTAGGCCCACACGGATATGAAGAAACCCGGGGGTGGCATAGCTGGTTTGCGTGTGGGCTGGGCCGCCGAGAGTAGAGCCAGGGAGGAGGGCGGAGGAGCAGGGAGCACCGGGCTGGGGAAGAGGGTCAAGTGGGCTGGAGCCGTGGGCTCAAGGGCGCGGGGCGAGGGGAAGAGGCCGGGCCGGCGCTGCTGTTGGGTTCCGAGCTAGGGAAAGAGGAGAAGAAGAGTGGGGCGCCAGGGCAGTGATCGGGAAGGGGGCGACCGGAGTGGTGCCGCTGGGCTGGAGGGGGAGCACCGCATGGGCCTGGGGAAGAAAGGCGTGGGCGGCAGAGAAAAGAAGGGGGCCTAGCGGCGCAGTAGGGGAGAAATGAGGGAGATGGACAGTGGGATAAAGGGAAGGAAGAGAGGGGCCGGATGGGTCGGTCGGTTGAATGGGCCGAAGGCCTGAAAAGGTTTTTCGAATTTTAAGACTTTAGCAAATTTCATTTTCTTGCTGATAATTAAGTGCCAAGAAATTTGAATGATAATATTAATTATTACTTTGAACCTTGATGTTTAGATTTTCGGAGATTTTAGGTTTTTGGTTTAGACTCTCCAAATAAATTTTTGAGAGTTCGGAATTCGATTTTGAAATCTGATTCTTACTTTTAAAGTTTTGCTTTTCTTTATTATATTTTTGCCGCCAGAAATTCCAATCAAGAACTTAAATAGACAAAATTTTGAAATGCCCAGAAAATTGACAAAGATTTTTATTAATTTTGCAAATACACTAGTCCCGTGAATTTGGGATGTTACAGATTCTACCACCCTTAAAAGTAATCTCGCCCCCGAGATTCAGGTAGAATAGAAAGAAGATGGTGGGGAACAACTGGCTAGCAGTAGGTTACAGAGATCTGCTTGGCGAGTCGTCCTTTCCTTGGAGCAATCGGAAGTGAGAAGAAAATCTACATAAAAAGGGTTAACACTTGGAGAGAGGAGGCACATAGAAGAAACCTTGTCTTTCCGTGCAGATTTTGTAGCGGTCGCTTATTCAGGCACTGAATTCACTTTTCCAGGTAGTCTTGTTGTCCATAAGTGCCTAGTCCAAAAATCCTTTTTAAACTGGAAGGGTAGTGGTCCATAATCTATGGCACTTCATTATTCTTGTGTTATCCTTGGCTACCCCCCTTAAAATCGGGTTCCTGATACTCATTTCTCTTATTTGCTCCTGTCATGGCAAGTTTGATGGCAACTTGTAGGAAATATATTCATGGAGCAATCCTTTGGGCAATGATCTTGTCCTTCACAAAGAAAACATGTGACCTTACTCATTGGATATTCTCCGATTTGGTGATCCTGGTCACAATTGGGGCAGTTGTCGGTGCATTGGTCGTCCTGATGTCCTTTTTTTCCGCACTGAGTGCATGCCACTAGGTTTTTAAGACAATCCCCCTGATGAATGGTGTTCCTTGCAGTGAGGACAATAGGGGTTTGGGCAGTTGTAGCAATAATGTTCTTTTTGCCCACAAGTGAAACATAGTCCTCTTTTATCCGGTCGTAGTGGGGGACACGATTGGGCACTATGTCCTTTCTTGCCACATTCACAGTAATCCATAGTTTGGTAGAATTTCTGGATCCAAATTTAGCTTTGGAGCAAGCATAGTTTGTCCTTGGGTGATATTTTTGGGGTTAAGACCATCCATGGTGCTGGGGCCAAGGCCAGTGGTAATGGTTTCCATGGCTTGCATGCTTTTCTTCCTTTGGTTGGGAGTACTCATTTGCTGAGTCTTTTATGCCACAAGGAAGAGAACACTTATTTGTCCTGTCTGGTTTCCTTTGAGGGCACTTATTGGCATAATGTATGATTTTGCTGCAATTAAAGCAATTGATGTTCTTTTGAGGTTTTCCAGGTGCTGTGTTGCCAAGAGTCCTATTGAGATGGTTTTCCTTTGACTTCAACTTGTATGCAGGAGTATATTCTTGGCGAGCATCGATTTCTTGCATCTTTCCTCTTACTTCGGCCAGTGGTAGCTATCTTACTCCTTGCCATCGTTTGCTTGAGGTTGAGTTGAGAAGCATGCCCGTCTTGAAGCAGAGGCGGAGGCTTGATCCTTTTGCAGGTCAATCCTTTTGATCCGTTGTCCCTTACTGAGTTATTGCTTGCTTCGAGCTTTCAGGCCTTGAATGTCTTGTCTTGGTCACCCGCCATTTCTTGCTTGAAGGCCTGACGAGGTTTTCAGCAATAAGGTGAGAGGGAAATAGCATGAGGTACGAAGAGATTCGCACAGATAAGAGATTCTACCCTAATTAAGGAGAGTGCACCCAGAGAATTGGGGCAACACACCAACCACACAGAACAACCAAATTTTAAAAATGAGCTTTTCCTGAGATTGCAAAATACAATGCCCGAGGGCAAGAAGGCAATGCACAGGGCCAAATAAAAGAAGCAACGTCTAAGCGAGGTGGCACACAAAAGATAGCGTCGGGTTCTAAGCACTAAATCTTATCGGGACTGAAGAAGAAACAAAATCTCTTTTTGCAAAGATACTCCATCTTTCTTTTATACCAATCCATGAATCAAGGTATCACTTCATGAACCATAGTTCTCTATTCCAAGCTTATAATCCATGGCTTTTATTGATCCGACTTCTTTTTGGTTAGATCCAAGTTAACTCTCTCTACTGTTTAAAATCCTTACTCAGCAAAGGCTATTTCGTATCCAATCCTTCCAATCAACAAACTTCCTTATTCCATTATCAAGGTTTCAACAATCCAATCAAGGTTATCTGCCCCTTAAGAACTTCCAACCTTATTAATTCATGATCAGCTAGCTCTTATGAATCCAAATTTTACCAAAGGCTGCAATTCTAAGTTTTTGCTAGTGATCAATCCATTCAACTCCATTAATTTATGATCACTTTGTTTCCATAAATCCAAGTTTCATCAAATCTTAAAATTTTGTTATTGGTCATTCCACCCACTTCATATCTCTTATGATATTACCCTAATCCATCCTTCGTATCATGGGTCCTTAATAATCGAAGCTTATCCATCATTGATGCATAATCTTGATTGATTCCTTACGTATTTTTATCTTATCATCCACAATTTCCCTTCCAAGTTACTGCCTTGGTATTAATTATGTACCGATAACATGATTGTTAATCAATCTAAAATCCAAAGGTCATTACTCCTTTCCAATTACCTATATAATCCAACAATTTCTTTAGTGATCAATTATCTTCTGGTATCCCCTCAGGTGTATATTCATCCAATTTTATCTTGCCCGCTGAGGTTGCAAGGTGATATCCATAGTTATATTCTTTCTTTGTTTATGGGATCCAAGTGGTCTTCGTAATCCATCCAATCTAAGCTATTGATTTAATCCAACTGTTCTTCCATTCCAATTACTTGGATGGATCTATTTCCTTAATAAATCCGGGTATTCAATTTAGATAAATAACCACTTGAAACGAGGGTACCGATCAACTCATAATCCAGAGTTAGTGCTATCTTCTTTATCTCCAATAACCCTTGTGATATTCAGCTATATACTACTATCTCTTCTCGTATATGTTAACCCAATCCTTATCATCCAAAATCCTCTTTTCTGGAATTAACTTAGTCAACCTCCATGAATAAGTCCACATTTCCATCCATTTCAAGTAGTTGGATTGATCCATTCTTTTAGCAGATCCGAGTATTTTAAATCAAGTTATTATCCATCCAAAATAAGGGCGTCAGATATCTCATAATCCAAAGTGAGCATTATTCTTTCAAATTCCAAACACCCTTTTTGATATTTAGTTCTATCCTGGTATTTCAATATTTATGTATGCCTCTGAAATCCTTATCATCCATCAATCATGATTGTACTCCCTTTCCTTAGGAAATCCAATCAGCTTGCTTATTTATCCAATTCAATTCATCTATTGCTCCACTCCAATATTTTAAGTTAGCTGATTTCTGTAATCAATCCAATTAATCTATTTATTGCTCCATTACAATTGGCATACTTCCTAATCAATCCAACTTTTAAATAGATCATCTACTACTATACCTCAAGTATTTTAATCGGCTAAACTCCAAAATCAATCTAATCACTTAAATCCGATCACTTTCAGACCTCATAAAAATTGATATAAATCCATCAAGATTGGTCTAGATGTTATCTAGAAATCCAAATGAACCTGATTCACTCCTTTTATGTCCAATAAATCCAAGCTTCTAGGTGGTCTATCCATTTTTCACCCGGAAATTTATATCATTACCTCTTTAAGATCCACATAAATCCACCAAGGTTTGCAATTACCTCAGAGGTTGTGGCACAGGTCTTTTCCTTCCTCTTTTTGATTTGGCAATTCCCATATCTGGTTAATCCAAACATTAAATTGGTGCAGCCTCTTCTTTCTTAGAAATTCCCTTTCTAGCAATTGACTTAATCATCCCATGCTTATTTAGAAACTTGCATCTTTGCCTCTTCCAGGGACTTACACCTTGGTCTTTTTCCAAACCAAAGCTTTGAATCCATCCACCTTCACTTGCCTCTTAGGTTCCTAGGTGAGGTATTCAGAATAATTCTCGGGAGGCGTCCTATAATCTTAAAATTTGAATTTTGGGGTAAGAGCTCCTGGAATTAAAATCTTGGTCAAAACAAGATTTAGACAAGGAGAGATCAAGATGTAGATAAGAGGAGACTTTCTAGGAAGGGTAAGATGAAGAAGTAGTGCATATATTTTAACAAATAGGGTTTTAACGAAAGTAATTCTAATTTTCAGACTAATGACCATGCTAACTAAGGTTACGACCTACAATCGATATGCTCTGATACCAGCTCTGTCGGAACCGGATTTAGAAATCCGAATTCCTCTATGATTTCTACACTATTCCCTGGATCAGTAGCCAGTGCTCACAGTTACATCACTGTATATCAAAAACATATTTAAGCAGAAGCATAATTTATACAGTAATAACTTACATGGGCCGTTTAGGCCGAAAAGCAGAGAGTGCAGCAGCGGAAAATCTTCACACAAGTGGGACCCTCAGGACTTGCCCACAGGCAGCCAACTGGGGTTTCGCGACCTATATTCATGGCCTTCTTGAATATCAGCTCTGTCAACCCCTTTGAAACATCGCAGAGCTTCCTTCTGTTCTTGACTAACTGGAGGGTAATAAGCAACAGTGAGCACAAATTGTACTCAACAAGCCACCACACAGAATGCAACACTAATAGCTATTATATGCAAGGCTGTGAAAGGAGGCTTGAGGTTATTTTGTTTGCTAAAGCAGCATTTCCAATTATCATAATAAAATTCCTGTGACTTAGCAATTTTAACTAAAATGCAAGTTGTAAAGAGAGAGTGCAATATTAATAATAGCGCAGGTTACATCCACCTTTTACAGTGTATGGTTACCTCTACCAATGCTAATTTTGATTACTAGACTACATCCACCCTAACTATCGCTGGAGTACTTCTCTCCAAGAAAAATCCAACAAAGTAGAGTACTTCTCTCTACTTAGTTTTCATCCCACCCGCAAAAGGTTTTTGAAATAGAACTAACTCGTGGAAGTTCCCATGTCTGCTCTTGACCGTGAGCACGGCTATTCGAATAGTTTTAGACTCTGTAGAGTTGCACAACTTTACCCACAAGAGATAACCCAATTGTTATATTCCGCATGTTTCCTTAGACATGCAGATCAACCAGATTATCACATGACCTTTACAAAGCATCTAGTAAAGAACTGCACTCGCTAATGTTTCGTTTACAGGAAGGCCCTTTGGGCGCCAGCTAGACCCCCTCTTGCGCCCACCTCGATGAAATGACATGACCACCTCCAGAACGCTTTGCGTCCAGCGAGGAAAATCATGCTTTCCACCGAAGTGCATTCATTTACCGGCAAATACAAATTATTCAGTCATACCTACACTTTGCCAGCTTGTGATTGTACTGTTTTACATAAAGAGGTCAACACAAGATTAAGTCCTTAATTGGTCCAGACGGGCTTCCGCAACCCAATGTTACGTCCACCAACCACTCTTACCATCCGCCCAGACAGGTAAGCAAGTTTTAGGGTTTTGAGAAGCATAAGATAATCTGTACCAAAACTATCAGTCATTTACATCTAATGACTGCCCAAAATAATTTCACATATTTGAAGTAATGATGAGCCGGATAATTGAATGCCCTAGCTTTGGACTCACTTGGCAGTAAATATGACTTAGCGAATGTTAATAGCAATATTATCTAGGACGACAAGGATTGGTTGAATCAACTGGTAAAGGGTGTCACATTAATAATACTGGTAGCATAAAGGGCAATATCTACATTACATTTGACATAAATTTGCATAACAAGTAAGCATGCATTTTGATAATTTGAAAGAACATAACTTTGAAAAATGTGGGATCAATATGATCAAAGTGATGACTTGCCTTAATTATTTACCGCGATCTTGATTTAAATCAAAGCCTGCTTAACCAGTCAGTCGATAATATAATTCTTGAATCTTCACGGTAATTTGAATCCGCTTGAGCTTGTCATCTTCAGACTGTAGCTTCTAATATTTGGCAATAAAATGGAAAACCCAAAAAAATCCAATAGCGGCAAAATTTTTGGTTTAAATTAATTGAAATCATTTTATGTCGCTTAAGATTTGAGAGCAGAGAGGGAGCGATTGGAATGGATTTAATTGGTAGGAAGGAGTTGATTAAATAGCTTTACCGTGAGGGAAAATTTTATGAAACAGGAAGAAGTTGAACTAAGGACTACCCGCAGGATCATTTTGCTGGATTCAAGATAAAGGAATGCTATGGCTTGATCCCTTTTCTTTAAAACTCCTTTTTTTATTATGTTATATTTATCAAGAAAGTTCCAAGAGTAAAACAGGATTTATGTGTGTTTTAGAAAGATTGCCTAGGAGAGTGATTTGCCATATACTTAAATTTTAAGTATTCCTGCCAACTTAATTATAGTTTCGAGTTTTGGTTTATTTATCCACTTAAGATTTAGGAGCAAGTTAGAGATTCCTAAACTGGTTAAGGAGGACTGATGATGGCGATTATGAGCACCAACTGCCAAGGAGAGGGGAGAGTGAATCGAGGTGATTATGAGCACAAGGGTGGTGCAAGGAGCTTACCTAGGTGGTCCGGGAAGCCGGGGGTGCAGCGGGGGAGGCCGGCGATGGGCACAGGCGGCGGCGCTGGATGGCTTTTGTTGGTGGCTCGCTGGAGGGGAGGAAAGCAAAAGGCAGCTCTGAGTATGGCTTTGAGGGGTCGCCGTGGTGCTTCAGGAGCACGGAATCGGAGCAGGGCCGACCGGAGGAAGAAGGGGCGACGGTGGAGGTTGTTTTGGCTGGAGGCGATGAAGACGGGCCGTGTGGCGGCTTTCGGCAACTAAGCTTCAATTAATTAAGGGGAGAGGTTGAGGTGGTCGGGGAGCATGCTGTGATGCAGCCGTTTTGAGGGGGTGGTGGCCGGAGTAGTGGAATCGGCGAGTGGTGCTCGGCTCTGTAGAAGAGGAAAATAGGCAAATGGGGAAGAACAATAGAGAGGCGAAGAACTTAAACAGACCAAGGAGATTAGCTGGTCGTTGAAGCTCTTTACTCGCGCCTTCAATGGCCTTACTGTGGGAAGGTGGGCGGCTCGAGCGTCTGGACTGCAGGAGGTAGTGTGCGCTTGGTGGAGGGCTAAGTCGAGGGGAGGGGGTGTTAGCTCAGCGAAGCAATGGGTGACAGCAGGCTCAGGAAGCGAGGCCAGCGCAGGCTAACGGGGAGGAGCAGCGCTAGATGTACGGGCGAGGCGCGGGTGAGGAGTAAACTCGGAGGCCATTGG
Source organism: Melocanna baccifera (assembly GCA_036346265.1). Classification (NCBI taxonomy): domain Eukaryota; kingdom Viridiplantae; phylum Streptophyta; class Magnoliopsida; order Poales; family Poaceae; genus Melocanna; species Melocanna baccifera. The sequence goes on along the minus strand of CM070696.1, from coordinate 5,427,268 downwards.
AGGACTTAGCTTAGCGACGTGACATGGAGTGACGAGGCCGGGACGCAGCTAGGCCAGGTAGAGAGGAGTAAAGGCGGGCGACAGCTAGACCCAGCGTGGTGGTGTGCAGAGGCCGGTGAGGAGGGTAGTGGCTCGGCGACGCGACTGCAGCCTTGAATGCGGAATAGGCCGGTGGAGGCAGAGCTAGGCCTACGCGGCTATGAAGAAACCCGGGGGCAGCGTAGCTGGTTTGCGCACGGGCTGGGCCGCCGAGAGTAGCGCCATGGAGGAGGGAGGAGGAGCAGGGAGCACCGGGCTGGGGAAGACGGTCGAGCGGGCTGGAGCTGTGGGCTCGAGGGCGCGGGGCTAGGGGAAGAGGCCGGGCAGGCGCTGCTGCTGGGTTCCGAGCTAGGGAAAGAGGAGAAGAAGAGTGGGGCACCAGGGCAGCGATCGGGAAGGGGCGACCGGAGAGGTGCCGTTGGGCTAGAGGGGGAGCACCGCACGGGCCTGGGGAAGAAAGGCGTGGGCAGCGGAGAAAAGAAGGGGGCCTGGCGGCGCAGCAGGGGAGAAATGAGGGAGAGGGGCAGTGGGATAAAGGGAAGGAGGAGAGGGGCCGGATGGGCCGGTTGGTTGAATGGGCCGAAGGCCTGAAAAGGTTTTCCGAATTTTAAGACTTTAGCAAATTTCATTTTCTTGCTGATAATTAAGTGCCATGAAATTTGAATGATAATATTAATTATTACTTTGAACCTTGATGTTTAGATTTTCAGAGATTTTGGGTTTTTGGTTTAGACTCTCCAAATAAATTGTTGAGAGTTCGGAATTTGATTTTGAAATCTGATTCTTACTTTTAAAGTTTTGCTTTTCTTTATTATATTTTTGCCGCCAGAAATTCCAATCAAGAACTTAAATAGATGAAATTTTGAAATACCCAGAAAATCGACAAAGATTTTTATTAATTTTGCAAATACACTAGTCCCGTGAATTTGGGATGTTACATCATCTCCAATCATAGATTTAGAACTCAGAATCAAACAAGACCCACATGCAAAAGAAAGTTTAAGTTATCGGTGCATTTTTTTTGAACGCTCGAAATCTTGATATGGTCCATTTGTTTCCTTCCAGCGTCGATGAGTTGCTGATTTGATATGGCTGCAAAATAATCTAGGTACTTTGATGAGAATGTTAAAACAATTAACCTTTTAGAAGCACATTAAGAATATTAATTAGTACAAAGCTTGATATTCCAATTGTCTTCATCCACCTTATATCTATCAGTATAGAATAGTTTGATCCTCTTATTACGTACCAAGGCTACATTGGTACCTGCAAGGCTGCATGTTCATGAATTGCAAACCATATATATTATGTGTTGATAAATTATCACAAGAGTATTTTTTATATAATATCATGAAGCAGGATATAAAGGAACAGGAGGGTTCTCAGATTAAACTGCAACAACCAAGATAAATATACAACAAATAGCAGTTATGCTATGTTCACTAAGAAGAAAATCATTACAACAGATGCAAAATGACATAATTTGTTTATTCAGAATAGAAATGAGCACATACATGGAAGACCTGGGTCCTCAGATTCACACATAACGGGATCCCAAACCTTACGTAAATAGCAATTCTTTTGCACAAATATCAAACAAATCAACTAACCACTCATATCTAGAAGCTTATATCAAATTCCCATGTTAGCAAACAGCAACTGAGTGTGCCTTAACTTCCTTATAGCCTCGAGCCTGTGCAGCATCTACAGCTCCAGGGTGATGCCAGGTGAAACCAAAATTGGAGTCCTGCAGGTATGAAATCCAGTAGGAAAACCCATTCAAGATCACATCAATATTACATTGAAAAAAATGTGGGAATTAGATCATAAATGGTTGCTGTCAATCTATTTACAGATGTTCAGAAATGTAGGAGAATGGGTAGGCTACGCTAGCTACAACATTTCATTTTCTACCGTGTTCAACCAGAAAACATGCGCGTAAGGGAGTCATGGATAGTTACCACTATATGCGCTTCGCAGCGGAAGAAGAGTTGAAGCAGCCCGGTCCAACGTAGATGCGCGTCGATGAAGAAGAAGCGGTCGATCGTTTCACGAACTGAACGTCTCCTCCTCGTGTCCTAGTAATAGCCTTGCGCCTCTTGCCGATCAGCACAGCAGCAACCGCAGCAGCGCCTCCACGGAGTCCACACGTTCGGGATGGAACGCCGTGCGCTGGTGTGCTAGCACCGTGCGCCCGGCTAGGGTTTCGGGATACGACCGAGGGGAGGTGGCGGCTAGGGTTTTCAGAATAGTCGTGTGTCCCCTGCAGCCCCACCTCCACATATTTATAGAGCATACTAATGGGTTTCCACGTTGTAGGCCCATTAGAACTCTAATCTCATATGGATCAATATCCCTTTTAGCCTTAATTCTGAATTGTTTATGATTGCCTCTTGGGCACATCACTAACAATCTCTCACTTGCACTAGAGACAATCATATAGGCAAGCTTTCCAATTCCAACCCCTTAAGTGTGTGACCCGTTAGGTTCATGTGTAAACAGCCATGACCCGAAAACCCTTTTCAAGCCAAAAGTCAATAGTGGCACCTAGTAGGGCATATTGACTCCCGAATACACATAAAGATCATATCGGCTAAACCTTGATATACACACAGTTGGATCCCTTTGCCACACGATACTAGTCGAACTTAAGGCGAGATTCGTGCCACCCTTGTGATAGCTCAACCATTCACTCGATCTTGTGATGGATTACAACTCATGACTAACTCTTTAGTCACACTGTGATTAACTCTTTAATCACCTTGGCATGGCCATGCACTTCTCTAATTCAACCACATCGAGGGGCCCAGAGATATCTCTCCTGTTATGTAGGAGGGGCAAATTCCATCTTAATCTGCTCACATCCCATTCCATGTTTCATGATACACCTGAATACCACTTTTATAGCTATCCAGTTACGGAGTAGTGTTTGGCAGCCCCAAAGCGCACCACTACACATAGTGAGAAACAATGGCGATTTCAGGTCAAAGGATCCAGTAGGTATACCACTCGAGATCGCTTGATAGCACATATTAACATAACAATCCCAGCAACGTCTCGGAGTGGGTCAATCCAACACCATGTTCTCTAACATGTGTCCACATTATTGATTTGATATTCCTATATCCATGATTCGTGAAACATGATCATCAATCAATACATATGCTAGTCCATAAATCATTGTTGTCCCACGTAATGACATAAGAATAGGGATCTTTAGAATAACATTAAATAAAACAAAGAGTTTCACGAACAAGTCACATACTTGCCTATCAATGCATACAATCATTATTCAAGGAACCAAAGAACACTTTATTCAAAATTTCATAAACATAGATTTCATACAATCATTTCCCACTCACACTAGAGTTAATCATGTAAGTATCTAATACCCATTGCACTCATGTGTGCCTCATGCTTTGGTTGTGGGAGAGGCTTCGTTAACGGATCAGCAACATTCAAATCCGTGTGCACCTTGCAAATCTTCACTTCATCTCCATCAATGATCTCACGGATAAGGTGATAGCGCCGAAGTATATGTTTGGACTTTTGGTGTGACCTAGGCTCCTTTGCTTGCGCAATGGCTCCACTATTATCACAATAGAGATCCACTAGACTGGACATACTCGGGATCACACCCAACTCAAAAATAAATTTTCTGATCCAAACAGCTTCCTTTGCAGCTTCAGAAGCTGCAATATACTCGGCCTCAGTTGTTGAATCAGCTACCGTCTCTTACTTGGAACTTTTCCAGCTCACTGCCCCTCCATTGAGGCAGAACACAAAACCAGACTGCGATCTGCTATCATCTTTGTCAGTTTGGAAGCTAGCATCGGTGTAACCTTTTACAACAAGCTCTTCTTCACCTTCAAAAATAAGGAACATATTCTCAGTCCTTCTAAAGTATTTAAGAATATTCTTTACAGCCACCCAGTGAGCTAGACCGAGGCCAGATTGATACCTACTCGTAACACTTAGAGCATATGAAACATCTGGGCGCGTACAAAGCATAGCATACATGATGGATCCGATGGCTGAGGCATACGGAATCGCACTCATCTTCTCTTGCTCATCAAGTGTTGAAGCACACTGAGTCTTGCTAAGAATAATACCATGTGACATAGACAAGAAACCTTTCTTGGAATCTTGCATATTGAACCGTTTCAATACCTTGTCAATGTATGTACTTTGGCTTAATCCAATTAGCCTCTTCGATCTATCTATATTGATCTTTATGCCCAAAATGTAAGCTGCCTCTCTGAGATCTTTCATTGAGAAACTTTTTCCCAAAGAAGACTTCACAGCTTCTAGCATTGGAATATCATTTCCGATCAATAATATGTCATCTACATACAAGACCAGAAAAATAAGTGCGCTCCCACTAGCCTTCTTGTAAACACAAGGCTCTTCTTCATTCTTGATGAAGCCAAACCTTTTGATTACTTCATCAAAATGAAGATTCCAACTCCGAGATGCTTGCTTCAATCTATAAATGGACTTCTTAAGCTTGCATATTCTCCCAGCATTTTTCGGATCAACAAAACCCTCAGGCTGTGTCATGTACACATCCTTCCTTAGGTTTCCATTTAGGAAAGCCGTTTTGACATCCATTTGCTAAATCTCGTAGTCAAAATAGGCAGCAATCGCTAGGAGGATCCGAATAGACTTTAGCATAGCGACGGGCGAAAACGTTTCATCATAATCAACACATTGAATTTGCTTGAAACCTTTTCCCACCAATCGTGCCTTATAGATGTGAAAATTTTCATCCATGTCTATCTTTTTCTTAAAAACCCATTTACACTCAATAGTTTTTACACCATGAGGTGGATCCACCAAGTTCCAAACTTGATTATCATGCATGGATTCTATTTCGGACCTCATGGCTCCAAGCCATTTTTCAGAGTCTGGTCCCATCATTGCTTCCATGTAGCTCTTGGGCTCATCATTGTCCAACAACAATATGTCGCGTTGTCCCATGGTTAGGAGCGTGAACTTTTCAGTTGCGCGACGTGCCCTCGTAGACCTACGTGGGGGCGGTGCCACCATAACCGGTTGTACAACATCTTGTACATCCTGTTGAGGTTCAATAGGAGCTGAAACATTTTCAGGTGCTTCTTGAATTTCTTCAAGCTGCACCTTGCTCTCACTAACACTCTTTGAAAGAAACTCTTTTTCCAAAAAGACACCGTTCCGAGCGACAAACACTTTGCCTTCTTCTCGATTGTAAAAATAATATCCTTTTGTTTCCCTAGGATACCCAACAAAGAAGCATTTATAAGATTTAGGATGGAGCTTATCAGACGTCAAACATTTCACATAAGTCTCACAACCCCATATCTTAAGAAAAGACAATCCAGGACGTTTCCCAGTCCATTTCTCGTATGGTGTCGTTTTCACTGATTTAGATGGAACTCTGTTTAGTGTAAACGCAGCAGTTTCTAAAGCATATCCTCAGAAGGACAATGGAAGATCAGATTGTCTCATCATAGACCGAACCATGTCTAATAAGGTCCGGTTCCTCCGTTCAGATACTCCATTCCATTGAGGCGTGCCGGGCGGAGTCAGCTGTGGAACAATTCCACACTGTTTTAGATGTTCACCAAATTCATGGCTCAAATATTCACCTCCACGATCAGATCGCAGAATTTTAATTGTCTTGCCTAGCTGATTTTGTACTTCATTCTGAAATTCTTTGAACTTTTCAAACGATTCAGACTTGTGCCTCATTAAGTAGATGTATCCATATCTACTAAAGTCATCGGTAAAAGTAATGAAATACTGAAAACCACCTCTGGTACTGAGCTCATTGGTCTACATATATCGGTATGTACAAGTCCCAACAAGTCACTTGCCCTTTCACTATGACCGGTGAAAGGCGTCTTTGTCATCTTGCCAAGTAAACAAGACTCGCATGTCTCAAATGATTCAAAATCAAATGAGTTGAGTAGTCCATCTTTATGGAGCTTCTCTATGCATTTCTTATTTATATGACCTAAGCGATAATGCCAAATAAAAGCGGGATTCAAATCATTAGGCCGCAGCCTCTTTGCATTAATATTATAGACATGCTTATCATCAAGATCAAGAACATATAACCCATTCATTAATGGATAATGTGCATAGAGTATATCAATCAAATAAATAGAACAATATTTGTTCTTTATTACAAACTCATAACCATCATCTTCCTCCAAACATGAAGAAGAAATAATGTTCTTACTCAATACTGGAATGTAATAACAATTATTTAATTCCAAAACTAATCCTGAAGGTAATGACAAGTGATAAGTGCCGACACCCAGTACAGCAACCTTTGCTCCATTGCCGACACGCACGTCCAACTCGCCTCTCGTAAAAACTTCTAGTCCTTCTTAGACCCTGCAACGATTTGCAAGTATGAATCATTGATCCGGTATCACATATCCAAGATTCACCAGAAGAAATTGCAAGATTAATTTCTATAACATTTATACCTGAAGCAGAAGTCTCACTTCCCTTCTCCTTTTTCAGATCCTCCAAGTATTTCTTACAATTCCTAGACCAATGCCCCTTGACATGGCAGTGGTAGCATTCATCATCAGGAGAAGGGCTAGATTTGACCTTACCATTTGGCTTTGGCTTAGAGCTCGGGGGCTCATTAGGAACCTTTCCTTTGCATTTGCCTTTGCCTTTGCCTTTGGGCGTCCAACGCTTCCTCTTTTTATTCCCCCTCTGAACCATCATCACATGATTGGTATTTTTCTTAATGCTTTCCTCTGCTGTCTTAAGCATCCCATGCAATTCAGTCAATGATTTATCCATACTATGCATATGAAAATTCATAATGAACTGCTCATAGCTTGAAGGGAGAGATTGGAGAACAACATCCGTAGCCAGATCAGAATTAAGGGGAGAACCAAGCTTCTCCAAGCTCTTAATGTAACCAATCATCTTGATCACATGAGGACTGACTGGACTACCTTCCGCCAGCTTGCACGCAAACAAGGACTTTGAAATGTTAAACCTCTCGGTCCTAGCTTGGTTCTCAAACATGTCACGCAGTCCTTCAATCATACTGTGAGCATCTGCATTCTCATAATGCTTTTGAAGCTCAGAGGACATGGTATCAAGCATGAGACAGCTAACGTCGAGTGAATCATTGCAGTGCTTCTCATAAGCTTTGCATGTGGCAACATTTGCACCCTCAGGGAGTTCATCGGGGTAGGGTTGCTCAAGAACGTATTCCTTTTTTTCTTGTCTGAGAACAATTCTCAGGTTGCGGTACCAATCAATAAAATTCGTTCCATTGAGTTTTTCTTTCTCAAGAACAGATCGCAAGTTAAAACCAGAATTGTTACTAGAAGCAGCCATGATCTACAACAGAAAATAAACAAGCAAAGTTCAGCACTATGTTCATCTTTGATCTTCCATTAAACAATTTAACAAAAGACACTCCCACTATACGTTGTAATCGTCTTCCCTCTAATGACATATAGTGGTCAAGATCCATGTTCATCTAAGTTCTAGTGAGCTTTGGCATCACTGCTAGAAACCTAGTGACGTAGGTAAGCAACGCTTGCTAATCACATTTTATGTGACTCTTGTTTGTTGGGTGGCATCCAATGCCCCGGCTCCCAACATCATGCCCCAAGGCCCAAATCCAATTTGATAGCCTTGTCAAGTAAACCAACACTATGTATGTGGATGTCCGACATCCACCCTATTAGATCAAGATAGTTGATGGTACTCTGCTTTGGCAGATCTACCAAACAATGATCGTAATTCTTATAGGCGCAGCAATTGGAAGGGCATCAATTAAATTCTTAATTTTTTTAAGGGAAGCTATTCTGTCATGAAAAATACATCCTCTACAGGTATGGCATGAAAAAATAGTATGACAGAAAATAAACATCACATGCATATAATCACATTATACTGTGAATGGTATGGCCTTTTGAATCGTAGTGGTTGCCATCGCCATGGTTCCATGGTGATCTCCTTCGCCATATTTCCTATCCTCTTTGTCATCATGCTTGAAGTCTCCATGGTAAAGAACTAAACTATTACAACTAATAGCTAGCAAATGGATTACATGAGGAGCTCAAGCATCACAAGTCGACACGCAGGTCGTTATACAATTAAAGAACAGCCTCAACCCAGCTGTAATTAATACGACACACAGGCCGCCAAAACACACATGCATCACATATACATCTATGCCATACCATTCACATCATTCCCTGCAAAAACAAGTTAAGCGCAGAACGTATTCTACTGCCATGACATGAATGTGTTTTGTATAACAATCTATGCGTGTACGCAACGGCGGTCACGGAATTACATAGATCGCATCTATGAAATCGCTATGAAAATCTCATCAGGCCGATCAAATCAACCCAAATCCGAACCATTCAAAATGTCTTAATTTTCATTAGATCAATCATATTGATCATCGCGATCGGTATACTTGAGAAGACCGCAACACAAGGCCTCGATCTGTTGGCTCGATTTACTGATTGTGCGCGCAATTAGCCCCGATGGTGATTCTAGCCGGTAGGGGCAAGTTGCGCGTACATCAAAGAAGGAGCACGAACTAATCTTTTTGGCCACATGATGCTATCAACTCATACCTATTTCAACCCCTTATGACCGATTGATCTAATCAATCCGTGTATCTACAAGCGCATGATCCAAACCACATACTACACAGTTTTGCTCTGATACCACTGTAGGAGAACGGGTAGGCTACGCTAGCTACAATATTTTATTTTCTACCGCGTTCAACCAGAAAACATGCGCGTAAGGGAGTCATGGATAGTTACCACTATATGCGCTTCGCAGCGGAAGAAGAGTTGGAGCAGCCCGGTCCAACGTAGATGCGCGTCGATGAAGAAGAAGTGGTCGATCGTTTCACGAACTGAACGTCTCCTCCTCGCGTCCTAGCAATAGCCTTGCGCCTCTTGCCGATCAGCACAGCAGCAACCGCAGCAGCGCCTCTGTAACATCCTGTTTTTCTGAAATTTTTAAAGCCTGGATTTTAAAAATGAATTTTCTGGAATTTTCTGAATTTAATTGAAGCTTCAAATGAATTTTTAAAGTTTTAAATAATTTAATATAATTAAAATAAACATTAACATAAGTGGAAAATATTTTATTTGTGTTCCTCAGGTCTCAAGGAATTTTCTGGTATTTTTGGAGAATTTTTGGGATTTATTTGCTATTTTCTAGAGCTTTTAGAACTTTATTTGAATTTCTGGAAAAAGAAAATAAAATAAAATCCCCCGGGCCGCCCTCAGCCGCCCGATCTCCCTCTCTCCTCCACGCGTCGCCGATCCCGCGCCCGCCGCCGCCGCCGTACCCTCTCCCGCGCACCAGCACGCCCCGCCGCCCGATCCCGCCCCGCGCCACGCGTCGCGCATCGCTGGCCCGGCGGCGGCACCAGCGCGCCGTCGCCGCCGCAGCCTGCGCGCCCTCGGCCGCCGTCGTGCGCCGCGCGATCGCAGCCGTCCGCTCCCGCGCCGCGCGAACCTAACCCTAACCCTAATCGCATCCCGCCGTCCGATCTTGCCACGTGGCGCATCTAGCCGTCTAACCCGTCGCGTCGCGACCGTCGCCGTAACGGATCGAACTCCTCGGTTCGCGTGTTAGAACCGCCGGTCGTCCTCGGTTCATGTGCACGCTCCGCCGAACCTCGTGCGCGCCTCGCTCGCCCTCGCGCCGCGCGTCGCCGAGCCCGCGCGTCGCCGGGCGTCGCCGCGCCGCCGAGACGTCGCCGCCCTTCCGCTGCCGTCCCGCCGCGGTGAGTCGCCTCGCCGCCCCGTCGCCGAGTCGCCTCGCGTCGCCCTCATCGCGGACCCGCCTCGCCTCGCCTCGCCTCGGCGCGTCTGCGCCGCGCCGCGTCGCCTCGCGCGCGCGCGCGCCGCCACGCGTCGCCGATCCGCCAATCGCGCGCGGCCACGCGTCACCCGCCGGCGCGATCCGCCCTCGCCCGCGTGTCGCGCGCGCGCCGCGGCGCGCTGCGCGGCGAGCCGCCACGCGTCGCCAATCCGCCCGTCGCCGCGCCGCGCCGCGCAATCTCGCCGCCGCTCGGTCGGCGAGGCTCGAATCGGCAGCGTGCGCGTCCCTGCCGTCGGATCCCGCCGTCGCCGCTCGCGCCCGAGCCGCCAGCTCAACCTAGCCACGTGGCAGCACCAGCGCGTGCCACGTCAGCCCTAGTCCACGTGGCATGCCACGTCAGCCCCGAGCCGTCCCCCGAGCCACGTGGCAGCCACGTCAGCTGCCACGTCAGCCAGGTGACACGTGGCAGCATATGCGCGCGCCACGTCAGCAGCCCCGCCGCGTCAGCACCCTCTCCCCCCGTGCACTGTTACGTGGACCGAGTCCACGGTGGACTCAGAATTTCGTGGACCGGGTTCACAGCACAATAACTTTTCCGATTTTCCCGAATTAATTTTAGAATTAATTTTCCGGGAGCCTGTTCTCCTCCGTCCTAGCTCCGATTGACCCCGTTCTTTTTTCTAAATTCATCTAAAATCGAGCTCTAGCTGTTGGTTCTGGTTTTGTAAATTTTGGAGTTCTTTTGCTTATCATTTTATGTGTTTCTTTATTTTCGATCGTTTTCTCTCTCGTTAGATTCGGATTCCGGAGGAGCAGGTTTCGCGTCAGAAGACCAGGAGTACCCCGCTGAGCATAACGAAGGCAAGTCGTGTCCCTTGATCATGTTGAACCCAATTTTGCAAACTAGTATTTAATTATTTTGTTTTAAATTACATTGCATTGCTATTTTTTATTCAAACCTTTGCACAGGTAGTTAATGTCCCAATTGAATTTATACCTCCTTGATACTTTGGAATACCATGATGCCATTGTCACCATAGGTTGGGAAATTTATTAGTGATGCTAGTTTATTTATCACATGGGTTGGTACGATTAGATTGCTTCGCCGGTTTATATTTACGATTGATCTCATCGCACATGTTAAATTATTAATTTGAATTAATGACATATGGAACTGTGGTTGGTGCCACGTGTATTAAAATTTGTGCACGTCATTGGTGTGACGTTGGCTTGGTTAAACAAATTGGTTTTGCACTCGGGCGAGTGATCGTGCGAGAAAGGGGAAATGCAGTTGTACTTTGGGGGATGTGGTAGTCTCGCCCGGGTAATATTAAGGACTTAACTTTGTGCGCCATTGATCTGAGCTTAATCGTGCAAACCACATGTCTATTATGGGATGGACCTGGCTGATTAATTTGTAATATCTCCATTCAATTCTGCCATTGTGATGGACATGGTTGCTGATTTCCATGTGGCGCAAGGGGGGGTGTGATGCGAAACCCTAGCGGGCAGGATTGTGTTGAGATAGAGCATTGTAAAGGCCTTGTTGTGATTTCCTTAGGCCTAGGCTAATCACATCGTGTGGGTACAGTTGTGCAACCTCTGTAGAGTGTAAAACTATTCGAATAGCCGCGTCCTCGGTCATGGACAGTGCTCGGGGATTTCACACGAGGGTTAGTGTTTCATTTATAACTTGGTGGTTTATGTTTGGGAGTGGACAGGTAGTACACTGTTGGTTTAACTTGTGAATTGGTGTTCACAAGTGGTTCATGTTTATTCCTTTGATTATCTATTGTTACTGTTTTCAGTTAACTTCCGCTTTCAAATATATTTCATCAATAAATGCCTTTATGCAAATTAACCTTTCAGCCCTCCTTTGGTAAGCCTTGCATATTATATTGCATTTATTGTTACAAACGACTTGCTGAGTACCAATGTACTCACGGCTTTACGCCTATGTTGCTCGATTGAGGAGAGGAGTACTATCGGCGGGAGGTGCGGAAGGAGAGTACTACGACGACTTCACGGATTAGGCTTCGTTCTCCACTCGATAGCCTGTGGCTTGTCGATTGGTCGCTACGCTTTATTTTGGATTTCCGCTGCTATTTTGTTAAGCCCTTCCGGCTAGAGATATTGTAAGCTTGGCCATAAGGTCGTACCTTTGATATTTTATCAATACTCGAGTTTTCCTTTATTATTGTCGTGTGTATGACTGTGATGACATCTATGTTTGACTGTGTGCACTAGCATGATCCTGGACTAGTGCAGTTTACACAGAGAGACCGAATTTGCATATTCGGGTCTCGACAGCTTCCACGGAGTCCACACGTTCGGGATGGAACGCCGTGCGCTGGTGTGCTAGCACCGTGCGCCCGGCTAGGGTTTCGGGATACGGCCGAGGGGAGGTGGCGGCTACGGTTTTCAGAATAGTCGTGTGTCCCCTGCAGCCCCACCTCCACATATATATAAAGCATGCTAATGGGCTTCCACGTTGTAGGCCCATTAGAACTCTAATCCCATATGGATCAATATCCTTTTTAACCTTAATTCCGAATTGTTTATGATTGCCTCTTAGGCACATTACTAACAAGAAACACTTGTGATTGCAGAAGATCTTTCATTTTACATTAGAAAAGGCACATGCACTACCAATTCTGTGTTACAGAATATCTCTTCTCGCTAGGGAAAGGCGCATTTTGCAGCCTGGTTATCTGCATGTGATTCAGCAAGATGACCTATTCTTGCTCTGAGGCCCTATTGTATTATAAAAAAAATTATACTACGAAGAGTTGAAGACACTTCGAGATTTTCTTTGTACTATAGAAACAATCCTAGCAATGCAAAAATGTGATGGAAGGTTGAATGATTTCACGTGAGTGCTTTTATTCATTCAGCTCTGGTCTAGCAGTACACAATGCTCAAAGTCTGGAAAATATAAAGTACCTTCAATAGTTTGTGACAAAAGGGAACATCAATTGATTTTTCAGTACTATAAAATTCATAGTAAGCAATATTAGTATCTAGAATACCAGGAACCTTTCATAATTACCTGAAGAATTGCAGCAATAGCGGAGAATGAGTTTGGACCAAAACTATGTTAAGCCAACGGCACTGTGATACCTCATTGCTTCACAAGAAGAAAAATGAATCACGCTTGTATCATGGGATCCAGAGTAAAATGCTATGAAGGTATAAGATTGTAGCAGAAACATAAGCCCAATCTTCCATGACGTGCAAGAATAAAATAATACACTTGTCAATGTTTATCATTCTAATTCACTCTCACTTAAACAATTAAAATGAAAAGATGCTTTAGGTATGGATTAGAGGGTGAGGTCATTACATATGCTTGTAGGTGTTCAGAGAAGCAAAGTTTGTTGCGTCACCAGGTAAGCTTAAAGCAAAGTTTGTTGCGTCACCAGGTAAGCTTTTCTCTCAATGCTAACGCAACTCCCTGTTCCTACAGACAGTGATCTGCTGGATGCATGCCCTTACACATGTGGGAGCCCATCCCAAAGAAATCCTTCCTCACAAAAAAAGAAAAGAAAAGAAACCCATAACACTAAGAATTTGCTTTGAACTATTAGTGCGCCCATGAAACAGTAAGCCACACCATGGAGCCGGCACTGCCTGAGCAGCACCGCCGGATAACACGGACGAGAGCTCTCCTCGGACTCACAATCTAATGCACGATCAAGACAACTAATCCATGAGTAGCATTCAATAGTTCAAAACGGTTGATAGCGGCAAATCAACTGTAATACGTGTTATGAATATTGTGTGTATGAATATGAAGCCCAAGGGGACATATATATAGAAGAGTATAAGGGGATATACCATATAAAGATAAAACATATATAGAATAGAATACAAACTCTATATCCTAATACAACTCTATCTCCTTAACACCCCCTCAAATACAAGGCGTATGCAATAGCATTGCATTTGAAAAGAGTTGACATTAAAATAGTAAAAATCCGAAGTCTGAGTCTTGATAATGTCGTCGTAGCGTGCAACTCTTGAAAAAAATACTGTCGAATTAAGCCAAAGAGAAATAGATAGAAACATAGCGGCGCAGATCTAAGCCCAAGACGGCGGCGACGCAGTGCACAAGGTGTAGGAGAAGCGCGGTAGCCTTAGAAGCTCGGGGCGGCGGCATTATAACAATTTCTACGATCTGCACGCGGCTCAGAGAGAAGAGCGGCGGCTGCTGCCATAGAATAGATAGAAGTATGGCAGCGCAGATCGAAGCTTAAGACAATGACGGTGCAATGCACTAGGTGCAGAAGAAGCGCGGTGGCCTTAGAAGCTTGTGGGGTGGGGGCTAAAGAAGCGGCGGTATCATAACAACTTCTACGATCTGCACGCGGCTCAGAGAGAAAAGCGGTGGCTGCTGCCATGCAAAAGAGAATTCCTATGCTTTTTTGATTGATAATAATTTTGTAGACTCGCACGACTTGAACGAACTGAAAAGTAAAAGCTATGGATTTGGAGTGATGCAAACGAAAGACTTAAAAGAAATTAAAGACTCGAAGACAGTCAAAACCAACTCAAATAGTATCACCCATCGTGAGCTGTAGGAAGGTAATCTCTCCTTAAGCATTGCCCATGGAGCCGACTCCGGGTCCCGAAACATCATGAATCGGCTGGTGTCGCGATCGATGATGACAACGGCCTCGAGAATCTTTGTGCAGCCCCTTGGACGGCGTCTCCCACCCCAGGCCGGGGAACCGCCCCTGCACGTACCCCCTGAACTCCTTCTACAGCCTCCTCACTTGCTTCGCCCTCTCCTCCGAGCTGCGTTAGTGGGCCTCCTTAGTAAGGGCATTCCTATCACGGCGGGTCGAAGGCGTCCAAGCAAAAGACGCCACCGTGGAACGTCACGGTGAAGGTCGTCCCCTCAGGGGTGACCTCCATCTTCGGTCGCAGGTGACCTCCATCTTCGGTCGCCAGGTCGGCTTGCTTTGCTACTGCTTCATGCTGAGAATTGTGTGTTCGGTGGTGGCCGCGGTGCAGTAAGGGGATGAGTCGCCGAAGTCGGCCATGGCAGCGCGAGGGGGATGCGGCTAGGATTAGGAGGAGGCGCGGGTCAGGGAGTCGTCGCTGCTGTTCCTCGGTAAGGCCGTCGGGTTCGAGAAACAACGCGGGCGACCCGGGTGGCCGTGGCGAGGTAGTCATCGCCGCAAGAAGCTACACGCGAAGCTGGCATTCTTGGCCTTGGACGGGGGCAGCAGAGAGGTAGCCGCCCCTGGGAGCGGAGATATCCTCCCGGGGGCAGCAGATGCGGAAGATGAGACCTAACCCTAACATTTGCTCTGATACTATGTTATGAATACAAGTATATTGATATGAGGCTCAAGGGGCCATATATATAGAAGAGTATAAGGGGATATGCCATATAGAGATAAGGTATATATGGAATAAAATACAAACTCTATATCTTAATATAACTCTATCTCCTCAACAATACCAATAAAACGCAAAATTGATAAGAAGCAGGGAATGAAAACAACCGAATAAAAGAAAATAAAAGATTTTTGCCATCAGGACCCATCGGCTCTAAAAATACCGAAGCAACAACGCTCACAAAGGTTCCTAGACCGTTCAGGTCTGGTTGACGCCTCTCGCAAATGTAGGCTTCATCATTCGGCAAAAGGAGAAAATTCTCACGCCCATGTTTTACCGACTTACCTGTTGAAGTAAAAAAAGCCCAAAAACAGTGCAGAGCCCCTTTGGATCAAAAGGTCCTTGAGGCACACAGTCAGCCAAGGCTGAAATAGGGAAGGACATAACTGGCAATGCATAGGGCAGTTGAGGGAGAAGCCAACCGAAGCCCCTTCTTAAGCCAAAGACCACCAGCATGCACAGTACACATGCATTTCCTCCATCACACCTCTCCAACCGAGAGCTCACAGCCAAGGCAAAAGAAAAGCCATGAGAGCAAAATGAGTCTCACAAGCATTGCCATTACTCATCCCTGCTCCTTTCTTTCCCTCAACCAAGAGCAAAGCCCCAAAAGCCAAGCACCACCAAACCAACCAGAGGAACACAGAGAGATAGTAAGGGGAAGCCTAGAGGAGAGGAGATAGGGAAGTGAGGGAAGATGAAGGAGAGGAGCTAGGATGCAGCCGACCAAGACAACAAGAGAGGGTGGCCAACCAAACCGTGGCGCGGTTGTCGTCGTCGTCATCAACAAACCTTACGATCCTCAACTCCTCATTTGGTAGGCCCACTTCCCTCCCAACCCCGACCAAGTAAGTCACAGTTAACCCTCGTAGCATAGTCGACAGCGTGTTGTAGGGGAAGACATGCTCCCCGAAGCATGCACCCTCCCCCACCAAGTCCCAACAATGATGGCACGCACAACTTTCCCCAGCCATTGTACTCACGAGTAACACGATGTAACAATGCTAAAGTAATACTGCACATAGTAAAAAGGAAGGAAGGAAGGACCGTCCTAGGAGGGGAAAGTTGGTTCAGATTCCCAGCCGATTGTGTACCGTGGATGGTGAGCCTAAGGGAGAGCTAGAGGGGTGTTGAGACTCGAATATGTAAATTCAGACTCTCTATGTATACTGCATTTGTCCAGGATTACGCTAGTGCACACAGTGCAACATAGATGAAATATCTATTAGAAATAGGCCCATAGAATGAGGCCCATTTTTTAGTTTCAAAGCATGCAAGGTTTAGTACCATATTGGCAAGGTAAGGTAGGGGAAACCAATTTATAAGGTGAAGTTCATACCACTCGTTGAATTATAGATAGGATGACATGAGAAAGGCTTTGTCTAATCACACACGCGCATGCGTATTTATGTATTTTCACGTGAAAATCGCATGACTTGTGACTTACGACGCGCGACCGTGCCATGATGTAGCGTGCCACTTGGCACACTAAGTCCATATTTATTTTTGCTGAACCGTGCATCTCTCTCTCTCTCTGTTTGAATGAGATTCAAATGTTTGAATTGGGGCTTTTATTGGGTTTGATGACAGGCAGTTACCAGTGGGTAAAATGATTATTTTAATCATATCAGTTATCAGTCTGTCTATATATATATATGCCTGGAGACGTCTAGAGTATATAACCAAGAATCTCTCTGCCTCCATTCTCTTCCTCCTTGTGCTGTTATGCTGCACCATCTGAACCTCGTCTACTCTTCTTCCCGGTGTGCACCGTGAAGAAGGGAAGCGGTATCTTCGAATCGTTGCTACCGTGAAGACTTGTACGAGGGTGGCAATAAGGTTTCTGGGTAGCGCATATCTGCCACAGAGTTATGGGATGCACAAGAGCACAAATATGCAGAAGTAGAGGCAGGTCGCTGGCTCTACATGTGTGAGCAATTTTTTCGCTTTAGCATGGATGAGGCGAAGTCCATAGTTGGACAAGCTTATAACCTCCAGCTACTAGTCGGTGAGATTACGCATCTGGGCTATGTGTTGCCTCCTAAGTTTGTAGCTGCGAGCATTGTTGCTAAACTCTCTCTTTCTAGCGGGATTTTGCAACTAGCCTGAAACACAAGAGGGAAGAGATTTCTGTTGAGGATCTCATTACTGTCCTCGATGTGGAAGAAAAGGTAAGAGCAAAGAATGCACCAAGCACCTTTGGCCAAAACAATGCAAATTTTATAGAGAAAAAGACTGCAACAAAGAAGTATCAATCAAACAAATCGAACAAGACAACTAGATTTAAGAAGAAGAAAATTGAGATAAATGATTTGAGGGATATCACCTGCTTTATCTGCAGAAAAGATGGTCATATGGCAAAGAACTATCGTTTTTGCAATATCAGAGATTGTGAACAGCCCAAGAAGAAGGCTGTCAACGTGATCATAGGTGAGGCCTCGATTTCAGGAGGGTATGGTAATCCACGTATTGTCTTTTTAGCATGTCAATCCCCTGATTGGTGGGTTGATACTAGTGCTAATGTTTATGTATGTTCTGATATTTTCTTTTTACCAGGCAGTAAGGACTTCCTCTGTCCGAATAGAAAATGGCTCGCATGCTTCTATTCTTGGTGTTTGTACAGTGGATTTGAAGCTTACTTTAGGGAAGATGTCTACTTGAAGAATGTGTTGTTAGTGATATGCCCTAGAGGCAACATGGAGATGTTGTATATATCACATACTATATTTATGATACATTACTTTGTTCCTTGGAATAGACATCATCATTATTGATCAATGAGTATGTGACTTATTCATGAGACTCTTAAATACTAAATGTTGCTATTTCTAAATGATCCCTGATCATATATCATATGAGGAACAAATATGATTCAAAGACAAAGATCAGTATATGTATTGATTGATGATCATGTCTCATGGATCATGGTATGGTGATACCAAATCAATAATATGGACATGTGTTATTGAACATATGTTGGATAGACCTGCCATGAGACACTGCAGAGATTTCATGTGTCATCAGTTGGTCTCGAGTAGTGTTTATATAGAATCCTTAGACTTGAGATCATCATGGTTCCCAACATTAGTAGTAGCTTATTTTGGGACTACTAAACACTACTCCGTAACTAGGTAGTCATAAAAGTAGTCTTCGAGTTTGCCATGAAACATGTAGTGGGATGTGAATGATCAAGATTGAATTTGCCCCTCCTTATGGGAGAGATATCTCTGGGTCCCTCGATGTAATGGATTATGAAAGTGCATGGCCATGCCAAGGTGATTGAGGAGTCAATCACAAGTTTATAATCCATCACGGAATCGAGAAAGTGATTGAGCTATTAAGAGGATGACACATGTCTCGCATTGAGCTCAATCTATATCGTGAGGCAAAGAGATTCGTACATGAGAGAACATTACAGGTTCAGTCGATATGATCTTTACATATACTTTGGGGTTAATATGTCTTACTAGAGGCCGCTATTAACAGGGTGACCGGAAAGGCGTTTCCGGGTCATCACCAAGTATACGTGAACCTACAGGGTCGCACGCTTAACGGGTTGGAATACTGATTCGAATATGATTCGGATATGGGCTCAATTCGGATAAAGATCCGAATAGACTCCTAATGGGTCTCGGTCCGCAAGGCCCACGTGAGGAGGTCTATATATATGGAGGCGAGGGGCTGAGGGGATTCATCCCTGTTAACATCTAGCAAAACCCTAGCCGCCACTTCCCGAGCCAAACCCTAGCTGCTCACGAGTGCTAGTACACTCGCGATCGGCGTTCCAGCCCCGGACGTGTGGATACTGGTAGAGGCGCTGCTCGTTGCAGTGTTGATGGCGTGCGTGGAGGAGACGATCTGTTCGGGACAATCGGCTACTTCCACTACTACCTCGATGCGCGTGATTGGATCGGTCTCCAACTCTTCTTCCGCTGCGCTGCGCGTCTAAGTGGTAACGATCTATGATCCTTCCTTAGCATGATGTTCTTGGGTGCGCGGTAGAAAAGTTTTATTTTCTGCTTTCGTAGCCTACGCATATTCCTTTAGTGGTATCAGAGCCATCTTGCTTAGTTTGCAATCTGGATCAGCGCATATGTTGATATGCGATAGTAGTAAATTGGATCTATTACAGTCTAAATCAGGTAGCACGGGTTGATGAGATCAATCGGTCATAAGGGGTTGAAATAGGTATGAGTTGATAGCATCATATGGCCAAAAAGATTAGTTCGTGCTCCTTCTTTGATGTACGCGCGACTTGCCCCTACCGGTTGGAATCACCATCGGGGCTAATCGCACGCATACAATCGATGGATCGAGCCAACAGATCGAGGTCTTGTGTTGTGGTCTCCTCAAGTATACCGATCGCGATGATCAATATGATTGATCTAATGAAAATTGAGACATTTGGAATGGCTCGGATTTGGGTTGATTTGATCGGCCCGATGAGATTTTCATAGCGATTTTATAGATTGGATCTGTAAATTTCATAGGGTGTTCAGGGCGCTGCCCTGAAACCCGCGGGGGGCGGCTCCCCCCTTGACCCCCCGCCCGCTGACCGGTCAACGGGACCGCCGTGTGTATCCCCCCTTGTATAGCGTCTTGGGTTCACATCGTTAGGTAGAATGCGATTCTACGTCTAACTTGTTTTTGTAGGGAATGATGTGAATAGTATGGCCCTATAGCTTATTTGAATGTATGAGATGTATGTGATGCATGTAACATTCGTTCATGGCCTGCGTGTCATGATTATTTCAGCTATTGTTAGCTGTATATATTGTATTTAACGACCTGCGTGTCGACCTTAATGCTTGAATCTATCTTTGTAATCTTCAATTTCTAGCTATAATAGGTAGTAGCCTAGTTTTGAGGTTACAAACTTTTAAGCATGGTGGCCTAAAGGAGTGATGTGGAGGATGGAGATCGTCTACACCTACTTGGAGATGGATATCACCATTTTTGGGCCATACTACTTCACAGTTAAATGTGTTTATCTATGATGTTATCTATCTTATTCTTATGCAATGATATATGTGATATGTTGCTTTGGTAGGATAGAATCCCTCTTAAAATTAGGTGTTAATGCCCTTCCATATGCTGCACCAAAAAATAATGATTACCGCATGGTAGGTCTACCAAAGTAGAGTGCCATCGGTTATCATCATCATTTGGGGTAGATGTCGGACATCTACATGCGGAAGCATTTGGTTTACTTAACAGGGTTATCAAAATAGTTTTGGACCTTGGGGCATAGATTGGGGCCGAGGCATACTGATATCACCCAAAGTAGAGTCACATAGGGATGTGATTAGCAAGGTGTTGCTTACCCATGTCACTAGTTTTCTAGCCGTGATGCCAAAGCTCACTAGGAATTAGTGAAATGAAGATCTTTACCCACTATGTAACTTAGAGGGAGTTTTTGTTGCAAAACTTATAGTGTGAGTCTTTTGTTAAATAGTTTAATAAAAGATGAACATAAACATAGTGCTAAACTTTGCATATTCTTGTGTTGTAGATCATGTCAGCTAACGCCGCATCCAGTACTTTTAATTTGCGATCTGTTCTTGAGAAAGAAAAACTCAATGGAACAAACTTTTTGGATTGGTATCGCAACTTGAGAATTGTTCTCAAGCAAGAGCGCAAGGAGTATGTCCTTGAGTCTCCTTACCCCGAAGACTTGCCTGATAATGCTACTGTGGCTGCACGGAGAGCTTATGAGAAGCAAACGATTGATTGCCTTGATGTGAGCTGTCTCATGCTTGCCACAATGTCCTCTGAGCTTCAGAAGCAATATGAGAACACAGATGCCTACAATATCATTGTGGGGTTACGTGGTATGTTTGAGAACCAAGCAAGGGCTGAGAGGTTCAATACTTCAAAGTCCTTATTTGCGTGCAAGCTTGCGAGAAGGAATCCGTCGACCCTCATGTGATTAAGATGATTGGCTACATTGAGAGTCTAGAAAAACTTGGTTTTCCTCTTAGCCAAGAGTTGGCTACTGATGTGATTCTCCAGTCGCTCCCCCCGAGCTTTGAGCCATTCATAATGAACTTTCACATGAACAACCTGGACAAGACCCTGGCTGAGTTGCATGGGATGCTAAAATCTGCCGAGGAAAGCATTAAGAAAAGCAGCAATCATGTGATGATGATGCACAAAGGCAAGGGCAAGCCCTATGTCAAGAAAAGCGCGGTCAAAAGAAAGTTAGCTCCCGATGCGATCGCGAGCAGTTTTAAGGCCAAGAAAGACAAGAAGGGCTCTGCTCATCCTGATGCAGATTGTTTCTACTGTAAGCAATCAGGACATTGGAAAAGGAACTGCCCAAAGTACTTGGAGGATCTTGAGAAGAAGAAGGGAAGTATGACTTCCACTCCAGGTATAAATGTTATAGAAATCAATCTTGCTACTTCTTCCACTAATTCTTGGGTATTTGATACCGGATCGGTTGCTCACATTTGCAAATCGTTGCAGGGGCTAATAAGAAGTAGAAGTTTGAGGAGGAGTGAAGTGGATCTTCGCGTTGGCAATGGAGCAAAAGTTGCTGCGGTAGCTGTTGGCACCATGCCATTGTCTTTACCTTCAGGATTAGTTTTGGAATTGAATAATTGTTATTATGTTCCATCTCTTTCAAAAAACATTATTTCTGCTTCATATTTGCAAGCAGAAGGTTATGACTTTAAATCTATGGACAATGGTTGTTCTCTTTATTTCAAAGATATGTTCTTTTGTCATACTCCATTGGTGAATGGGTTATACGTTCTTACTCTTGAAGGGTCACCAGTCTATAACATTAATGCAAAGAGGCAACGTCCGAATGATTTGAATCCCACGTTTATTTGTCACTGTCGCTTAGGTCACATAAATGAGAAACGCATGCAGAAGCTCCATAGAGATGGTATTCTGCACTCATTTGATTTTGAATCATTAGAGACATGCGAATCTTGTTTACTTGGCAAGATGACAAAGGCACCTTTCACCGGTCAAGGTGAACGGGCAAATGACTTATTAGCACTCGTACATACTGATGTATGTGGACCAATGAGCTTAACAGCCAGAGGTGATTTTCAGTACTTCATAACTTTTACTGATGACTTTAGTAGATATGGGTATATCTACTTGATGAAGCATAAGTCTGAATCCTTTGAAAAGTTCAAAGAATTCCAAAATGAAGTGCAAAGTCATTTAGGCAAGACAATCAAGTTTCTACGATCTGATCGTGGAGGCGAGTATTTGAGCCATGAGTTTGGCAATCATCTAAAGGATTGTGGAATTATTCCACAATTGACTCCGCCAGGAACACCTCAATGGAATGGGGTATCTGAACGAAAAATTGCACCTTATTAGATATGGTGCGCTCCATGATGAGCCAAAGTGATCTTCCGTTCACACTAAACAGGGTTCCATCAAAATCAGTAGAAAAGACACCATATGAGATGTGGATAGGACAACGTCCTAGCTTGTCTTTTCTTAAGATTTGGGGATGTGAGGCTTATGTAAAATATTTACAATCTGATAAGCTCACCCCTAAATCTGATAAATGCTTCTTTATCGGGTATCCTAAGGAAACAAAAGGATATTACTTTTATAATCAAGGAGAAGGCAAAGTGTTTGTCGCCCGGCATGGTGTCTTCTTAGAGAAAGAGTTTCTCTCAAGAAGGGATAGTGGGAGCACAGTGCAACTTAAAGAAATTCAAGAAACACCTGATAACGTTTCAGCTCCTACAGAACCACAACAGGATGAACAAACTGTTGAAAAACCTGTTGTGGACACACCAGCACCACGTAGGTCAGAAAGGTCACGTCGTGCACCTGAGGTACATGTTCTTGACTACTCAACAACGGGACATATTGTTGTTAGACAACGATGAGCCTAAGACCTATGAAGAAGCGATGGTGGGACGGACTACGAGAAATGGCTTGAAGCCATGAGATCCGAAATTGAATCCATGCACAGTAATCAAGTTTGGAACTTGGTTGATCCACCTGATGGTGTTAAAACCATTGAATGCAAATGGGTTTTCAAGAAAAAGATAGATATAGATGGAAATGTTCACATCTATAAAGCGCGATTGGTGGCCAAAGGTTTCAAACAAATTCAAGGTATTGATTATGATGAAACTTTTTCGTCCGTCGCAATGCTAAAGTCTATTCGGATCATTCTAGCGATTGCTGCATATTTCGACTATGAAATATGGCAAATGGATGTCAAAACAACTTTCCTTAATGGAAATCTGAGTGAGTATGTGTACATGACACAGCCCACGGGTTTTGTCGATCCGCAATCAGTTGGAAAGATATGCAAGTTCCAAAGATCCATTTATGGATTAAAGCAGGCATCTCGGAGTTGGAACATTCATTTTGATGAAGTAATCAAAGGGTTTGGTTTCATCAAGAACGAACAAGAGCCTTGTGTTTACAAAAGGGCTAGTGGGAGCGCACTCGTATTTCTGGTCTTATATGTGGATGACATATTACTGATCGGAAATGACATTCCTTTGCTCGAATCTGTTAAGTCTTCATTAAAAAATAGTTTCTCTATGAGAGACTTAGGAGAGGCAGCATATATTCTGGGCATCAAGATCTATAGAGATAGATCAAAAAGGCTAATTGGATTAAGCCAAGATACGTACATTGACAAGGTGTTGAAAAGGTTCAACATGTATAATTCCAAGAAAGGTTTTCTACCTATGTCACATGGTACAAATCTTAGCAAGAATCAGTGTCCTAGTACACCTGATGAGCGGGATAAAATGAATGCGATTCCATATGCTTCGGCTATTGGGTCCATTATGTATGCCATACTTTGTACACGTCCAGATGTTTCGTATGCTTTAAGTGCTACGAGTAGATACCAGTCAGATCCAGGTGAAAGTCACTGGATTGCTGTAAAGAACATCTTGAAGTACTTGAGAAGAACTAAAGATGTGTTCCTTGTCTATGGAGGTGAGGAAGAGCTCGTTGTAAATGGTTACACCGATGCTAGCTTCCAAACTGACAAAGATGATTTTAGATCGCAATCTGGATTTGTGTTCTGCCTAAATGGCGGTGCGGTAAGCTGGAAGAGTTCCAAGCGTGAGACGGTTCCGATTCTACAACGAAGTCGAGTACATAGCAGCTTCGAAGGCGCCAAACAGTTGTTTGGATCAAGAAATTTATTTTTGAGCTTGGTGTGATGGCTAGTGCCTCCAGCCCAATGGACCTCTACTGTGACAATAGTGGGGCCATTGCACAAGCCAAGGAGCCTAGATCGCACCAGAAGTCCAAGCATATTTTACGGCGATTTCATCTCATCCGCGAGATAGCGGAGAGAGGCGATGTGAAGATATGCAAAGTACAAACGGATTTGAACATTGCAGATCCGTTGACAAAGCCGCTTCCCCAGCCAAAGCATGAGGCTCACACTAGGGCAATGGGTATTAGATACCTACATGGTTGACTCTAGTGCAAGTCGGAGACTGTTAGTGATATGCCCTAGAGGCAACATGGAGATGTTATATGTATCACATACTATGTTTATGATACATTACTTTGTTCCTTGGAATAGACATTATCATTATTGATCAATGAGTATGTGACTTATTCATGAGACTCTTAAATACTAAAATGTTGCTATTTCTAAATGATCCCTGATCATATATCATATGAGGAACAAATATGATTCAAAGACAAAGATCAGTATATGTATCTATTGATGATCATGTTTCATGGATCATGGTATGGTGATACCAAATCAATAATATGGACATGTGTTAGTGAACATATGTTGGATAGACCTGCCATGAGACACTGCAAAGATTCCATGTGTCATCAGTTGCTCTCGAGTAGTGTTTATGTAGAATCCTTAGACTTGAGATCATCATGGTTCCCAACATGAGTAGTAGCTTATTTTGGGACTACTAAACACTACTCCGTAACTGGGTAATCATAAAAGTAGTCTTCGGGTTTACCATGAAACATGTAGTGGGATGTGAATGATTAAGATAGAATTTGCCCCTCCTTATGGGAGAGATATCTCTGGGCCCCTCGATGTAATGGATTATGAAAGTGCGTGGCCATGTCAAGGTGATTGAGGAGTCAATCACAAGTTTATAATCCATCACGGAATCGAGAGAGTGATTGAGCTATTAAGAGGATGACACAGGTCTCGCCTTGAGCTCAATCTATATCGTGAGGCAAAGGGATTCGTACATGAGAGAACATTACAGGTTCAGCCGATATGATCTTTACATATACTTTGGGGTTAATATGTCTTACTAGAGGCCGCTATTAACAGGGTGACCGGAAAGGCGTTTCTGGGTCACGACCAAGTATACGTGAACCTACAGGTTCGCACGCTTAACGGGTTGGAACACTGATTCGAATATAATTCGGATATGGGCTCAATTCGGATAAAGATCCGAATAGACTCCTAATCGGCCTTGGTCCGCAAGGCCCACGTGAGGAGGTCTATATATATGGAGGCAAGAGGCTGAGGGGATTCGTCCCTGTTAACATCTAGCCAAACCCTAGCCGCCACCTCCCGAGCCAAACCCTAGCTGCTCACGAGTGCTAGTACACTCGCGATCGGCGTTCCAGCCCCGGACGTGTGGATACCGGTGGAGGCGTTGCTCGTTGCAGTGTTGATCGGCGTGCGTGGAGGAGACGATTTGTTCGGGACGATCGGCTACTTCCACTACTACCTCGACGCGCGTGATTGGATCGGTCTCCAACTCTTCTTCCGCTGCGCTGCGCGTCTAAGTGGTAACGATCCATGATCCTTCCTTAGCATGATGTTATTGGGTGCGCGGTAGAAAAGTTTTGTTTTCTGCTTCCGTAGCCTACGCGTATTCCTTTATGTGTAGCATACTTTTATAATAAACAAGAACCTTATTAGTGGTTCTCTTCTATGTAAGCATGGTTATAAACTAGTTTTTGAGTCAAATAAAATTATAGTGTCTAAGTTTGAAAACTTTGTTAGTAAAGGCTATCAGAGCAGTGGCTTGTTCCGCCTAAGTACTTTAGAGTTTTATTATAATTTGAATATTGCAATAGGTTTAAATAAATATAAGGTAAATATTTGGCATTCCTGTTTCTGTCATATTGGTTTTGATAGTATTGCTAGAATGTCCATATTAGATTTAATTCTAAAATATGAAAATATCAAAGGATCAAAGTGTCAATCATGTGTATAAGCAAAGCAGTCTTGAAAACCCTTTAAGGGATTAAAGGATGAGATGAACTTGGCATCGTTAGATCTAGTTCATTCAGATTTGTGTGAAATGAATATATTGTTGACAAAAGGAGGCAAAAGATATTTTCTAACTTTCATTGATGATGCAACACGTTACTACTATGTGTATTTGCTAAAAACTAAGGATGAAGCTTTAAACTACTTTAAGACTTCTAAGGTTGAGAATCAACTAGAAAAGAAAATAAAAAGATTGAGATCCAATCGTAGGGGAGAATACATCTCTCATGAATTCTCTCAATTCTGTTCTGAGCATGGAATAATCCATAAATTAACACCATCATATGCACCCCAATCAAATGGGATAGCTGTGAGAAAAAACTGGACACTAACAGACTTAGTTAATACCATGTTAGAGATTTTCGGTATGCCTAAGGCATAGTGGGGGAAGCTATATTGACAGCAACTTTCGTCCTAAACAGAGTAATCACTAAAAAGAGTGAGATTACTCCATATAAGGGATGGAAGGGGAGAAAATCTAATGTTAATTTTCTGTGAACTTGGGGTGTTTGGCAAAAGTCAATATACCATTGCAGAAAAAGAGAAAACTTAGATAAAAAACATTCGATTGTATCTTTCTAGAATATGCTTAAAATAGCACAGCCTATAGATTTTTAGTAGTTAAATCAGAAACTTCTGAGATTATTGCTAACAGAATAATAGAGTCTAAGAGATGTTTCATTCTTTGATAATATCTTTCCTATGAGAACAGTAGGTAGTACTTCAACACGAACTGAGAATGTTCAAACTGATAATTTTGAGAAAGAGAATAATCAAACTTTTGAAATTTCTACCATTTCTAAACCAATTTGTGATAGTCTTGAGGAGGATAACAATTTAGTCTCAAATGCAACTCGCAAGAACAAGAGACAAAGAGTTGATAAAAACTTTGGTGACGACTTTACCATGTACCTCGTGGATGATGTGCCAAATACTCTTTCAGAGGCTTATACATCTTCTGATTCTGAGTATTGGAAATCCGTAGTGAGATGGACTCTATCCTAGCTAATGGGACTTAGGAGATCACTAATCATCCTATTGGGTGCAAACCTATAGGATTTAAGTGGGTTTTTAAAAAGAAATTGAGGCCTTATGCTACTATTGAGAAGTACAAGGTAAGATTTGTGGCCAAGAATTACACCCAGAAAGAGGAAGAAGATTTCTTTGATACCTATTCTCTTATCACTAGATAAACCACCATCAAAGTGCTCCTTACGTTAGCATCTTCCTACGGTCTATATATTCATCAAATGGACGTGAAGACAACTTTTCTTAATAGAGAGTTAGAGGAAGAAATCTATATGGATCAATTGGATGGTTTTATGATTTTTGGACAGGAAAATAAGGTATGCAGATTAATAAAATCCTTATGTAGCTTACAACAAACACTTAAACAATGGCACGAGAAGTTTGATAAAACTTTGACAACAATTGGTGATATAGGGTCACCTGATCTTCTCGACGTAGGATTGGATACTCGCGGGAGTCTTGATGAATCGTAGTAATCTTCCAATGCTAGTGCAAGAGATGAACACTCTTTAATTCACCAAAACACACTCGCGTCAATTTCGTCGACCACCAAGTGAAGATCGATAGTGTACCCAATTCTCAGCGGAAATGCTGAACGATCTTGATTGAAGAAACTCCCTAATTCCTCACAGAACTCAAGCACGAACAATAGTAGATTTATTCTCAAAAGTGGTCTGTGTTATATAGCCAATTGAGCATCTATTTATAGGGGCACGTAAGCTCTTGCTTATGGAAAGTTTTCAACACATGGAAAGTAATCAAATTATATCTGATTCTATCTCTGTTTCTGAAATCGAAAAATTCTTTTGATGATTTCGTCGCGCACAGTAGGAATTTTGGGATGGGGCTAGATCCATTGGAAAGAGGGTGAGATAAGCTTTTCATGTTGTACTCACACATTCCAAATGGATTCTTGATGCGAAATCGATGAGCATTTAAAGTTTATCCTATCAGGCTGAATCAGTGTTATATTATTTTGATAATTGCGGTACGCACAGAAGGAATTTGGAGGTGAGGCTAGATTCATTGGAAAGTGGATGAATTCTTCTTTTTATGATGTACTCGCACACCTCAGATGGAGTTTGTATGTAAAAATTATGCACATTTGAAGTAGACACTATTAGGAGGGCCGAATCTGAGCTGAACTCGCAAACAGGATTTGGATTGCGCTTGACGGTTCCACTTGTACACTTGGCTCACATGGTTCTCCTCCATGGTTTCTAAGGACAATTAAATCATCACAAGGATTAAATAGTATTATATTCTTTGAAACATTTGTATGCAAATTTAGGAACGCATTCACCTGATAGTTAAGTTGACATGCTCGTGCTCGAGTCATTGGTCTTTGTATCGTAGGTTCAGCTTCGTAAACATTCTCGTGCACACTAGATATGGAAGTAGTTGGGATGTCCTTATCACACATCTTCACTTTAGGTTTGTATATATCGAGTATGGGCCTACATACAATTACATAAAATAGTAGTTTTGCATCTCCAAATATAAAAAACAATGACCCAATTAACTTAGAGTTCATCTGGACATATATCATGCGGCTCAATAATTCTTTCTAGTTGAACAATATATTTAACTGAAAAGTACAAGTCACGTGCATATCCGTATCGACTGGCTTTATTATGAATTAAGCTGGTAAATGTGTATATTACCATTATGGTGGAGGTCAAGGAGTGATCTTGTATTTGTATGTGGATGACATACTTATATTTAGAATAAATACTGTCTTAATTGACGAGGTCAAATCTTTCTTATCTCGATACTTTGATATGAAAGACTTAGGAGAGGCATATGCCATTTTGAATATTAAAATGATTAAGAATGAGAATGGGATCACTTTAAAGCAATCTCATTATGGTAAGAAAATATTGAGCTACTTCGGCTTTGAAAATTATAAAGTTTCTCCAACGCCCTATGATACGAGCATTAAGCTTTGAAAGCACCAGAGGTTAGAAAAAAATCAATTGAGATATTCACAAATTATTGGATCACTTATGTATTTAGTTGGTGCCACATGACCTGACATTTCATTTGATGTGAGCAAATTAAGTCGGTTTACTTCTAACCCAGGAGTTGATCACTGAGAGGTACTTAAATGAGTATTGCGCTACTTGAGAGATACAACATATTATGGAATTCATTATGCTAGATACCCTTCTATATTAGAAGGGTACAGTGACTACAATTATCTCTGATACGAATGAGATCAAAACTACAAGTGGCTATGTGTTTACTTTAGCTAGTGCTGCAATTTCATGGAGGTCTTGTAAACAGACTGTATTGACGAGGTCAACCATGGAAGCAGAACTTGTAACACTTGATATAGTCACTGTTGAGGCTGAATGACTAAACGAACTTCTGATAGACTTGCCATTGGTTGAGAAACCAATACTATTAATCCTGATAAACTGTGATAATCAAACTGTGTTGGTCAAAGTCACAAGTACAAAGGATAATATGAAATCCTCTAGACATGTGAAGCGTAGGCTTAAATTTGTCCGAAAATTGAGAAACTCCAGAGTAATAGTTGTGAACTATATTAATACTAAGAAAAATCTGGCAGACCATTTTACAAAGAGGTTAGCACGAAAAGCGATTTTCATTGCTTCTATAGACATGGGAATGAGGCCCATCTGAGTTACATCACAATGGTAACCATACCTTCTTGATTGGAGATCCCATGATTTAGGCAATAGGAAAAACAAGTTAATGTTATAACAAGAGAGTATATATTCATTGTATCCATGTTCTAATAAATAAAGTACTCTTAACTATATGGAAGGTTGGCATAAAGCCTTAATGTATTCTATTCTCCAGATGAGGAAAAGGTATTAGCCTACAGGATACCTAGAAAGAATACATCTACTTGAGCTTAACTTTGTGGTCGTAATTCACGAGAATAGGGCATTTTCTAGAAAGCTCATGAGCAGATAAGGGAGCATGACCATATAACGTTCCGTTTAGACATGGTTCATTGGCAGCCTAGTACTAGTTGAAATTTCAAGTGAAATCTGATCACAAAAAACTGTGAATTTAAGGCATAGTCTGTTCACCAGCTGTTTGAAGATGAATCTTGTCATTCTAGGTGCAAGTTCAACCCTTACGAGACTTACACTAAAAGACTGGTATATTAACAGTACTTCAGCACAATATCTTTGATATTTTTTTGCTTCCTACTTTGGAATTGGTGGGGGATTATCAGAAATAGGCCCATAAGTGAGGTCCATTTTCTTAATTTCAAAGCATGTAAGGTTTAGTACCATGTTGCTAAGGCAAGGTGAGGGAAACTAATTTATAAGATAGAGTCCATGCCACTCCTTGAATTATAGATGAGCTGACATGAGGAAGGTTTTAGCTAATCACACACATGCAAGCGTGTGTGTATTCGCATATTTTCGCATGAAATCGCGTGACTTGTGACTTGCGACGTGCTACCATGCCATGACATGGTGCGCCACTTGGTAGACTAAGTCCGCCTCTATTTTTGCTGAACTATGCATATCTCTCTGTTTGAATGAGATTCAAATGTTTGAATTGGTGCTTTATTAGGTTTGATGAGAGGTAGTTACCAGTGGGTAAATAGCTGGCTAATATTTCAGTTACCAGTGGGTAAATAACTGTTTTAATCACATCAGTTATCAATCTGTCTATATATATATGCCTGGAGATGTCCAGAGTATACAGCCAAGAATCTCTTTGCCTCCATTCCCTTCCTCGTGCTATTGTGCTATGCCGTCTAAACCTCGTCGACTCTTCTTTCCGGCGTGAACCGTGAAGGAGGGAAGCGGTATCTTCGAGCTGTTACTGTCGTGAAGACCTGCACAGGAGCGACAATAAGGTATCTGGGTAGTGCACATCTACGCGACTGCTCACTGTACTGCGTCATTTACGTCCTACATTGTATCGAACCTGCACTGCTTCCTATTCTTCATCAAGCCTAACAGTAAGTCATTTGCACGTTCGATCGACTTTGATATTATAATTTCTTTCTGTCTTCTTTTCTAAAGTACAATGAGTAGCTTGTTGTTAGTTATGTGTTTTGCATCACTAATTTATTGTATTTATTTTCTGGTAAAACTTGGAATTAAAATATTACCTATATTTCTAACAATATCAACCATATGCATGATTAATAAAGGAAAAGACTCAAATATTAATAATTATCAGAGTACGATCTTATGGCCAAGCTTACAGTTAATCACCTAAAGGGCTTAGGAAAATAGCAACGAAACACAGAAATAACCATTGTAGCCATTCGACATGCCCACAGGCAATCGACCGGGAAGTAAAGTTCTAATTTGCGAAGTTGTTGAAGTATCCTCCTTCTAGTACCTCTTATTGATATGGTTCCTCCTCTTCAACTAAGCGCCAGTAGGTATAAAGCCGTTAGTATATTGGTACTCAGCAAGTAATTTGTAACAAAGATGCAGTATAATATACAAAGTTTACCAATGGATAGCTATAAGGTTATTTTGAAGAAAGCAGTAATTTCAAGTAAATATAATAAATAAATTGAAAGCGAACTTTAAAGAAATCAATAATAAATGAATAACTAAAGGAAATAAATAG
This sequence comes from Melocanna baccifera, assembly GCA_036346265.1. Taxonomy (NCBI): domain Eukaryota; kingdom Viridiplantae; phylum Streptophyta; class Magnoliopsida; order Poales; family Poaceae; genus Melocanna; species Melocanna baccifera. Next base: position 5,395,170 of record CM070696.1, on the reverse strand, counting down.
ACTATAAGTGAACTAACCATTCATTTAATAAACTACTAGTGAACTACCTATCCACTTTCTAAAGTTATCTAACCCAAGTTTTATGAAATAACTACCCCTTTTATGAAATCACCGAATATTGTCCATAACCAGGGATACGGCTATTCAAATAGTTTTACACTCTACAGAGGTTGTGTAACTATACCCACACGATGTAATCATCCTCACGTTAAAGCAAATCACAACAGGACTTTTACAATACTTAATCACAACTCAATTTCGTACGCTAAGGTTTCACCGTCGAGTAGGTTAACCATCTAGTCAATAATTGCCCTCTTTTGCATCTTTTGGAAATCAGCAACCATGTTCAACTCAATGACAAAATTGAAATTAAAATATTATAAATTAATCAGTCAGGTCTATCTCATACTATACATATGGTTTGCATGATAAGACTTAGATCAATAGTGCACAAAGTTAAGTCCTTAGATAGTACCTAGGTGAGACTTCGACATCCTTTGAAGTGAATCCACATTTTTCCCTTTACTACATGATCACTCGGTCAAGTGAAATCCAATTTTGTATAACCAACACCAATGGTGAATATTATGACACATAAATTTTATATCTGTGGCACCAACCACGATTTAATATGTCATTAAGTCAAATTAAATAATTATTCTCATGCGATGATGATCCCAACGAGACTATAAGCATGGCTAAGCATAGTAATCGTACAACCCATGTAACAACTAGTATTGCATCACTAAATAAATACTCATCCAATAGTAATAATGGTATCATTGTATTCTAATTGTCAAATGAGAGATTAATCAACTAGGACAATAACTACTAGGTACAAGGATTTCTAATAAAATAGTAATACATGATAATTTAAAATAAAAAAATAATTAATAGATTTGAAAACTAGATTCAATATGATTAAAAGACATGACTTGCATTGACTTTGCTCAGTTATGAATTCTTGATCTTCTGGTTGTGCTTTTGCTCTTTCGAAGACGCGATCTAACGAGAGAGAAAACGAATGAGGCACAAAATAAAATCAAATAAAATTCAAATAAACTCCAAAACTTCAAAACTAGAACAAAAATATAGAGCTCGATTTTAAATGAATTTAGAAAAAAAGAATGGGATCGATCGGATCTAGGACGAAGAAGAATGGGCTCTTGAAAAATTAAATCTAAAGAAAATACTGAAAAATTAGAAATCCTACTATGCTGTGGATTCGGTGTATGGAATAGTGGGTTTACGGTGGACTTGGCTCATAGAACAGTAAACAATGACTAGGCTTCCTGACATGGCGGCTAGGACTGATGTGGCACACACGTGGCAGCTAACTGGGCTGACAGGTGGCAGGTAGGGCTGATGTAGCAAGCTGACATGGCACTTCAGATGGCTTAGATGCTGACGTGGCATGCACATAGGAGTAGGGCTTACGTGGCTACTGAGATGGCGGCTGACTTGACTGCTAACTCAGCCGAGGACGATCAGACTAGGCCGAAGGGAATGATCGGATGGTCCAATGACGATCGGACGACCCGGGACAATCAGACTGGCTGAAGAGGTGAGATGATCAAATGGTTCAAATATGATTGAATGGTTCAGAAGGCTAAGGACGTTCAAACGGTTTGAATGGTGCCAAAACGCGTCGTTCGTTGGTCGTAGGCGTGGTCGAACGACACTGAGTGGTCGAAGGCTGCTATGTGGTCATAGATGTGCGTGTGGTCATAGACTAACACAGCGACGTCCGCGGGAAGAAGATGAATAGTAGCCAAGACAATGGATTGTTGACACATGGCGTTGGCTAAGGATTGGATGACTGAGGTATAAAGCACAGATGAACATTGCCTAGCACGTTTGGACCGATCGAATGAGATGGCCGATCAGACAACTCGGGCATGCGAGGTGTGATGGATGGCTGACAAGTGGTGGCAACCGATCGGACTGGTCTGAACGGCGTGAGAGATATTTTGGGATTTCCAATTTCAAAAATTGAAAGAAACAAATTGAGCTCTAGAAAATAGCAAATAAGTCCAGAAAAATCATAGAGAATTCTAAAAAATTCCTTGAGACACAACGAACTTAAATAAAATATTTTCAGTAAATATTAATATTTATTTTATTCATATTAAATCCTTTTAATTAATAAAAATTTATTTTAAGGTTGTATTAAATCTAGAAAATCCAAATGATGAATTTTATTATAAAAGATTTAAATAAACTCTAAAAATCATGATGTTACAAGGGACAGCAGCTATGCACATCAGCAGGTTCCTGGCCGACTATGAGCCATGGTTGGTATGATACGGGGTCGCCCAATCTTCTCGACGTAGGATGGATACTCACGGGAGTCTTGATGAATCGTAATGATCCTCCAATGTCAGTGCAAGAGATGAACACTCTTTCATCCACCAAAACACACTCGTGTCAATCTCACCGACTACCATGCGAAGATCTACCGTGCACCCAATTTCCAGTGGAAAAGCTAAACGATCTTGATTGAAGAACACTCCTAATTCCTAATGAAATTTCAGGAGCAATGATGAAATCAAATAAACTTTAGTAGGTTGATTTTTCTCAAAGGTGGTCTCTGTTACATGGCCAATAGAACCTCTATTTATAGGGGCATGTAGACCCTTACTTATGAAAAGTTTTTAACACATGGAAAGTAATCAAATCATATTTGATTATATCTTAGTTTCCAAAATCAAAATATTGTTTTGATGATTTCGACGCGCATATAAAGAATTTCTGGATGGGGCTAGATCCGTTGGAAAGAGGGCAACATAAGCTTTCCATGCTATACTCACACATTACAAACAGACTCTTGATACAAAATCGATGAGCATTTAAAGTTCGTCCTGTTAGGTTGAATCAGCATCGGATTGTTTTGGTAATTGTGGTGCGCATAGAGAGAATTTGGAGGTGAGGCCAAATCCATTGGAAAGTGGACGAGCTCTTCTTTCTATGTTGTACTTACACACCTCAAACGGAGTTCGTATGCAGAAGTTATGCTCATTTGAAGCCAGACCTATCAGGCTGAATCCGAATTGATCTGGAGGCCGAATTGGAGTCCAAAATATGTCCCACATGAACTCTTGCTTGAATTGATCCAAAAGTGAAGTGGTGACCTTGAGCAAGAGATGGGGAAGGCGTTGACTTGGTCTTGATATACTGGTTGGTTTCTCTTTAGGTGGACCCCAACTACGAGCGCGTAGCGTTGATGCAATGCTCCTTGTATAGCTAGACAAATATATATTTTCATCTTTAGATGGCATCATATTCTCATTTAAAATAAATTGAAACCGAAGAAACGAATTCACCTTTTGTTTATTCTTGGGAGTTATGGTCGTATGCGTTTGTGGTGTGATCACATCACATGGGCTTTGTTTCTTCATATCTTTAGCACCTAATGTGGTTATCCTCTTCTTTGTACCTCTCCATTGCTTTAGCGTCGACCTCCAGCTCCTCCCTCTCAGTTCTAATATCTTCCAGCTCCATTTAACAAACCTGAGAATGCACCATGTGATAACATGAGGTAGTGTTCCATCCTTATAAATAACAATATTAAGTTTAGTTTGGAGTGAGTTCACCTGGCCATATTTCATACGGCTCAATAATTCTTTCTAGTTGAATAATATATTTAACTAAAAAGTACAATACATGTGCGTATCTGCGTCACGGTGAGTCTGAGCCCATGGAGGAGCAGTGACGGAGGGCTGAAGCCCGAAGCCACGGCATGGAGGTTGGAGCTACGGGGGGCTAGCCATAGTAGTGTAATGATTGGGGTGGACTTTGGTGGCCAGGGGGAGGTGGAGTAGCCAGAGGTAGAGGCGGTGCTCCATGGCCAACGAGTTGTAAGGGTGATGGCGTGGCGGTTGGGCTGAGCCTTGGGCACTAACGGTCGAAGGTGCAGGGGTGGCGTTGTGTGAAGATGGGTCATATGAGGCACATAGGAGAGCCCAGCTAGCCAACAGGCTAGTGCGTCATGGCTGCCAAGCCCGGAGGGAGCAGCAGCAGTGTCGCTTGAGTGAGGAAGAGGGGGGAGGGGTGAGGCGAAGGAGAGGACGGAGGAGGAGCGGTGCGGAGGGGATGCGACCAATGGCCAGGAGTGGCTGGATCCGGCCCTGGGCGGCCAAATTTGAGAGAGAGATAGAGAGAGTGAGTGAGGGGAAGAAGTAGGGAAAGGGATGAGGCTATTCGGGCCAACCGAAGTGAAGAGAGAGAGGGAGAGAAATGAGAGGAGGAAGAGGGGGCTGTTTTGGCTGAATTGAAGAAAGAGAGAGGGGGACAGAGAAGAGGAAAGGCCCGCTGAGTGAGAAAATGCAATGATGGTAGCATTCCAGGCCTAGAGGAGGGGTGGGGTGTGATAGTTGGTATCAAAGCGGGTGTTAGGTCTATGATAAAGAAAATTAACAACTTAGCCCAATTATTCAACTAAAAATTTGACTTAGGCCGAATGGTTAAATTAAAAATTTGACACACCTTGGTGCACAATGGGATGGGGTTGGGGTCTTGCATTGCATATATGCTTTCGCTAGCTTTGTTACTGATTTGTACTATTGAGGTAGATGTTTGTGGGTTGGTTATGTGATTGGCTATCTATCATGAACAAAGAAGCTAAGAGGTAGAGGACACGGTCGTGATTGATGTCGTGGAGGCCGTGGTCATGGCCAAGCGGAGCCACCGCTCGAGGTTCAGTAGGAAGCATCCAACGTAGAGGTTGCTTTTGCTGAGCAGTCCGTAGCTCGAGACCCAGCAAGGTCTTGGGCCTTGCTACGAGAGTTTGTATTGGAGATCTATGCACTTCACCAATAAGCGTCGGTAGCCTCTGCTGTGGCCGTACCCATTGTTGCCCCCATTGCTGTTCTGGTTTTACAAGAGGCAAGAATGGTCCTTTATGAGGGGTTGGCCTTATGATTAGATTCTTTTGTTGGGACAGGTAGACTAGTCCATGCTACCGATTGGTTGCATTACATGGAAAGGCAATTTGAAGCCCTAGAGATAAGCTCTCAGTTGAAAGCTTACTATGTGGCTTTCCAAATGAAGGGTCAGATGGATATTTGGTGGGAAGGATTCTTTTAGCTAGGACCCCTGCCTAGGGTCCCACTACCTGGGAAATCTTCACCGAGCAATTCAAGGCAAAGTATTACCCAGCTTCTTTTGTGGAGAGCATGGAGGTCGCCCTGTCAACCTTCGCATAAGGAAATATGACTGTAACTCAGTATGAGGTAGGGTTCAACAATCTGATCCGCTTCGTACCATCGATCATGAGCAATGACCTTGAGAAGGCCAAAAGGTTCCACCGAGGACTCAACTCTGAGTTCTAGCATATTATGGGAGCTACTATGCCACGTGACTTTAGGTCTGTGGTAGAGTAGGCCAGAGGAATAGAGATGGAGATGAAGCTCATTAAAGGGTTGCAACCCTCTGGTCGCTTGAGCACCTCTGGTGGTGACCAAAAGAGGAGTATCACTGAGGGGGTGGGTCATCTCAGTGGTCCGCTCCTAAGAAGTCCAAGTGGGGCCAGCATCCTCTACAATCATCTAAGTCCAAGTCTTCGAGGCCGTCTTCTTCGATGCCTCGTTCTTCATTGACGACCCTAGCCTATAATCCTGTGCCAGGACAGGACATGATCTGTTTCAAGTGTGGTAGTGGGCATCGTGCTGCTGAATGCTCTTGGACAGGGGACTGTCGACAGTGTGGCCAGTCGGGCCACATGGAGCGGGTTTGTTAACAAAATCTCTCTAGTATCTGTGCCCTCATCAAACGTTTTTCCTCAGGGGTTAGTCCAAATGTTAGCGGTCCTAGGCTTCACCTGTCACGACTGCACGACTGCACCACTGCATGACTGCACCAATTTAGCACCACTGCACCACCACCATTTTCATTTCTGCCATAGTAGAGTGTCGGGGCACTTCTTGCTCCAACATCACCTGGAGTCTACTCACTATCTACCACTGAGTCCGTGGGTTGACTTGATGTGGTGACAGGTATTGTTAGTGGACTCATGTGAAGCCATTATTCTTTTTGACTCCCCATGTTCTCTCTTTGTGTTGGCCAGCTTGTTCCCTAGCTGACAAACAATGAAGTCTGGGTTGCTTCTAGCACTTGTGAAAAAACCAAGTGCGCCTTTACACATTGAGGATATTTCAGTGGTATGTGAGTATCCCGATGTGTTCCCTGGAGAGCTTTCGGGAATGCCACTTGAAAGAGATGTTGAGTTTAGAATTGATCTTGTTCCTAGGACACAACCTATATATTTGCCCTCATACCATTTGACATGACCTTTTCAAGAGGAGTTGGATTAGCAATTGGATGAGTTGTTGTCCAAGGGGTTGATTCGTCGCAGTGTGTCACCTAGGGGAACCCCTATTCTATTTACTGAGAAGAAGGATGGGAGTTGGCACATGTGCATAGACTATCATGCTCTCAATCAAGTGACCATCAAGAATAAATACCCTTTGCCTCGCATCGAGGACTTGTTTGATCAATTGAAAGGAGTGAAGGTGTTCTCCAAAATTGATCTACAATATGGGTATAATCAAATCCTAGCGTGAAAACAAAATATTGAAAAGACAGCTTTCTCCACGAGATATGGACACTATGAGTTTAAATTTGTATTATTTGGACTAACGAATGCCCCTGCTATCTTCATGGAGACGATGAACAACATGCTACACAAGTATCTTGATGACTTTGTAATCGTGTTCATCGATGATATTCTGATTTATTCTAAAATAGAGCAAGAGCATGGGCAGCATTTAAGGCTCATGCTTGAGACTCCGAGGAAAAATAATTCTTTCCCAAGGAAGTGTGAGTTCTGGATTTCTGAAGTAGGCTTCCTAGGTCATGTAATTAACTAGGAAGGCATTTTAGTATATTGAAGTAAGATTTCCATTATAGTGGGCTGGAAGAGGCCATCTAATGCTAAAGAAGTAAGAAATTTTCTTGGCCAAGCTGGTTATTACTAGCGTTTCGTGAAGGACTTCTCAATTATTGCCAAGCCAATGTCTCAACTCACACAAAAGGACATAAAATTCCAGTGGACAGATGAATATGAGTACAGTTTCAATACTTTCAAGGAAAAGTTAGTAACTGCTCCTATTCTCACCCTTCCTGAGCCAGGGAAGCATTTCATGGTCTACTTAGATGCTTCTCAAGTGGGTCAGGGTTGCATGCTCATGCAAGATAATAAAGTGATCATGTATGCTTGTTGACAGTTGAAGAAACATGAGTAGAACTACTCTACTCACGATTTAGAGCTAGCCGCTATGGTTTTTACTCTAAAGATTTGGAGGCATTACTTGTATGGAGAGTCTTATGGTATTTTTACTGACCACAAGAGCCTCAAGTACATTTTTACTCAGAAGGAGATGAATTTGAGGCAAAGAAGGTGGCTAAAAATGATCAAAACTATGATATCACTCTTCAGTACCATCCAGACAAGGCAAATATAGTTGTTGATACCCTTAGTGACAAGATGATACCTTCCACTCTAAGTTGTCTCGTTGCTGACTTTGAACGGATGGGAATTTCTTATTGTTATACTGGTACAGCACAGGCTAAGAAGCAGTTGTTGTTTTCATAGTAGCCTTACCTCATGCCCAGTAAGGTAAGGATGCAATTTGAGTAGTGATGGACCAATTTAGTAAGTCTGCACATTTCATCCCTATTCATACGATGAATTCGGTAAGTGAGTTGGCATCCATCTATGTTTGAGAAATAGTAAGGTATCATAGTGTACCCAAGACAATAGTTTTAGATAGAGACGCCAAGTTTGTCACCAAGTTTTGAGAGAGCTTGTAGGGTGCTCTGGACATGAAACTCTAGTTTAGTATTGCTTTCTACCAACAGACGGATGGACAGTCTGAATGCACCATTTAGACGCTAGAGGATATGTTGAGGTCTTGTGTTCTATCCTAGAAGCGTAACTAGGAGGATCATCTAGCACTTGCAGAGTTTGCCTATAACAACAGCTACCACTCCAGTATTTGGGCAGCACCATTCAAGGTTCTGTATGGGCGGAAGTGTAGATCACCGCTGTGCTAGGATGCCATGGGCGAGAAGGCTGTTCTAGGTCTGGATTGGGTCCAGCAAATAGTAGAATGAGTGGCAGAGATTAGATAGAATCTGCTAACTTCCTAGAATAGGTAGAAGTGCTATGCGGATATCAGGAGGCGAGACTTAGAGTTCAACATGGGGGACCAGGTGCTTAGCCTGAGGTACATTGGACTATTTCTGATTTTGGTACGAATTGGAAAGCTAGCATATCGCTTAGACCTCCCTGAGTCCATGTGAGGAGTGCACAATGTGTTCCATATTTCTATGTTAAGAAAGTACTTAAGGGTTCTAGGGCATGAGGTTGTGTTAGAACCAGTGTCCATTAAGCAAAACCTCACATTCGAATCCCGTCCAGTTTGGATTTTGGAGGAATCAGAGAAGGTGTTGAGGCATAGAACGATAAAGTATATCAGAGTGCTTTGGATACATCAGTTCGAGTGAAAAAGCAACATGGGAGTTGGAGTCTCGCATGTGTGAGAAGTACACAGAGTTGTTATCTATGGGTATGAGTTACTGTTATTTTTATGAGCAGTTCGTTTATTATCGATTCTTCCATGTGGATTGTTGAACACCAGAATTCAGCGTCGAATTATGTAAAGAGGGTAGAATGTAATACTAGTAGAACACAAAAGAGATAAAAAGTAGGGAATGAAAACAATCAAATAAAAGAAAATAAAATATTTTTGCCTTAAGGACCCATCGGTTCTAAAAATGCCAAAGCAAAAGCGCTCATAGAGGTTCCCAATCTGTTCGGGGGCCGGTCGGTGCCTCTCGCAAATGTGGGCTTCATCATTCCGTAGAAGGAGAAAAATCCAATACCCATGTTTTACCAACTTACCTGCTGAAGTAGAAAAACCCCAAAATAGTGCAAAGCCCCTTTGGACCAAAAAGTCTTGGAGGCACATAGCCAGCCAAGGCTGAAATGGGGAAGGGCATAATTGGCAATGCATAGGGCAGTAGAGGGAGAAGCCAACCTAAGCTCTTCCTAAGCCAAAGACCACTAGCATGCATAGTACATATGCATTTCCTCCATCACACCTCTCCAACCGGGAACTCACAGCCAAGGCAAAAGCATCACAAGCATTCCCATTACTCATCCTTGCTCCTTTCTTTCCCTCAACCAAGAGCAAAGCCCCAAAAGGCAATCACCACTAAACCAACCAAAGCAACACAGAGATATAGGGAGGAGAGGAGCTAAGGAAGTGGGTGAAGACGAAGGAGAAGAGCTAGGACACGACCAACCACGATAGCAAGAGAGGGGCCCAACTGAACGGTAATGTGGTCATCATCGTCGTCATCCATGAACCATACCATCATCAACCCCTCATCTGGCAGGTCCACTTCCCTCCCAACTCGACCAAGTAAGTCACAGCTAACCCTCGTAGCATGGTCGATGGTGAGTTGTATGGGCTGTCAAGCGCCCTTGGAGGGGAGGACATGCTCCCCGGAGCATGCACCCTCCCCCGCCAAGTCCGAACAATGATGGCACCCACAACTTTCCCCATCCGTTGTACTCATGAGTAAGATGATGTAAAAATGCTAAAGTAATACTGCACATAGTAATAAGGAAGGATGGACCGTCCTAGGAGGGGGAAGTTGGCCAAGGCTCCTGGTCGGCTGCACATCGTGGCTAGCGAGCCCAAGGGAGAGCTAGAGGGGGTGACAGGTAGGTGCATCGTCGGGTTCCCGCCTGAGCCCATGGAGGAGCAGTCCGAAGGGCTAGAGCCTGAAGCCATGGCCCAAAGACCAGAGCCACAGGGGCTTGCCATGGCGGCGTAGTGGCTAGGTTGGACTTTAGCGGCAAGGGGGAGGTGGATTAGCTAGAGGTAGAGGTGGCGCTCCGTGGCCAACAAGCCGTAAGGGCAATACGGGAAGGCCGAGCTAAGCCTCGGGCACCGATGGCTGGAGATGCAGGGGTGGTGCCGCATGAAGATAGGTTGTAGGAGGTACATAGGAGAGCCCAGCTGGCCGATGGGCTAACGTGTCGTGGCCACCAGCCTGGAGGGACCGGTGGCAGCGTTGCCTGAGGGAGGAAGAGGGGGAAAGGGGTAAGGAGAAGAAGAGGACTGAGGAGAAGTGGTGAAGAGGGAAGGCGACGATGGCCAGGAGTGGCCAGATCCGACTCTAGCCGGTCGAATTTGAGAGAAAGTGAGAGATTGTGGGGAAGAAGTGGGGAAAGGGATGAGGCCATTTAGCCAAACTGAAGTGAAGAGAGAGAGGGAGAGAAATGAGAGGAGGAAGAGAGGGGCCTTTCGGCCGAATTGAAGAAAGAGAGAGGGAGAGAGAGAGAACAGGAAAGGTCATCTAAGTGAAACAATGCAATGGTGGTAGCATTCCAGGCCTAGAGGAGGGGCGGGGTGTTACATCTACACTGGTTTAAACATCGAGAATGATTACCTTTTGAAAAAAAAATCCTTGGTAAGATGCTTAACTGAGCCATTTCGTTGAGCAATTGTCAGATGATCTAGTAGCCTACATTTGAAAAGTAGATTAGCATGTATCAATCTTAAATTTGTTTCTTGGCAAAAAAATCTTGAATTATTATGTGCGAAGCAAAAATAGAACATAAAAATTTAGAAAGGGAACTAGAGATAAAATTGAGGCGGAAATGCATAAACAAAGTGGAGGAATCGGAAAAATGAGAGATATCTAAGGAAATACAGAAGAGGACCAACGATAATGGGGACACACACTTGCCACCTGGCCGACCTCATGTCATGACTTCACCATGTCGACTGATGGCATTGAGATTATCTCTATGATGGCCGACTGCTCTGCTAGATCCATAAGTTGGGAAAGAGGAAGGAACCCAAATGTGAAGTGAGGGCGGCGCTTGAGCTCAATGGGCAATGAAAATGGGGAGGGAGCCGAGGATGGGTGGAGGAGCGCCGGCAACGGTGCTAAGTTCCATGAGGTGCGTCATTGTAGCTAGGGAATTGGTCAGGGATGGTCGGATCCGATGATGCCATTCTAGGGATGACAAGATCCGCTTGCCTCATCGTGCTGGCATGCGGCCTCACCTGCTGCATAGGTGACCGCCTCTCCACCGCCATTGTCTCCTCTCTCTTACACGTTGCCCTTCATCTCTACAACCTGTACATCACCGGTTGAGTGTCCACCGAGGACGGCGACAGAACGGAAGGCGAGAGGAGGGAGCAGTGGACGAGGAAGTGGGGAGAAGCTGAGAGAGGGGAGAGGAGGACTAGTGGCCAGAGTGGTGGAGGCGGTGTCGCCCAGGCGAAGGAAGCGAGCGGGAGGGAGAGGGTGCTTTCAACACCAACCACATAGGGGAATGAGAGGACGTCATGGGAAGTGGTTTGGGAAGCGAACAACCAGTTCAGGAGGAGCCCTGCGCATGTGGGGAGGTGGTGAGGGAGAGAACATACGATCACTAGTTCGGGAGAGCCATTCGATACAAATGGCAAGCATCACGGCGGCGTGTCGCTCGCTTCCGCGTGGGTTTTCCCCACCCTGGCCTCATCCAAAGGAGCCTGCGGGCTGCACCGGGAACTTTTCACAGCCAGGATTTTCCCCATATATTGGACCGGCATCCTAGCCCATCCAAACAAGCCTTATAGCTAGTACTTTTTTTTCGTTTCTTTTAACTCATTTTAAGTTTAAACATCTATATAATATCGGAGTTTTGATTGCAACCATCGCAATACTCGTGCCTCCAACCTAGGGAAATCAAGAGAACATTATTAATCGATCCATTTTGTCTAACCAGATTAGTGTGAAGAAGAATGCTTCATGTAACCTGTGTAGTCAGACTATTGTAACCAAATACACCATCATGAATATTTATAATGAAATATATAAGAAACTGATATGAGTATTTTACCATAAAAGTATTTTCATAGCAATATTGTTTTATAAACTGGTGTGCCACCCGTGTCATGCTCCCATGGCTAGAAATGGAAACAAAGTGCACTTCAAAATAAAAGAAATTTTCATTACGTGTTTGGTGGAGCTAACATGTGGAATAGCCTTCAAAGGTGTAAAGGTTGGCAGGGCCGTTGAGCTATCTGCCATCTTTGTTCATCCAATTTTTCCCAACTTCCCCTTATCCAGGACAAGTAACCAACTAGTATTAGCTAGACTAGGTTCTTATGACGCGCCACCACACTACACATAATTACATAAACTTGGTCCTAATCTTTTTTTTATTATTTCTTGTTGTAACACGAAGCCAATTCCTTCCATGTTTTTCCAACTCGAAGCAAACCATTTCATATAGAGCCATTACGAACACAGGGCCACGCAACAATACCAGTAATGGCCGTGCCGACATCGCAGATCCCAAGACGCATCGCCGACGGGCGGTGCTGGTTTGGCAAGCCTGAGAAGGCGAAGTCCGGGAGATTGTTTGCAAGGAGCTGGGACAATGGCGGTGGCGGTGGCCGGAATAGCAAATGTGTTACCATGGGAGCAGTTAACGGTGCTGTCACGGTCAACGGGACGGCGCCGGATCTATGCAATGTACCGGCGCCGCCGTTGTCCTTGGACGGCGGCAACGCCTTCAGGCTGGGCAAGTTTGTGGAAGGCAGGTTTGTGTACAGGCAGAGGTTTGTGATCAGATCGTACGAGATCGGGCCTGACCGGACTGCCACCATGGAGACCCTCATGAACCTCTTGCAGGTACGTACATATACATCAACCAAAAACTTTGTGTACTATTTGTAAGCAATGTTTCGTTTTCGTCGATGTGTAGTGATAATCAAGTAGCGAACTAGCGATCGATCTGTATGTGTTGTAATGATTTTTTGCACTTTCGAATATGTTCTTGTCTGAAGATTAGCCAGTAAATTAATGCAGGAGACAGCACTGAACCATGTAATGAGCTCTGGGCTGGCTGGGGATGGTTTTGGGGCGACACGCCAGATGAGCCTCAGGAAGCTCATCTGGGTCGTGACAAGAATCAACATCCAGGTCGACAAGTACAGCCGATGGTACTTACGATCATACCGCATCAACAGTCAGATATCATTGTCATGTTTACTACGTTTGCAACTGCTGTAGGAGATCGATAAGATTGTTAAGCTATCCTTCTCTTACAGGGGTGATGTGGTCGAGATCGACACCTGGGTCGCGTCGTCAGGGAAGAACGGCATGCGCCGGGACTGGATCATCCGAGACCGCAGCACCAAGAACATGATTGCAACTGCTACAAGGTAAATACGTTTCTTGCTAGTTGCAATTGAGATCTAACAAACTGAAATGGATGAAATTTAATTATGCAGCAACTGGGTAATGATGAACAGAGAGACCAGAAAGCTCTCCAAGATCCCCGAAGAGGTCAGGGAGGAGGTGATGCCCTTCTACCTGGACAGGAATATCATTGCCGCCGACACCAACGGCAATCGCAAGATCGAAAAGCTCACCGACGCCAAGGCGGAGAGCATACGATCAGGACTAGCAGTAAGAATCCGTACACATTGCATCGCACGTCCCAATCTCCTTCCAGAACTGAGGCTTTCCATCCAGGCACTGATTTCACAAAACGTTGTTATCATCTTCAGCCGAGATGGAGCGACATGGATGTCAACCAGCACGTGAACAATGTCAAGTACATTGGATGGATTCTTGAGGTAGTCGCATCCTTCTGAAAACAACTCATATCATCTTTCAATTCTACAGTGGTAAACATCTAAATGTGCATATGCCGTCTGCAGAGTGTGCCGTTGGACGTGCTGGAAAAGTATCACCTGACGAGCATCACGCTCGACTATCGGCGCGAGTGCCGTCAGTCGCAGCTCCTCGAGTCCCTCACCAGCATGTCCTCGACGACTGTTACCGAGGTGGGGTCGTCGCCGCTATCGTCGTCGAGCCTGTGCAGCGCCGACCTGCAGAGCACGCATTTGATCCGGCAGCAGGGCGACAAGGCCGAGATCGTCAGGGCGTGTGCAGAATGGCGTTGCAAACAGCACCAATGAACAGTTGAAGCGCCGTGATATGTATTTATATAGTTCTGTGCAACATTTTCTTGATTGCTAGTTACATACTTGTGTTCGTTCTTAATTTTGTGTTAGGTTCCTCATTCTTTCGTCTGTCTCACTCTCACTGCGTGTTGTACTGCTTTGATTGCAAATTACAGAGATCCATTAATACGAAAGCTGCTTTGTTTGCCTACCACACATTTATGGTGTGAAAATCGGTGGAACAAGGAAGAAGAAGAGGCAGGGAAGGATCGCATTTATGGTTGTGACCTGTGTTTATATATTGCCAGAGAGGATCGCATGTAGCAGATCCGAAAATACAGGTTACAAGCCGTATACAGCAAGGCGCTAGAGATAAATTACAGTGGCTTGATTTACAGGCAATATCAACGAGACTAACTACCGGTTGATTACAACACGTATACTTAAAGATACTTAAACAGCCCCCCTCAATCACAACTGAGTGATCCCAGATTGATCTTCAGAGGCTATAAACCTTATCTCAAGCACCTTGTGTACAAAATGCGATCTTCAGAGGCTATAAACCTTATCTCAATCACCACTAAGTACAAAATGGTAGTCCACCACAATGTGCTTCATCCGAGCATGGAAGACTGTACTGCAGAGAGATACGTTGCCCTGAGGTTATCACACCATAAAACTGGTGGTCAACGCTGAAAAATCCCAAGCTCACTCAACCATAATGACATTTATTAATTATCTAAACATGGGTCATGGCCCATAGGCAAAATTTAAATAATAGCAGCAAAAGAAAAAGTCAAAACAGAAGAAGCTCATCCAGTAGGCAAACAACTATGGGACACGGCCTAATCATCATGATCCCCACTGAAGTCAAAGCAGTCCTTCTCTGAGCAACAAAATTTAAGCAAAGGTGAACACAAAAATGCATTCTCCAAGTTACACAGAAAATACTATATCAATGGAAGGATAACAAGTGAAGACATAATAAGGTTATTTGAGCGTAAAGCCAAATTAGAGTAAATATAGTAAATGGATGTAAATTACTAAATTTAATACAATAAATAATATTTTAATCAAATAATATCGTTAGTATAGATCCATCCCCCACACTAATCTATCCACGAGTATCGTACCTAGACCATCTTTTCCCAAAAGATCTCATCATCTTTCGTTTTAACCAAATTTTGAAAACAAAGTCCAATATGTGAAAAAGTTTACTTGGTATGCTCATGACCATGGACACAGCCAAGGATAAAAAACTGACGGTTATCGGAAATCTTGGTGTGTACTGGGAAGGAAAAAACCAACTAAAAATTTTCAAATGTAAATTTAAATTTATGACTGTATAATGCACCTTTTATATTGGTTTAGGCCTTTTTGTGCTAAATTACCTATTATATGGACTAAATATGCTAGTCCTAATATTTTATGCTAGGTTTTTTAGCTTTTCCTAATTTTTAGTGGGTTTTCTAGTTTTTTAAGTCGTTGAATTCAAAATTTGATACCTGAATTTCAACCAGTTTTTCCGATTTTTTCAATAACCAGCCAGGTTTTTGACCGGTACCAAGATTTTTATCCCTGGACATGTCTATCTATGATAGTTTATACACTATGTAGAGGTAATATAACTTTACCTATAAGAGATAATCAACTTATATTATCGAACATAACATAACTTGATTCACCTTAGTGTGGAGCTTAGGGATTAGCGGAGATGGCCGACAGTGAGAGGAAGGCGGCAGTGAGGCTCAACTCCGTTGAAGATGAGATTCTAGTGATGGGTTTGCACGGTGAAGGTGTAGAGGATGGTCACACAATCACATCAAAGCTTAAGGTTTAGAGGGGCTCAGTGCAATGCCGATTGCTTGTTGGAGTTGCGCTGAGGCTTGGAGTAGATGGCGCACGACGTTGGAGGGCTTTGGCACTCGTGGGAATTAGCTGCGACGCAAAACCAGAAAGAGGAGAAAAGGAAAGAGATCGGTGTAGAGGATGGAAATTTGCCGAAGCATGTGGGCGGAGGAAAAAGGAAGGAGAGGAGGAATATTCGGGCAGTGATGATGATGGAGCTCCTAAAGAACATCACCGAACTTCCTTCTCATCAGTGTTCTTTCTCCTTGTGAATGGCTGCTAAGTATCTTTCTCAGGATTGGGACTTCTCCCTAGGGAGGTCTTCTGAGGAGTGTGTTCTTGGGAAGTATGGTTCTTCAGTTCCTCCCTCCTCTACTTTGGACGATGGTTTTCTTCTTCTAGCTACTTTCAATCATTTCACCTTTCGTTTGATGGAAGAAGCTGTTGCTGAGGTTTTATAATGCTGTTTGGGAGGTCAGGCTTTGGTTTTTCAAGTTAAGAAAGCTTATGATTTTCCAAAGTTGTGGATTTGTTGGTATATTCGTTATGGAATTGCACTACTAAGCAATTTTCTTTTCACTTTCACCCTTAGAGAGATGTTGGTGCAAATCTTCACAAAGAATACCAATTATGGCTGTGGGAGCATGATAATGAGTGGACTCTGGTCTCTTCTAAGAAGTCTTCTCGTTGTCTAGATCCTAGTAGGGTTCAGAAAAAGGTCTCTTTCTTTGATAAACCTTTATTAAGATTATTGGCAATTCTACTCTGATCAAAGTGGGTTCTATGTTCTTAAGATTAAATCATGATTTTAATCATCTGAGTTCTTTAGGTGGGATCATGATGTTTCCCTTCCTTTTGCTCAGCATCTTCCTTAGTCTTCCATTGAGGTTTCTCCTCCTGAGAGTGGTGTTCCTTCAAAATTCAAAATTGGTTTTGCTTAGGATTCTGCACCCCATCATTGCGGGCGTTTGTTTACGGGATGGACACCTATCTATTAATTGTAAAAATCATATCCACTCCTGATTGTGCTTCAATTATGGCCATAAGATTTCTACTTGTTTTTATCACTGAAAATCTCATAAGCACTTCTGGCGTCCTGTTCCAACTCTTAATTCTAGGCCAGCCCGTCCAATGGGCAGGAACTGCTTATAGTCCCAACACGATATTGGTGAGGTCTTCCATGCTCTTGACTCTTCGTCTCCCTCTCCACTGCCGTCTCCCATTCCTTCGAAACCCACAACCATCGATGAGTTTGTAGCACCACAATTGCAATTGGTAATGGCGGCCTTTGAAGTGGTGAACCCAGACCATTTCATTTCGATGGGCCTTTAGATTGAAGATGGTGATCATCTTCATCTCCCTTGGGTGGATTCGGTTTATCAAGATACACCACTGGAATGCCATGAAGATTTCGCGATAACAGTGCTGCAGCCACCACCTTTGGAACAGGAGATTTAGCAGTCAGTGCTTGATCACAGGGACTTTATTCAAGGCCATCTGGAGTTGAACGTGGTAAGATGCTCGACCCATCCTCTTGGTGTGCACATCTTTCAGTTAAGTTCAACAATTCAAAGCGATATGTTTATTTTTAGCAATATGCATTTCCTAAATGAGCATCATGAGCTTAGATTCATTGTACACAATGAAGCTGTTAATTGGAGAAGTGCAACTTTTACTCGCATTACTTGGATCATTATGTTAGGGTTCTCACTGGCTTACTTAAATTAGCACTTCATTGCTCACGCAGTTTTATCTTTCGGTAAACTTTTGGATTGGTACTCTAGTGATAGAATTATGGCACATGTTCTGGTTAAAGTTCTTTATCTAAGCCCTGAGTTAGTGCCTCACAAATTGGTCCTCAAGAAAAGTGACGTACTTGGTGGTGTGGGGGAGTCCTGGACAATTGTGGTCTTTATCTTAAATTTTGATTTCCCTGATGTCGGACTAGCGGATGAAGATTTGCCTTTGAATAATGTGGAGGTCAACCTTGATGTGGCTCCTGTTGTCAATGAAGATGTGGGTGAGGCTCCTGATCAATGAGAGGCTTGGGAACCACAGCAGCAACAGCATGGTGGATGGGATCAATTGTGGCCAATGCTAGAATGGATCAGCAGGAACTAATGTCCATGTCATCGACCCTAAATTTTGGGGATTCCTCATCGGGCTCAGTGGTGGAATTGTTAGGATCTCCGCATGTCCAGAGTAGTTCTCATGAGGGGCTATTGATTGCATCCGGATTGGTAGTTGCTCGCCAGAGTGGTCCATTTGATCAAGCACAAGTTCAGCAAGTTCTTTTCTTCTTATTTGAGAAACTTCGACCACGTTTAGTATGTTGGCTTGTTCCACTGCAAAGATGGCCTGTAGTAAGTGCTAATTTCACTGGTCTCCAATCTAAGCTATCTTGGTGCATTGTTCTTGGTTCTACATGCATGTCCAAGTATCCATTGGTCAAGCAACTGGCATCTTTAGCCAAAACAGCAAGGCCAAAAAGTCAAAACTATACTAGTACTAGTACTCCCTCCCTCTGTCTCACAATACTTCTATGTTTTGGTTGTAAATATTTTCATAATATTATACATCTACATCATTTTATAAATATATTAGTATAAAATTAGCAAATAAAGTTTAACTTTGAGATCATAAAAACTGAAGAGTGTAAGTATTTTGGAAGGTATAGCATTGTAACTACCTCATGCATGCTGTAAAAGAAGTAAAACAGAAATGCTACTTTTGAGAGGGACGAGGCCTCACTTGATGAGATCGTCGTAGTGCATGTGCCCAATGAGGCAAAATGCAGACACTGTGAAGAACTACACCTCCAATATGCCAGCCTTGTTGGCATAGCCCAAGGATCAAATGCACACGTACTGTGGATGCAACACACATGAATACATTGTTCAACTCAAGAGGCATACGAGAGTTTTGGTGCTGCGTACCACCGGTAGCTTTTTTCTTCTACTATTCTCCTTTTTATTCAACAGAGAGCCAACTACAGTCCTATTTAGACACCACAACCCGAGAATAACACAACAACACACAAGTAGACCCTGCCTGACGTGAACACGCATGCCTCAGCGCATGCACCTACATGCAAGCCACTAACAAAGCTAATGGATATGACTAATATGCTAACATGCATCTAACTAATAGACTCAACAAAAAAAAAACCCGACTGGTGTAGTAAAATTACCCATCAACAACAAGATTAGTTCCAACAATCAACCCTATAATCTTGTTGTCATTATTTTGAGTATCTCCTCACTGAACTTTAGAGTAGTGCCAGTTCTTCATCCGCTACAGTGAAATGCGCCTCTTCCTTCATCAGCTTGTGGCACTCATTGGCAAAATGCCCATGTATGCCACAATTGTAGCATTTTACCTTCTTCCTATTGAACTTGCACTCACTAGTGCCAGAGCCATTGTTGTCCTCGTCGTTGTCATGGTCATCACTATGCCCGCCACCAGCTTTGACATGGGCATTGCCGTGGTCTTGGTTCTTCGCACCGCTACCTAACCCTTCTCCATTCTTCCTCTCTTTAGTGGCGAGGGTCTCCCATTGCATGCGTGTGAGCAACAAACGCTCACTCTGCTTTGAATCGTTGAAACTAATTCGGATGTGTTCATCATAAGCTTTGTACCACTTGATGAGGTTTTCAATGGTAAGGACCTTCAAGTCCACACACTACTCGATGGAGGTGATAAGTTGTACATAGCATGCTGGGGTAGCATAAAGAAACCTGTTAACAATAGCAATTCCATCCACTGTAGTGTCGCCCAACACACGGATGCCGGTGACGACAGACGTCACTCGACCGGTGAAATCTTCAATGGTCTCCCTTGCTTGATCTTTAGCCCCTCAAAGTCCTTCTTGAGGGTCTGTAGGTTGGCCTCACGCACACGCTTGTGCCCCAAGTGCGCTGTCATGATTGCCTTCCATGCTGACTTCACCGTGTCTTTCCTAGTGAGGGAAGACATGACTTGCTCCAGCACAACCTAGTAGATGGTGTACAATGCCATCCGATCCTTCTAGTATTCTACAGCACCAGGCTCCACTAATTTCCACACGTTCTATGCCTGAAGAGCGACAGACATCTTCATCGCCCAAATCGTGTAGTTTGTGCGGGTGAGCTACGGGTACGACATTGTCACCATGCTCTTCCTCTTCACCACCCGCAAGGTAGATGGATCACTTCCCAGCAGGTGTCACTCGCCGGATGGAGACATACTCCTTCCTTCTCTCAACATCCTCTCCGACATAGGGAAATCACTAAGGCTCTAATACCAAATGTTGTCACAGCCCAAGGATCAAATGCACACACATTGTGGATGCAACACACGTGAACACTTTTCAACTCAAGAGACACACGAGAGTTTTGGTGCTGCATACTATCGACTACTTTTCTGTTCTCCTCCTCCTTTTATTCAATAGAGAGCTAACTACGATCCTATTTGGATGCCACAACCCAAGAATAACTCAACAACACACACGCACACTCCTCCCGACATGAACACACATGTCTCAGCACATGCATCTACATACAAGCCACTAACAAATATGCTAATATGCTAACATGCATCTGACTAAGAGACTCAGCAAAAAATACCGACTGGTGTAGTAAACTTACCCATCAACAAAAAAATACCGACTAGTGTAGTAAAAAATACCGACTGTCCCTCGCGGTAGCGACAGTGAAGAAGGTCATGATGACATCAGCAATGACGCAGGTTAGGGGCCACCCCGGCCACCTCCTCCTCCTTGGTCAGCCTCCTTAGTAGCACACAAAAGGGGCTGAGGTAGTTGTAGCACACAGCGTTGACAAGGACGGCATGGAGAGGGAGAGGCCGTCGTCGATGACCTCGATGTAGAAGCCGGTGGAGGGCAAGAGGTAGACTACGGCCATGCCCTTGGCATGGAGGAGGCAGCGGTAGTTGTACTGGGTATGGACGAACATGATGTGTGTGCCTTGGGCGTGGAGGAGGCATGCCAACTGCATCAATGGCGCGACGTGGCCTTGCGCTGGGTACTGCACCACCACCATGTGAATCCTCGCCGATGATCCTATTATGGGATGCGGGTAGGCTACACTAGCATAGATTAAAATTTTCTAATGCGTACACCAGTAAACCATGCAAGTAAGAGATCATAGATCATTATCACCAGACACGTAGTGCAGCAGAAGTAAAGTTGAAATGGTAGGCTCAACGTAATGTGCATCGGTATAGTGGAAGTAGTCGATCGTCCTCTGGCCAACCTTCTCCTCCTTGTGATCATCCTCGTCAGCGCTGTAGTCATAGCAGTAGCTCTACCGAAGTTCACACAACTAGGGATGAAATACCGTGCATCGGTGTGCTAGCACCACGTACATGACAGGGGCTTTGAGAGGTGGCTGCTAGGGTATTGGACACATCAAGTGGATGATGAGGCGACGGGGTCCCGATCTTCCGATAGGATGATAACTTCGATTTGGTGAGAGAATGACTTTGACGATGCGGCTACTAACCGGTCACGACCAGAACGCCAAGCAATCGCTAAACAACACTCCGAGTCGTTATCAACCGTGCCAAGAACGCGGTTGACCTCACCACGAAGGTCTATTCCTGCATGCAACCGAAGAACACGTAAGAACAAGATAAAAAGTAATCTCAAATTCCAAATAGGATTGAAATACTTGAATTTGGTGGGATTCTGAATAAGGATCTTAACAGGTGGTCGTCCAACACAACTGCAGATACAAGTTGCAACACAGGCAAACTAAACATAAACGAAATCCAAGAAAACTAGAGAGGTGCGACCTCCTTAAATAGGGGAGTGGAAGCCACACAAAACTAAGAAAATAAGGAGTGGTACAATTTTACTATTC
Source organism: Melocanna baccifera (assembly GCA_036346265.1). NCBI lineage: Eukaryota > Viridiplantae > Streptophyta > Magnoliopsida > Poales > Poaceae > Melocanna > Melocanna baccifera. The sequence continues at coordinate 5,373,479 of CM070696.1, read as the reverse complement.
ACATGAACAGTAGCACGCCCATAAATTGTGGAGGTAGCACCTTCCTCTTTAGCCCATGCATTACAAGGCCCGATTTGGCCCAAACAGGTGGTGTAACAACTTCTTTTGACGATTGCAGGCCGTGCAGAAGAAATTTTAAGGTAAGGCTGGATCCGTTGGAAAGAGGACGAGAACAGCTTTTCATCAAATACTCATGGACCTCAAACGGACTCCGTTTGTAAAAGTTATGCTTGTTTGAAGTTGGACCTATCAGGCTAAATCCGAACTGATCTAGATGCTGAATTGGATTCCAAAATGTGTCCCACTTGAACTCTTGCTTGAATTGGTCCAAAAGTGACGTGGTGACCACAAGGAAGAGTTGGAGGAGACGTCCATATGATCTTGACATGTTGGTTGGCCTCCCTTTTGGTAGATCCCAACTACGAGCTCGTAGTATTGATGAATCCTCCTTGTATAGCTGATAATTTAAGTAATGCGTAGGAACTCTTGTATTTCGAACAACAACCATTGCTAATTTGGTTGTAACCACCGGGGCAATGTCCTCATCACATTCTCCATGATCTATCTTTTTTAGGAACTAAAATGACAGGAATAGCACAAGGACTAAGGCTTTCACGTACATATCCTTTCTCAAGAAGTCCTTGTACTTGGCATTGAATTTTCTTTGCTTCTTCCGGATTAGTACAGTAGGGTGGACGGTTGGGTAATGATGCACCGGGAATGAGATCAATTTGATGCTCAAGACCTCTTATAGGAGGCAATCCTGCAGGATTTTCTTCAGGAAACACATCTTTGAATTCCTGCAAAACTTTAGAAATGGCACTAGGAAGCGATGTTATGTCATTAGTTGTAATCAAAGTGTCCTTGTAATTGAGAATAATATGCATCAAATCAAGATTTTGTCGCATTTCCTTTTTATCAATTTTGTTTGTGATCATGATTAACTTCTTTTCTTTATTTTTCTCTTTCAATTTTATCTTTTCACTTTCTACCTTAACTTCCACCTTCATTTGCATGTTCTGAGCTAGTATTTGATTAGGTGTCATGGGGAACAATTTCTTAGTACGACCTTCAAATTTGAATTTGTAGGTATTAGTACATCCGTCATGTAGAACACTACGATCATATTACCAAGGTCGCCCTAAAAGCAAATGGCATACAGTCATATGTACAACATCACAAGTAATAGTATCAATGTAATCATGAATTTTGAATATAATATTAACCATGTGCTATACCTTGACACTTCCACAATCACTTAACCATTGGACATGATATGGGTAAGGATGTTTTACCAATTTCAAACCTAGCTTGTCATGCAATTCCATGCTAGCAAGAATATGACAACTACCACCATCAATTATTAATTTGATTACCTTGTCATTTACCTTTGCTTATGTTTGAAAAAGGTTGAATATCTATGGATGCTCATCTTCCTTGACTTGCACACTAAGTATTTTAGTGACGACAAGTGCGGTGCCAGTTTCATATGGGTATCCATCATATTCTTCTTCATCTTCAGGGGCATCTTCAATTTTTATTGGATCTTCATTAATCTCTTGAACTTCTTCTTCACTAGTGGACTCATATCCACCATCTTTTGTGACAATCATTACTCAGTTGTTTGGACATTCCCTAGAGATGTGTCCACGACCCAAGCATTTGAAACATTGGATAGCGCTGCTTTTGGCTGTGGATCCCACTGAAGAAGTCGATGATGCTACAGGCTTCTTCTCACTTGATGAAGGGGCTGTTTTGGTATTGGAGGAGGAAGGGACATTAGTACTAAATGAACCACTAGATGAAGATGTACCTCTTCCCAAGCAAAAGCGAGCTTTGGGAGCATTTGTTGGGGTTTGCAAGTTGAAGGATGGTGGTTTTGAAGCCTTGGCATCTTCTCGCAGTTGCTTCACTGCCTTTTGTGCTTGATGCACTAACTCCACCATGTTTCTATATGGTTGGTAAACCACAGTACGCTTGATGTTTTTGTTTTGGCCAAACAAAAGCGTACTATGGTTTGCTCTTTATCTTCATGAACACGTGCTCGAATCATGGCTTTCTCCATCTCTTTGTAGTACTCTTCCACAGTGCTTGTACCCTGTTTTAAGCTTTGCAATTTATCGAATAATTCACATTTATAATGACTAGGTACAAACCTTGCTCTCATTTCTCTCTTCATCGTGGCCCATGTGGCGATGGGTGATTCGTCATGTTCTTCTCGTTGATTTTGCACTTGCTCCCACCAAATGAGAGCATAGCCATCAAACTCCAAGGTTGCCATCGCGAGCTTCTTCTCCTCCGAATAGTTGTGTATCCAAAAAATCTTCTCGACTTTCAATTCCCAAGTTAAATATTCATCGGGATTGGAATTACCTTCAAATTTGGGAATGGTGAACTTGAGTTTGCCAAATTTCTCCTCTTGGTGATGGTCATCATGGCGCCCTCGTCAATAGGTATCGTCGTAGTGTAGGCGGAAGGGAGCAACAAAGTTGCCTTTTTGTGGTGTGCCTTCTACATGCCCGTGACCTCTTCCAAGGTCGTCTCCTTCTTGACCGGGTGCTGGTGGTCGCACCGCGGCTGCGGCAGCACGATTTGTTCGAGATTGAGCCTCTCATGCTAATTGTGCAGCGGCCTCCTCATCGGTCTCGTCTACCTCCTCACCACCATGCACACAAGGATCATTTTGTGTGCTATGATGAAGATCGAACAATTGCTTTCGCAATTTCGAACCCACCTCCGAAATGATTTCTTTTCAAAGTATGCTCATGTTTTCATTCAATTGTTCATTGAAATCATTTGTGAGCTTTTCTAGGTCCGTATGCGTGACATAGGCTGGCTGTCCTCCAATACCTGACATGGTTAGTGCAAGTAAAAACAAAACAAATAGTTATTTTTTTTGGGGAGTCACTCTCTCACTCCGTGCTTACCGTATTTCTTATGAATGCTTGATGAATTGGTGAAGTGCTTGTACTTTGGTAGTGGTAGATGGGCGTCGGTGATGAGTTGAGTAATTCAAGGCCCAAGTGCTGTATTTTGACAATGGCTATATGTGGAGCTTGGAGGGTTAGTATATTCCTACTCAATTAAAATTCTAGATATTATTAAGATAAGTAATAATCCAAACTAGAAATCCAATACCTAGTTGCTGATCTCAAGATATAAGTGAAGATTATAGCAACTCACACACAATTATAATGGAACTTAATACAACCAAGGAATGAGCTATAACACTAGGAATAAGTGAAAAACAAAATAGCTCGTATTGCACAAGTTATAGAAAGACGCTAGCTTCATTGCAGTTGATGTAAACGGGCTACAGATTTACACACAAGAATAATAAACTTTACCAAACTTTGGAATGGAATTTATGCTTGATAAAATACCGACCACGACACTTCCTTCTTTTCTTTCTTTCGTGCCTTTTCTTTTTTTTTGTACTTTTTTTTTGCTTTTCTTTTGCACCAAGGTCAGGAGATATATCAAGATCTCACAAGATATCTAACATTTTAGTTTCAAAATTCAAGAATGATATCAAGTGTGCAAAGCTCTAGCAATACTCAAAAGCTAGTCTTTAAATAGGATCAAAGTTTTCACAAAGGATAGATTGGGTTCTCAAAAGGATATAAGTGAAGCTCAAATAACCAAGTTGCGCAAATTCAGATTTGAGTGATGTTCAATGCGCAAGACAACAACAACTTTCTATTCGACTAACAATGATTTTCAGATTAGCTCAAACAAAAGTAACGCGAATAAAGATTTTGATCAGCAAGTAAGCAAGGTTCTAATGGATTAAAACCTAGCAAAACTCATCAAAATTTTGAATTAAAACTATGGCAAAGAACAATATTTTTTTGTGTTTTTTCTGGATAGGAAAGAAAACAACAAATATAGAGGGTAAAATCCTACCGTGTAAACTTGGCGCTCTAATACCAAACTAATGCGAGGAGGGGTGGCCCGATCTTCACGACGTAGAATTATGGATAACTAGCTCATGCAACCTAGCAATTGATGCGGCCAACCACTGCCTCTATACGGCAACCTGCAGTACTCAAATTACTCAACCACACGCTACAGCTTTCGTCTATTCGCTAACATGGAGCAGACACGTTCAAGCAATCCCCAAAGATTCGCAAGAACAACGGAGTAGCAACTCAGAAATAACACCCAATCCCAAGTGGTGGTGGAAATAGCTCTCTCACACACAAAAAGGAACAAGTGTTCTACTAAAATTTCTAAGCATGACTTTTATGCCTCCATACATGGGGGGTGCCCCCCTATTTATAGGGTGAGGTGACTTGGGGGCTAAGAAAGCAATGAGGTAAGCGTTGATATCATGTTGTACGATCTTCTGTGGTTATACGATCTTCCGTGGTTATACTAACATATGCGCTTACATCACTTCATGTTGATCTTCTGTGGTCACGCGATCTTTTGTAGCTATGCTGACATATGCGCTTACATCACTTCATATTGATCTTTTGTGGCCACGAGATTTTTTGTAGCTATGCTTCCCATGTCACTAAAGCTCTTTTCCTTCTGTTATCTTTTCCTCGATTCTAAGAACACATAAAATAGAAGCATTAGATAGCAACAAATTCTCATGAGTACAAGAACAATCACTACGGAAAAGATTCACCTCTTGCCGCATTTGTTTTGCTCTAGCTCTTGTGATTGGTCCATTATTTTCAAGACTTATAGCGTGTATGATAATGATGTCCTCATCAAAAATGGCACATTAATGTGACATGTCTATATTCCCAAGAGCTCACCAGGTTCGGCGGTGGCCACAGTGGAGCGCGGTTGTAGCATGCACCAGGGCCTAAGATGACGTTCCTATTTTGGGCATGGACATGGAGGAACAATGGCCAAAATGGATTCGGTATGGAGAGTAGAGTCTAACGAAGCTGTCAACTAGGGCTTTTATAGTGGGATGAGAGTTGGCTTTGCATCGAGTTCTTGTGATCGAGGTCAACTTTGATAGTGTAATGTCAGCTTAAATTATTCTCCATTTTTAGAGTGTACAAGGACACGTTCTAGCTGGTTGTTCAAATCTTGTCTTCTTATTTCTGTTTAGAGAAACCAAAAGCTAATTTAAATATCTTGATTTCTAAAAGTGACATGCGATTTGGAGAAGCTGTTTTCAAAAGCCGCCAGTTGGTATCTATCTTCTCGTCCGTATCTGTGTCTTTCAAAAGTTATTTTATAAATTTTGTTTCAAAAGCTACTTCTTTCAATTATTACTATTTTATTTTAGATAAAAACTTTATCTAAAAATCATCAATTTTAGTTAAAAGTTATCAGTTTCAACCGATTAAAACATTGCTTATTGATGTCCCTCGGAAGATCTGCATGACGTGGCAGATGCAATAAAAAGGGAAAAGGAGTGATAGGATCTTGCGTGGCGGATGCAATAAAAAGGAAAAAGGCATGGCACGATCACGTGTGGTGGATGCAATAGAAAGGGAAAAGGAGTGCTGTCACGAATGAGTAGACCTGGCTAACCGGGCCGAATTAAATGGGTCATGTCAGCTCGACTTGACAGGGTGTGTTATATACAGTAACTCTTTAATAGTAATGCAATAAAATTGCTCATGGTTGATAGTAAAATTAATTTTGTAAGGGTTACTTCACTCTTTTGAGCCCGGACAGGTGACTTGGTAGTAAAACTACTTGTGACTAGTAGTAAAATTACTTGTGTCTGGCAATAAAAATATTTGTGATTGAATGACTAGTAGTAAAAATACTTGTGATTAGTAGTAAAATCAAGACCATCAGAGTACGTTTGATTAAGGATGCCCGGGGTGGTTTGGCACTATACGACATGATAACTTATTTGGGCCAATTGTGTCAGGCCTAATCTGGCCATACTCTATTCAGTCCCGTTCTATGTTGTACTAGGTAGCTCATTTGGATAGGTCTATAAATGAGTTTGAGATATCCCGTGATGAAAGTAGGCCTGGTAGTGGGTTGGTTTCATTCGAGTTTAATAGGTTGGCTATAACTCACAAAACGTTCAATACGTGGGACACTGTTGGAGGTGCAAGCACTGATCATTTTGTTTGGAACTTTGGATGCATAAGTGATACTTCCCCCACACGAAATATAAATTGTTTTTGTGTAATGCCCTGAACGTAACGGAATCGCGGAGCTTCCCGACTTTTCGGTGAATCGCGGGAGGCGGGAATAAAATTGTAGAATTATCCAAAATTAAAAAAAATAAATTAAATAATTAAAATTGAGAGTTTTGGGCTGTCCGGAGGGGTGGGTCAACCACTTTGGGCCAGCTAGCCCAAAGGGGCCGCACCCCCTAACCCTAGCCGCCCCCTTTATAAACCCCCCTTGGCCGCCCCCTCCCCCCTTTTCCCTCTTGGCCGCTACCCCCTCTCCCCCCTTGCGCCTCCACTCCCTCCATGGTCTGCTGCCCTGCTGTTTGCTGCAAAGGAGAGACCAAAGAAGAGAAGGGAGAAGAGAAGGAAGAGAAAGGAGAAAAAGAAGGGGAGAACAGAGGAAGAGGAAAGAAGGGGTGATCTTGAGGGATCACCAAGGTAATTTTCTCCACCTCAATTCTCCCTATTTTATATGTGATTAGGGTTCATGGCATGGGATTAGTAGGGTTCTAGCGGGATAATTAGCCAATTAGCATTATTCTACTGTTTGCGCGTAGGTTGATTCGTGTAGCGTGACTGTTCGTCTAGATTAAAGCATGAAGATGATTTGTTATGCGGATTTGGTCAACATGAAAGTTGTAGAGGATGTAGAAACCTAGATTCTATAATTTTTATAGATTTTTTGGCTATGGGGTTTGGGCACAGCAGAGTCGGGAACTTCGCTGTGTAGCAGAGGAGTAGTCTGAAACAAATTGCTGTTCAGATGTAGTTTTAGAGGGGTCAATGAATTTTATAATTTTTGCCACAATAAAGAAAGTTGTACTAAATCTTGTAAACTAGCTTCTGTAAGAAAATCATGATTTTTAGATCATTATACAGAAGATGAGATTCGTTAGAAGATTGTTGGCAAGATCACCGAAGCAGAGTCTGTCCTCCGTTTTTTGCGATATTTTACACCCTTTTAGTAGCAAATTAAAAATAGGGTGTCTACATGAAAGTTGTAGGTTTTTCTTTGTAGTTTCCAGAAATATCTCATTTGCTATTCCAGGCCTAGCAGTTTTCAAGATACAAAAAAACAAGTAGCGCTGCTGCAGTGGGCTGGGCGTAGGATCGTAGTCTTGGGCTGCTGTAGAGGGTATTGTCGGGCTTGGGGCTTAGCGGCATTTCTATTTTCTTAAGATGTGGATACCTTGCTGTAGTCTTGTGCTGAGAGATAATTTTGTACAGGTGGTTTCGCTCCTGACTGTGCGTGAGCGCTTCGCTTCATCTATAGAGGTAAGTAAACGTAGGAGATGTGCTACCATTTAACTCGTTAATCATACTACATTCACATTAGATAATTCTCTTAATCTGAGATGCTATGCCATTGTTACATGTTTCTTAAATGTGGTCTATGTGGTAGTATTTTAAGATTCAAGTGTTTTTGCTCTTGATGGATTAATTGTGGTTATGTGGTATTGTTCTTAATGAAACAAGTATGGTTATCGGGTAGTACTCTTCACGAGGATATTGTGGTTTTAGTAGTAGTATTCTTAATGAATATATTGAGGTCTAAGTGGTAGTATTCTTAGTGAATAAATTGTGGTTTTAGTGGTAGTATTTTTAATGAATATATTGTAGCATATGTGGTAGAATTTTGTTATAAATCAAATGTTTATACTCTTGATGGGTCAATTGCGGGATTATGAGATATTGTTCTTATTGAATCATATGTGGATTATGAGGTAGTATTCTTGATGAATATATTGCTGACCTTTGTGGTTAAAATTCTTATGAATCATTGGTATCATATCATGCATATCATGACATGTCATTTGCATCGTGGATATCGCCGCACATAGCCGCGACCATACCAGTACAGCATCGTACATTGCCGTAGTACGATGCACACTCTTACCTTATTGGGTAAGGGTGCAGTGAATCATATGCATTCATATGTATTTACATTGTGGATAGATCATTTGCATACTTATGCAATATATTATGATTGAATTATTTGCAAATAAATATAACTTCTTAGCTTTTTATGTGGAATTGGCCCTTGAAGGTCACTTGTGGTATGAGGAATGTGGTTGTGGTCATGGAGTGGGGTTCACCCCCTTGTGGTATGGTAGGGGTTGTGGTTGAGACATGAGGTTTTTCTCTTGTGGTAACTGTTGTTAGCGGATGTGGTTGTAGGAAATAATAAAGTTAGTAAGAAAAAAATATGTTAATACTTTATTGATGTTGGTAGTAGTGGTGGTTGCGGTTATGAAGTAGGCAAATGAGACCTAATTGCTAATGTTTTGTGGTTGTTGGTAGTAATGGTGGTTAAGTCTATAATTGTGGTCAATGAGGAAAATAAATGTTGATGCTTAAACTGTTGTAGTTTAATTAGCTTGTTAAACAGTTTGCTTGCTGAGATTTTTATTTCACTCTTGTTTTCCCCCCTTCCAGGTGATCCTTGAGCGTGCATGGGAAGGGTAGAGCGGCACAACACAATTGCACACCATCTTATGATTAATACTGTAATAATTATGTGAAGTCTTAGTCATGGATTTATTTCCCTCATTGATGTTCATTTCAAATTAATAATGCTAGACACTGGTTCATTTTAATTGGTTAAAATTAGTAGTGGTGGTTCCTTTATTAATATTTTTCCATTACATTTTGGTTTTTTTATGCTTCCGCTTGACTTATTATGTTTTAGAAGAGGTTGCAGTTTATTGTATCTTGTAACTTCGCTAGTTGTGGAGTAGTTTAGTGGCATCCCTGGGTAATGTGGATCCTGGGGTGTTATATTTTACCCTTCATTTATTCCTATACTTAACAATCCACTCTTAACTGTGTTATGAAGGAGAGAGAGATTGAGGAATAAACCTCATTTATTAATAAATGCACCCCTAAAATTGTAGAATTACTTATATAGAGAAAAAACATAGGGCTGAAATAACTTATGTTTGCTATCAAATGGAATAGTATATGATAAGTAGGTTTTCCATGTGCTAATCTATTTTTTCCCAGGGAAAAGATAGATATGTTAATCAACCATGGTGAGCTTGCATAATGAAATCAAGGGGCTATGCTAAATTGCTAATTGAAAGTCGAGCTATCCCTAAAATATAGCAAGTTTTTCCAAAATTTGACCTTAGTTGTCTATGTGAATCTCCACAAAAGGAAGAGTTGAGCTTTTGTCTTGAACATGACTAGCTCACAGTATACTGTAGAGAGCTAATTTGATGGGATAGGCCTTGACCATCCGATTGAAATGATCCATTCCAATCTGATGATCTTGCCCGTCCTCTTACATGTGAACGTGTGGGAGCCCATTGTCGCTCACGAAAGCGAGGCCTCATCATCATCCGTATCATTTGTGCATGGGGAACCCGTTGCCACCCATGAGCACAAGACCCCATTGACTTCCTCCTTTTGCACGCTAGGGAGTTGGTCTCCCTCCTCTATCCTATCAACTGAAACACATCAAAGTTTCAAGTTTAAGAAATTAGTTGAAACCAATAGAGACTGAAACATAACAAAGTTTGATATTACAAAGAAATTTCCAACGGTGTAGCATCTTAGCAAGTATCAATAAGGTTTTAATTTTTGGCAAAAGTTTAGTCAAGTTTTAGAGAGTTTCAATCACATTTCAAGGTGTTTCAAAACTAAAACTCAAATTTGAAAACTGAAACATCAAGCTTGAAATGTGAGCTTCATGTTTCAAAAGTAAAACAACAAGTTTTAGAATGTTTCAAACACGTTTCAAAGAGTTTTAAAACCAAAAATCAAATTTGAAAACTAAAACATCAAGCTACAAAGTGTGAGTTTCATGTTTCCAAAGTAAAACAATGAAGTTTTAGAAGGGTTTCAATAGAGTTTCACAAAATAAACCTCAAGTTCCAAAGTGTTTGAACAAAGTTTCAAAAATTTTGGCAAGTTTCACCAGAGGTTCAGGCAAGATTCATAAAAGACCACTCAAGTTTCAATCAAATTTCAAAGAAATCAACAAAAAAAATTTAGAAAATCATAGTACTACCATTCTTAGCACCTTCCATAGGAAGCTATCGGGAGCCACAATGCTGACAAGAGCCCGCTAGACTGCTTTGGCCATTCGCCTTCCAACGTATCGCTGAGCTCACTCATAGCCACCGCTCCCACTTGCCATGCTCCCCTATGGTGTGCACCCACCTTTCGAGTTCGCCTTACTATGCGCCACTAAGCTTACCCATGACCATTGGTCCTGCTTATTGTGATCCCCTACGAGCCCTGAGCTTGTGGCCACTTGCCACTACCATGGGCAAACACTCTGCTACACCACCACCAAGTGCCTCATTGCTGCATCATGGAGCTATGGTAACAAGATGATAAGGGAGCATCGATGAAGACAAGAGAAGCGATGAGTGGAATCAAGAAGCTTCGAATGTGTACTTATCAAATGGTCTAGGACTCTTTCATTGATTTCATCTGAGGATAATTTCATGTCCTGTTGGATGGCAAACAAATGGTATACCGTCCATTAGTTTTTTCTATTTTCTCCTTTACACTTTAGGGGATGATATTGTTGGACCAACAAGACAACCTTGAACAAATTTTACTAAGAAGAAAAGAAGTACAAGGCAAATTGTCAACAGAAAGGCTATCAACTGGTTATTACAATAGGGGAGGTAACGTCCTACCAACCCTCATGCTCAAAATTTGCTAAGAAGTTTGTTGTTTCGATAGCTTGAAGTAACCCATCACCCTCTAGCTCCAAAAGTCCTCTTTGATTAGCTACAGTAGCCCCAAGGGTGGCTTGGTGTTGGGATTAGATTTCTTGGATCTGAACCCTCTGTGTATTACCATACTAATCCCAGATCAAAGCTAGTGCACACAATTGAACAGTGATGAATACATACAAAACAATGCTTTTTTACAATAATAAAGAGTATCGGCCTTATGGAGACTTAATACAACAAAGGTTACAAGACCTCTGTAACTTATACAACACAACAGAAGCAAAATAAAACTCTAAAGATGGCCTATTATATCACAGGTAATTGATTGGGAAAGCGCAATCTAGTAATCCGGACGTCCTTCATCGAAGCCACACATGAAGTAGTCATAGTCTTCTTTTGTGTCTTCGTAATCCTCCAAGATAAACAAGTGTAGCATGTGAGTACATAGAGTACTTCGCAAGTCTTAGGAAAATGTAGTTTTTTAGATGAAGGCTTAACAAAATAGGCTTATTATGGTTCTTCTGCACAAAGAAATATTTTACAAAGCACTCAATTGACCAAAGTATTCAGTTTAATTAAACTACATAATATTCTAGTGAAGGTTCTAACCATCACTAGTAAACAGGCTTTATTTGTCAAGATTCAAGAATACAAGTGATACGGGATCGTCTGATCTTCTCGACGTAGGATCTGGATATTCACGTGGATTTGATGAACCGTAGTGATCCCTCATTGCCAATGCAAGAGTTAGCACTCTATAATTTGCCCAATCTCACGTGCTGAACTTCACGACCACCAATGAAGTTCTATTGCGCTCCCAATTCTCAGCGGAAAAGGTTGAACAATCTTAATTTGTAGTGAACTCCCAATTCTCTCAAGTTAGGTTGGCCAACGAAAGAACAAGAGTATTATATTATCAAAAGTGGTTCCCTTTACGATGGGGGTCTACCCCTCAATATATAGCCTCAGCCTAAGGCTATTCAACACTAAATTTTCCATATGGTACTATTCACACGCACTGTAGCACGCGCACTGTTCATGGGCCTTTTACTGTAGCACGCGCACTGTTCATGGGCCCGTACTGTAGCACAGCACTGTTCACAGGGCCCGTTACTGTAGCACAGCACTGTTCACGCGGGGTACTATTCATGGGCCGATCATTATTCATGCCGTGGACTTGTGCTTCCTTAGATGACGGCCACATATCCTTGATCTCCATCCATCGCTGACTCTTCAAACCTGAGCACAAGTAAAACATTATTTTTAAGCAGTATACAATTCTCATTAAAATTAATGACATGTTCATTAAGGAGCAGGTTCACCTGAGATTGTAGTTTCTTGGCTCGTGCTCTTGTTATTGGTCCTGTTATTGAAGTCTCATTACTTGCTTTGGCATTACTAGCGATGTCCTCATCAACAAGTTTCATCCACCCGCACTGGCTCTATCCACTAGAACACACACCCGAGAGTTCCATCCACTCTCGGGTTCCCAAAAATTTTATTTTGAAACCAAAACCAAAATCTACCATGTGAAAACACACTTTGCCCGCCCTTGACCGTGGCATGGCTATCTAGATAGTTTTACATACTGTAGAGGTTGTATAGCATAAGAGATAATCAACTTATCCTATTAGCCAATATAAGCTTCCTTGGGCATGTGATTAAGTGATTATCATAAGGCATTTTCAATGTGCCAACCCAACTCAACTTCACCCGCTAATATTTTACCACTAAAGGGCTCCATCCACCCAGTCAGAAGCCCCCTCTTGCACCATGTGGGACAACTATCTCCATCTGACACCTACTTAGCCCTCTGACAGAATCTAAGCTAGGTTGTTGCAAATTAATTAGCCATATCGTACCCATTTAGACTTGTGGTTGTACAGTAGTGCTTAGTTTGGATAGTCACAAATGTCAGTCCTTAATTGACTAGGGCAGTACTTTCATAATACAAGATCTCATGCTCCATCTACACCAATCACTATTACAGAAAACCTAATACTAGACGCAACATCACAGACGGTTTCATAAAACTGTTTATGATGTATACTATCACAGATGGTTTTAGTTTAGAGACCTTCTGTGTTATTGTCATTGCTAAAAATCATTTGTGAAGATTTAATACCATAGACAGTTCATAGTAAAAACTGTCTATAAAGCATCACAAATAGTTTTTGCCATGAACCATCTATGATATTACCAAATATCACAGACAATTTTTAGTTTGAACCGTCTGTGAATTATTACAGACAGTTTATAATACAAACTATCTGTGGTAATTAAGCCATCACCGACGATTTGTGTTAAAAAACCATCTGTGATAATTCCACTATATTAATTGCACGTAGAACCGTGGACGTACTATCTATCTTGAATTCTAGATCAAGGCTGCTGTTTTGAGTTGGAGGCAAGACTTTCAGGCCATGTCTTTTTTCAACCTACTCAAGTCCAAACCATTGGGGCCCCTTAGAGGTTCTAACCATGGAGCACGAAGGTCCCAAAAACACATAGTTTCCCCTCCAAAAATAACCTCTCCCATTGGGGAATGCATTAGATATTTACCTAAACCTATTTAGCAAGAGTTATTGAAGATTCATCAAGTTCTTGACTACTTATGGTTAGTAATGTAATTTATTTCTTGTTGCATTAAAATTTAGATCTAACTTTTGGTGACTGAAATTGAAGATGGCTTAGATCTACTTAGCCATGCGTGATCAGTTCCCATCATATAGGTAGGTCAAATTGGTGAAAATTATTGGTTATAATTGCATGGTTCCCAGGAAAATGGCTTTTGTGTTAAGCTAGTAAATCCTCAATGCATATGGTATATATCTAATATACTAATTAATTAATTTAATATTTAATACTAAATTATTATATATATGTGTAACATAGGACCAAAGTTGGATGTATGCTGCAAACTGTGTGAGTGAAGAGTACATTAATGGCGTGTCTGAGGGCCTGTTCTTTTTGGCTGCGGCTGATGGCTTTTGGCTACAGTTGATGGCTTTTTGGTTGTTTGCGACAGAGATTGCGGAAAGAGAGATACTCGCTTGCAATTTTTGATGGTACAGATATTAGATTTTCAACGTGTACTATAATTAACTTGTAGACCCTGTCTTAAAAAAATACTCCGTTCGAAAGTTAGGTATTGTAGTAGAAGCCAAAAGCCAAAAGCTGAAAAGAATAGGGCCTGATTTTACAATAGCTACCGAGAAGGATATGTTGAATAAGGTGGTGAAATATACATACTGTCCACGTATTGACTGTGAGAATCTAAACATGTTTAAGAACCGAGTGTAGATTGAAAAGCACTTGATTCGAAGGGGTTTCAAGAATGGGTATGCGTGTTGGACCAGTCATGGTAAAGAGGAGATTACACTGGAAGGTAGTAATAATAACATCGCCGGTAAAGTCAACGATATGCCACGGATGATGTTGATTGTGGTTCGGATTCAGATAGGCTGCACGATGACAATCTAGATCAGATGCTTCGTGATGTAGAAGCAAACTATGATAAGAGAGTCTGTTAAATTTTAGGGCTTGATGGAGGACTCAGAGAAATATTTGTTCACGTATTGCAAGTCAAAGTACAAGAGGTTATCAGCCATGCTTGAACTATTAAAATTGAGAGTAAGCAACAGTTGGTCTGACAAGAGTTTCACGGCACTGTTAGGCCTTTTAGTGGACATGCTTCTGAAGGAAAACAAGTTGCCTAAAACCATGTATAAAGCCAAGAAAGTTCTTTGTCCATTGAGAATGGAAATAGAAAGAATACATACATGTCTGAATGACTATATCCTCTACCGTAAAGAGTATGTAAATATGCATATATGTCCGGTGTGCAATGCATCCTGATACAAGCGTAAGAATCAATTAGATGACGACGAGGGAATATGTAACATCCCAAGACCCATATTACCCTGAGATGCCACCAAACCACTTTGCAGCTAGCCAATTTACAAGATAACATAAACTGGCAACAATTTCTAAATCATGTTAAGCTAAGCGAAAGCATACTAAAGCAAGGTATTGGAACACTATTAATTAAAGAACAACTGCTAAAAAGATTAAACAATTAAAACGAACTACTGTCTAGCATTATTACCTTGAAACAAACATCAATAAGGGAAATAAATCCAAGATTAAGACTACACAACTATTACAACATTAATCATAATATGATATGTGACAGTGATGTGCCGCTCTACCCTTCCCATGAATACTCGAGAATCACCTGGAGAGGGGGAAAAGCAAGAGTGAGATAAAAATCTCCGCAAGCAAACTATTTAACAAGCTAATTAAACTACAATGTTGTTAAGCATCATTATTCATTTTTCTCAATGACCACAATTATAGTCTTAATCATATTTACAACTATTAATAATAAATCATTAGCTAATAAATCTTGATTGACTAGTTCACATCCTCAACCACTACCATAACCAATCAGAGTAAAGTATTAATATGTTTTACCTGACTATCTTTATTATTTCTCACATCCACAACTGTTATCAAAAATTACCACAAGAGAAAATAATCTCATGCCACAATCACAACCCCTACCATACCACAAGGGATGAACCCCATTCCACAACCACATCCACATTCCTCATACTACAACAGACTCTCATGAGCCAATTCCACATTACAACTATGAAGTTGCATTTTCTTGCAAAATAACTTCACCACAATACATTGCATAAGTATGTAAATAATCTTTCCACAATACAATGCATATGAATGCGTATGCTCCACTGCACCCTTACCCAACAAGGTAAGAGTGTGCATCGTACTACGGCAAATTACGATATTGTACCAGTACGGTCGCGGCTATAAGCGGCGACATCCACAATGCAAATGTCATGACATGATATGAATGTTATGATAATCATAAACCACAAGAATTTAATCACGAAGATCAACAACATAATGATCATGAATATTTCCTCATAATCCAATATGTCTCATTAAGCACAATGCCACTGTTTCTTAAGATCATTACCATATAGACCACAATATATTCATCAAGAATGCTACCACTACAACCACAAATATTCACTAAGATTATTACCACCTATACCACCATATGTTCATAACGAATACTACCCCACAACTATATTTATTTCGTCAAGAACAATTCCATATACCTACAAATAAACCATCAAGATCATGAACAGTTGAGTTCTTGAAATACTACCACATAGACCATATTGAGAAAATATGTAACAATGACATAGCATCTCAAATTAAGAGAATAAATTATTGTGAAGGTAGAATAATTAACAAGTTAAACATATAGCACAACCGCTACGTTTACATGCCTCTACCGGCGAAGCGACGAGATCACACTCGATCAGAAACAAATCCACCTGTCCAAAAAAGATACCTCTCAGTACAATACACAGCAATACAATCATGACTCTCAAAGAAAAGTGTCGCCAAAACCTTATACCCCACAACATCCTTCCTTGTGTAACGGTTCTACAATATTTCCACTGCAGCGGCGCTGCTTAATATTTTTTTATCTTTAATAATATAAAACTAATCACAACAAAAGTTATATATTTGGATTCCTCACTTAAACACCTACACTTTTCATGTAGATCACATATTTTTATCTTGTCATTAACAAGGTGATATCTAATGTACAAAACAGAGGACGTCCTCTGTTCTGAAAGTCTGGACAGTCG
This sequence comes from Melocanna baccifera, assembly GCA_036346265.1. Taxonomy (NCBI): domain Eukaryota; kingdom Viridiplantae; phylum Streptophyta; class Magnoliopsida; order Poales; family Poaceae; genus Melocanna; species Melocanna baccifera. The sequence continues at coordinate 5,356,988 of CM070696.1, read as the reverse complement.
ACTTGTAACGCGTCCCTAGAATAGATCAAGGCTCTAAAAATTCTGGTTCTTTTATAGCAGCTATATTACTGAATTCCCTACATTTTTCTCAATTATGATTAAAAATTTAAAAATTATCTTCTACCCCTAATTCCCATCTGAACAGCGGTCTGTCCCTGTATGCACCCCTGACGGACAGCGAGATTCTATACCTTGGTACGCCTAAATTACACAGCCAAAAAATCTGGAAAAAATACATAGATGCATAAGTTGTCCTCTACATTTTCCCTTTTGGGGAGACCCTCGGGAAAAATAGTTTTTGGGGTCTAAACAGCACGAACAGCAACACTGCGCGAATCAATCTACATGCAAACAGTAGAGATTCTCTAATTTGGGGTTCTAAATCCTAATCCCCACCAATACCTTGGGCTAAGAACCCTAAAATAGCATAAATCAGAGGGATTGGGATGAGGGAGAATTACCTAGGGGATTGGGATCACCCTCTTCTTCCTCTCCTTCTCCTTCCCTTCTTCTCCTTCCCTCTCTTCCTCTCCTTCCTCTTCCCTTCTTCCTTCTTCTCCTTCTTCTCCTTGCAGCAGCACTTGGGTAGAGGGGAGGCGCAAGGAGGCAGGGGGGTGGCGGCTTGGGGTGGGAAAAAGGGGGGAGGGGCCAAGGGAGGGGGTTTATAAAGGGGGTGCTAGGGTTTGGGAGGGGGTACGGGCCCCCGTTTAGGCTGACTGGCCCAAAGTGGCTGGCCCACCCCTCCGGACAGCCCAAAACCTCCTAATTAATTATTTTAATTCTTTTTTTATTATTTTAGACTATTTTGAAGAATTTATTTTTACCTCCCGCGATTTACCGAAAATCCGGGCGACTCCGTGATTAATTTAGGAACCGACGTCGAAACGACATTCCGGATATTACATTCTCCCACCTAAAAAAAGGATTCGTCCTCGAATCTAACTCCTCAACCCACGAGACAAAAGAACAATCAAGGGAAGAACAACCAAAGGATAGAGCATCCCAAGGGAACCACAACTATGGGTACTCTTCCGCCTCGAAGAGCTCGAGCTCTTCTTAAGTATTCGGTCTTCAAGCTTCCACGTTGCCTCCCATTCGGACTGATTCGTCCAGAGGGCCTTCACATGCTTGATGGCCTTCTTCCTCACGGCCAGTTCTGGCGAGTCCACGATTCATGTTGGTCTAAGCCGAACGTTCGCATAACTCTTAGGCCAGCTCTGAGCGGCCAACAGGTCCTGTCATTTTCGCAAAATTCCCCGCGACAACTATTAAACCACTATCTAATACCATCCTCCTTCTTAAAACATTTCCCTCTATTTATTATAATCAGAATAATACATTATACCTCTTTTAGAGAATTGATCACAAATTTTCACCCACATCATTCTGCCTGAAGTACAAACAATATCTTTTACCAAGAGAACCCAACAAAAGAAGAGTAAAGGATTCTCAAACAACATACTAGCAACTAGCTGTCCTTTCAAGGACTATGATCCAAACCGAAGGATTCACAACAAAACCTTTTTCACTCCCCAAGTAGACAATTGGAGAAACAACACCACATAAACCAACAGTGAAAATCATTCGACAGACCAAAACAATCATTTTCTTTTCCTAATTGGAAAAGACTACTTCTCAACATAAAACAACTCAATTTGCAGATGACCTCTGCCAAAAACACACAGCATAAACAAGAATCAGGTGAGCATTTCACCACTCGAGATAAAAAAATTTTTCAATCCATTTCTTTTAATAATTGAACTTTCTTAAACCAAGGGTTTCCAAATCATCGCCCAATCAACCAACGCATTTGTCTTAAGTTGTCAACGTCAACAATGTGCTCAAACTGAGTTCATCGTCTACACCCTTGTAGAGAGACTCTACTGTCCCCGCAAATCATACTCTAGCCCAGCCCTCGACTAACGGAATTATTTAGAAAGATAATTCTTAGTGCATCTCAAAGATACTATCCACGATCCTCACACTATTGGAATACCACTCTGATCCACTATTCCCACACAGAGACACCGGGCCTCTAAGGTTCTAGCATAACAAAAGGTAAATCTCAGGCTCCTACAACAACTTCCTGTATAAGATAGGGAAGACCTTAGGTGGAAACCCATACCACTCCATAATTAACATACGCTCAATTCTTAACATCAATAAATTATTTGACTCCAAGTCAACTTTCTATTTAAATCAAATTCTTCCCAAGGATTATCCTACGGAGACAATATATATCCAATGCACCACAATCATCGTGATATTTAAGGTTTCCAATAAAACATCTACCAGACCACCACTATCTTGTTGCCATCACGCAACGAAAGGCTTCGCAACACAAATCGATTACTCTTTCTCAGAAAAAGAGGTAAGAAGAAATAAATTCCAGCACACAGAAAATTGCTATCATTCACAGTAGCCAAAAGACAAAGAGAAAGTAAATGGCAATGAGGTTGGAAAACACAAGATGAGATCATCTGTATCTCAAATACTTCTAGTACAACTCTTTCTTTATCAAGAAACATTTTTCTTTGATTATAGCATCCCGCCAAATCCAACAAAGAGGCTTGAAGTCCACAACACCAGGTTTAGCTAAAACCAATAAAAGCATTCATCACGCCACTTTGCTCAAATAATTTCGGCTACCAAATAAGTCATAAAGTCCAAAAAGATCCCAAACGCAAATATCAAATCCTTTAATCTAAATAGTATCATGGAACTAACAAATTCCTTTATTTAGAACATTCAACACCATAATCACAATTATGCACTATCAATTGTATTAACAACAAGATAAAATATTCGTTGCTAGAATAATCATATCCTCTTACTCCTTCATATTTTCCAAAAGGAACACCATAAATCAGTTCATCATGGTCTTATTATCTAAATAAGATTCCAACTACTTAATCTAGGAAAAATCTAGTGCATAAACCACTATATTAAAACAAAGCTCTTTAACAAGGTGATATTAGAACATGACAACCTCGCAAATATGCTAGTATAAATCTCTTATTAGATTTCATACATTCACTTCTTATTGATGCTCAACACTAATTTAGCACAAATTGATTGCACTCTAGTCATTACTGGCAATAATTGATTATTATTTTTGTCATAGCAGCATTCATGATCCTATCTCTGTTTTTCAATCATAAAAACAATGATGAGCATAGATTCAATATTCCATCTTATGTTAAAAAATTAGAACAAAATAACTTTAAACATCCATAATACTAGCTTAATAAGATAAGATTCCACAAGTCAATACATCAATATTCATCTATTTCTTTATACATGTTTCAACATTTTAGCATAGCAAAAGTTACATTAATTTAGCAGTTGTATATGCCCATCAAGTATGTAAAGAGATGACATATTAAAGGTTGATATTACTAAGACAATATTCTAACATCTCCTTACTTAACCATCCTAAATGGTTAGATTAATTACTTAAGACCACATAATCCAATCTACCCAATAAGTTAGAAATTTAAACAACCACAATAATCAAACCTTTTTTTATATTCCTCAATAACTGCATGAGTTCTAAACATGTATAGACAAATTCTTAATCATATTTCTTCAAGAAACTACAACAGATCAACATCATATTAGTCAACTACACTTTCAAGTACGTTAGTAGAGATTAATTATGCACCACACCAACATCTTAGATTGATAATTCATACCTTATCAATTATTTATATGATTGTCACCTCCTACTTAGACATAACAAAACATCACAAAGAGTTTTAACACTTCCTTTTAGCAAAGAAAGGAATCAATCTTCAATAGCCGAAGTAACTAAAAAGAAATGCACAAAGCCAAGGCTTCGCAAACAACAAACTTCCTACATAAAGCTTTGCTTTTTCCAAAATATCAAACGAATAAATGAGTCATATTTTCTAGTAGGAAAGATGGAAACAACATGAAAACCAATCTCACCAATTAACAGTGCTCACGAGCAGCAAAAGCATCTCATCAATCAAAAGAAAACAATAGTTGCCTCAAAACGATTAGAGGCCTTTTGGCACCCAGCAACTGCAATAAACCACTAACTCAAAAGAAATTCATCAACCGCAAAAGGCCAAGAATTGGCCAAAATCAACACAAGAAAGATAACAACTTTTCTAAGAAATTTACCCATGACATCCGCAACTAAGTTACCCGAGGTAACTGCATCACTAACCCTATACCACGAACGGTGGTATAAATAATCAATGCCCAGGCAACAACTACAACATGTACCTATTGTCAACGACTATCCTCACTCATAGCAGTCATAGAAGCAAATCATAATCATGCAAGAACATATCATAACATAAATCATCAATACAACATGTCAAAAGCATAAATGCAATGCTTGACCCATCCCATCCTACTGTGCACCAGTGTGTCAATTTAATAATTTAATTACCACAGACCTAACGCCTGCTCTGATACCAACTGTAAAACCCCAGGACCCACATTACCCTGAGATGCCACCAAACCACTCTGCAGCTAGCCAATTTACAAGATAACATAAATTGGCAACAATTTCTAAATCATGTTAAGCTTAGCGGAAGCATACTAAAGCAAGGTATTGGAACACTATTAATTAAAGAACAACTGCTAAAAAGTTTAACCAATTAAAACGAACTACTATCTAACATTATTACCTTGAAACAAACATCAATAAGGGAAATAAATCGAAGATTAAGACTACACAACTATTACAACATTAATCATAATATGATGTGTGACAGTGATGTGCCGCTCTACCCTTCCTATGCATACTCAAGAATCACCTTGAGAGGGGGAAAAGCATGAGTGAGATAAAAATCTCAGCAAGCAAACTGTTTAACAAGCTAATTAAACTACAATGTTGTTAAGCATCATTATTCATTTTTCTCAATGACCACAATTATAGTCTTAACCACATTTACTACTATCAATAATAAATCATTAGCTAATAAATCTTGATTGACTAGTTCACATCCTCAACCACTACCATAACCAATCAAAGTAAAACATTAATATGTTTTACCTCACTTTCTTTATTATTTCTCACATCCACAACTGTTATAAAAAATTACCACAAGAGAAAATAATCTCAAGCTACGATCACAACCCCTACCATACCACAAGGGATGAACCTCATTCCACAACCACATCCACATTCCTCATACCATAAGAGACTCTCATGAGCCAATTCCACATTACAACTATGAAGTTGCATTTGCTTGCAAAATAACTTCACTACAATACATTGCATAAGTATGCAAATGATCTTTCTACAATGCAATGCATATGAATGCGTATGCACCACTGCACCCTTACCCAACAAGGTAAGAGTGTGCATCGTTCTACGGCAATATACGATGTTGTACCGGTACGGTCGCGGCTATAAGCGGCGACATCCACAATGCAAATGTCATGACATGATATGAATGTTATGATAATAATAAACCACAAGAATTTAATCTCAAAGATCAACAACATAATGATCATGAATATTTCCTCATAATCCACATGTGTCTCATTAAGCACAATGCCACTGTTTCATAAGATCATTACCACATAGACCACAATATATTCATCAAGAATGCTATCACTACAACCACAAATATTTACTAAGAATATTACCACCTATACCACCATATGTTCATAACGAATACTACCCCACAACTATATTTATTTCGTCAAGAACAATTCCACATACCCACAAATAAACCATCGAGATCATGAACAGTTGAGTTCTTGAAATACTACCACATAGACCATATTGAGAAAACATGTAACAATGTCATAGCATCTCAAATTAAGAGAATAAATTATTGTGAAGGTAGAATAATTAACAAGTTAAACATATAGCATAACCGCTACGCTTACTTGCCTCTACCGGCGAAGTGACGAGATCACGCTCGATCAGAAACAAATCCGCCTGTCCAAAAAGGTACCTCTTAGCACAATACATAGCAATACAATCACGACTCTCAAAGAAAAGTGTCGCCAAAACCCAAAACCCCACAACATCCTTCCCCGCATAACGGTTCTACAATATTCCCACTGCAGCGGTGTTGCTTAACATTTTATTATCTTTAAAAATATAAAACTAATAATAGAAAAAGTTATATATCTTTATTTCTCACTTAAAAACCTACACTTTTCATGTAGATCACATATTTTTATCTTGTCATTAACAAGGTGATATATAATGCACAAAACAGAGGACGTCCTCTGTTCTGAAAGTCTGGACAGCCGAATTGTAACGCGTCCCCAGAATAGATCAAGGCTCTAAAAATTCTGGTTCTTTCACAGCAGCTAGATCCCTACCTTTTTCTCAATTATGACTAAAAATTTAAAAATCATCTTCTACCCCTAATTCCCATCTGAACAGTGGTCTGTCCCTGTATGCACCCCTGACGGACAGCGAGATTCCATACCCTGGTACGCCTAAATTACGTAGCCAAAAAATCTAAAAAAAATACAGTAGATGTATATCGTCGTCCTGTACGTTTTCCCTTTTGGGGAGACCCTCGGGAAAAATCGTTTTCAGGGTCTAAACAGCACGAAAAGCAACGCTACGTGAATCAATCTACAGGCAAACAACAGGGATTCTCTAATCGGGGGTTCTAAATCCTAATCCCCACCAAAACCTTGGGCTAAGAACCCTAAAATAGCAGAAATTAGAAGGATTGGGATGAGAGAGAATTACCTAGGGGATTGGGATCACCCTCTTCTTCCTCTCCTTCTCCTTCCCTTCTTCTCCTTCCCTCTCTTCCCTTCTTCCTTCTTCTCCTTCTTCTCCTTGCAGCAGCACTTGGGCATAGGGGAGGCGCAAGGAGGCAGTATTGGAATACGCGTAGGCTACGGAAGCAGAAAACAAAACTTTTCTACCGCGCACCCAAGAACATCATGCTAAGGAAGGATCATGGATCGTTACCACTTAGACGCGCAGCGCAGCGGAAGAAGAATTGGAAACCGATCCAATCTCGCGCGTCGAGGTAGTAGTGGAAGTAGCCGATCGTCCCGAACAGATCGTCTCCTCCACGCACGCCGATCAGCACTGCAACGAGCAGCGCCTCCACCGGTATCCACACGTCCGGGGCTGGAACGCCGATCGCGAGTGTACTAGCACTCGTGAGCAGCTAGGGTTTGGCTCGGGAGGTGGCGGCTAGGGTTTTGCTAGATGTTAACTGGGACGAATCCCCTCCGCCCCTCGCCTCCATATATATAGACCTCCTCACGTGGGCCTCGTGGACCGAGGCCCAATAGGAGTCTATTCGGATCTCTATCCGAATTGAGCCCATATCCGAATCATATTCGAATTAGTGTTCCAACCCGTTAAGCGTGCGACCCTGTAGGTTCACGTATACTTGGTCGTGACCCGGAAACGCCTTTCCGGTTACCATGTTAATAGCGGCCTCTAGTAAAACATATTAACCCCAAAGTATATGTAAAGATCATATCGGCTGAACCTGTAATGTTCTCTCATGTACGAATCCCTTTGCCTCACGATATAGATTGAGCTCAAGGCGAGACCTGTGTCATCCTCTTAATAGCTCAATCACTCTCTCGATTCCGTGATGGATTATAAACTCGTGATTGACTCCTCAATCACCTTGGCATGGCCATGCACTTTCATAATCCATTACATCGAGGGGCCCAGAGATATCTCTCCCATAAGGAGGGGCAAATTCTATCTTGATCATTCACATCCCACTACATGTTTCATGGCAAACCCGAAGACTACTTTTATGACTACCGATTCACGGAGTAGTGTTTAGTAGTCCCAAAATAAGCTACTACTCATGTTGGGAACCATGATGATCTCAAGTCTAAGGACTCTACATAAACACTACTTGAGACCAGCGATGACACATGGAATCTCTGCAGTGTCTCATGGCGAGTCTATCAACATATGTTCACTAACACATGTCCATATTATTGATTTGGTATCACCATACCATGATCCATGAGACATGATCATCAATCAATACATATGCTGATCTTTGTCTTTGAATCATATTTGTTCCTCATATGATATACGATCAGGGATCATTTAGAAATAGCAACATCTTAGTATTTAAGAGTCTCATGAATAAGTCACATACTCATTGATCAATAATGATGATGTCTATTCCAAGGAACAAAGTAATGTATCATAAACATAGTATGTGATATATACAACATCTCCATGTTGCCTCTAGGGCATATCACTAACAGGCAGGGGGGTGGCGGCTTGGGGTGGGAAAAAGGGGGGAGGAGCCAAGGGAGGGGGTTTATAAAGGGGGTGCTAGGGTTTGGGAGGGGGTACGGGCCCCCGTTTGGGCTGGCTGGCCCAAAGTGGCTGGCCCACCCCTCTGGACAGCCCAAAACCTCCTAATTAATTATTTTAATTCTTTTTTTTATTATTTTAGACTATTTCAAAGAATTTATTTTTACCTCCCGTGATTTACCGAAAATCCGGGTGACTCTGCGATTAATTTAGGAACCGACGCCAAAACAACGTTCAGGATATTACAGAATAGAGGTTAAGAAAGAACCTCTTGCTAAGGTGGTATAGTATCTTCCTATAATTCTCCGCATGAAGCGGGTTTTTTGCAAATCCAAAGGAGGCAAAACTGCTACATTGGCACTCGAAGGAGTGCAAGAAGGATGGAATGCTAAGACACCTTGCTGATTCTGCCCAGTGGAGAAACATTGATAGGAGGTTTGTAGACTTCGGTGCAGAACCAAGCAATATAAGGTTTAGATTGAGTATAGATGAAATGAATCCTTTCAGTAGCATGAGCAGCCAAATAGCACTTGGCCTATGACTCTCTGCGTCTATAACCTTCCTTCTTGGTTGCGTATGAAGTGGAAGTTTGTTTTTATGTCGATACTTATCTAAGGGCCGAAACAACCTGGAAATGATATTGATGTGTACCTAGCACTGTTGGTGGAAGATCTAAAAGTACTGTGAAATGAAGGGGTACAGGTATAGGATGCATACAAATGAGAGAACTTCACTTTATGGTTCTTGTTATTCTGCACCATAAATGATTATCTCGCACTTACTAACTTGTTAGGCCAAAGTACAAAAGGGGCCAAAACATGTACTGACTACTTATTTGGTACTGAGAGTGTGTGACTGAAACACTCATATAAAACCATATATATGCGTCACCGTAGATTCCTTCGGAGAGCTCACCCATACCGTAAGAAGAAGAAACAATTTGACAGAAAGAACGAGGACAGTTTTACTCCAAGGCATTTAAGCGGAAAAGAGCTTTATGACATGGTTAAGGATTTAGATGTTGTCCTCAGAAAGAGACATAAATTGAGGATCCATGAGAAAAACATCTCGAATAAGAAATCAATATTTTGGGACTAACCTTATTAGGAGTACCTAGAAGTTCGATACTGCATCGACGTCATGCACGTAGAGAAGGATGTTGATTGGTCTTTTACTAAACATTCATGATAAAACAAAGGATGGTGTCATTGCATAGCTTGAGTTGGTTGATATGGACATCAGGCCTGAGTTAGCACTGACAAAAACCGATAAAGGTAGAACGTACCTTCCCCCTATTTGTTACACTCTTTCCAAGGTTGATAAAACTGAACTGTGCCAGTGCTTGCATTGTATTAAAGTTCTGTCTGGTTACTCTAACAACATGAAGAAACTTATTTTGATGCAAGATTTGAAGTTAAATGCCATAAAGTCTCATGATTATTGTGTATTGATGACACAGATACTCCCTATTACAATTAGAAATATTTTACCGATCAAGGTCCAAGAAACAATCATAAGGCTATGTTATTTCTTTAATACAATTGCTTAGAAAGTTATCGATCCCGAAGGACTACATGCTCTATAGGACAAAGTGGTGATGACTCTATGTCATCTTGAGATGTATTTTTCTTTATCTTTTTTGATATTATGGCCCATCTCATTATTCACATTGTGTGGGAGATAAAAATATGCGAGCCCATATTCCTACATAGCATGTACCTATTCGAGAGGTTCATAGAAATTCTCAAGTCCTATGTACAAAATTGATCTCGGCCGGAGGGCAGTATCGTCGAAGGTTGTGCAAGCGAAGAGGTCATTGAGTTCTATATCGATTATATGGTTCAGATTGAATCGATAGGTGTGCCTCAATCTTACTATGAGGGGAGGCTCAAGGGTATCAGAACCATCAAAAGGAAAGCAATCACTTCAGATATGCATACTTATGCCCAAGCCCATTTCACAGTCTTGTAACACATGACTGAAGTGCCCCTGTATATCGCCCAATACAAGGATGTGCTTCGGCAACAGAATTCAGAGCGGTAGGATGTTTGGATCATGAGACAACACAGCAGTCAGTTCAACCAATGGTTGAAGGAGCGAGTCGATAGGAGCTCGTCAAGTGAGATGTTGACATGGTTGGCAAAAGGGCCAACATTTACAGTTGTGACATAGCAAGGATATGACATAAATGGATACACATTCTATACACAGGCTCAGGATGTAAAGAGCATTAACTTAGAACAGCGATGTCCGCATAGATGCATTCAGTACCGATAGGTTGACGAACTCCTACTATGGATTCATAGAAGAGATTTGAGAGCTCGATTTTGTGTTTTTTAAGATCCCCTTATTTTGGTGTCTTTGAGTCCATCTCCTACAGGTGAAGGTTGATAAGTACGGTGTCACTACCATAGACCTCAAATGTGTCGAATATAAAAACGAACCATTTGTACTCGCTAACCAAGTTTTCAAGTTTTCCATATAACCGACTAGGCAAATAAGAAGTGTCATGTAGTTCTTCACGAAAAAAAAGAATTATCGGAGTAGAGAATGTAGTGGACGAGAAAGAATGCAATCAATTTGACAAGTTACCTCCTTTTGGAAACGGAATAAGGGTCGAGGAAGAACAACGTGATGAAACTAGCTACATACGCATCGATCATTATGACGGGCTAATTTTTAAAACAAATAAGCAAGTGGAATGAGAATATGTGATATATATGTGAATTTACATTTTATGTATATAATAATGCATGTGTGATGTATATGTGAATTTGCATTTATGTATATATGAGAATGAGTCATATATATATATATATATATATATATATATATATATATATATATATGTGAATTTATATTTATATATATTTATCTTCAAGAATGAGTCATATATATGTGAATTTATATTTATGTATATTTATGTTCACAGACGGTTGTAAAGCAAAATCACCTGTGATTTCTTATTAGAGACAGTTGTATTTGAGAACCGTCTGCGATGATACATATCATAGATAGTTTTCAAATACAACCATCTGTAAAAATAAATCTTCATAGATGATTCTAAAATAGAACTAACTATAATAATAAATCTTCACAGACGGTTCTAAAATAGAACCATTTGTAATAAAAATCTTCACAGATGATTCTAAAATAGAACTATTTGTGATGGTAAATATCACAGACTGCTCTCAAATAGAACTGTATCTGAATATTACCCCTATATATAGCACTCAATGGTTATTTGCACTGTACTTATGCTACACCAGCCCTCACTTAATGACACAGCCTCCCCCGAGCTCGTCGCCATCTCCCCTGACTTCGGTGGCCCTCCTTCCCCGTGTCCGGTGCCCTCCTTCTCCCTCGACTCCGGCAGCCCTCCTCCTCCCCCAAGCCTTGTGAGTACTGTAACATCCCAAAAATTGTATTCCTTTATTAAAGTGTTTTCTGGAAATTAATGAATTTTCCTGGATTTTATTCCAAGCCCTAAATTGAGAAAATTAAAATCTCCATTTTATAAAAGTCCAAAATAAAAGTATTTCATTTTATAAAGGTCAAATAAGTTCATTTCATTTTTCTAAAGTCAAATATGTATTTATATTAATTTTCAGGAATTTATAAAGATTTAAAACTCTCCCTTTTAAGTCAAATTGTGTTTGTGCAAAATATAAGTACCAAATTAGTTTGTAACTATTTTTATTAAGTCTAAAATAGTTCCAGAAGATTCTCTGAATTTTTCTGGAATTTTTAAAATTTATTTGGTATTTTTTCGAGCTTTCTAAAGCTTATTATCATTTCTGGAAAACCAAAAAGAAAATTTAATCCCAAAACTCCCTCAGGCTGCCAGGCATCGCCCATCAGGCCGATCCCCGCCGCCGAAACTAACCTCAGCCGTCCGATCTCTTTTAAACTCTCTACCCGCCTTCCCTTTCTCCCTGGCCGACGCGTGTCGCGCATCCGACCACCCACCTCGCCGCCCGATCCAATCCCAACCGTTCGCAGTCACTTACCGCTTCACCCACTCTCTTCTCCCCTCTACCCGACGTGTGGCTCAATCCAAGCCCTCGCCTGTTGCCGTACTTAATCTCAGCCGTCCCCTTCCACTTAATGCACCGATCGGCCCCGATTTAATCTCTGTTGTCGGATGGAATCTCGGCTGTCCCCGTTCACTTACCCCTTCGCACAGCACACTATGGCCCCGATCTTCCCTCCCTGCCACCCGTCACAAATCCGACCGTCGCCTCGCCTCATTCCTTTTATTCTCTCTCGCTGACCGGTGGGACCCCCTCGTCAGACCCGTCGTCCCCGCTGCCTTCTTCCCCGTGCCGCCGCCATCACCGCCCCACCGAGCTCCGTGATTATCGCCTCCCAGCCGTTACGCCTTGCCACTATTGGCCCTTAAGCACCCCTATCATGCACGCATTCAATCCCCATCGATTTCTCCCCGGATTAACTCTCGCCCTGCTGTTTTGGCGCTCTCCACTGCCGCCTTAATTCCGGCGGTGATGCCTCGGTCGTTACCACCTCCCCGTGCCTATATAAGTCCGCCCCGAGGATCCCCTCTCCACACCGCCTCTCCCTCTCTACTCAATTCGAGCGATCAAGCCCCGAGAACCCCTATGCTCGTTCTTCTCCGCCGGCCTCCAGCTACTCCGGCGAGCAATTCCGGCGACGCCAGGACTCCCTGCCCCTCTCCGACTCCTCCAACACCTTGCTCGTGCCTCGACAGCCAGAAGCCCCCTCTGCCCCGAACATTTGCGCCACAGAAACCCCTCTGCCGCCGTGAGACCCTCTCCGACCGCCGCCCCTCTCCGCCGATTCACTCTCTCCGGCCGCGCAAGGTACCGGTGAACTCCCCGTGCTCTCCTCTACGTTTTGCACCTCTCGGCCGGAACCGCCGCCCACCGGATCGCTGGCGACCCTCGGTCCCCGAGCACCGCCGCCGCCGGCCATGCCACGTCAGCAGGCAGGGCTGACGTGGTAGCCAATGTGGCCGCCCGGTGGACGCCACATCCGCGCCAGGCCTACCACGCCAACACCACCTTGCTCCCCGCGCGCCCGAGTGCCACCTCAGCATCGTCTGGTCCATGGACCAGATCCACCGTAGACTGGTCCCACCTGTCAGTCTCACGCACGATTTTAATAATTCCAGGGCTGACGTCATGCTGACGCAATAAACCCAATTTCCCGTATAAAAATAATTCGACTGAAAAACAATTTCCCTGCTGACATCATAATCTGTTATTTTATTTAGAAAAATAATTCAGGCTGATGTCATAAACGTTTTTCGGTTTAAAAATAATTCCAAAAATTAGGTATTTTCTTTTTATTTGTATTAAAACTTTGGAAGGCTATAACTTCTTCATTTTAACTCCAAATTGACCCGTTCAAATTTTTAAATTTTTCTAAAATCATGAACTATCCATTTCTGGCATCCTTTTGAACTTTTGAATTTTGTTGAATTTTGTTTTTAAATTTCTTTTGAATTGGTTCCTTACGTTAGATTTTGACGACTCCGGAGAGTTCGATTTTGACGACAATTTTTAGCAAGACTTCGAGCAAGGCAAGTTACACCTTTGACCATGTTGACCCTATTATTTCAAATTTATTTATATTGTTTTACTGTATATGCATGTGTACCTTATTCAAACGTAATTCAAATTCAATTTAAAAATAGTTACACCCATGATCCTTTGACTATAGCCAATTTTGAATCTCGAATTCGTATACCTTGTCACCCTAGCTGAAAACTAGTTAGTACTATAGTATTGACTAGAAATGTTATAGAAATGCTTAGCATGGCTTAGTATAATTTTAGGTGGGTTCAATTCTTTCACATGAAATGACAGACTTTGGAAATGAGTTCTCAACTTCGGTGAGTCAAGGATAGTTTATAAAATGGTTTAAAAATGAAAATAGAAACTTATGATTTGGACTTAGGCTAATGGTTAGGTGGTGGGTGCCGGCATGCCTCGTGTTTGGTGACACCTGGTTGATTGTCGTGCATGTGGGTATGAGGACTGAGCCTAAATCAACTGAAGGACCGTTTCTATGAATCATTTTACGAAGTCACTTCGTACTACCACAAGTTCGGTATGGGATGGACCTGGCTAAGTATTTTGTGAAGTTTCAAATATAGTTTCGCTATAGGCTGAATATGAGCATGGCGCAGGTCACGAGAAGTCTCACATGGCACCAGAGGGGGCTCCAACTCGCGGATTCGAGTTGTGGTGAAACCTTAGGTAGTGTGTTTATCGCGTGGCTCAAGTGAGAGGGAATGTCTTGTGGGTAAAGCTGTACACCTTTGCAGAGTTAAAAAACCTATCCTGGATAGCCGTGTTCACGGTCATGAACATCCTGAGTAGAGTCTTCACAGATTAGACTTGATTTTATAAAACTTGGCTTTATCAACAATGGTTTTGGTAATGGTCCGGGTGGATTCCCGTGGTTAGGTTAGTGTAGGTCGGAGCCTACGCTAACAGTATTACTTGTTTCAAACATTAATTTGTGTATTGTATTAAGATTCAGCTTTTTTTTACTTCCACTATTGTATTTACAATTCAAGTACTGCTTTTCGCACAAATAACTTGTTAAGCCTTCCTTTGTCAATCCTTATGCATGCATCCACTCTGTTAAAATTCCTGGTGTAACTTGCGTAAGCACTTAATGTGCTTACCTTAGCAGTACTTTATGTGCTCACCTTGCTAAATCTGTTGCCAGACTTTGACGGCGACTACGACGGTGAGGACTACTTCAGCAAGTAGGATGTGTCTTACAGTCATTCGCCTGTGGGAGGCTGGATGGGCTGATCTGCTACCTTTATTGTTTTTCACTGCTTTTTATTTTCTATTGGCCTTGTGCCATTTTCTTGTAAGACTTGGTCTTAAGGCCGTACCTTCGATTAATAATATTCTGTGGTGATTTTGCGTGATATACATTACTGTTGACCCTGTGTGCACTAGCTTTTCCTAGGATAGTGCGATTTACACAGAGGGACTTGGTGTTGTTGTTCCGGGTCCCGACTAGTACCGATTTTACCGTCTTCTCGTAGCCCTAGTACCTTGGCCTCACGCCGCCTTCCCCTAGCCATTTTTGCCGTCGCGGTGGCTTGAAGTGCTGCCGCTCTATGAGATTGCTCTCTACTTTTTTTTTACTGTATATTATGTATTTGTCAGCCATGTTAGTTATTATTTCTAAAATTTTGCGGTAAGATCTAGCACTAGGAGGTCATTTGCTCGATGAGGATGTCTGTCAAATTGAGATTACAGTGATGAGACAATTATTAATCTGTGGATTATGTAGAATTTATATGCTGACATGCTTATTCTATTGAATATATTGCAATATGTTAATGTTCTGAATTGTATATCTGCTTTGAGATGTAATAAATATACTGTCATGCCATTTTCATATTGATATATATGTATATGCTATCTTGTGCTTGATTTTCATATATGAGAACGCCAACATGTCATCCACGCATTATTCGTCATCATCGTTAGATGCATGTGATGCACCGTCCTTTGAAAAATCCAAACGGTATGGAAGACGATTATCAAAAAAGCCCGAGGGTCGATTTACCATCACGGATGTCGATGCATTTGGGATCCCTCTCAATCCTCGCCGAGCATCATCTACATTCCGAAGAATGGTCAGAATAGTTGCACAAGAATGGATTGAGATTACATTCAATTCGTGGAAGACCAAGATCGAAGCTCAAAAAAGTGAGCTACTGACGAAAATTTTTGCATCGTTTGAGATCCCAGAAGAACACTATGATTCCATGCAATGACATGCGTTGCTAGCAACGTGCAAAGCATAGAAGAACTTCAAGAGCCTACTTGTTAAGCAATATGTGGAGAAAAATATGGTGGCTTTTCACAAGTATCCATTCCTGAAACCGCAATGGAATGAGTTTGTGACAATGAAGACGACAGAAAATTTTAGGAGTGCAAGTGCGACGCACAGGGCCCTCCAAGCAAAAAATATGCACCCCCACAGACTCGATGCAGCTGGGTATACGGGTAAAATCCCGCAATAGAGAAAAGAGAATGAATAGGCAATCCTACGGGACACCTCCCCGTCATTTGCCATGATCCCTGATGAGCACGCTCGAAATTAGATTAGAGCAAGGTCATCTACCCTGTTGTCGGGAGATATCTCCTTCCGAAACCCCATAGACAAGGAAATGTCCCACCATCTGGTAAGATATCAAACTACGTGATACGGGGTCGCCCAATCATCTCGACGTAGGATGGATACTCACGAGAGTCTTGATAAATCGTAGTGATCCTCCAATGCCAGTGCAAGGGACGAACACTCTTTAATCCATTAAAACACGCTCGTGTTGATTTCGTCGACCACTAAGTAAAAATCTATCGTGCATCCAATTCCCAGCGAAAAGGCTAAATAATTTTGATTGAAAAACACTTCTAATTCCCTATGGAATTTCAGCAACAATGGTGAACTTGAACAAACTTTAGTAGATTGATTTTTCTCAAAGGTGGTCTGAGCCCTAAAGGCTATGAATACAAGATTTATATAGCCCCTTGGGACGTCCATATGGTCCCCAAACTGAGTACAACTCAACCCTATATTGTTTTAGACCCGTCATATTGTTTTGGTCATAGTAGATGATTCATGATATATTTAAAGGTGGGACCTTATCCATTACATAGGTCTTGAAATAAGCTTTCCAACAAGGATGAGAACATCCGAATCGGACTCTGTTTATAAAAGTTATGGCCTTTTTAGTAACTATATATTGGACTGTCCCGAACCGAATCCGAATTGAGTTCTGAGTTGAATCTGAGTTTGAATTTGGTTGGGCTTGTGAGAGGTCTGAATTGGGTTTGAAAATCTTATCCAAAACTTGTACTTTAAGTTCTTGGGTTCCCCCTTTTGCCTCCCATTGCATGGGCTTTCTTTCCCCCATCCACATGGGCCTTTCTTTTATGTGTTCCAACTAGCCACATGGGTTTTGTTCTTGTTGGCTCCATCAGCATGAGCTTTGTTCTTTCATGTCTTTTGGCTCCTGTTGTAGGGGAGGCCCCCACCTAACCCCGGTAGGCCTGTTAAGAGGTTGTAAAGCCTAGAGTGAACATGTGTAAAGACATAATTACCCTTGGGGATGTTTGGATGTAAGGGTACGATTGTAGAGACGCTCCCTGTGAGGACATATATGTACATAATGCTAACCATGGGGAGGAGGACAACATTGTTCACCTAACTCCCCTCTACCATTCTCTCTCTGTTTGGTCTGTAACCACAACAATTGGTGCCGTCCGTGGGGACGATAGGAGCTAGGCGGCTAGCCTCAAGATCTCAAGAGGGATGGAACCGAAGAAAGCTTCATCATCGGCGGCGAAGAAGAAGGAAGGGGTCGCGGCGAAGTCCCACATCAACACAAGGGCTTCGGTGTCAACGGTCGTGGGTCGACCCCGCCATCGTCGACCCCGCCACTACCGACGTGACGACCGACCCCGCCCTGCGCATGATGCCCGAGCCGCCGCTACCGTGATAGTCAACCCCGACAGTACTGGCCGGGTGGCAGGGAGCGGTACCGTCGGCGCCCATGAAGGCGCGACCGCCGTCCCTGCACCCGATGCGGGAGCGCCGAGCGGTCCCAGCGGCAATACGGGCCTCGTCATCGACATCGGTCTCCATCATGTCGATGCGGCGGGCAACCCAGGAGCACAAGCCATGGTCACGGCTATCCCGGCAGCGCGTCCAGGTGCGCCGATCGCCTTGTCTACGCCGGCAGTGGAGAGCGCCTTGTTGGTGGCCCTCGGCACGCTCCAGCGGGAGATAGCGGATCTCTGCGAGGCCGTGCAGAGAATGCAAGAGGCTCGGAGTCAGCAGACCCCGACAGTGGTCGCCCCGGAGCCCACACCAGAATGGGTGGATAGCCACGACGCCCTCACATCCAGTCGTGCCTCGCTGTGACGCGTGGACCTAGAGTCCCCGTTATCCACGGGCCTGCAGCAGGCGGCATGGCCGGAGGACTTCAAATTCCCTAGCGCCATCATGTCGTACAAGGGCGACACAGACCCCCAGGAGTTCGTGCACGTGTACGAGACCGCCATCGAAGCTACAGGCGGAGACGACGCCACGAAGGCGAAGGGGCTCCCCCTCGCATTACAGGGAGTGGCGCTCTCTTGGTTCTTCACCATAGAGCCGAACTCTATCTACGTATGGGAGCAGGTTCGCGACCGCCTCTACAATAACTTCTAGGGGAACTACATTGAGCGCGTCAATGTGGATCAACTCTTCGCGATCAAGTAAAAACCATCGGAAGCGCTTCGGGAGTACTTCAAACTCTTCGCGAAGGTCTACTGCCAGGTCAAAGATGTCAACGAGACAACCATCATTAGTGCAGCAATTCAGGGTCTCCGCCCGGGGCCGCTGGCCGAGTTCAACGCGCAGAAGCCAATTAAGATGGTGGCGAAGCTCTTCGACAAGATGGAAGAATACACCAGAGCAGAGGAAGACGCGCGGCGGCGTCAAGGCAACGACGTCGATGCCAATCTGGTGGAGGGCATGGCGAAGAGCGAAGACTCGCCGAAGGAAGGCTCCTCGAAGGGCAAGCACAGGCAGGAGCCATCGTAAGACGTCTTCCAGAACAAGGACCCATCGGGCGACAGGCCCAAGCGCGGTCAATAGAAGTCTCAGAGAGCCCGTCATGTCTTTGACATTGAGGGTGGCTCCGAAGACAACGCCCCCATTGGCCGAGGTGCAAGGGCTCGCCAAGGTCGTGGGCGAGGCCAAGGCCAGGGCCGCGAGGATAGGGCCCGTGCGGAATATGGTGACCAACACTGCCTCTAGTGGTGCGAAGTACATGGACGAGGCAGCCACAACACGAGCTGATGTACCACCATTGCAGCACTATAGCAAAGCGTCGCCAGAGACAGGGACCTCGAGGCACGGCCACCCGTCGTGGCACATGTCCAGCAGCCCCTGGACGGCTCGCTACGAATTTGGGATCAGGAGCTGTAGACTCAGAAGGGCCTCCAGCGGATGCAGGCTCATGTGCAGCAGCCTCAGGAGAGCCCCCTGCGGATCCACACCCCGGAGGGCGCCCAGCGTAAGGTCATATACGTCATCTCCGGAGACTCCTCCCTGGAGTTCGCCTCAGAGAGGCAGCAAAAGGCCTATGTGCGGAGGCTACACCACGTGGCGGCATACCCAGCACTGGTACCGCTGGACTGGGCGCAATACGAGATCACCTCCACGCCTGCCGATGCCGAAGGTGTGGAGTTACCCCACCAGGATCCCCTAGTCATCTAGGTTGCCATAGCAGGATAAGACGTCCAGCGTGTCTTGGTCGATGGAGGAAGTTCCGTGAACATTTTGTTCGTAGGGGCCTTCGACCAGATGGGGATCCCTCGACGTCGCCTAGGCCCCTCAAAGATTCCACTGCAAGGCTTCGACGGTCAGCCGCTAAGGGCGCTGGCCAGATATGCCTACAGGTATCCTTCAGCCGGGGTGACAACATGAGGAGCAGGGACGCCACCTTCGACGTCGTTGACATCCACTACCCCTACGACGCCATATTGGGGCGACCAACCCTCAATTCATTTGGGATAGCTCCACACCACGGCTTCCTATGTGTGAAGCTCCCAGGGCATCATCACTGTCGAAGGCGACCAAGACATGGCCCGGCACATAGAGCTCGGCACTTGAGGCCCGCACCTCGAAGTCCAGAGAGGCCCCTAGGCCAGGTGTGCCAGTACAAGGGCTCCAGCAACAAAAGCAGTAGAGGCCCCCTACCTCGCCGACACGACAACGACAGTCTAATGGTTAGTCCTCGACCTTTTGTACTCGCTCACCTGTGCAAACAGGAATTTAATAAAGTTTACCGTTTGCGAAACTACTCGTGTTCCCCACCAAAACGTGCAGAGGCTTCCCTCCACACGCACTCTCCAGAGTATAAATAAGACACGGATGTTCTCCCTGTGCATTCTACCGAGTCTAAACAAGATGCGGATGTCCCACGCACGTGTTAGTGGCATCACTATGCGTACTCTTCGGAGTATAAATAAGACGTGGTCGATGTTCCCACGCACTCGAGTATAAATAAGACGTAGCATCGGGGTCCGCCTCCGCACGTACTCTACGGAGTATAAATAAGATGTAGCATCGAGGTCCGCCTCCGCACGCACTCTACGGAGTATAACTAAGACGTAGCGTCGAGGTCCGCCTCCGCACGTACTCTACGGAATATAAATAAGACGCAGCGGGGGGACGCCTTCGCGTGCACTGTACGGAGTATAAATAAGATATAGCGTCGAGGTCCGCCTCCGCACGCACTCTCCGGAGTATAAATAAGACACGGATGTTCTCTCTGCGCACTCTACTGAGTATAAACAAGACGCGGATGTTCCTCACACGCGTTGGTGTCATCACTGCGTGTACTCTCTGGAGTATAAAAAGACGTGGATGATATTCCCACGCACTCTCCGAAGTATAAATAAGACGCGGATGTTCTCCCTGCGCACTCTATTGAGTATAAACATGACGCGGATGTTCCCCGCACGTGTTGGTGTCATTACTACACGTATTCTCCGGAGTATAAAAAGATGTGGATGATATTCTCATGCACTTTTTGGAGTATAAATAAGACACGGATGTCCTCCCTGCGCACTCTACCGAGTATAAACAAGATGCGAAAGTCCCGCGCACGTGTTGGTGTTGTCGCTACACGTACTCTCCGGAGTACAAATGAGACGTGGTTGACATTCCCATGCACTTTGCGGAGTCTAAATGAAGCGAAGGACGTCGCACCGAATACAAGCGGGCAGCACGGGCACCAGAGGCTCCCTGCGCCTTCCACAAACTACGCGCTACGCCACATGGACAGTACGCCGCGGTTACAAGGGCGAGGTGCTACACGTACAAAATCTTCAAGACACATGGGTGCAGCGGACCCCCCAATCCGGAGACCGGGGAAGCTTCCTCTTAGCCCCACAGCTCAACAGCAGCGTTTTGCAAGATGAGCTGGACTGTGACACCATTGAGATGGGGCGGCGCAGGAGCTCTATGGCCTACGCTTCTGAAGAATAGACATAATTGATCCAAACATGTATTGGTTTGCTATTCCATGTATTGGTCCTATCTTAAAAGGCTTATTGCAGGTTTGTACTTCTTGACTCTTTCCATTAATTGCAAATATATGCACTCTAGTGGAAAAATATTATCCTGCTGATTTCTCAAGTCAAGAAAGAGCTTATTTGGAGTGCTAATTGCCACATTTTCAACTTGATGTATGCAACCATCCAGACCTAAGTGCATTACCATCACTTGCTGATCTAACAAGTGGACTAATTAAGACTGGTAAAGATTCATCTTATCCTATGGTGGACAGGTTATAACTCTTCTGGTTTTAACTACAACCACCGAGAGATGTTTTTCAGCTATGAAACTTGTGAAGACGCGACTTCAAAGTACAATGGGAGATGGATTTCTATGAGATTGTTTGGTAATTTATGTTGAAAAGGAATTGGTCGTAAAGATTAGTAATGATGATATTATTAAGGCCTATGATCTTGCTGGTAGTCGTAGAGCTAAGTTTAAATTAATAGAGATGTAATTTTCTTTGCATTGTATTGTGCAAAACATATTACTCTGATATGTAACTATTGGATCGGTAAATCTGGTATGGTTCATTAGTTCTACTCTACTTGTTATTCATGTTGCCTCGCATATTCAATTCCTGGCTCTGTCCCTGAGTCGGGGAAGCATGAAGTCTAAACGTGGGACGAAGCTCGGTGAGGGGGATGGGGTCTGGGGCATGCGAACCAGCCCGGAGGGAGTCCCAGCGAGGAGATCGCTGGCCGGTGGCGAGCGACGAGCGGCGGAGGCAAGCAACTGGCCGAATGAGCGTAGAGAATGGAGTGAGTTGGGTTGTGTGGTCGAATGGAGTCAATAGCACGCTAGCATAGAAAAGGGACTGTGAACCAAGGAGATGTGGCATGGAGAGAGAGAGGGAGGGAGGGGGTGGGGGTGATAGTTCTAGCTAGTTGTGACCAGGACAGTAGGCCTGAGTAAAAGAGATGTGAACAACAGCGCTCCAGCTAGCTAGCGATGAGCAGGATTGAATAAAGGAGACGCGAAGTCTGAACAGCGGTGCTACTAGCTTATCGCTGCTCGAATTTTCATCCGATTTGATACTGTTTTCAATTGAAATTATAAAAATAGTTGTATAAAAATGGTATTAGTAAAAATAACATTTTCGTTGTTTTTTGGCCGAACGGCAGCAACGGAGGGGTGATACGTCACCCTACCATCCCACGGGCAGATGGCAGGTCACCTGTCGCCCCACCATCGGATACCAGCTATTTTTTATTTTTATTTAAAATTTGTGTGAATTTTTTAATATAACAAATGAACTTGAAAAATTACAAAAATTTATGTTCAACCTCCTAACATAACGTAGTTGACTGTGTAATTGTTTTATAATTTTATACATTGTGAATGTTGCTCAAAAATTCATACAACTTTGATATTCGTAGGAGCTATTACATATAGCAAACGAGCTCCAAAAATTACAAAATTTTATGCAAAGTCTCAAGACATAGCCATAATAATTGTGTAATTTTTTGAAAATTTTATGTGCTCTAAATTTGCCATGTTAATTTAATCGTGAAACAAGCGATATGCGATGCTCATTTAATTAGCCTGTATGTGTGATTGTAGTTGATTTGTAAATTATAAATCGAGATAATGATTTACTTTAGTTTAGACTTGATTTATGAATTTAGAACCTTAGTATTTGGTGGTAAGATGGTAACATAGTGACTTCTTGTGAAGAATTAAATGTGAAAAGGTAATGACACTTGATGTTGCAAATTAAAATACATTTTTATAATAAAGCTAAAAATAACATGATACATAGAGTTTAATTACGTGTATAAGAAATAGCATCATGCATGAACTCCTCATATGCACCATTTTCGAATGAAAATAAATTCGAACTTCAGGGGACTAGTTCGGAACGGTCCGACCTACTGCGTGAATTAGGGTCATTTTTTCTTTCTTGCGAGCTTGGTGTTGAACTCCTCAGTGGCCTCTTTGGCCTTAGTCGCCATTTCCTTCTTCCTCTCACGCTACCTCTCGTGACCCTCGTGCTCCCTGCGCATACACACCTCGAGATGAGCCTTTGTCTCCCGACATATACGCTTGGTTTGCTCGTCATTGCGGCGCTCCTCCTAGATCTCGCAAGCCATTTTGACATTCTACACCATATAGTCGAGAGTCCACTGGTCATGTAAGTGGATCTCTAGGTCAATTCACTTGCGGTAGCCACATAGTGGTTTCAGGGACTGCGGGTAGATGGGAGAGGTTGTTTGTACATACTTTGAAAGATAAATAGAAGACAATACACTGTAACTAGTCCTTACCGGCTGTCGATAGCTTCTCGCGACCTGACGATGGTTGGGATAGTTACAGAAGTAGTTCACACAACCTCAGTAATGCATACCCAGGCTGAGCCATTGCTTTGACTTGAAGAACTTGTATTGGTTCCTGCACCAATAGAGGGGCGGTGTCTCCCCATCGGGCGGGTGTTGTGGTGAACGCTCGGTTAGAATGTTCAGGGGCCTATTCTTTTCAGCTTTTCAAACTGGCTTTTGGCTTTTGCTACAGTACCTAGCTTTCAAATGGAGTATTTTTTTGAGATAGGGTCTACAAGTTAATTGTAGTACACGCAAAAAGCCCAACATCTATACCATCCAAAATCACAAGTAACTATCTCCCACTCTGTAATCTATATCACAAACAGATAAAATTCAAAAATTTCAACCAAAAGCCATAAGCTACAGCCATATCAAACAGGCCCCAGGATGGACATACTGCGACGCGGGGCGTTATTGCGGGAAGCTGACCTCCTAGCATGCTCCTCTTGTTTGGCTCGGGCCGTAGTAGCCCTTGCTTGTTCATCGCGGGCCACAGTAGACTTTGCTAGTTCACAGGTCTCCTCCCATTGCTTTATCATCTTGTCCCATTACTTCTTCTGCCTCTTGTCTATCCCAACATGGTGAGATAAGCTCTGGTGTAGTGTTGGGTTTGGTTATGTAGTGTTCTCTCCCAAATCTCTTTCACCTCACTTTATAAGTAAAGGGTGGCATGGTGTTGTTAATTCATGTGGCTAGACTATGAGGCAATGTTGGATGTGTCCATAACGTCCAACCTCGCCTACTCCCTCGTGCGCGCACTTGTCACTCTGTCCATGCCATTCCCCATGGCCCGCTACGTCATGCGCACATTTGTCACTCTATCTATACAATCGCCCTCACCCACCACCTTCTACGCACACTTATCATTGTATTTATGCCACCCCCCTCGCCCGCTACCTCCTACACACACTTGTCATTGTGGATATGCTTGTACTATGCTTGCCCCTGTTGTAATTAAATGAGCATCACATAGCGCTAATTTTATGATTAAATTAACATGAATAAACGTGGCAAATTCGGAGCATATAAAATTCCCAAGAACTTACACAATTACTATGGCTGTGTCGGGAGGCTTCGTGTAAAATTTTGTAATTTTGAGAGCTTGTTTGTTATATGTAACAGCTCATACAAATATCAAAATCGTACAAATTTTTGAGCAACATTCATAGTGCATAAAATTACAAAAAAATTACACAGTCAACTACATTATGTTGGGAAGCTGTACATAAATTTCTGTGGGACAACAGGGCCACATGTCACCCCTCCATCACTGTCGCTTGGCCACTGGACGGCGAAAATGTTATTTTTGCCAATACCATTTTATATGGCTATTTTTGTAATTTCGGTTGAAAATAGTACCAAATCTGATAAAAATTCCCGCTGATCTATCTAGTTTGGCACAATAGCATTGCCTTTTCACTACCTAGTGGGTTGTGAGCAGCATAGTACCAAGGAGTGGTGTTGTTTTTTTATGCTTTTGGAGGGAACTAATGCTTGTGGACATGCAAACCCACTCAAGATGATAGACTCTGTGGCCATCACATGAAGCAGTGAGCCACCGGAGTCGGCCGGAGGCAAAGTCCGAAGGCGGCTCGGAGATCAGTGGAGTTTGAAGGACCTCCGCGTGGTACACAATATGGCTTCTTGCTCGAGTCTCCATAGACGGCGCCAACTGTCATCGGTATGAGTCTGAACAGTAAACTTATAGGCTCCCCAAGTCGGATGCAAAGACCGCCGTGAGTGCGAAGAGACCTCGAAGTAGCACAACCACCACGAAGAGACCTTGAAATATCTTCACCACCACCACCAAGTGAATTCAAGAAAAGTGTTTTAGCGTTACAAAAGTGGCCCACTTACAAGGGGTCCTATTTATAGGGGGGAGAGAGTGGCCTGCATAGTTACAACTTTTCTTTTAGTGTTTGGTCTACTCCTAGGGGTATTTCGGTCATTTGCTTTGTGTGGCCTTGCCAAGTCCAGGACCCTAGGGTCGCCCTGGGGTCTTCACAGAGATGGTCTTACGTACTTTGCCCAGCCTGGGGTCCTCCTAGGGATGGTCTTGCATATTTCGCTCGGGGTTGTCTTAGGGTCCTACCAGGGAAGGTCTTACATACTTCGCTCGAAGTTGGCCTGGGGTCCTCCTAGGGATGGTCTTACGTACTTCACCCAGGGTTGGCTCAGGATTCTCCTAGGGACGGTCTTGAGTGCTTTGTCCGGAGTTGGCCTCCGACGCCTCTGGGGCCGGTCTTGTGTACTCCGCCCAAGGTTAGCCCTGGACGCCTCCTAGGGTCGGTCCCGCGTACTCCGCCCGAGGTTGGCCCTGTACTTAGCTTGGGGTAAACCTTCCAACAGCCATCGCCGCTCTGAGGTGGTTGTGGGCCCAAGGTAGTGCGGGACCCTCCTCCAACACTAGCTATCTGGTACAAATACCTTATCTGACTGGATACTAAATTTTCTTTCCGATTTCGCTACCGAATCCAAGACTGGTTATCAAGTACCAATATCGAATCTGACCAGATACTAAATTCCCTTCCTGAATATGGCATGGACCAGATTCGGTACTATTGTAGGGGTGGCCCCCACCTAAACCCAGCTAGCCTGTTGAAGGTTGTAAGTCATGTAAATGACATAGCTTGTCCTCGGTGAGGGACTCCGTGTAAGGCTACGATGGTAAAGTCGCCCCTTACGAGGGGGAATACTTATGTATCATGACTGGTTCTTGGGAAAGACTCAAGAGGTCATTTGCTCACCTAACTCTCCATTACCATACCTCTCTCTCTGTTTGGTCTGTAGCCACAACAGTTGGCGCCGTCCGTGGGGACGATGGAAGCAAACCTCAAGACCACAAGAAGGATGGCACCGAAAAAAGCTTCATCACCGGCGGCGAAGAAGAAGGAGGGGGTCGTGGCGAGGCCCCGCGTCAGCACTAGAGCTTCGACATCGGTGGTCAGGAGCGAAAATGACGATACTCATCGTGCGACCATCGACCCCGCCACCACCAACATTATCGACGCCACCACCACCGACGCCATCGACCCCACCACCACTAACACCACTGATGCCATTGACCCCGCCGCCACTGATGCGACGATCGGCCCCAACCTGCGCGTCGCACCCCACCCCGCCATCGGTGCAACGGTCAACCCTGACGACACCGGCTGGGCCCCAGGAAGCGGTAGCCTCGGCGATCGCCGAGGCGCGACCACCGTCTCCACACCTGGTGCGGAAGTGCCGAGCCCCGCCGACGATACGGGCCCCACCGTTGGCGCAGAACTCCACCGCGCGGACGTGTGCGACAACCTAGGGACACAAGCAATGGTTGCGACCACCTTGACCGCGCAGCCAGCTGCGCCCGTGGCCCCATCCACGCCCGAAGTAGAGAATGCCCTGCTGGCAGCCCTTGGCACACTCCAGCAGGAGTTGGCGGATCTCTGGGGGGCCGTGCGGAGAATGCAAGAGGCTCGGAGTCAGCCGACACCGCTGGTGGTCGTGCCGGAGCCCACGCCTGAGAGGGCGGACAGCCGCGATGCCCCAACCTCCAGCCGCGCCTCGCTACGACACGTGGATCCGGAATCCTCGTTATCGGTGGGCCTCCAGCAGGCCACGTGGCCGGAGGACTTTAAATTTCCCAGCTCCGTTACATCGTACAAGGGCGACACGGATCCCCGAGAGTTCGTGCACGTGTACGAGACCGCCATCGAGGCGGTAGGCGGAGATGACACCACCAAGGCGAAGGGGCTCCCACTCGCATTACAAGGAGTGGCGCTCTCATGGTTCTTTACCATAGAGCCGAACTCCATATACGCATGAGAGTAGATACGCGACCGCCTCTACAACAACTTTCAGGGGAACTACATCGAGCGTGTCGACGCGGATCAACTCTTCACCATCAAACAACAACCATCGGAAAGGCTCCGCGAGTACTTCAAACGCTTCGCGAAGGTCCGCTGCCAGGTCAAAGACGTCAACGAAACAACAATCATCAACGCAGCGGTACAGATTTAGTAGCTTAAGTCCAAACCAGTTTTCTATTTTCATTTTTAAATCATTTCATAAACTTTCTTGACTCACCGAAGTCAAGAATTTATTTAAAAAGACTGTCATTCCATGTGAAATATTTGATCCCACCTAAGATCATACTATGCCAGGCTAAGTAATCCTATAAAATTCCTAGTTAATACTATGGTACTAACTAGTTTTCAGCTAGGCTGACAAGGTATATGGATTCGAGATTTAAATTGGCTATAATCAATGATCATGGGCATAGCTACAATTTAAATCAAATTTAAATTACGCTTGAATAAAGTACGCATACATATACAGTAAAACAACATAATTAAATTTGAAATATTAGGGTCAACATGGTCAAAGGTGTAATTTTCCTTGCTCGAAGTCCTACTGCGAAGCGTCGTCGAAATCAAACTCTTCGGAATCGTCGAAATCTAACGTAACGATCCAAATTCAAATTCAAAAATAAATTCAAATAAAATTCAAAAATTCAAACTAATTGCAGAAATGGAAAGTTCATGATTTTAGAAAAATTTAGAAATTTGAACGGGGTCAATTTGGAGTTAAAATGAAGAAGTTGTGGTCTTCTAAAGTTTAAGTACGATTAAAAGAAAAAGATTCATTTTCTGAAAATTATTTTTATACTGAAAATAAATTATGACGTCAGTAGGCATTATTTTTCTAAAGGAAAACTGAGATTATGATGTCAGCACCTTAATTAATTTTGGTCGAATTATTTTTAAACGGAAAATCGGTTTTATTACGTCAGCATGACGTCAGCCCTAGTATTTTTAAATTTGAAACTAAGGCTGATGTGTGGGCCCAGCGCATGGTGGACCGAGTCCACGGACTGGGAGCAGCTGACGTAGTAGGGGCCAGTCGGAACGCTCGTTGGCGCTGAGGTGGCGAGGCCGAGGCATGCGTGGCGTGCACGTGGCTTCCATTGGGCTGCCACATGGATGCCACGTATGCATAGACACTAACGTGGCAGGGGCCGGTCGGCGGTGGCGCACGAGAGCCGTTGGTTGCCGGCGTTTTGGCGGGCGGCGGCGCCGGCCGACGTGCGGGAAAGCGAGAGGGAGGGAAGGGAAATCGAATGGTACCGGTGGCTGGTCCCAAGGTTGATCAGAGGAGACTAGCGGTGGTGAGGGGCGGCGGTTGGAGGAGGCGTGACGGCGGCGGGGAGCTCCGGTGATGTGATCGCTCGGGAAGGTGGTGGAGAAGGTGCGCGCGGCCTTGGGAAGCTCGGGGTGGTGACGGCACGGCTCGAGAATGCCCGAAGCTCAACCAATCGGCCTTGGTGAAGCTCGGGGTGGTGACGGCACGGCTCGAGAATGCCCGAAGCTCAACCAATTGCTCGCCGGAGCTTTGTCAGCGCAGCAAGGGGGAGGCACACAGTGCGACGGCTTCTCAGGCGGAGGGAGAGGATATTGAAGGAGTGGAAGTGGGCGGTGAGGTGAGGGAAACCTCGGGGAGGGGTTAAATAGGTGAACGGGGTAGTAACGGCCGCGCGATTACTCGCCGGAGTTGTAACAGCTCTGCAAGCAATTGAGTAAATTGGTGAGGTAACGCGGGAGGAAATGGCGGGTTTGATGGCGGCGGGGAATGAGGGTTTAAATGCGCGAACACACGGGAGGGAAGGCGATCAGCAATCCGAAGTTTAAAAACTTCGGTTACTGCGTTAATGGCGGTGGCAATAGCGCGGGAGAGAAGGAGACGGGGAGGAAGACGGACCCGACAGGTGGGCCCCACCTGTCGGCGAGAGAGAGAAGGGGAAAGAAGGGAGGCAGTGGTTCGGATTTGTGACATGTGGCAAAGGGGAACGAGTAGGCCGTTGGATGTTTAAGCGAAGGGGTAAGTGAAGAGGTGCGGCCAAGATTCCATCCGGCAAATGAGATTCAATCTGCGCCGTTCGAGCGAGGGCCAAAGAGGTAAGTGACTATGGGCAGCGGGGGATGTAATCTGGCAACAGTGGATGGCTCCGATTTAAGCCACGCGTCGGCTAGAGGGGAGGGGAAGCGGGCGATCGGTAAGTAGGGACGGGAGGATGAGATTAGCTCAGGGGGGGAGGGTGGTCCGATGCTTGACACTTGTCGGCCAGAGAGGAGAGGAAGGCGGGGGAGATGGTCAAGTAAGATCGGACGGTTGGAATGAGGCCCGGTGGCGTGGAAGGCTCCGATGGACGACACTTGTCAGCATTGGGAGGGTTTTGGGTTTAATTTACTTTTTTTATTTTACAGAAATGATTAGGAGGCTTTAAAATACTCGAAAAATACCAAATAAATTTTGAAAATTCCAGAAAAATCAGATAATCATCTGGAACGATTTTAGACTTAATAAAAATATTTTCAACTTATAAAAGTATTTAATTTCATGAAAAAGTAGAAATGAAATCATTTAGGTGAGTTTTTAATTCTTATAAATTCCTGAAAATTAATATAAATACATATTTGACTTATGAAAATGAAATGCACTTAATTTGACTTTTATAAATGAATATTTTTTTAATTTTTCACAACCAGGCTTTTAAATAGAATTCAGAAGAAACCAACTAAATTCCAGAAAAATACTTAAAAAGGAAAAGAAAATTTTGAGATGTTACAACTTAAGAATCTATTCTCTGTAGGTTCAGCATATTCTTTTAAACCACAAGGCAACAAACGAGTCTTTAATTCATGATAGTATTTCCTTACAGTTCTACTTCGTTGCTTTAAACATTGCAATCTAGCTAGCAAATAATCAGCATGATATTTTGGAACAAAATCATCTCGCAATAGTTTTTCAATGCATTCTAAGTTCGTGGTACTTTTTCATGTCTACTAAGATACTTCCACTAAAGTATTGCATCATCAATAAAACCACTCGTAGCAGCTCTAATCTTTTGCCTATCAGACCAATCATAATATTCAAATTCTTTGTCTAATGCTATCTCCCAGTCAATATAGGTATCTGGATCAAATTTACTAGTAAATGATGGAAAAGCATACTTGACTTTAGTTAATGCATCATCATCACGTATCTCTCTTTGTAACCACACATACCTCATTGATTTTGTTGGAGTCGACAACGATTGGAGCAATCAACTTTAGTGTGGCTAATGTAGTTATTCTTTTTGATGTCATCATCATCGTTCGATGAAGAGTTTGGATCAAGCAGTGCACGTCGAGTAGCTAGAGGTGAATATTTATCAAGGATATCAACTCTGTTGTGATGGTGGTGAGGGTCTTATTAAGACGATCCAACACATAGTTGGTCTCACAAAAATTTCTATAATATGATCTTGAACCTGTCATGGTTAGTAAAAAACAAGAAAATTCACAAGAATTATGTAAGTCTCTATAAACTACTAGGAGGTGGAGCTTAACAAGTCATACATCTCTCAAACTCTTACCAAGCTTTTGTAAGTTCTTACCAATGCAAAACAGGTGGTGTAACCGGTGGTTGGTTCATGATAACTTGACTCAAGTGATATGTATAGCGATTGCAAGGGTCAGTTTGACATGATCTACTCGATTAGTAAAAGGTATAGCTTGGAAGGCTAGATATATAGCAATGGAGAACAATTAGTTAATTTCAGAAATTGCATAAAATTGAATTATAGTTCGTATCTAGCACTTAGTATATGTTGCTGATCAAACAAGAATAGGAGAAGGCCAAAACAAGTGTGTAACAATGTATAGGAGTGATGAACACAAGATAATTCAATAGAATGCATTCTGGAATTGAAAAGCATAAGGATTGACCCAAATCTGAGAATGACAGATTTCTGTACACTAGATAGATGTCGATATTTTGGCCGTAACTTTTTGTCAGTTGCCTCTTTTGTGCTGATTCTTTTTTCCCTTGTTTCCTAACAGATTTGTATACAATTTTCCTTTTGGGGCCAATTCTAGAAACCGACCAAAA
The DNA here is from genome assembly GCA_036346265.1 of Melocanna baccifera. Classification (NCBI taxonomy): domain Eukaryota; kingdom Viridiplantae; phylum Streptophyta; class Magnoliopsida; order Poales; family Poaceae; genus Melocanna; species Melocanna baccifera. Next base: position 5,325,359 of record CM070696.1, on the reverse strand, counting down.
AAATCGCACAAAAATCACAAATACAATCTATTGTAGATTCAATCCAGAAATGTGGGTCAAATTGCACCACAGATATCTTTTAACTGCCTTTATGGAAGTTATGGATCTAATGGCGGTGGTTTCACTCAAAAAAGATATCAGAAATAAAAGTTATGGCGTTTTTGGTTGACGTGGCAGGAAAGCCGCTGATTTGGCCGAAATTTCAAATTATGGTGTGGGTTGTTCTTAATTGATTTTGATGTGGGGATTTTTTTTGCTTGGATTTTTATAGGAATAAGAATATGACCAGCAACTAGACAATGCTAAGACGGACACAAACTCAATTTTGCAAACCAAAATTAAAATATTGAAAAGCACAATGGGGTTTGGACAGTGGAAATAAACTCCTTTTGTAGGTCAATTTTTCTGGACTATAGGACATAAAAAATCAATCTATTAACTAGGGATACAAGAAATTCTACCAGTTAACTGAAGCTCTAATACCACCTGACGAGGCAATGGGGTCCCGATCTCCCGATTGGATGATAACTTCGATTTGGAGGAGAACGACTTTGACGATGCGGCTTCTAACCGGCCATGATCAGAACACCAAGCAATCACTAAATCATACTCCGAGTTGTTATCAACCATGCCAAGAACGTGGTTGACCTGACCACGAAGGTCTATTCCTGCATGCAATCGAAGAACACGCAAGAACAAGATAACAAACAATTTCAAATTGCAAATAAGATTGAAATACTCAATATGGTGGGATTCCGAATAAGGATCTTGACTGGGTGGTCTAGTTGACGTAGAAGATACAAGTTGCAACATAGGCAAACTAAATATAAATGAAATCCGAGAAAACTAGAGCGGTACGACCTCCTTAAATAGGGGAGTGGAAGCCATACAAACTAAGAAATAAGGGGGTGGTACTATTATTACTATTCACATGAACAGTAGTACGGCTATGAATAGTGGGGGTAGCACCTTCCTCTTAGGCCCAAGCATTACAAGACCCGAATTGGCCCAAACAGGTGGTATAGCAACTTTTTTGATGGAATTTGCAAATAAGGCTGGATCCGTTGGAAAGAGGACAAGAAAACATTTTGATCAAGTACTCATGGACCTCAAATAGACTCCGTATGTGAAAGTTATGCTCATTTGAAGTTGGACCTGTCAAGCTGAATCCGAATTGATCTGGTGACCGAATTGGATTCCAAAACGTGTCCCACTTGAACTCTTGCTTGAATTGGTCTAAAAATGATGTGGTGACCATAAGGAAGAGTTGGGGGAGACGTCAACATGGTCTTAATATGTTGGTTGGCTTCCCTTTTGGTAGATCCCAACTATGAGCTCATAGTGTTGATGCAATCCTTCTTGTATAGCTGTGTAAATATGTTAGGTAGCATCATATAGTTCATATAATATAAAGACACTTCCAAAAATAAGCTCACCTGATAATTTAAGTGATGCGTAGGAACTCTTATAATTAGAACAACAAGCATTGCTTATATGGTTGTATCCACCAGGGCCATGTCCTCATCACCCGATACCCTTGAGCCTCCTTCTCATGGCGAGATTGAGGCATACCTATCAGTTCAACCTGAGCCATGTAATCAACAGAGAACTCAATGACCTCTTTTATTGTATAACCTTCGACGATGCTGCCCTCCGACTGAGTTCGATTCCGTACATAACACTTGAGAATTCCCATGAATCTCTTGAAAGGGTACATGCTATGTAGGAATACAGACCCATATATTTTTATCTTCCACACAATGTGAACAATGAGATGAACCATGATATCAAAAAAAGATAGAGCGAAATATATCTCAAGATGATATAGAGTCGTTACCACCTCATCCTGTAGGGCATCTAGTCCTTCAGGATCGATGACCTTTTAAATAATTGCATTAAAGAAATAACACAACCTCATGATTATCTCTGCACCTTGATCGGTAAAATATTTCTAATTGCAATATGGAGCATCTATGTCATTAGCATATGACAATAATGAGACTTCATGTCAATTAACTTCAAATCTTCTATCGAAATAAGTTTCTTCATGTTGCTGGAGTAACCAGACAGAACTTTAACACCATACAAGCACTGGCACAGTTCAGTTCTCCCAGTCTTGGACATAGTATAACAAGCAGTGGAAAGGTACATTTGTCCTTTATTAGTCTTTGTTGGTGCTAACTCAGACCTGATGTCTATATCAAATAAGTCAAACCATGCGTTGACACTATCCTTTATTTTATCATGAATATTCAATAAGAGACCAATCAAGCTGTCACATATATTCTTCTCTATGTTATGATGTCGATGCGGTGCCGAATTTCTAGGTGCTCCCAATAAGGTAAGCCCAAAATATTAATCTCTTCTTCCAAATGTTCATCTCATAGGTCCTCGATTTTCAACCCTTTTTAAGGACAACATCTAAATCCTTAACCATATTATGGACCTTTTTTCCCTTAAATGCCTTGGAGTTGAATTGTCCTCGTTTTCTCCATCGAATTGTTTCTTCATCTTGTATTATGGGTGAGCCCTTCGAAGGAACCTACAGTGGTGCATGTACATGGTTTTACGTGAGTGTTTTAGACACACACTCTCGATACCATATAAGAATGAGTACAGGCTTTGGTCCCTTTTATTCTTTGACCCGACAAGTTAGCAAGGGCAGGATAATTATTTAGGGTAGGATAATTATTTATGGTGAGAACAACAAGAAGCGTAAAGTGAAATTCTCTCGTGTGTATACATTCCATGCATGTACCCCTTCGGTCCATCGTACTTTTAGATCTTCCACCAATAGTACTAGGTACACATCAATACCATTTTCAGGTTGTTTCCACCATTGGATAAGTATTGACAGCTAAATATACTTCTACTTCATGCGTAACCAAGGAGGAAGGTTGTAGATTCAGAGAGTCACAGGTCAAGTGCTATGTCAGCTGCTCATGTTACTGAAAGGATTCATTCCATCTGTACTCAATCCAAACCTTATATTCCTCAGTTTTGCACTGAAGTTTGCAAACCTCATATTGATGTTTCTCCACTAGGTGAAATCAGTAAGGTGTCTTAGCATTTCATTTTTCTTGCGCTCCTCCGAGTGCCAACGTAGTAGTTTTGCCTCCTTTGAATTCACAAAAAACCATTTTAAATGGAGAATTGCAGGAAGATTGTAACATCCTGTTTTTCTGAGATTTTTAAAGCCTGGATTTCAAAAATGAATTTTCTGGAATTTTCTGAAATTAATTGAAGCTTCAAATGAATTTTTAAAGTTTTAAATGATTTAATGTGATTAAAATAAACATTAACATAAGTGGAAAATATTTTATTTGAGTTCCTTGTGTCACAAGGAATTTTCAGTATTTTGGTGATTTTTCGGATTTATTTGCTATTTTCTAGAGCTTTTAGAAGTTTATTTGAATTTACGGAAAAAGAAAAGAAAAGAAAATAATCCCGCCGCCCGATCACCCTCTCTCCACGCGTCATCCATCCGCCGCCGCCGCGCCGTACCTTTTCCGCGCGCGCTCGCCGCTCGATCCCGATCCGCGCGCCACGCGTCGGCGCATCATCGCCTGGCGCGCTGGCGGCACCAGCACGCGCCCGCCCGCGTCGCCTCGGCGCCCGATCGCGCGCGCGCGATCGCAGCCGTCCGCCCGCGCGCGCGCGAACCTAACCTAACCTAACCCTCGCGCGCGCCGCCGTCCGATCCCTCCGCGTTGAATCCTAACCGTCCAAACCTAATCGCGTTGCGCCCCGTGCGTAACCGATCGGGATTGCCTCGGTTCGCGTGATAAAACCGCCGCCTCGCCTCGGTTCGTGTGCGTCGCACGAACTCGTCGCCGCCGCCCTCGCCTTCGCCCTCGCGCCGCGCGCGTCGCCGGGCCGCTCCGCCGTCGCGCTGCCGCGCGCCGTCGCCCCTCCGCGCGCCGTCCCGTCGCCGTCGCGAAGACCTCGCCGGTGAGCCTCGCCGCCGATCTCCTCGCCGTCGCGCGTCGCCGCTCGGTCGCCCTCGCCGCACCCGCTCCGCCCCTCGGTCCCGAGCCGCGCGCCGCGCGCGCGCGCGCGCGCGCGCGGCGCACGGCGCGGCGCGCGGCCACGCGTCGTCCGATCCGCTCCGCGCGCCGCCACGCGTCGCCATCTCCCCGCTCCGCGCGCGCGCGCGCGCGTCGCGCGGCGCCCGCGCGGCGCGCGCCGCGTCGCGTCGCCGTCGCCGTCGCGCGCGCCCGCGATCCGCCGCGCGATCTCGTCGGCGAGGCGCTCGATCGAGCGAGGCCCGCCGTCGGATCCGCCGCGCCGCCCGCCTCCCGCCGCCGGATCCGCCGACGCGCGTGCGCGCCGAGCGCGTGCCACGTCAGCCTAGCCACGTGGCACGACGCGTGGCATGCCGCGCGCGCCACGTCGGCCCTAGCCGCCTCCCGAGCCACGTGGCAGCCACGTCGGTGCCACGTCGGCCGCGCCGCGTGGCGGCATATCTTCGCGCCACGTCCACGACCCCCCGCGTCGCCCTCTCCCCGTGCTTTATTCCGTGCGCGGGTTCACCGTGGACCGGTATTTGGTACACGGGTTCCGCAACCTGATAGCCTTTTCAATTTTCCCGAATTAATTTTGAATTAATTTTCGGGAGCCCGTTCTCCTCCGTTCTAGCTCCGATTGACCCCGTTCTTTTTTCTAAATTCATCTAAAATCGAGCTCTAGCTGTTGGTTCTGTTTTTGTGAATTTTGGAGTTCTTTTGCTTGTCATTTTATGTGTTTCTTTGTTTCGGTCGCTTTCTCTCGTTAGATTCGGATTAGGAGGAGCAGGTTTCGCGCTGAAGACCGGGAGTACCCGTGAGCATAACGAAGGCAAGTCGTGTCCCTTGATCATGTTGAACCCAATTTTACAAACTATTATTTAATTATTTTTGCTTTAAATTACATTGCATTGCTATTTTTATTCAAACCGTTGCACAGGTAGATATTGTCCCAATTGCAATTACACCTCCTTGACACTTTGAAACACCATGATGCCATTGTCACCATAGGTTGGGAAATTTATTAGTGATACTAGTTTATTTATCACATGGGTTGGTACGATTAGATTGCTTAGCTAGTTTATATTTACGATTGGTCTCATCACACATATTAAATTATTAATTTGACTTAATGATATATGGAAGTGTGGTTGGTGCCACGTGTATTAAAATTTGTGCCACGGCATTGGTGTGGCGTTGGCTTGGTTATACAAATTGGTTTTGCACTCGGGCGAGTGATCGTGCGATAAAGGGAAATCTGATTGTACTTTGGGGATGTGGTAGTCTCGCGGGTAATGCTAAGGACTTAACTTTGTGCGCCATTGATCGAGCTTAATCGTGCAAACCACATGTCTATTATGGGATGGACTGGCTGATTAATTTGTAATATTTCAATTCAATTACGCCATTGTGATGGACATGGTTCTTGATTTCCATGTGGCGCAAGGGGGTGTGATCACGAAACCCTAGCGGGCGAGGATTGTGTTGAGGTAGAGCATTGTAAAGGCCTTGTTGTGATTTCCTTAGGCCTAGGCTAATCACATCGTGTGGGTACAGATTGTGCAACCTCTGCGAGTGTAAAACTATTCGAATAGCGCGTCCTCGGTCATGGGCGGTGCTCGGGATTTCACACGAGGTTAGTGTTTCATTTATAACTTGGTGGTTTATGTTGGGAGTGGGCGGGTAGTTCTTTGTTGGTTTAAACTTGTGAATTGGTGTTCACAAGTGGTTCATGTTTATTCCTTTGATTATCTATTATTCTTGTTTTGATTAACTTTAGCTTTCAAGTTATTTAATATATTTCATCAATAAATGCCTTTATGCAAATTAACCTTTCAGCCTTCCTTTGGTAAGCCTTGCATATTATATTGCATTTATTGTTACAAGCGACTTCTTGAGTACCAATGTACTCACGGCTTTACGCCTATGTTGCTCGATTGAGGAGAGGAGTACTATCGGCGGGAGGTGCGGAAGGGAGTACTACGGCGACTTCACGGATTAGGCCGTTCTCCACTCGATAGCTTTGTGGCTTGTCGATTGGTCGCTACGCTTTATTTTGGATTTCATTGCTATTTTGTTAAGCCCTTAGGCTAGAGATATTGTAAGCTTGGCCATAAGGTCGTACCTTTGATATTTTATCGATATTCGAGTTTTCCTTTATTATTATCGTGTGTATGACTATGATGGCATCTATGTTTATTTGTGTGCACTAGCGTGATCTGGACTAGTGCGGTTTACGAGAGAGACCGAATTTGCATATTCGGGTCTCGGCAGAGATAGTATCGAGCCATATCGATAGAGGACGAAGCCCTAGTTAAATTGGTCGTAGCCCAAAAATTTATTTTCTAAATCAAACCAACTAAACTTGATATTTAGTAATATCTCTATCTTCTTACCTCATTCTTAAGGATTCTTGTCTCTCGCCCCAACTCTTGCAAAATTTGTTTTCCTAAAGTTATAAAGCTGATCTTTCCTTTATAAATGCATTAGATGTCCCAAACTTCCTCTGACCCGACGGGAGGATGGAGGTCACTTCTCGCGTTTTGTTGCGGTGCCTCGGTTTAAGAGGCGCCGTCTACCTCACCAAGGATGAGAAGCAAAAGGTCAGCGCATCGGGAGCATCTCGGGCTATACTTCACCACCCGAGTTGGCAGCGGTGCTACATCACGATTTCAAGAACACGGTGCGGTGGGAGATGTCGGCCTGAGGAGTTGCGCACAAAGCCATCCGTCGACTTTGCAAGCTATACAAGATCAACATGGCGGACTCGTCAGGAAGTTCAAGGAGCGATGCGGAGCCACCCGAGACTACGAGCGATGCAGGAGGAGCCCGACGCGATCGCGATACCTCTACCGTCGCCTACACCGCCGAGCCCAGAGGAGAGGCGTCGTATCACCGGAGATCGTCGCGCCTACCTCAGTCGGTTCACTCCAGCCCGATCGAGAAGCGATCGCGCCGATCCGCCTTTCGTGGGTTGTCTCTGGCGATTCCGAGGGCGATAGCGATGTACCCTATTTGTCGGGACCAGTGGGAGCCTTGAGTAGATAGTGCGAGTAGACACGTTGGATTTTATTTGCAGTTGAGTGTGATGTGAGCTGCAAATATTGCCTTAAAAGCATTATATTGCGATCATGTCAAATCTTTTATTGGAGTTTATTTTGTTCAGTTTCTTAGTTAGCCTTATGGCTAAGTGTTTGTTTAGATTAGGTCTCCATTAAGCAAAACCCCCTTAGACGCATTTACCTCTTATCTATGCTTTTCCCTCTCGTCTTTCGCCTTTGGTGATCGTGATTGTTTTCTTTTGAGCAAGATGGTTGATACGAGAACTCCTCGGCCGCAACGGGGAACCGGGACCCGAGAAACGATCTTTGCGCGGCGGTGCCACTGTCTTGGATCCCGCCCTCGATCGATTCTTGATGGCGAACTCGGATGATGCGACTATGATGCGGGGTATGCGGACTATGATGCGGCGACAACACGAGAGCAGTACCACCGCGGCACCTCGTCGGCGAGACCGGCTATGCGAGTTTATGAGGCGAGACCGCTGTTTTCTCCAGTTCGCCGAGCCTTTGGAGGCGGCGGCCGGGTCCGTTCGATTGAGAAGAAACTGAACTTGGCTCGGTCTGCAAGCGAGGAGAAGGTTTTGTATGCGGCACATCGGCTTGAGGACCAGCGGCGAGTGGTGGGAGAACTCTTGTGCCGCCCATGAGAACCGGCACAACATCACTGGAAGGAATTCGCAAAGGCTTTCCACACGCTCATGTCATGGAGGAGTGGTTGAGATGAAGAAGGATGAGTTTGGGAGTTCAGCGAGAGGAACACATCGGTGAGTGAATATCTCAATAAATTCACTCGGTTGGCTCGCTTCTGGCGCGGAGGATGTAGCGGCGATGCAGCTTCGCGAGAAGAGGTTCAAGAAAGGCTTGAACCCGGCTTTGAAAGTGCAAGTCGTGAGGCGCGACTATGCGATTTCAGCGGTTGGTGGATAAGGCCATTCTCATCGAGGAGAGTCGCGCGAGCTCGAGAGTCTCGCAAGAGGAGGTTGATCGGCGAGGATCACGGTCACACCGATCTCGAGGCCTCGTTTTGGTTCCTACCGGCTGCACGCAGCGCCACAGCGGCGCAGCGGCAGCGGCGATCTTGAGATTTGGACCCGGCTCGGACACGCGCGCGATTTGATCGGGGCGGCGTCCTAGTAGTTCCGATGGACAGCGGCAGCGAAAAGCAATAATTCAGCGGCATCCATCACTTGCTTCAAGTGTCACGAGTGGGACACTATGCTAGCAAGTGCCCTCGAGCGAGCCCGACGCCGATTCGCTTTGACTTGGGAGCCACACGGTCGTACCCCTACCGGGAAGCGGGGCGAGCACCCGGCCGGGGCGAGGCGGCGGGGCGCCGGTGGTGAGAGGTCGGTGAACCACGTCACGCGAGAGGATGCCCGAGCAGCACGAGGCGTTGTGATCGATGCGTTTCGTACATTCGATTTCTGCCACCGTTTTATTTGATTACGGAGCTTCGCATTCGTTTGTTTCTCGGAGTTTTGCTTTAAAGCAACAATTGAAAGCTGTTGCTCTTGGATCATTCTTTTAATCCAATCCCGGATCGAGTTGAGATCCAACCTAGGTTGTCGGGAGTTAGGATAACCATTCGGGAGTTGAGTTGGGCCGACTGATTTTGTTGGATATCGATCCCTAGATGTAATCTTGGGAATGGATTGGCCGAAGCGGCGGCGATGTTAGGCGTGGGAAGCGAGCGGTGACCTTAACCAATTGAGGCGGAGTTAAGGTGCGATTCGCGGCCGATGAGTGTCGGCGAGCGGTCATGATTTGCGAGTAAGGTAATCGGTTGGAGGGTGTACGGTTGTCGAGAGTACCCGGCGTGTTTCGAATGATCTTCGGGTATGCCACGAGAGAGGAGGTTGAGTTTACGATTGAGCTTGTGCGGTACGCTCCGATTTCCAAGAGACCCTATCGGATGCGGCCAATGATTTAGCGAGTTGAAGAAGCAAATTCGGGAGCTTTTGGATAAGGGTTACATCGGGCCGAGTTCATCCCGTGGGAGCGCCGGTGTTGTTCGTCAAGAAGAAGGATGGTAGTCGGCGCATGTGTGTGGACTCTGAGCACTTAATGAGGTCACCATCAAAAATAAGTACCCTCTGCCCGGGATTGATGACTGTTTGACCAGCAAGGGAGCGAGTGTTCTCAAGATTGATTTGAGATCGGGATATCATCGGATGAGGATACGTAAGGAGGACATACCCAAGACGACCTTCTCGACTCGTTATGGTCTATACGAGTTCACGGTGATGTCATTTGGTTTGACTAATGCTCCGGCATATTTCATGTATTTGATGAATAAGGTGTTTATGGAATATTTGGACAAGTTTGTCGTTGTGTTCATTGGCGACATTTTGATATATTCAAGGCGAGGAGGAACATCAGGAGCACTTGAGGTTAGCATTGCGAAATTGAGGATAATCGGTTGTATGCAAAGTTCAGCAAATGTGAGTTTTGGATGAAGAAAGTCGCCTTTCTAGGGCATGTGTTGACAGCGAGAAGGAGTCGCGATTGACCCGGGAAAGTAAGTGATGTTTTGGATTGGCGATCACCCACTTGATTACCAGTCGGGAGTTTTAGGTATGGCGAGGATACTACCGTCGCTTTATTGAGGATTTTCGGTGTGGCGGACCCCTCACGCGATTGCTCAAAAGGAAAAGAAATTCACTTGGGCGCGAGTGCGAGAAAAGTTTTGAAACTTAAGGAGAGTTTGACCACAGCCCGGTGCTTGTGTTGCTGATATTAACAAGGATTTTGAGATATTTTGCGATGCTTCGCGCAAAGGTTTGGGTTGTGTCTTGATGCAAGACAAGAGAGTGGTAGCCTATGCCTCACGCCGATTGAGACCGCATGAGAGAACTACCCTACCCATGATTTGGAGTTGGCGGCCGTAGTGCATGCTTTAAAGATTTGGCGTCATTATCGATGGGTAACGGATGTGAGGTTTACGGATCATAAAAGTCGAAATACATCTTTACCCAGTCAGAGCTTAACCTCGAGCGAGAGGAGGTGGTTAGAGCTGATAAAGGATTATAATGTGGGCATACATTATCATCTGGAAAAGCTAATGTTGTTGCGAGATGCCTTGGCGAAAGGTATCTTGCAATTCGGTGATAGTTCGAGAAGTCGGCCCGACTTTGCATGAGAATTTGAAGCTTAACCTTGAGTTGGTTGAGCGAGATTTTTGGCGACTATGGAGATCGACCTACTTTGGATGGTCGATTCGCGGGCTCGGTCGGATGATGAGGCATTTGTGGATCGAAAGAATTTAAGTGAAGGTAAAAGTCGGGATTTTGGTGGATGACCGGGAACCTTGTGGTTCAAGCGGCGTTTGTGTGTGCCCAACAAGCAAGAACTAAAGGATGTGTTGTTAAAAGAAGCTCATGAGTCATTTGTATTCGATTCATCGAGCGGTACCAAGATGTACCAAGACATTAAGGATAAGTATTGGTGGCCAAGCATGAGCGTGAGATCGCGAGTATGTAGCCCTTTGTGATGTTTGTCGAGAGTAAAGGTAGAGCACGAGAGACTGCGGGTTTGCTCTGACCATTAAAAGTCCACGAGTGGAAGTGGGAAGAAATTGGTATGGACTTTATAGTCGGTTTGCCTAAAACCAAAGAGGGTCATGATTCGATTTGGGTCATTGTGGACCGTTTGACCAAGGTTGCTCATTTCATTCCAGTTAAGGCGACTTACGGTGGTGACAAATTGGCGAGCTATATATGTCGAGATTGTCGGTTTGCATGGTGTGCCCAAGAAGATTGTGTCGGATCGTGGATCGCGATTCACCTCTCGGTTTTGGGGTAGTTTCCATAAGGCTATGGGAACTCACGAATTCGATCTGACATATCACCCCAGACGGATGGTGAGACAGGCGAGTTAATCAGTTACGGAGGACATGTTGAGAACTGTGTGCTTGATCATGGGTCTAAGTGGGACGATTGTTTACCTTTGCGAGTTCTCATACAACAACGATTATCGAGCCGGTTTGCGAGATGTCACCGTTTGAGGCATTGTATGGCGAGAAATGCGAGACCCCTCTCAATTGGAAAGAGGCGGGGAAGGTCGAGTTTTGGCCCGATTGTTTGAAAGAAGGCGAGGATAAGGTCCGCTTGATTCGAGAAAGGTTGAAAGCTGCCAGGCAGACAGAAAAGCTATCACGAGATACGAGCGCAGGAGGCGAGTTTTGAGCAGATGATTTTGTGTATCGAGGATCACACCATTCAAAGGTGTGAAGAGATTTCAGCTAAAGGAAGCTTGCAGAGATATGTTGGTCCGTTCGGATTCAAGCGCAGGGAGAGGTTGCTTATCGATTGGAGCTACTGCGTCTTTGATGGGGTACATGGCGTCTTTCATGTGTCCCGGTGAAGAAGTGCTGCGCGTACGAGAGGAGGTTGTGCGATTGAGGCCGTTGACTGCGGGAGGATCTGTCATACAAAGAGCACCAGTCAAAATCTTGGAAGTGTCGAGCGAGTCACCGGAATAAAGCGGTCCGTTTTGCAAAGTTCGGTGGAGCAACCATTCGAGGAGGAAGCCACAGGGGGCGCGAGGAGGATCTCGAGCGAGTTTCGAACCTATTCTCTTAGTTGGCCCGGATCTGGGGTGAGATCTCGTTTAAGGGGTAAGGTTTGTAACATCCTGTTTTTACGAGATTTTTAAAGCTGGATTTCAAAAATGAATTTTCTGGAATTTTCTGAAATTAATTGAAGCTTCAAATGAATTTTTAAAGTTTTAAATGATTTAATGTGATTAAAATAAACATTAACATAAGTGGAAAATATTTTATTTGAGTTCCTTGTGTCACAAGGAATTTTACAGTATTTTGGTGAATTTTCGGATTTATTTGCTATTTTCTAGAGCTTTTAGAAGTTTATTTGAATTTACGGAAAAAGAAAAGAAAGAAAATAATCCCCCGCCCGATCTCCCTCTCTCCTCCACGCGTCATCCATCCGCGCCGCGCGCGCCGCGTACCTTTTCGCGCGCGCGCGCTCCGCCGCCGATCCGCCGCGCCACGCGTCGCGCATCGCTGTGACCCGCAGCGGCTGGCACCAGCCAACGCCCGCCCCGCGTCGCCTCGGCGCCCGTCGCGCGCGCGCGCGTCGCGCCGTCCGCCCGCGCGCGCGAACCTAACCTAACCCTAACCCTCGCGTCGCCCGCCGTCCGATCCCTCCGCGTTGAATCCTAGCCGTCCAAACCTAATCGCGTTGCGCCGTCGCCGTAACCGATCGGGATTGCCTCGGTTCGCGTGATAAAACCCGCCGCCTCGCCTCGGTTCGTGTGCGTCGCCGCGAACTCGTCGCCGCCGCCCTCGCCTTCGCCCTCGCGCCGCGCGCCGTCGCCGGGCGCTCCGCCGTCGCCGCTGCCGCGCGCCCGTCGCCCCTCCGCGCGCCGTCCCGTCGCCGTCGCCGAAGACCTCGCCGGTGAGCCTCGCCGCCGATCTCCTCGCCGTCGCCGCGTCGCCGCTCGGTCGCCCTCGCCGCACCCGCTCCGCCCCTCGGTCCCGAGCGCGCGCGCGCGCCGCGCCCGCCGCGCGCGCCGCGCGCCGCGGAGCGCCCGCCCGCGTCGCCGATCCGCTCCGCGCCCGCCGCGCGTCGCCATCTCCCCGCTCCGCGCGCGCGCGCGCGCGTCCGCGCAACGCGCGCGCGCGAGCGCGCCGCAGCGTCGCCGATCGCCCGTCGCCGCGCCGCGCCGCGCGATCCCCGCGCCGCTCGGATCGGCGAGGCTCGAATCGCGCGTGTCGCCTCCCGCCGTCGGATCCGCGCCGCGCGCCGCGCGCCGCCGCCCGGCTCGGCCTAGCCGCGTGGCAGCACCAGCGCGTGCCACGTCAGCCCTAGGCCACGTGGCACGACACGTGGCATGCCACGTCAGCGCCACGTCAGCCCTAGCCGCCTCCCCCGAGCCACGTGGCAGCCACGTCGGTGCCACGTCGGCCGCGCCGCGTGGCGGCATATCTGCTTTGCCGCGTCGGCCGCGCCCGCCGCGTCGACCCTCTCCCCGTGCCTTTATTCGTGCGCGCGGGTTCACCGTGGACCGGGTATTTGGTACACCGGGTTCACAGCACAGTAGCCTTTTTCAATTTTCCCGAATTAATTTTGAATTAATTTTCCGGGAGCCCGTTCTCCTCCGTCCTAGCTCCGATTGACCCCGTTCTTTTTTCTAAATTCATCTAAAATCGAGCTCTAGCTGTTGGTTCTGTTTTTGTGAATTTTGAGTTCTTTTGCTTGTCATTTTATGTGTTTCTTTGTTTCGTCGCTTTCTCTCGTTAGATTCGGATTAGGAGGAGCGAGTTCGCGCCAGAAGACCAGGAGTACCCCGCTGAGCATAACGAAGGCAAGTCGTGTCCCTTGATCATGTTGAACCCAATTTTACAAACTATTATTTAATTATTTTGCTTTAAATTACATTGCATTGCTATTTTTATTCAAACCGTTGCACAGGTAGTTATTGTCCCAATTGCAATTACACCTCCTTGACACTTTGAAATACCATGATGCCTTTGTCACCATAGGTTGGGAAATTTATTAGTGATACTAGTTTATTTATCACATGGGTTGGTACGATTAGATTGCTTAGCTAGTTTATATTTACGATTGGTCTCATCACACATATTAAATTATTAATTTGACTTAATGATATATGGAGCGTGGTTGGTGCCACGTGTATTAAAATTTGTGCCACGGCATTGGTGTAGCGTTGGCTTGGTTATACAAATTGGTTTTGCACTCAGGCGAGTGATCGTGCGATAAAGGGAAATCTGGTTGTACTTTGGGGATGTGGTAGTCTCGCCGGGTAATGCTAAGGACTTAACTTTGTGCGCCATTGATCGAGCTTAATCGTGCAAACCACATGTCTATTATGGGATGGACTGGCTGATTAATTTGTAATATTTCAATTCAATTACGCCATTGTGATGGACATGGTTCTTGATTTCCATGTGGCGCAAGAGGGTGTGATCACGAAACCTAGCGGGCGAGGATTGTGTTGAGGTAGAGCATTGTAAAGGCCTTGTTGTGATTTCCTTAGGCCTAGGCTAATCACATCGTGTGGGTGCAGTTGTGCAACCTCTGCGAGTGTAAAACTATTCGAATAGCGCGTCCTCGGTCATGGGCGGTGCTCGGGGATTTCACCACGAGGGTTAGTGTTTCATTTATAACTTGGTGGTTTATGTTGGGAGTGGGCGGGTAGTTCTTTGTTGGTTTAAACTTGTGAATTGGTGTTCACAAGTGGTTCATGTTTATTCCTTTGATTATCTATTATTCTTGTTTTGATTAACTTTAGCTTTCAAGTTATTTAATATATTTCATCAATAAATGCCTTTATGCAAATTAACCTTTCAGCCTTCCTTTGGTAAGCCTTGCATATTATATTGCATTTATTGTTACAAGCGACTTCTTTGAGTACCAATGTACTCACGGCTTTACGCCTATGTTGCTCGATTGAGGAGAGGAGTACTATCGGCGGGAGGTGCGGAAGGGAGTACTACGGCGACTTCACGGATTAGGCCGTTCTCCACTCGATAGCTTTGTGGCTTGTCGATTGGTCGCTACGCTTTATTTTGGATTTCATTGCTATTTTGTTAAGCCCTTAGGCTAGAGATATTGTAAGCTTGGCCATAAGGTCGTACCTTTGATATTTTATCGATATTCGAGTTTTCCTTTATTATTATCGTGTGTATGACTATGATGGCATCTATGTTTATTTGTGTGCACTAAGCGTGTGCACTACGAGAGCGTGATCTGGACTAGTGCGGGAGGTTTACGATTGATTCTTACGCTTGTATCGGGATCGTTGAACACGGACATATATACATGTTTGCATACTCTTTACATATTCGGACATGGTCATCGTAATGGACAAAGAACCTTCTTGGCTTTGTAGATGGTTTTTATATTCCACCCCTTATTTAACATATCCTCCTCGTGTAACATCCCAAAATTTTGTCCCTTTATTGGAAATTTAATCTGGAGTTTATTGGATTTTCTGGAATTATGTTAAAATCCTGATTTGAGAAAAAATTATAAACTTTATTGTATAAAAGTCAAAAATAAATTTATTGCATTCCTAGAAGCTAAAACAATTGTATTTCAGCTTCCTTAAGTCAAAATATGAGATTATATTAATTTTTCTAGATTTTAGAAGGAATTAAAACCTTCCCTACAAAATCAAATTGTACCTTTGCAAATTATACTTGTTAAAATGAGTGGAACATATTTTTATTAAGTCTAGAATAGCTCCAGATAGTTCTCTAAATTTTTCTGGATTTTCAAAATTTATTTGGTATTTTTACGAGTTTTCTAAAGCTTAATAGCATTTACGGAAAATCAAAAGAAAGAAATCCCAAAAACCCCTCCCGGCGCGGTGTCACCCATCAGCGTCCCCTCGCCCGCCGGGTTCCTCTCGGCCGTCGATTTAACAAACCCTCTCCCGCCTTCCCTCTCTCGCGTGCGGCAGCGTGTGTCGCGTGATCGGACCGTCCACTCCAGCGCGGATTTAATCCTCGCCGCCCGCACCCACTTACCGCTTCACGCTCCCCTCTCGCTCCTGCCGCCACGTGGTATTATCAAGCCGTCCCCTATTGCGTATCTCATCTCGGCGCCCCTTCCACTTAAGCTTTGTCGGCCCGATCTAACCGTTGTCGGATCGGATCTCGGCCGTCCCCCTTCACTTACCCCCCGCAATGCGCCCGTGGTCCGATCTCTCCCGTGCCACCGTCAAGCATCGGCCGTCCCCTCGCTCCTTCCTTTCTTTTCTCTCGGCGGCGTGCGGGCCCCACTCGTCGATTCCGTCTCCCGCCCCTTTCCTTTCTTCCTCGCGCGATCTCCGCGCGTGCCGCCATTCTTTGCCGCAAACGAAGCTTTTAAAGCCGGTTTCCTTCCGATTATGCCCGCGCCAGCGGCCGATCGCAGTGCACCTCCACGCGTCCATTGCGGGCATAATCACGCATAATCACGGCCGTTACCACCGTCGCAATTAACCTCCCGCCCGTTGCACTCGGCGAACCCGCGCAACCGTTACCCTCCTCCCGACCTATAAAGGGTACCCGAGGTCCCTCTACTCACACCGCCACCCCGAGCCTCGGGCGCTTAATCCGGCCAGGGTTCCCCTGCGCCCGATTTCCCTCCGCGGCTCGGCTACTCCGCGAGCAATCGCGCCGGCTCAAGCCCCTCGCCCCTCGCGAAGCCTCCCGACCTTGCTGGTGCCCGGCGAACACGGCGACCACCTCCCGAACACGTGCACCACCGGAGCTACTCGCGCGCCGTGAAGGCTTCTCCGACCGCCGCCCCTCTCCCGGCTTCCCTCTCGGTCATCCTCGGCCTCGTGCAAGGTACCGGCGCACTCCCGCGTTCTCCTCGTCGTTTTGGTACCCTCGGCGGCGCGCCGCTCACGAACTCGGCGACCATCGAACCCGAGCGCGCCGCCGCCGCCGGCGAGCCACCTCGGCCGTCGGGCGGCAGCGGCGGCGTGGCGCCAGTGGCGGCGGATCGGCGCCACGCCGGCGCCACCCGCCGCCCCCTCGCCACCTCGCGCGCGCGTGCATGCGTCGGCATAAAGCGTGGCGTGGCGACCACGCGCGGCGACCACGCGGCAGCCCGTGGCGCCACGTCAGCGCCACCCGCTCCCGCGCGCGCGCCACCTCACCCTTCCTCGGGTCCATGGACTCGGTCCATGACACCGGGCCCCACTGTCGACCTCTGTCGAATATATTAATCCTAGGGCTGGCGTCATAATCTATAATTTCCTTTAGAAAAATAATTCGTGCTGACGTCATAAATCCTTTTCGGTTTAAAAATAAATCCAGAAAATACCCTTTTTCTTTTATTTTGAATTCAAACTTTGGAAGGCTATAACTTTTGCATTTTAACTCCAAATTGACCCATTCAAATTTCTAAATTTTCTAAAATCATGATCTATCCATTTCTGGAATAATTTTGAAATTTTGAAATTTATTTAAATTTGATTTGAATATATTTTGTAATTCCAAGTTTTAAATTCAAATTAAAACTTCCAATTTCTTTAAAAGCCTCATTTCCTTTTTAAAATTGTTGACCCACATCCAAAATTCAAATTCTGTCTCCCAGTGTATTTTATTATTTTTGGAAGTTATTTGGATTGAGTTTGGATTTTTGTTTTGAAATTGCTATGAATTGATTTTTAGTTAGATATTGACGATTAGGAGAGTTTGAATTCGACGAATCGCAGCGGGACTCGATCAAGGCAAGTTACACCTTTGACCATGTTGAACCTAATATTTTAAAATTATTTATGTTGTTTTCTTGTATATGCATGCGTATCTTTATTCAAGTATAATTCAAATTGGATTTGAAACTTAGATATTCCATGATCCTTTGATTATAGCCTATTTGAAATCTGAATTCGTATACCTTGTCACCTAGTGAAAACTAGTTAGTACCATAGTATTGACTAGAAAATTTTATAGAAATGCTTAGCACGGCTTAGTATAATTTTTGGTGGGATCAATCTTTCACATGAAATGACGGACTTTGAAAATCAATATCTTGACTTGGTGAGTCAATGGTGGTTTCTGAAATTATTTAAAAATAAAAATAGAAAACATGTTTTGGACTTAGGCTAATGGTTAGGTGGTGGGTACCGGTATGCCTCGTGTTTGGTGACACTGGTTGATTATAGGTATGCGGGGTATGTGGTTGAGCCTAAATCAACAGGACCGTTTACGTGAATTATTTTCTGAAGTCACCGTACTACCACAAGTCCGGTATGGGACGGACACAGCTAAGTAATTTGTGAAGTTCCAACTATAGTCTCGCTATAGGCTGAATGTGTGTGGCGTGAGGTGTGGGAAGTCTCACATGGCACGAGAGGGCTCCAACTCGTGGATTCGAGTTGTGGTGAAAACTTAGTGGCGGCGTGATTATGTTGGCTATGAATCATCGGAACGACCTTGTCATGAACTCTCGCGCACACCTAAGGCGGTGTGTTGATCGCGTGGCTCAAGTGAGAGGAATGTCTTGTGGGTAAAGTTGTACACCTCTGTGAGTAACAAACTATCGGATAGCCGTGTCCACGGTCATGGACATCTTGAGTAGAGTCTTCCTGATTAGACTTGAATTTTCATAAAACTTGGTTTTGGCAAACAAGCGTTGGATTTGGTAATGGTCGGGTGGATTCCGTGGATAGGTTAGTGTGGGTTGGAGCCTACACTAACGATATTACTTGTTAAAAACAATGTTTCATATCTTGTATTTAAATTCAGCTTTTCGTACTTACGTTATTGTATTTAAATTCAAGTATTGCTTTCCGCACATTACCTATTAAGCTTCCTTTGAAATCCCTTATGCATGCATCAAATCTGTTATATTTCGGTGTAACTTGCGTAAGCATTTACTTGCTTACCTTGGGAGTACTTCGTACTCACCTTGCTAAATCTGTTGCGGACTTGAGGCGACTACGGCGGTGAGGACTACTTGTGAGTAGGATCGTCTTCTGATCATTCGCTGTGGGAGGTGGATGGGGTGTGTCTGCCACCTTTACTTTATTTCCATTGTTTTGTTTACTTTGTTGGCACTGGTGCCTTATTGTAAGACTTGGCCTTAAAGCCGTATTTTCGTTTAATAATATCTCGTGGTTATTTTTGCATGATATACATTCTTGTGAAACTGTGTGCACTAGCTTTTCACAGGATAGTGCGATTTACAGAGGGCTCGGAGTTGTTGTTCGGGTCCCGACAGAAATGGTATCGAGCAACAATGACTCTAAGGCGTGACCTTAGCAAGAGACCAGCTTTAAGGATATATTTTAATAAGAAATGCGCTTTTAAATTATCTCTCTCTTTTCTCAAGTCTCTTTACCAAAACCGATTACTAACTCCTCTCCTTCCAAATTTTAGATGGAGCAACCCACCGCGTCTCCCACGGAACCCTTGCCGGACTCTTCGCCGACGATCAGTACAACCTCATGCAAGAGCTCAACTTCGCCCATACCCCTCTACCGAGGATACGTTGGCATGTATGGAGCGAGAACGCTGGAGAGTGGAAGTGAAGATCTTCAAGGATTTTGGAGCACACGGAGCCATTTACGTGTTCGGCGCACCCCTACCTCGAGCCACCTTCTTCGATGGAGTTCGAGGATGCAGCCGAGAGGCCATTCGCCGGTGCGGAACATCTCGCTCGAGACTTGCTGCGCACCGACTTCGCTACTTCCCCATGAAGACTCCCTTGTGGGCTGCCGGCGACTTTCGTCTCTGAGTATGAGAGCAACCCCGCCTCATACGGCGGTGGAGTACACCAAGTCCATGGATCACATGTGCGGACCACCACTGGACGAGCTGCACACCGCCTGTGAAGCTCGCGCGCGAAGAGGAACTTGCCGAGCTCGTGCGAGAAGATGCGAGTTCCACGGATTCGGACCTTTTCAGGAGACTCGAGCACAGCGCTAGTGTGTAGACAACCCGAGTCTTAGAAGCGCTATCCGTGAGTGTAGACCTTTGTAAACAGCCACAAAGACTATTATAATAAAATAAAAAGTTTTATTTGGCTCTTATATGGGTTTTCCTTGCTCTTGTGTGTTGTTTTGGTGGGATTGTTACTAGAACCTTTCCTTTAGTTCTCTCTCTAAATCTGAAAGTCTCAATAGATGGTGAACACAGAAGAAACCCCAACATGGACAACGCCAACCCGGAGCACAAGGAAGCCGGTCGCTCGATTCCACCACCCGCCCGTGTGAGGACGAGATTAGGCACGATTGATGGCCAATCAAACCCGATTGATCAGCTCTTAGCTCGGGCGATCAACAACCCTCGAGCTCATCATCAACTTTGCCCGGATGCCTCCCAATCGTCTCTCACGAGTTCCTAAGGATCAAGCCACCCACCTTCGCGGTAGTCTTTGAGCCGATGGGCGCCGACGGCGCTCGGTCGATTGGCAGAAGCTGGACATTCTGCGGTGCAGCGATCGGGGAGCGAGTCTTGTTCGCCTCCCATCGGTGATCGAACCCGCATCTCAATGGTGGGACACCTTCACGCTTCACCGCCAACCCGAGACGGTGGCGTGGATCGAGTTCGAGCAAAGCTTTTGCAAAGCTCATATCCCCACCGGCACCATGGCTTTGAAGAAGAAGGAGTTCAGATCTGCGCCAAGGAAGTCGTCTTGTCAATGAGTGCGTCTGAAGTTTAACCAAGCGGCCCATTATGCGCGGAGGATGTGGCTTCAGATGAAGCCAAGCAAGAAAGGTTCATGGAGGGCACGAATGACAACATATCGGTACAAGCGATATCGGGTGACTATCTTGACTTCCACCGGCTAGTCGGTAAGGCCATCCGTCGGAGAGCAAGCACATGGAAATGGAACCGGAAGAAAGGATGGCGGACGGAGGAACAACTCGGAAGTTCTTTCAAGAATCGCGATACTTCTCCTCACTCCAACAAGTTCGGACCCAGGCGTAACTTCAAGAACGATCCAGCGAGTTCAAGTCCTCAACACCGCCCGCCGTTTCGGGCCAACGCGGCGATTTCCAAGCAACGCCTTTCGGCAACGGTGGCGGACACGAAGAAGCGATCCGCCGTCGGCGGATTGACTGCTACTCGCAAGGAACGGGGCACTTTGCCAAGGCATGCCTAAGAAGATTCAGCGGCGGCAACCGAGAGCCTCGGAAGTCGGAACCGGGGCGGCGAAGCGCGGACCTTCATCAAAGGCGAGTGAACCACGTGGACGCGAAGAGGCCCAGCTGCACGGATGTCGTCTTTGGGTATGTTCCTTGTCAATTCGATACCAGCATCGAGTTCTTTTCGATTCGAACATCGCATTCCTTTGTGTCAAAAACTTTTATGGATAAGCATGGGTTGGGCGGGGTAACCCTTAGCAACCCTATGATAGTTCACTCCTGGAGCAGAAATGAGAGCGGGGACCTTGTGCCCCAAAGTGGAATTGCTCATAGATGGGACCCGATTCCTCGCCGATCTTTTGGTTTTGGAATCGCAAGGATTAGACGTCATTCTCGGGATGAACTGGTTAGCCAAGAATCAAGGTCGGATCGACTGTGCTACCAGATCCATCACCCTCACCAATGACCAAGGCATAGAGGTAATCTTCTCTCCCAGTTCGAAGCGGAAGAATGTGCCCTCTTCCACCTCCAAGTCTTGGAGGAAGTGCCGGCCGTCTGGGAATACCGGATGTTTTCAGAGGCGCCGGGGATGCCACCGGATAGGAGATCGAATTTGTGATTGACCTAGTCGAGCACCGCCCGATTTCAAAAGACCATATCGGATGCACGCTAATGAGTTAGCGGAATTGAAGAATCAACTCAAGGAGTTAGAAGACAAAGGGTATATCCGACCCGGTTAAATGCGCCTTGGGGAGCTCCGTCTGTTCGTCAAGATGAAGGATGAGAGTGCGAGGCTATGTGTAGACTCTGAGCACTCAATGGCGTCACCATCAAGAATAAATACCCCCTCCCGGGATCGATGACTGTTCGATCGGTTGAAAGGAGCGGTATCTTCTCCAAGATTGATCTGCGATCGAGGATACCATCGGTGAAGATTCGTGAAGAAGACATTCCTAAGGCGCCTTCTCCACGGATATGGGCATTATGAGTTCACGGTCATGTCATTTGGGTGACCAATGCACGACCTACTTCATGAGCATGATGAGCGGTGTGTTCATGAAATACTTGGACAAGTTCGTAGTAATCTTCATCGGCGACATCCTCATCTACTCCAAGAGCGAAGAAGAGCATGAGCGGCACCTCGGGATCACTCTGGAAAAGCTTAGAGAGCATCGACTTTTGCCAAATTCGATAAGTGTGAATTACGGCTAAAAAGGTTGCCTTCCTCGGACATATCGTAACAGTGAAGGAATCGCTGTAGATCCTTCAAGGTAGAAGCGATAATGGAGTGGAAGCCACCAAAGTCCGTAATGAAGTCGGGAGCTTTCTTGGACTTGCGGGTTATTACCGTCGGTTCATAGCGAGATTCTCAGAGACAGCCAAGCCAATGACCCAATTCTGAAAAAGGAAAAGAAGTTCGAATGGGCGAAGGCTTGTGAGCAAAGTTTCGGACCCTTAGAAGAGACTAGTCTCGGCACCGTGCTTGTCTTGCGGGCGTGCATAAAGGCTTGAGGTTTTACGTGGCGCCTCTCGCCTAGGCTTAGGCGTGTTACGATGCAAGAAGGCAAAGTGGTAGCCTATGCATCGCGTCAACTCAAGCCTCATGAGTGCAATTATCCTACTCATGACTTGGAGTTAGCGCGATGAGTGCGCCTTAAAAATCGGCGCCACTACCTTATTGGTAACCGTTGTGAAGTATACACGGACCATAAGAGTTTGAAGTATATCTTCACCCGAGCGAGAACTCAACGAGGCGGCGAAGATGGTTGGAGTTGATAAAGGACTACGACATCGGTATACATTACCACCGGAAGCGAATGTAGTAGCCGATGCCTTAGCGAAGTCTTATGCAAACATGGTGATATCGAAGAAGACCAAACCCGACTTGGGAGGGAGTCGCGTCTAAGTCTAAACCCAGCGGGACCAAGCACCCTCACCACACTTTGGAAGTGCGACCGGCTTACGATCAAATTAAGGAAGCTCAGTTGTGGGCGAGGACATTCAAGAAATCAAGAAGAATATGAGAAGAGGCAAAGCACCAGGATTGGCGAAGATGAAAATGGCGCGGTTTGGTTCGAGAACCGCATCTGTGTGCGAATAATCGGAAATCAAAAACGATTACGAAAGAGTCTCATGATACCCCATACTCAATCCACCAGTCGTACCAAGATGTACCAGGATCGAGGAAAGATATTGGTGGGTTAGTATGAAAAGGAAATCGCGAGTTCATTGAAACTGCGACACACATCAACGAGTCAAAGTTGAACATCGAGGCGGCGGGACTCTTGCAACCATTGCCGATCCCAGTGGAAGTGGGAAGAAATCGGTATGGATTTCATAACCGGACTCCCAAGGGCGCAATCGGGTTATGATTCAATTTGGGTAATCGTAGGCAGTTGACTAAAGTGGCTCACTTCATACGATCAAGACCACTTATTCGGGAAGCAAGTTGGTGAAATTTGTACATGTCTCGAATTGTGTGCACGTATGGCGTACCCAAAAGATAGTGTCGGATCGAGGTAGTCGATTTACTTCTCGATTTTGGCAAAGGTTGCACGAAGAGTTGGGTAGTAAGCTCGGTTTGATGCCGCTTACCATCCCAGACAGGACGGTCAAGCAGAAAGAGTTAATCGGATACTCGAGGATATGCTAAGAGCTTGTACACTGGATTTCGGAGCAGTTGGGACCGTTCAACGCCCTATGCGAATTCTCGTACAATAACGACTACCAAGCCGACTGCGGATGGCACCCTTGAAGCCTTGTATGGTGAAAGTGCGAGAACCCCTTGCTTTGGGATCAGCAAGGTGAACCCCAAGCGGGACCAAACTGCTGCAAGGCGAGAAGATCAAGTGAAGAAGATCCGAGGCAGTTGAAGATAGCCGGTCTCGGCGGAAGAGCTACGCGGATAAGCGTCGTCGAGACGACCTTTGAGGTCGGGGACTACGTCTATCTTAGAGTATCCCCACTTAGAGGTGTGAAAAGGTTTCAAGTTAGAGAAAGCTAGCACCACGATATGTGGGCCCTTTCAAGATGCGGACCGAAGAGGTGCGATCGCATATCGATTAGACTTGCCGCCAAGCATGTCGGGGTGCCTGATGTCTTTCCGTCTCACGATTAAAGAAGTGCCTCCGAGTGCCCACGAGAACAAGCCGCACTTTGAAACCTTGGACCTCGGGATGACCTCACCTATCGGGAGCAACCAATCAAGATTCTCGAGACAAGAGCGTCGGACGGAAGGAAGACCATCAGTTACGCAAAGTTCGGTGGAGCAACCACACAGGGCGAAGCCACGGGAGCGAGAAGAAGACTTAAAGACCAGCCATCCCCATCTCTTTTGCTAGCGATTGCAAATCTCGGCGAGATTTCCTTTAAGGGGGGTAGGTTTGTAACATCCCAAAATTTTGTCCCTTTATTGGAAATTTAATCTGGAGTTTATTGGATTTTCTGGAATTATGTTAAAATCCTGATTTGAGAAAAAATTATAAACTTTATTGTATAAAAGTCAAAAATAAATTTATTGCATTCCTAGAAGCTAAAACAATTGTATTTCAGCTTCCTTAAGTCAAAATATGAGATTATATTAATTTTTCTAGATTTTAGAAGGAATTAAAACCTTCCCTACAAAATCAAATTGTACCTTTGTAAATTATACTTGTTAAAATGAGTGGGACATATTTTTATTAAGTCTAGAATAGCTCGAGATAGTTCTCTAAATTTTCTGGATTTTCAAAATTTATTTGGTATTTTTGAGTTTTCTAAAGCTTAATAGCATTTCGGAAAATCAAAAGAAAGAAATCCCAAAAACCCCTCCCGGCGCAGTGTCACCCATCGGCGTCCCCTCGCCGCCGGGTTCCCTCTCGGCCGTCCGATTTAACAAACCCTCTCCCGCCTTCCCTCTCTCGCGTGCGGCAGCGTGTCGCGATCGGACCGTCCACTCCGCGCGGATTTAATCCTCGCCGCCCGCACCCACTTACCGCTTCACGCTCCCCTCTCGCTCCTGCCGCCCGTGGTATTATCCAAGCCGTCCCCTATTGCCGTATCTCATCTCGGCGCCCCTTCCCACTTAAGCACCGTCGGCCCGATCTAACTTCGTTGTCGGATCGGATCTCGGCCGTCCCCTTCACTTACCCCTTCGCATGCGCCGGTGATCCGATCTCTCCCCGTGCCACCGTCAAGCATCTAACCGTCCCCTCGCTCCTTCCTTTCTTTTCTCTCGCCGGCGTGCGGGCCCCACTCGTCGATTCCGTCTCCCGCCCCTTTCCTTTCTTCCTCGCGCGATCTCCGCGCATTGCGCCATTCTTGCCGCAAGCGAAGCTTTTAAAGCGGTTTCCTTCAATTATGCCCGCGCCAGCGGCCGATCGCAGTGCACCTCCACGCGTCCATTGCGGGCATAATCACGCATAATCACGGCCGTTACCACCGTCGCAATTAACCTCCCGCCCGTTGCACTCCGCGAACCGGCGCAACCGTTACCCTCCTCCCGACCTATAAAGGGGTACCCGAGGTCCCTCTACTCACACCGCCACCCCGAGCCTCGGGCGCTTAATCCAGCCCGAGGGTTCCCTGCGCCCGATTTCCCTCCGCGGCTCGGCTACTCCGGCGAGCAATCGCGCGGCTCAAGCCCCTCGCCCCTCGCGAAGCCTCCCGACCTTGCTGGTGCCCGGCGAACACGGCGACCACCTCCCGGCACGTGCACCACCGGAGCTACTCCGCGCCGTGAAGGCTTCTCCGACCGCCGCCCCTCTCCACCGGCTTCCCTCTCCGGTCATCCTCGGCCTCCGTGCAAGGTGCCGCGCACTCCCGCGTTCTCCTCGTCGTTTTGGTACCCTCGGCGGCGCGCCGCTCACGAACTCGGCGACCATCGGGCCCCGCGCCGCCGCCGCCGCCGAGCCACCTCGGCCGTCGGGCGAGCGGCGGCGTGGCAGCAGTGGCGGCGGTCGGCGCCACGCCGGCGCCACCGCCGCGCCCCTCGCCACCTCGCGCGCGCGCATGCGTCGGCATAAAGCGTGGCGTGGCAGCCCGCGCGGCGACCACGCGGCGGCCCCGTGGCGCCACGTCGGCGCCACCCGCTCCCCGCGCGCGCGCCACCTCACCCTTCCCTCGGGTCCATGGACTCGGTCCATGACACCCGGGCCCCACCTGTCAGCCTCTGCCCGAATATATTAATCCTAGGGCTGACGTCATAATCTATAATTTCCTTTAGAAAAATAATTCGTGCTGACGTCATAAATCCTTTTCGGTTTAAAAATAAATCCAGAAAATACCCTTTTTCTTTTATTTTGAATTCAAACTTTGGAAGGCTATAACTTTTGCATTTTAACTCCAAATTGACCCATTCAAATTTCTAAATTTTCTAAAATCATGATCTATCCATTTCTGGAATAATTTTGAAATTTTGAAATTTATTTAAATTTGATTTGAATATGTTTTGTAATTCCAAGTTTTAAATTCAAATTAAAACTTCCAATTTCTTTTAAAAGCCTCATTTCCTTTTTTAAAAATTGTTGACCCACATCCAAAATTCAGAATTCTGTCTCCCAGTGTATTTTATTATTTTTGGAAGTTATTTGGATTGAGTTTGGATTTTTGTTTTGAAATTGCTATGAATTGATTTTTCGTTAGATATTGACGATTAGGAGAGTTTGAATTCGACGAATCGCAGCGGGACTCTGATCAAGGCAAGTTACACCTTTGACCATGTTGAACCTAATATTTTAAAATTATTTATGTTGTTTTCTCTGTATATGCATGCGTATCTTTATTCAAGTATAATTCAAATTGGATTTGAAACTTAGATATTCCATGATCCTTTGATTATAGCCTATTTGAAATCTGAATTCGTATACCTTGTCACCCTAGTGAAAACTAGTTAGTACCATAGTATTGACTAGAAAATTTTATAGAAATGCTTAGCACGGCTTAGTATAATTTTTGGTGGGATCAATCTTTCACATGAAATGACGGACTTTGAAAATCAATATCTTGACTTGGTGAGTCAAGGGTGGTTTCTGAAATTATTTAAAAATGAAAATAGAAAACATGTTTTGGACTTAGGCTAATGGTTAGGTGGTGGGTACCGGTATGCCTCGTGTTTGGTGACACTGGTTGATTATCGTATGCGGGGTATGTGGTTGAGCCTAAATCAACAGGACCGTTTACGTGAATTATTTCTGAAGTCACTTCAGTACTACCACAAGTCCGGTATGGGACGGACTGGCTAAGTAATTTGTGAAGTTCCAACTATAGTCTCGCTATAGCTTTGAATGTGCGCGGCGTAGGGTGTGGGAAGTCTCACATGGCACGAGAGGGCTCCAACTCGTGGATTCGAGTTGTGGTGAAACTTAGTGGCGGCGCGATTATGTTGGCTATGAATCATCGAACGACCTTGTCATGAACTCTCCGCCGCACACCTAAGGCGGTGTGTTGATCGCGTGGCTCAAGTGAGAGGGAATGTCTTGTGGGTAAAGTTGTACACCTCTGTGAGTAACAAACTATACGGATAGCCGTGTCCACGGTCATGGACATCTTGAGTAGAGTCTTCACAGATTAGACTTGAATTTTCATAAAACTTGGTTTTGGCAAACAAGCGTTGGATTTGGTAATGGTCGGGTGGATTCCCGTGGATAGGTTAGCGTGGGTTGGAGCCTACACTAACGATATTACTTGTTAAAAACAATGCTTCATATACTGTATTTAAATTCAGCTTTTCGTACTTACGTTATTGTATTTAAGTTCAAGTATTGCTTTTCGCACATTACCCTATTAAGCTTCCTTTGAAATCCCTTATGCATGCATCAAATCATTATATTTCCGGTGTAACTTGCGTAAGCATTTACTTGCTTACCTTGGGAGTACTTCGTACTCACCTTGCTAAATCTGTTGCCGGACTTCGAGGCGACTACGACGGTGAGGACTACTTGGCGAGTAGGATCGTCTTCTGATCATTCGCTGTGGGAGGTGGATGGGCTGTGCTGCCACCTTTACTTTATTTCCGCTGTTTTGTTTACTTTGTTGGCCTGGTGCCTTATTGTAAGACTTGGCCTTAAGGCCGTATTTTCGTTTAATAATATCTCGTGGTTATTTTTGCATGATATACATTACTGTGAAACCTGTGTGCACTAGCTTTTCCTGGGATAGTGCGATTTACACAGAGGGGCTCGGAGTTGTTGTTCCGGGTCCCGACACCTCGGCAGCTCTTGTAAAAGCAAAAACGTCATTAATGTACTCTTCACTCAGACGGTTCTCAACATACATCCAGCTTCGATCCTACGTTACGCATGTATATAACAATTTAGTATTAAATATTAAATTAATAAATTAGTATACTAGATATATACCACATGCATTGAGATTTTGCTTAACATAAAAAGCTATTTTCCCTAGAACCAATTATAATAAACTATTTTGACCAATTTAGTCCACATGACGGGCACTGACATGCATGGCCAAGTAAAAATATATTATAACTGACTAAATTATAAACCCTAAATCATACTAGACGTAAATAATCTTCTGTTCACATCAAGCTAGCTAGATCTAAACCATTTTCAATACTTCTGTCACCAAAAGTTAGATCCAAATTATAATGTAACTAGGAACAAATTACTAACCATAGATAGTCAAGAACTTGATGGATCTTCAATCACTCTTATCAAATAGTTCTCTTTCACTAAATAGCCTCAAAGCTTCGCCTCCAACTAAAAGCAGTAGCATAGATCTAGAATTTAAGACAAAGGGTCGACGGGTCTACGAGCAATTAATATAGTAGAATTATCACAGACGATTTTTAATACAAACCATCTGCGATGTCTTAATTAACCGTCTGTGATAGTTCATAGATGGTTAAAAAACCTTCTGTGATATTTGGTAATATCATAGATGATCTATGGTAAAAACCGTCTGTGATACTTCACAGATGATTTTATCATAAAACGTCTATGATATTACATCTTCACAGATAGTTTTTAGCGCTGGCAACATTACAAACGGTTTCTAAACTAAAACCGTCCGTAATAGTATTTAATACTGACAGTTTTGAAAAATCGTCTGTGATGTAGCGTTTAGTATTATGCTTTTTGTAGTAGTGGAGGCTCACTTGAGCTCTCACGAGCAATAAAGAAGTACATTCAAACTCACGAGCCCTCTGGGGCTTCCTCCCCAGAGGTAACCCCGTTGGCTCGCCGACAGGAGTAGGGCTGTCCTCTCGAACTCTCGAACCTATAAAATATCCGTGTTATTTTTACTCTTATGGACGACGGCCCGTCATACGGCTAACGTCTACCCTCTTACTTGTATTGGGTTTTCACACCTATAACAACATTAGTGAAATTTTTGTGAAACTTGCACTTGATGATGTGGTCTGAAATCTGAATGGAAATTTCTCTATGTCCGATATCTTATTTTCACAGGTCTAAAGAGTTTAAATAGACACGGACATTTTTTGAAATCGGAATACATTGTCCTTATTTTAGGATTAAAAGGTTTGATTTTTTTTTCTAGACCTGAGCAAATTGTGGAGTGGGTCGGAGCTCTAGTCAGTTCATTTCACCGCCAGACCTTGGCGGGATCCCAGTCCAATAGGTTAGTTACACTGGGCCACAAGCTGTAGGCAAAACAATTGGGCCAGCCCAGTTGCCCATTAGTCCTGATTATCTAGGCCACCCTAGCCCTAAACCCAGGCTCATGTCAGGCGGGGCTAACTTTGCACATTTCTAGATTTTTCCTTCACATTAGATAATGGTCTTCCACTCTTCAGCTACATATTCTTAGTTCTGCTCTATAACATCATTTCTTTTGTATCTTCAGTTTCAATGCTTTTGTTATGCCATTTTTTTTCAGGTAGTATGTAAAACCCGGCAGTTTGAAGACATAAAAAAAATTTGAGGCAGAGATTTATGTTCTGACGAAGGATGAGGGTGGTCGCCAAACTGCTTTTTTGTCAAATTACGTGCCTCAGTTCTACCACAGAACCGTAGATATCACTGGAAAAGTCCAGCTCCCTGAAAGCGTAGTGATGGTGATGCCTGGCATGGGCGGAGCTAAGTAGTGGGTCCCAGTGTCACAGGACACCAGGTTTAAAAAACTTTTTGGTAGGGATTAGCACTTTTAGCCTATATGTGAACCCCTTCAAGCTAAACTCAATGCACCCGGTTCTTTCCTTGAAACCCAATGAAAGAAGCACTAGCAGCCCAAATTCCCAATAGCTAGGAGCAGTCCATGAGAAACATTTGCTTCCCTTGGTCCATGATCCAACTACAGCAAACCAAACTAACACTTAAGCCAGCATAAGAGGGAGGACCGCAACAGGCTACAACGTCCACTTGATTATCCCAAAGCATGTCACCTCGTAGCAGCCCTCGACGCTTGTTCGTCTCGCATGGTTAGCCAAGAGATGTATACCACGTCCGCCACACAACCGCACCCAGCTAGATAGCAACCGATCACCGGAGAATGGGAGAAATCAGCGCCAGTGACCACCATCGCCTACCATCTCGCCGTAGCATCTTCTGGTCCGTATTGCCTCATGCCCTCACTGGTAGAATGAAACTTAGGTCCACCCGATCAGTATGTATTTTGCTTTAAATTTCTTTCAATTATTCTAATTTGTGAGTTAAGATTTCAATGTGATGGTTATTGATTGATTTTTGTCGAATTGTAGGGTTAAGATTTAGCGTTTCAATTTTAATTTTTGAAATAACAGCCTAGTTCATTGCAAATTGGAAGTGAAATTGTAGTATTTGATCGTAATGTCAAGTAAGTAAACTACTGAACATATTTTTCTATTATATTATTTTTGAACTATTGAACATACAAATATCTAGCTAACATTTAATTAACTGGTGATAATTTCATGAATGATATACTTATTTGCTATGTAGAGAAATAAGAGTTGACGAAACTTACGAACGATGTTATGGTTCATCGCTTTATGAATTTACTAGAACATAAATACTAAAAGATAATGTATTAACTTATATTTGATCATTATATTGTTTTTTACTTGAAAACTTTAAGTAATTTTATTCTCTTTTAATAGGCCATTGAGATCGAATGATGTATTTTACTAATACCGATCAACTTTTATCTGTGGTTTCGTCTTTAATATCTTCAGTTTGCTACAACTAATCAATATTATTATCAGTCTTTTTTATTTTGGTAAGCATTTCGATCACTACTTCTTTATTATCATACGCTGTCATCGGTTATATTGAAGTGTTGATGCTAAAAATTATTGAACATATTACTATTTAGCACAATATTGTTTGAAAACTATATATGTTGTTATATATATGGTGAAGTAGTGAACCCTGATCATTTTCGTTCTAGTTCCGCCCCTAATGCCTGGGGACAACGTAACTGCAGTTTTTGAGTTGATATCGCCCGTTCCGCTTGAACCAGGTAATGCTTAAACTTTGGACATTAAAATCATTTCTATTGGAGTCCTTTATTATATACTAGATTGTGATATCTTTTCATATATAATTAAAAGAACATGCAGCAAATATATTGTGTATTTTTTTATATAATTTAATGCGTACTAGTGTCACCTGTTTTGCATTTTTAGAAGGCTTGTTTTGATACGGAGTCGCCCGATCTTCTCGACGTAGGATAGATACTCACGGGAGTCTTGATTAATCATAATGATCCTCCAATGCTAGTGCAAGGGACGAACACTCTTTAATCCGCCAAAACACACTCGTGTCGATTTCACCGACCACTAAGCGAAGATCTATCGTGTATCTAATTTTCAATGGAAAGGCTGAACGATCTTGATTGAAGAATACTCCTAATTCTCTATAGAATTTCGACAACAATAATGAACTCGAATAAATTTTAGTAGACTGATTTTTCTCAAAGGGGGTCTGAGCCCTAAAGGCTATGAGTACAAGGCTTATATAGCCACTTGGGACGTCCATATGGTCCCCAAACCGAGTACAACTCAACCTTATATTGTTTTAGACTCGAACTCTCACAAAAAGGAAACTAAATTTTACAGCTGTCATATTATTTCGGTCATAGCAGCTGATTCATGAAGTATTTGAAGATGGGGCATTATCCATTGCGTAGGTATTGAAATAAGATTTCCAACAAGCACAGGAACATTCGAATCGGACTTCGTTTGCGAAAGTTATGGCCTTTTTAGTAACTGCTTGTTAGGCTGTCCCGAACCGAATCCGAATTGAGTTCTGAATTGAATCCGAGTTTGAATTCGGTTGGGCTTGTGGGAGGTCCGAATTAGACTTGCAAATCTTATCCAAAACTTGTACTTTAAGTCCTTGGGTTCCCCCTTTTTGCTCTTCCACCTCATAGGCTTTTTCCCCCCGTCCACATGGGCCTTTCTCTTGTTGGCTCCACTCGCTTGGGCTTTATTCCTTCATATTTTTGGCACCTAATATGGTTATCCTCTTCCTTGTGCCTCTCTATTGCTTTGGCCCCGGCCTCCAGCTCCTCCCTCTCAGTTCCAATATTTTTCATTTAACAAACGACTCCAAGTCCCTCTGTGTAAATCGCACTATCCCAGGAAAAGGTAGTGCACACAGGGTATACAGCGATGTATATCACGCAAAATCACCAAAATTATATTAAACAAATTTACGGCTGTCTGGCCAAGTCTTACAATAAAATGGCACAAGGCCAACTGAACATAAAAGTAGCAGAAAAACAATAAAGGTAGCAGCTCAGCCCATCCAGCCTCCCACAGGCGAATGACTGTAAGACGCGTCCTGCTCGCTGAAGTAGTCCTCACCGTCGTAGTCGCTGTCTAAGTCTGGCAACAGATTTTAGCATGGTGAGCGCTTTAAAGTACTCCACAAGTTACACCAAGAGATATAACAGAATTGATGCATGCATAATGGATTTCAAAGGAAGGCTTAATAGGGTAAATGTGTGGAAAAGCAGTACTGAATTTTAAATACAATAACGTAAGAACAAAACCTGAATTTTAATACATCATAAGAAACAATATTTTAACAAATAATACCGTTAGCGTAGGCTCAGACTTACACTAACCTAACCACGAGCATCCCACCCGGACCATTTCCAAAACACTGTTGTTTGCCAAAACCAAGTTTTATAAAACCAAGTCTAATCTGTGAAAACTCTACTCAGCATGTCCATGACCGTGGACACGGCTATCCAAGATAAGTTAAACTCTGTAGAGAGGTACAACTTTACCCACAAGATGTGTCCTCCTGCTTGAGCCACGCGATATACGCACTGCCTTTGGTGTGCGGCAGGGAGTTTACGACAAGACTGTTCCAATAATCCATAGCCAAAACAGTCACGCCGCCACTAAGATTTCACCACAACTCGAATCCACGAGTTGGAGCCCCCTCTGGTGCCATGTGAGACTTCTCGCGGCCTACGCCACGCTCACATTCAGCCTATAGGGAAACTATATTTGGAACTTCACAAATTACTGAGCCAGGTCCATCCCATACCGGACTTGTGGTAGTACGAAATGACTTCGTAAAATGAATCACAGAAATAGTGCTTAATTGATTGAGGCTCAACCACATACCCATATGCGCGATAATCAACCATGTGTCACCAAACATGAGGCATGCCGGCACCCCACCACCTAACCAATAGCCTAAGTCCAAACCATAATTTTTTTATTTTCAGTTTTAAAATATTTTATAGACTATCCTCGACTCATCGAAGTGAAGGATTCGTTTGAAAGAACTATCATTTCATGCGAAATATTTGATCCCACCTAAAATCATACTAAGCCAGACTAAGCAATTCTATAAAATTTTCTAGTAAATACTATGATACCAACTAGTTTTCAGCTAGGGTGATAAGGTACATGAATTCGAGATTCCAAATTGGCTATAATCAAAGGATCATGGGCATTACTAAAATTTAAATCAACTTTAAATTACGTTTGAAAAAAGTACGCATGCATATACAGTAAAAGAATATAAATAAATTTGAAATAAAAGGGTCAACATGGTCAAAGGTGTAACTTGCCTTGCTCGAAGTCTTGCTGCGAATCGTCAAAGTCGTAATCTCCCGAATCGTGAAAATCTAACGTGACGAACCAATTCAAAAAAAATTCAAAAACAAAATTCAAAAATTCAAAAGGAGTGCAGAATGGAAATTTCATGATTTTAGAAAATTTTAGAAATTTGAATGGGTCAATTTGGAGTAAAAATGAAGAAGTTATGGCTTTCCAAAGTTTAAATACAATTAAAAAGAAAATACCCATTTTTTGGAATTATTTTTAAACCGAAAAGCATTTATG
Source organism: Melocanna baccifera (assembly GCA_036346265.1). Classification (NCBI taxonomy): domain Eukaryota; kingdom Viridiplantae; phylum Streptophyta; class Magnoliopsida; order Poales; family Poaceae; genus Melocanna; species Melocanna baccifera. The sequence goes on along the minus strand of CM070696.1, from coordinate 5,291,475 downwards.
ATGTCGCATGAATTATTTTTCTGAAGGAAAATAATAATTATGACGTCAGCAGCACAATTAATATTCAGCTGAATTAACTTTTAACAAAAAATTGGTTTTATTGCATCAGCATGACGTCAGCCCTGATAATTAAATAATCGGAGTGAGGCTGACATGTGGGCCCAGTTCATGGTGGACTGGGTCCACGGACCTGAAGTGGGGTGAGGTGGCACGGGGAGGGGAGGTGGCGCTGGCGTGGGCGTCCTGGGGTGCACGTGGCGCCTGTGTGGCAGCCACATCAGCTGCCACCTTGGCTTGACTGCTGACGTGGCAGGGGCGGCCGGCGGTGGCGCACGGGGACCGATGGTCACCGGCGTTCCGACGGGCGGCGGCGCCGGCCATGTGTACCAGAAGGTAGAGGAGAGTGAGGGGAGTCCACCGGTACCTTGCACGGAGCTCGAGGCTGGCCGGTGCGGTCCAGCGACGGAGAGAGGCGGCGGTCGGAGGAGGCTTCACGGCGGCGGAGGTGCTCCGGTGGCGCACGTGCTCGGGGAAGGGAGGGCTTTTGATCGCCGAGGCACGAGCAAGGTGTTGGTGACGTCAGCGAGGAGCGGGGAGGCCCGGTGTCGCCGGAATTGCTTGCCGGAATAGAGAATGTCCGGCGGGGGAGAATGAGCTTGTGGAGGGCTCTGAGGCTTTAGCGCTCGAATTGAGAGGTGGGGGAGAAGCGGTGTGTCGAGGAGAGGCTCGGGGAGGCTTTTTATAGGTAGAGGAGAGGGGTAACGACCTTGTGCAAAGACGTCGGAGTAAAACGGCCGCGGCGGCTTAATGAACTAGTGATTGGGGGCTTAAAGGGGAAAAGAAATCGACGAGCGGGTGCGGCAGTGAATGGAGGCCATAATGCACAAATGCGCAGGAGAGATTAGCGGAAGAAACTGATGCTTTAAAAGCTCAGTCTCGGGTGTTAATGGCGGAAGCGGCGCGGCGCGAGGAGGAAGACCGGTCAGCGAGAGAAGGAAAAAGGAAAGGGCGAGGGCGACACTTGGATGAGTGACAAGTGGCAAGGGAGAGGAAGCAGGGCCATTAGATCCCGAGCGAACCGTTAAGTGAATGCGGACGTGTGTGATTCGATCCGACAACGGGGATGAAATCGGAGCCGTTCGGGCGAGGGCCGAAGGGTTAAGTGGTTGTGGGCGCACCAGATTCGGTACGGCAACGGGGAACGGTGCGAATCAGGCCACCTGTCGGGCGAAGGGGAGAAGGGAGGGGCTAAGCTATCGGTAAGTGAACGCGGGCGGTAGGGATTAAACCGGGTGGAGCGAGGAGTGGTCCGATGCTCGCCAGGTGTCGGCCAGGGAGAGTGGGAAGGCGGTATAGAGTGGTTAAGTGAGATCGGATGGCTGAGGTTGGATCCGGCGGCGAGGATTGGTCCGATGGATGACACTTGTCAACCCAGGGAGGGTTTTGGGTTTAAATTTTCTTTTTGATTTTCAGAAATGATTAGGGGGCTTTAAAATACTCAGAAAAATATCAAATAAATTTTAAAAATTCCAGAAAAATTCAGAGAATTACTGAAACTATTTTAGACTTAATAAAAATATTTTCAACCCAATTTGATAATTATATTTTACAAAAACACAATTTAACTTTAGAAGGAGAGTTTTTAAATCTTTATAAATTCCTAAAAATTATTATAATTACAGATTTGACTTAGGAAAATGAAATACATTTGTTTAGACCTTTATAAAATGAAATACTTTAATTTTTCACAACCAGGCTTGAAATAAAACTCAGAAAAATCCAATTAAATTCCAGAAAACACTTTAAAAGGGAAATAAAATTTTTGGGATGTTACAGTTTATTTCTCATGAGATTTTTACCAAGTAGTTAGTTCTTATTTGATACATCCTCTTGGTGCCAATAGCTGTGCTATTTGTAGAATCCCACCCTGCACAAAATGATGTCATGTTCCTCTTTACGGAAATTATTGGTTTTTGAATGTGGTTTTTCCGCATATGATTGTAGGCACATGTATTATCACCACCGTCAAATGTGCCTCGAGATTGATGCAAACTTTCAAAATTCAAACCACTACTCCGTCTTCTAATAATTGAATATACATGCAAGCACACGTGGTTTTGCATTTTTGTTGGGTTTGTATAGAAAAATGAATGAAAGTAGCAACAGTTCTGTATTATTTATGATTTTTGACCTGCTTGATTGATATGGAACATTCACAATAGTTCCTTTTGTCAGATCTACAACGTTACTTGTTCATTTGATAGATATATCTTCGAACATTTACATCCACAGCTTGAAGTGTTAACAATGACCAGTATGGTACCTGTTGTGGCTACAGACCAAACAGAGAGAGAGGTATGGTAGTGGAGAGTTAGTTGAGCAAATGACCTCTTGGGTCTTTCCCAAGAACTAGTCATGTTACATAAGTATTCCCCCTTGTAAGGGGCGACTTTACCATCGTACCCTTACACGGAGTCCCTCACCGAGAACAAGCTATGTCATTTACATGACTTACAACCTTCAATAGGCTAGCTGGGTTTAGGTGGGGGCCACCCCTACAACAGAAGCCTCTCATGGTGAAGGGCTTCACAGGCCGAAGCCATGTTGCCGAGCCCTTTGGTCCCCTCCGTCCCTGCGGCCTGTGACGTTGTGTGATTGTAGGCGAAGCGTAGTCGAAGGCGGGGGTCCACAGCGGAGCCGTTGTCGAAGTCTCGCGCTGGGCAGTCGCGGGTGGAGTCGCACCTGTGCTGCGAAGGCGAAAGCCGCAACGATTTGTACTGCGGAGGTGAAGACCTCGTCGATGCGGGAGGAGCGGGCAGGTGCTGGAGGTTAGGGCATCTCATGCGCACGAGCAACCGTGTCGGTCCGACTCCCGCTGGTAGGACACGTGCGGTCGATCGCGACGGTTGAGCCTCCGCCAGTTGCACTCCCGAGCGTGGCTATATATGCAGTCGTAGCGGTGTGACGAAGCACTGCCGGGACGGCCTATCTCAAGAATATACCTTTTCCTCTTACGAGCATGCGATAGGGTTAGCATCAACCATGGTGCTCTTGCGCATGCTTATGGAAGGAAGAAGATACGTTCTTGAGTTGGCAGAAAGGTTCGCGCCCCGTGCTGACGAAGAAGCATTGGGCGTTGTGCCTGGGGCATCCTCCGGTCCTCGGTCGTGGCGGTACATTACGCTCCGGGGCGACGGCTGCTGGGACACGGTGTACGGTCAGCCGATGGCGAGTGCACGCACCTTGCTGGCGGCTGCCTTCACGCCGGTCGGTGCGGACTCCCGCCGACTGACCCGCTGCGCCGGTGTTTTTTGTAACCTAGCGTCCATGGAAAGGCATGGAACACATTAGAGTACTAAAACGGTTGTAGTAAGAGCGAAGAGGTGTAATGTGCGGCAAGTGCCTGGGTTGTCCCGAGCCACTGGAGTAGAAGGGGCGCCTTGTGGCACGGCGTGCGGAGGCGCGGCTGCGTGTTGAAGGGCCTGAGCCAATGGCGGACTCAGGGCGGCGCCGCGGGGGCTAAGGCCTCGTCGAGGGCGAAGTCGGAGTCGTTCCGTTGAGACAAAGGCTTCGTGAAAAGCAGGTTTGTGGGCTCTTGGCGGTGTCGCATGTGGCCTGCGAGGGTGGAGTCCCCCTCGTCGCGGCCATGTGCGCAAGTGCAATCCAGCGGGGATGCCGCACGCGTACGAGCGGCCGTGCCGCTTCGGCTTCCTCAGGGTGCGCCCCCTCCGCGCGTGGGCGGTGCTTGGACTTCCGCCGATTGCGCTTCTTGATGCGTGGGTGACGCTTCGACTTCCGTCGATTAGGCTTTCACGCGTGGGCGGTGCTTGGACTGCCGCCGATTGCGCTTCTGGACACAGAGAAGAGTTGTATAAATACATACGAGGAGGGCCGTAGCGTCTTCTGGGCTAGCTGCGATGATCTTTTGATCTCGAAAATATGCCTTCTTCTGTTCATGAACATGCAGTGAAATATTGCCGTGTTGATGAACAGAAGGAGGCCTATTTTCGAGCACAATATTGCGGCGGTTGTCGGCCGCCGTGCGTGGGCAGGGGAAGGAGGCCGCTGCATTGATCGGCACGGGCTTCGCTGAACGGACTACTTCGCAAGCACTCCCCGAGGCGGGGGGCGTCTCCTGGCGTGCCTCTCCGGCGCGTGGTTGCGTGTTGACGTCGGGGGCAGCACCAGGACTGCCCTGCGAAGCCAAAAATGCCGCTGCAGGCGGAGACAAGTTACCTGGCGTAGATTCCTGGGCAGACACACGGCGAGGCGCTATTGGCGCGCCGTGCGCTGCCAGGGCCCTTGGTGCGATCGTGGGAATGTGGGCGGTTCACCTCCCAGCAGTTATGTTCATCGATGGCGTGGGAGACAGGGGTATTTAGTACCCCTTGTGCTAGGCCGCTTGCCTTTCATCGCCTTGTCTTCTAGCCCCCGACCACGCGAGACAATCTCCTGACCTCCTTGCTTCCTCCTACGTCCCGGAGTTCCAGAAGAACGATGGCATACGATGAAGCGCGTGGTGGCGGCAACGGCATTGTCTTCCGGCGGGCGTCGCCGCTCGAGGTGAGGTACACCCTCGAGGGGCGCGGCTCCGCGCCTGCAGGCAAGGGGTGGACGTTGGCGAAGGGAGCAGGGGGACCGTGCTCCCGTATCCTGGGCTCGACGCTAGTGACGGAAGAGACGATCCGCAGCCTTCTTCATCAGGGGAAGCTGTCGGACCGCCGGGATGTGCGACTGCCCACGGGCGACGAGACCGAACCGCACCCCAAAACATCAGAGAAGATCGTGTTCGTCGCCTACCTCGAGGCTGAGTTACGCATTCCGGCCGCCAGACTTTTCGGGGATGTCCTACGGGCCTTTGGGCTTGAGCTGGCGCAGGTAACGCCGAATGTGATTGCCCGCCTTGCCGTGTACAGTTGGGCGGTGCGCACGGAGGCGTGCTGGCCGACGGCGTCACTATTCGCGTTTCTCCACGATGTCTGGTGCGCGGCGGAGGATGAGGGGGACGGGGCGCTGCCCGACTTCAGCGGCGTCGATCTCGCGCTACGCCTGCAGTGCAAGAAGATATTTCCCTCGGAGTCGAGTCGGGCAGAGTGGGGGCCGGACTGGACGAGGCGGTGGTTTTACCACCGTGTGGCAAGTGGTAGTGGCCTTGAGTGTTCGGGGCGGCCGGTGGCGGTTAACACCATGCTCGGCATGCCCCTAGACGCTGATGATGAGTGGATAGCACAGAGGCTTGTGGGAATCACCGCCCGCTTCAACATGCGTGACCTCGCTGAGGAGTTCGTCATGTACGGCGTGGCGCCGCTGGCCGCGGAGTGGCGTGTTGCTCCTGGGAGGCTTCGGCGCGACAACGTCCACCCTTCCATGTCTTCGCTGCCGAGGCCCTCCGGTCCGCGTAAGTTGTCTTAGAGTTTGCCTTTGTGTGTCATTCGTCGAGGCTGTTGTTTTGACAACGTGCCCTCATGCCCTTCGCAGGTATTTCCCTGGGGGACGTGGAGCGTGCAGTGGATGCGTTCCTTGGACCATACACAGCCAGGGAGCACGCGCTGCACATGTTTGCAACCGCGGAGGCAGGTCTGGGGTGGTTGAACCGCGTGTGCGAAGCCCTGGGTATTAGGGTGCCAGAACGCGTTGTTCCGGCCCCCAGCCCACCTCACCGCTATTCCACAGGGGAGGGGGTACTAGCGGATGCGAGTTCCGGCTCGGTGGAGCATGCAAACTTAGAGGTGGGGGCGAGTGCTGCCTCGCCACCAGCCGGCGTTGGGACAGAGCCATCACTCACGGAAGATGCTGGGGCGGAGCCGTTGCTCGCAGAGGATGGTGGGGCGGAGCCATTGCCCGCGGAGTTCATTCCCACGACCGTGGGACCTCCCTCTGCGGCGGTTTTCGAGGCGGGGCCACCTTCTTACTCCCCGAAGGCGAAGCGACCCCGTATACGATCGCCCCTTCGCTCGGCTAGGGGGTTTGTTGTAGCGAGCCAGGTCGGAGCCCTATGGGACTCCGACTCGGACACCGAGTGCTTCGGTGCCCCTGCGGCCCCGATCGAGCATGCAGCGGGCGGGGGTGAGGGCTTGGTGGAGCTAAGCTCCGACACCAAAGTTCCCCCGCTTGGCGAGGTGGATGGGGATGCGGAGGTCTTGGCGGATTTGGGCGGGGTTGAAGGTAGACCTTTCTTGATTGTGACCTGCTAGGTATTTGTAGGGTTGACCGTCGTGTCCCCTCGCAGCAACATGGTTCCCCGAACGCGGACGACCTTTGGAGCCCGAAGACGGCTGCTTGGGAGGGGCGTCTGGCACCGCCGAGACTATTGCCGCGGATGCCACCCGTTGTCTAGCAGATTTCGTCCCTCGAACAGTGGTGTTGTTGGCGTGGCGGGGGGTCGTGAATAGTGTCATCGCGGGCTTAGATCGTGACGCACTGCAGATCTGCGGCCCTGGATTGCTTGAAGGGGTGCTAGAGGTCTCTGAATTGAGGGTAAGTGCCTGACCCTGAGCAGCACGTGGCCATTGGGAGGAGTACTGATTGCTTCATTGTGTAGACCTTGGCCCTTAGCCGGGCGCTGCAGGCGGCCCATGTCTGGGAACGGGAGGCTTTGGAGGATCGGCTACGCGCCGTTTAAGGGGCCCTTCGCGCATCGGAGGAGGCGCACTCCGCTAAGGATGACCGCATGCGGCTCCTAGAAGCGGAACGCGCGGCGGCCGTCTCATATGCCACGGAGTGTGTGGCATCAACTCAGCAGGCCGCGGTGGTGGAGCGTGACGGGCTGCTCCAGCAGGTTGCCATACTGGAGGAAGAGAACGGCCGCCTCGCTGCATCCTTGAGGGAGCGAGATGAGGCGCTGGGTGCCGCTTCGGCGACGGCGTGGGAGGCTATGCTGGCCCTGGAAGGTACCCTTGAAAATCTTGTTGCGGAGGTACCACCACGCTCCTTTGGACCCGAATAGCTTCCACGGACACTTTGACGGATTGCGGAGGTTGCCGATCTAGCTCAAGCGGCCACGACATCCTTTGGCAACCACTGCTCCTACGTGACTGCCTGTCTAGCGTGCGCTCTTCTCCAACACCGGGGCTGTCGTCATGTCGACGAACTGGGCGACCCGCAGCTGGAGATGCCCGCTGGGGCCGGGGTGATGTCCGGTGCCGTGCGCGCCGTTCGGTTTTTTCACGAGTGGATCTGGGAGTACATCGGGGAGGTCGCGGCGAAGTTGGAGCTACGGCGGAACATGTACGGCGAGGGGAACCTTGGCGAGTGGCTTGAGGAAGTTGCCCGACGTGACGATGACGGGGCCAACGGCTCAAAGCAGGTGTGACCCCGGGTTCTTGTACGTTGGTGTGTGTGTTGTAAGCTTGTGTACCCCCTGCCGCGGATGAAGTGAAAATTGCTTCGCTTCTTTGATCGACCTTGCCACTTTGCTTCGAGTAGCTGCCCGATGGGGACCTGCTGCTGATTTCTGACGTCATAACCCGGCGCCGCTTACGTCGCTGGTGGCAGGCCGAAGACTCACTCGACTTCTGGGCGAATCGACCCTCGGCGGACGGGACTTCGGCGCGAGAGATCATCCCAGCGAGGCCAGACGAGTAGTGCAGGCCCGGCGGGTTTTGTAAGAACGTTGTGGCAGCGTGGTAGACAAGCCGGGACATTCATCACCGTCGTCGCTTTTGGATGCGCCCACTTTGTGCCTTCTTTGTTTTTGTGGTGTTTGTTGGTTGAGGCAGACGCTTGGGTAGGCGTGGAGGTGGGGCTACCGCTTGCGCTGGGTAGGATAAGATAAGCTTGGGGAGGGACCGGGACCTAGCTTCGTGGTCCTGCCATGGGTGGTCAATGGAGGGCCTCACGGGCGGCACTGTTTCGCTGAGTTTTCGAACGCCGATGGGACAGCTGAGGCGGGATCAACGGAGTCCCGCACATGGCGTGGTATGGCTACGAGGGAGGTGTCTCTTGGCCGTCGCCCATTGCTTCGGGCCCTGCAAGATAGGGTTGTTTCGGGCCCTACAAGATAGGGGTGGGTACACGTGGCGTGTAACTGACAGAGCCCTGTAAGTGGGGTGGGGGCAAAACTATCGCACCACGTGCCCTTGGGGCGGGCGATGGGACTCTTGAGGCGTAAAGTCCGCGGTCTTGCTTCCGGGGCTCTTTAAAAGGGGGCGAGTGGCCGAGTGGAGCGGCACTCGCCTTCCCAGACATCGCAACCCACACTCAGTTTGTTCCAACTTCGCTCAATAGCGTGGTGGGCTTCAGAACGCGGCTGATGCCGCCTGGGCGATTGCGGGGTCAGGCATCTCGCCCATGTGGGGGGATGTAACGCCACGATGTGTTTTCCCCTCGCCCGTGCGCTGAAGAGCCGCGGTTGGTGCGGTGTAGTGGGCAATTCACTTGTACTTCATCAAGGCCGCTCCTAGCTTCAGGAGTAAACTGTTATGGCACGCCGGCGAGGCCATGTCCCACCCTGCTGTCCCGTACAGGCGCCTGTTCTCTCCCCCGGTCTCCTCTCCTAGCTACTGGGCGCTTGGGATGAGGAGAGGAGGGAGGTCTGGCGCTTGCGGTGCTGCAGGGAGCCATGCTGCTCCAAGGGCGAGCGCCGGCTTCTTCAGCTCAGGGCGGCACGCCCTGGGGGGAGCCTGGGCGCTCTCCGTCTTGTGGCGCCTTACTGGGGCGATGCTGTGTCCCGAGCTCGAACGTCTGTGGCTTCTCGGCTCTTCGCGCGCCGGAAGGTCCGCGTCCGCGTGGGCGCCTTCGCCGGGCGCGTTTGGTTTCTCGGCTCTTGTGCCGAGGCGTAGGCTATTGAGCCCCTACGCCTTGCTCCTGTACCCGCGGTCGACCGCCCATGCGGTGCACGCGGTTTGCTGGGAGCGCGCGAAGCCTCTGGAGTCCATGTGCCGTTGTATGTGGACTCCGGCGAGTGCGTGGGAATATCCTCCACGTCTTATTTATACTTCGGAGAGTACACGTGGTGAGAACACCAGCGCGTGCGCGGGACATCCACGTCTTGTTTAGACTCAGTAGAGTGTGCAGGGAAAACATCCGCGTCTTTGTTTGTACTCCGGAGAATGCATGGGACTATCAACCACGACTTACTTGAGCTCCGGAGGGTACGCCATCGTGCGCGCGGGACATCCGCGTCTTGTTTAGACTCAATAGAGTGCGTAGGGAAAACATCCGCATCTTTGTTTGTACTCCAGATAATACGTGAGACTATTAATCATGGCTTATTTAGACTTCGGAGGGTACGCCATCGCGCGCGCGGGACATCCGCGTCTTGTTTATACTCAGTAGAGTGCGCAGGGAAAACATCCGCATCTTATTTATGCTCCGTAGAGTGCACGCGAGGGCATTCCCCCGCTGCGTCTTATTTATACTCCGTAGAGTGCGTGCAAAGGCGGACCTCGTCGCTACGTCTTATTTATACTCTGTAGAGTGCGTGCGGAGGCGGACCTCGACGCTACATCTTATTTATACTCCATAGAGTGCATGCGGAGGCGGACCTCGATGCTACGTCTTATTTATACTCCGTAGAGTGCGTGCATCAGGAGCTGCAGCCTCAGGAGGGTCTCTGGCGGATACAAGCCCAGGTGCAGCAGCCCCAGGAAAGCTCCCTGCGGATCCATGCCCTTGAGGGCGCCCCGCGCAGGATCATCAACGTCATCTATGGAGGTTCCTCCTTGGAGTTTGCCTCGGAGCGACAGCGCAAGGCCTACGCACGGAGGCTACACCACGTCACGGCTTACCCAGCTAACGCACCGCCAGGCTGGGCGCAGCATGCGATCACCTTCACGCCTGCTGACGCTAAAGGTGTGGAGTTCCCCATCAGGATCCCCTAGTCATCCAGGTCGTGGTTGCCGGGTACGACGTTCAACGTGTCCTGGTCGATGGGTGCAGCTCCGCGAATGTTTTGTTTGCACAAGCCTTCGACCAGATGACGATCCCTCGCAGTCGCCTAGGCCCCTCAAGAATTCCACTGCAGGGCTTCGGAGGTCAGCCGCTATTGGCGCTGGGCCAAATATGTTTGCAGGTCTCCTTTGGCCAGGACAACAACGTGGTGAGTAGGGACGCCACTTTTGATGTCGTGGATATCCAGTACCCCTACAATGCCATCTTGGGAAGACCGACCCTCAATTCCTTCGGGGCAGTACCACACCATGGCTTCCTATGTGTGAAGCTTCCAGGCCCACGAGGCATAATCACAGTCCTTGGCGATCAGCACATGGCTCGGCACATGGAGCATGGAACCCAAGGCTCGCACCGAGGAGTTCAGTGCGTCCACTAAGGCGCGCCCACCCACGCTCTGCGGCAGCCCAAACACCAGAGGCTTCACATCTCACCACCGCGACAACGGGTCCTGTGGTTAGTCCATAACGTTTTGTACTCGCTCACCCACGCAAACAGGAATTTAATAAATTTTGCCATTTGCGAGGCTATTCATGCCCCCCACCAAACATGTGCGGAGGGGGGTGCCTCGTGTTTGGTGACACCTGGTTGATTGTCGTGCATATGAGCATGTGGTCGAGCCTAAGTCGGATTAAGGACCGTTTCTGTGATTCATTTTACGAAGTCACTTCGTACTACCATAAGTCCGGTATGAGATGGACCGGGCTAATTAATTTGTGAAGTTCCAAATATAGTCTCGCTATAGGCTGAATATGAGCATGGCGTAGGCCGCAAGAAGTCTCACATGGCACCAGAGGGGGCTCCAACTCGTGGATTTGAGTTGTGGTGAAACCTTAGTGGCGACATGACTATTTTGGCTATGGATCATTACAACAGCCTTGTCATGAACTCTCCGCCGCACACCTAAAGCAGTGTGTTTATCGCGTGGCTCAAGTGAGAGGGAATGTCTTGTGGGTAAAGTTGTACACCTCTACAGAGTTAAAAATTTATCCTAGATAACCGTGTCCACGGTCATGGACATGCTGAGTAGAGTCTTCACAGATTAGACTTGGAACCCGGAACAACAACTCCGAGTCCCTCTGTGTAAATCGCACTATCCCAGGAAAAGCTAGTGCACACAGGGTTAACAGCAATGTATATCATACAAAAGTCACCACAGAATATTATTATTAAACGAAAATACGGCCTTAAGGCCAAGTCTTACAATATAGGGGCACAAGGCCAACAAAAGAAATAAAACAGCAGAAAGCAGTAAAGGTAGCAGAACAGCCCATCCAGCCTCCCACAGGCGAATGACTGTAAGACGCGTCCTACTCGCTGAAGTAGTCCTCACCGTCGTAGTCGTCCTCGAAGTCTGGCAACAGATTTAGCAAGGTGAGTACAAGAGTACTCCCAAGGTAAGCACATGAATGCTTACGCAAGTTACACCGGGGATTGTAACAGAGTAGATGCATGCATAAAGGATTCCAAAGGAAAGCTTAATAGGGTAAGTGTGCGGAAAAGCAATACTTGAATTTGAATACAATAATGTAAGTACGAAAAGCTGGACTTTAATACAGTATATGGAACAATGTGTTTAACAAGTAATATCGTTAGCGTAGGCTCCGACCCACACTAACATATCCACGGGAATCCACCCAGACCAAAACCAAAAACCATCACTTGTTTGCCCCAAAAACCAGGTTGTATAAAATCCAAGTCTAATCTGTGAAGATTCTACTCAGCATATCCATGACCGTGGACACGGCTATCCAGATAGTTTGTTACTCTACAGAGGTGTACAAATTTACCCACAAGACATTCCCTCTCACTTGAGCCACGCGATAAACACACTGCCTTAGGTGTGCGGCGAAGAGTTCATGACAAGGCTGTTCCGATGATCCATAGTCAAAATAATCATGCCGCCACTAAGGTTTCACCACAACTCGAATCCACGAGTTGGAGCCCCCTCTGGTGCCATGTGAGACTTCCCGCAGCCTACGCCGCGCTCACATTCAGCCTATAGCGAGACTATATTTGGAACTTCACAAATTAATTAGCCCGGTCCATCCCATACCGGACTTATGGTAGTACGAAGTGACTTCGTAAAATGAATCACAGAAAACGGTCCTTAATCCGACTTAGGCTCGACCACATGCTCATATGCACGACAATCAACCAGGTGTCACCAAACACGAGGCATGCTGGCACCCACCACCTAACCTATAGCCTAAGTCCAAATCATAAGTTTTCATTTTTAAACAATTTTCATAAACCATCCTTCACTCACCGAAGTCAAGATTTCATTTTCAAAACATCATTTCATGTGAAAGATTTGATCCCACCTAAATTATACTAAGCTAGGCTAAGCATTTCTACAAAATTTTCTAGTCAATACTATGGTACTAACTAGTTTTCAGTTAGGGTGACAAGGTATATGAATTCGAGATTCAAAATTGGCTATAGTCAAAGGATCATGGGCATAGCTAAAGTTTAAACTGAATTTAAATTAAATTTGAATAGAAGTACGCATGCATATACAGTGAAACAATATAAATAAATTTGAAATATTAGGTTCAACATGGTCAAAGGTGTAACTTGCCTTGATCGAAGTCCTACTGAGAATCGTCGAGTTCGAATTCTCCGGAATCGTCGAAATCTAACGTAAAGAGTCAATTCAAAGAAAATTCAAAAACAAATTCAAATAAATTCAAAATTTCAAAATTATTCCAGAAATAGATAGATCATGATTTTGGAAAAATTTAGAAAATTGAATGGGTCAATTTGGAGTTAAAATGAGAAAGTTATAGCCTTCCAAAGTTTAAATACAAAATAAAAAGAAAAAGCTCATTTTTTGGATTATTTTTAAACCGAAAAAGCATTTATGACGTCAGCATGAATTATTTTTCTAAAGGAAATTAAAGGATTATTACATCAGCAAGGTAATTAGTTTTCGGCCGAATTATCTTTATACGGGAAAATCGGTTCATTGCGTCAGCATGACGTCAGCGGGGATATTTCGGATTTAATTAAATAAAATAATTGCTGACGTGGCAACGGGTGTCGACGTGGCATGTGACGTGGCTGCCACTTGGCATCACGTGGCTGCCACGTCACGGCACTGAACTGGCGTGGCCGGCCCGCGTGACGTGGCGCCCGGGTGCCTGCGTGGCCGAGGCGTGGCACCCACACGGCTGCCACTGGGCTGCCACCTGGGCGCCATGTGCGTGGCGGCGCTGACATGGTTGAGGCGGTCGGCGGCGGTGCACAGAGCCTGATGGCTGCCGGTGCTCCGGCGGACGGCGGTGCCGGCCGGCGACACCAAAAGCTAGAGGAGATTGCGGGGAGGCCAGCGGTACCTTCGGAAGGACTTGGGGGCGATCGGAGAGAGCCGGCGGTGGTGAGGAGCGGCGGTCGGAGGAGTCTTGACGACGGCGGGGAGCACCGACGGCGTAGAGACTCGGGGAGGAGGTTGCTTCTGACCGCTGGGGCACGAGCAAAGTATCGACGTCGCCAGCGAGGAGCGGGGAGGCCTGGGGCGGTGGCAATTGCTCGCCGGAGCTACTGGAGGCCGACGGAGGAGAACGAGCACAGGGGGGCTCTCGGGCTCGATCGCTCGAATTGAGTAGAGAGGGGGAGGCGGTGTGGAGAGGAGATCCTCAGGGCCGGCTTAAATAGGCACGGGGAGGTGGTAACGGCCGAGGCATCACCGCCGGTATTAAGGTAGCCGTGGAGAGCGCGGAAACGGCAGTGCGAGCGTTAATCCGGGGAGCAATCGGTGGGGATTGAATGCGTGCGTTATAGGGGTTCTTAAGGGCCAATAATGTCAAGGCGTAATGGCTAGGATGCGATAATCACGGAGCTCGGTGGGGCAGTGATGGCGGCGACGCGGGGAAGAAGAAGGCAGCGGGGACGACGGGTCTGACGAGGGGGTCCCACCGGTCAGCGAGAGAGGACAAAAGGAAAGGAGGAAAGCAACGGTTGGATTTGCGACGGGTGGCAAGAAGGGAAGATCGGGGCTGTAGGGTGCTGCGCGAAGGGGTAAGTGAGCGGGGATGGTCTGGATCCGATCCGACAATAGCGGTTGAATCCAGGCCGATCGAGCGCTTTAAGTGACAGGGGACAGCTGCGATTTAAATCAGCAACGGAGGACAGCGTGGATTAGGCCACGCGTCTATCGGGGAAAAAAGCGGAGGGGCGAAGCGGTAAGTTGGCACGGACGGCTGAGATTAAGTCGGGCGGACGGGCGGCCGGTCGGATGGGTGCCAGGTGTCGGCCAGAGAGGAAGGGGAGGCGAGGAGAGGGCTTAAGTCAGATCGGACGGCCGAGGGGGAATCCGGTGGCGCGGACCGGCCCGATGGATGACAAGTGTCGGCCCCGGGAGAGGTTTTGGATTTTAAAATCCTTTTTGAATTTCAGGAAAGATTAGAAGGCTTAAAATACTCAGAAAAATACCAAATAAATTTTGAAAATTCCAGGAAAATTCAGAGGACCTTCTGGGACTATTTGAGACTTCATAAAATTATTTCCCACTCATTTTGATATTTAAATTTTTCAAAAACACAAATTGACTTAAAAGGGAAAGTTTTAAATCTTTATAAAATCCTGAAAATTAATATAATTACAGAATTGAGTTTAGAAAATGAAATACACTTATTTTGACTTTCATGAAATGCAACAAGTTCAATTTGGCTTTCATCAATTAAAGTTTTTAATTTTCTCAAATCAGGACTTTGCAATAAAATCCAGGACAATCCAATAAATTTTAGAAATGATTTTAATAAAGGAGTAAAATTTTTGGGATGTTACAGCTTAATAAAGAAATTCAGGGCATTCTTATTCACAAAGAATATAATTGTCTCACTCATTTGTTTATACTTGCATGTATGGTTGAAAGTCAGATTGAGGAGAAATTGAGAATGCTTAATGACAAGAAACATGAAAACAAACCCTTATTTTTGCCTTTTTCTGTGACTAACAACTTGCAGGAAGTTAAGAACCATGCTGAAGAGAAGAGAGTTCACATTGAAGACAAGGAGTTGAATATTTAACAACAGGTGCTATTGAAAACAAAAGATGAGGAGATAATCACAGTTGAAGATGAAGTACTTGCTGTCTCATTATTTCATCATAAAGATTTGATACCTACAACACCTACATCAATTGAGGAGATCGATAAAGATAATAACTATGGTGCTGAAATTAAATATGAAAAGGTGAGTAATTGTGAGAATTCATGTGTTCAATTGAAAATTTCATGTTCTAAAATTTCTTTGGTCAATTTACATAATGTGGAAATTATTACTCATAAGGAAGTTCTTACTAGAATATCTCCTGAAAATTCTTTATACTATGTCATGTTCGATAATCCTATAGAGCTATCTAGTGTGATTAAGAATCTTACTGAAATTTTATGTTTAAAATCATTAGCAAGTACTCATGCCAACACATATAAGTTAATTTGATTGGAGATTACGGTGTAGACAATCGATTTCATGTATATCGAATATGCATAACTTCTGATCACATGGATGCATTGAAGCTTGGTATTTTGAATAACAATTCTGGTGTGCTGAATCTTGTTCATTATGAGAGAAAAATAAAAATTAGTGACAATTCAAATCTTATGTGTTCATCTCTTATTAAACCATCTAGCATTGATAATCCGAATTATGAAGTTGATGGATGGAAAAACTTACAAATCTTTTCACCCTTACTAGATGAATGTGCTATTGCTCGATTGAAATCTGATTACTTGGATGAACTTTGTTTGATTCCAAAAGTTGTAGCTTTAGCCATATGTGCTACCGATGCAAGTTTACAACCTCAGAGATTTGAATTGTATAAATGCATCACTTACATTTGTAAAACAAGTTGCAATAATTACTGTGTGAGAAATTTTGATTTGTTCATTAACTCTCGGGTTACTAATACAATGAGCTTTTATAATCACTACTATTTTATAACATTAATTATGCAACAACGAAGAATTGTTAAAACGGATGACATATACATATACCATGCATACACCTTGGCTTCTTTGTTACCCTATTTTCGGCGTATCAAAAGCCGAGGACGGCTTTGTTTTCAAGAAGGGGAGGATGAAGAGGACATGGCCCTGGTGGATACAACCATATTAGCAATACTTGTTGTTCTAATTACAAGAGTTCCTATGTATCACTTAAATTATCAGGTGAGCTTATTTTTGGAAGTGTCTTTATATCATATGAACTATATGATGCTATCTAATGATGAAAATATATATTTACGCAGCTATATAAGGAGGATTTCATCAACACTACAAGCTTGTAGTTGGGGGTCTACCAAAAGGGAAGCCAACCAACATATCAAGACCATGTTGACATCTCCCCCAACTCTTCCTTATGATCACCACATCACTTTTGGACCAATTCAAGCAAGAGTTCAAGTGGCACATGTTTTGGAATCCAATTCGGCCACCAGATCAATTCAGATTCAGTGTGACAGCTCCAACTTCAAACGAGCAAAACTTTCACATACAGAGTCCGTTTGAGATCCACGAGTACTTGATGGAAAGCTTTTCTCATCCTCTTCTAACGGATCCAGTCTTGCTTACAACTTCCTTCTGTATGCTTCGCAATCATCAAAAGAATTTGCCATACCACCTGTTTGGGCCAAATCAGGCCTTGTAATGCTTGGACCTAAGAAGAAGGTGCTACCCCCACTATTTATGGGTGTACTACTGTTCATGTGAATAGTAATAATAGTACAACTCTCTTTTTTCTTAGTTTTGTATGGCTTCCACTCCCCTATTTAAGGAGCCCGCACCCCTCTAGTTTTCTCGGATTTTGTTTATGTTTAGTTTGCCTGTGTTGTAATTTGTATCTTCTACGTGTGTCAACTAGACCACCTAGTCCAGATCCTTATTCAAAATCCCACCATATTGAGTATTTCAATCCTATTTGCAATTTGAGATTACTTGTTATCTTATTCTTATGTGTTCTTCAGTTGCATGCAGGAATAGACCTTCGTGGTCAAGTCAACCGCGTTCTTAGCATAGTTGATAATGACTTGGAGTGTGGTTTAGCGATTGCTTTGTGTTCTGGTCATGACCGGTTAGAAGCCACATCGTCAAAGTCATTCTCCTCCAAATCGAAGTTATCATCCTATTGAAAAATTGGGACCCCGTCGCCTCATCATAGGGACCATCGGAAGGAAAGTAATCACTCCAGATATAGATGTGTATGTTCAAGTCCATTTCATGGTCTTGCAACACATGATTGAAGTGTCTCTGTATATCGACCAGCACAAGGATATGCTTTGGCAACAGAATTCAGAGCAACTGGATGTTTGGGTCACAAGACAACACAATGGCTGCTTCAACTAATGGTTGAAGGAGCGAGTTGCTAGGAGTTCATGAAGTGAGATGCTGACATGGTTGGAAAAAGGGCCAATACTTACAGTTATGTATGGTAAGGATATGACATAAATGGGTACACATTCTATACGCAGGCTCACGATGTAAAGAGCACTAACCAGAACAGTGGTGTCTATATAGATGCGTTCAGTACCGATGGGTTGAGGAACTCGTATTATGGGTTCATAGAGTTGGTTTGGGAGCTCGACTACGTGCTTTTCAAGATCTCCTTATTTCGGTATCGTTGGATCCATCTCTCACAGGTGAAGGTTGATAAGTATGGTGTCACTATAGTGGACCTCAAAAATATGCCAGATACAAAGATGAACCATTCGTACTCGCTAACCAATTTATTCAAATTTTCTATATAACCGACCAGGTAAATAAGAAGCGCTATGTAGTTCTTCATGAAAAAAAGGAGAATTATCATAGTAGAGAATATAGCGAACAAGAAAGAATACAATCAATTTAACGAGTTTCCTCCTTTCGTAAATGGCATAAGGGTTAAGGAAGAACAACATGATGAAACTAGGTACATACGCATTGATCATCATAAAGGGCTAATTTTTTTTAAGGAAATAAGCAAGTGAAATGATGAATGAAAAATTTATGTGTAATATGTTACGTATTTGCATTTATATATGTATATGAGAATGTGTGATATATATGTGAATTTGTATTTATACATATATAAGAATGTGTGATGTATATATGAATTTGCATTTATGTATATGAGAATCAGTCATATATATATATATATATATATATATATATATATATATATATATATATATATATATATATGTATATGTATGTGTGTGTGTGTGTGTGAATTTGTATTTATGTATATGAGAATGTGTGATATATATTGTACCCTGAGAAGCATTATCACAGACAGTTATAACGTAAACCCGTTCATGATGTTCTATTATTACAAACGGTTCAAAAATATAACCATCTGTAATAATTGAACATCGCAAATAGTTTTATTTTAGAACCGTCTATGATAATAAATATCACAGACGGTTCGTAAATAGAACTGTCTGTGATTATTCCCCTATATATGTTGCGTTAGGGTTTGCGCTGTACTAATGCTATACCCCAGCCGCCACTTAATGCCGACGTCCCTCGAGTCTGTCGTTGCCTCCCCCGACTCCGATGGCCCTCGTCCCTAGTGCCTTTCTCCTCTGAGCACGATGCTGCCTCCTTAGAGCCCGTCGCCGCCTCCCCTGACTCGGGTTGCCCTCGTCCCCCTCACCCGGCACCCTCCTCCTCCCCCAAGCACGCCACCTTCCCCGAGCCTTGTGAGTGCTGATTTTGCCATCTTCCCCTAGCCCTAGTACCATGGCCTCATGCCGCCTTCCCCTAGCCCCTTTTGTCATGATTCTTGGAGCAATAGCTTGAGGTCCTCAAGCCTGTAAAGATTGCCAACTATAGTTTATCTGATGAAAAAAGAGTAAATAGCCAAATTAGTACGTACCTCACATTACTAAGGTCAGGATATGTTGCAATGGCATCCTTGAAATCCTATGGAAAAGTTAGGAGATCAGCATGTAACACTATCATACAGAGCAAGAATTTGTAGCTAAGCTCAGCTCAATCTTACTTGGTTAGCTGTTGAAGGTGTATATTCTATTATACATGACATTCCTGCACCTTTTACTACCTATCAAAAGAAAGGCATCTCTTGTGTTCAAAAGGATAAGTTCAGTTAATTAAATAAAAACTTGGAAGACCTACTTGTAGTCCAATGTCACTGTCCTCCACTACAAGGCAGTTCTTGTTATCCCCACCTAATTTCTGGATAGAACAATAAAGTCCTTCAAATGGCTAATTTTTGAAAAAATCATAAGTAAAAATAGACAAGATTTGCTAGTATTGTGCTCACTACCTTTGTTGTTGTAATATATATTGATGGATCAAGCTTCTTTAGTTTAACGTCATCACCAGCAACATGAATCAATTAAGAATTTTGAATTCCGTGGAATATCTTATATAGCTTCTAGAACATAACCAATTGCCAAATCCAAATCGTTGCAAGTGCATTTGAATAGGACCGGTCTGGCCATAGGGAAATGTAGGCCAAAGTATATCTCAAGCTTTATAGGACTTTCTAAACTGAAGATATCCTAAAATAAGTATCACTGTATGTTTTTGCCGATTCTTGTGTTTATTTTGTAATTGCTGAATATAAGTTAATACCTGTAGTAGCTTGTTTCGGTCTCTATTGTCTGATTTCAACTGAGATATGTTGTTTATGCTTGCAATTGACATTTATGCTACACTGAGGTAATGTTGAGTTAGCTTAAACTAACAGTATCTTTAAAGATTGTATCATTATGATAATTGAAAATTTGACAAGATTTGAAGAAGGTCAAGTTTCTTTTGACTTGTGCAACTCCTCCCTGAGAGCAATACATTTAACATTATATTTGTACAGTATGCAAATATTATATGCTCACATATGTGTTCTATTAAGCATATGGCAATATGTTAATGTTTTGAATGTATTATTTATTTGGAGAGATAATACATATGTTTCCATACCAAGTTTTTAATAACTTGTACAACTCATCAAACTAAGAGCAAAAGACAATCATTAATCTGTGCATTATGCTAGATTTATATGCTCAATGCTTGTTCTATTGAATATATTATAATATATTAATGTTCTTAATTATAATTGAAATTAAAATAGAAATATTGCTAAAACCACTCAAATTTGAAATTAATATGAGAAGATCAATATGTCATCCACTCATTCTTCTTCTTCATCGTCGAAGGCGTATGATGCATCGTCCTTTGCAAAATCCAAGCTCCATAGAAGAGAATTTTTGAAAAAACATAAGGACTGATTTACCATCACGGATATCGATGCATTTGTGACCCCTCTCAATCCTCGTCGAGTAGTGTTCGCATTCCATAGAATGGTTGGAATAGTTACATGGGAGTGAATTGAGATCACATTCAATTCGTGGAAGAACTTCAAGAGCCTGCTTGTCAAGCAATATGTGGAGAATGATCTAACGCCCTTCCACAAGTATTCATTCCTGGAACTACAATGGGAAGAGTTTGTGGTGATGAAAATGACAGAAAATTTTAGGAGTGCAAGTGCGGCGCACAGGGTACTCTAGGCAAAATATACGCACCCCCACAGACTCGGCACAACTGGGTATGCGTGTAAAATCCCGCAATGGAGGAAGGAGAACAAGCAGGCAATCCTGTGATCCCTGATGAGCGTACCCGAAACTGGATTAGAGCAAGGTCATCTACCGTGTCGTCGAAGGCTATCTCCTTTCAAAACCCTACAGACGAGGAAATATCCCACCGCCTGATAAGATATTGAACTACGTATTTGTAATTACTCTATAATTTTATAGGAAGTGAAATGACGTGTCAGGCTCTTGTAGGAAGCGCTGAGTGTAGAGTCTTTCCAAGGATCATTTCAGGCAGTCTGGGAGAGAGATATACTCTCCATGGCCCTAAGAAACAAGGAGCACCTGGGTCGCATGAGAGGCCTTGATCTTTATGTTCCTTGGAAACATGGTTTCAGAGGAATCTGAATTGTACCAGAGTAGGAAGAGAGCCAAAGCCGAACACGAGGCATGTAACATCCCAAAAATTTTATTCCTATTATTAAAGCATTTATTGGATTTTTCCTGAATTTCCTTCCTAGCCCTGATGTAAGAAAATTAAAAAATTTATTTTATAAAAGCCAACTTGATTTTTGCTGCATTTCATGAAAGTCAGAATAAATATATTTTATCTTCCTAAAGACAAATTTGAAATTATATTGATTTTCAGGAATTTATAAAGAATTAAAACTTCCCCTTTTAAGTAAAATTGTACTTTTTCAAATCATAAATATCAAATTGGGTGGAAAATATTTTTATTAAGTCTCAAATAGTCCCAGAAAGTTCTCTGAATTTTTCTGGATTTTTCAGAATTTATTTGGTATTTTTCTGAGTTTTCTAAAACTTATTTTCATTTCTGGAAATCAAAAAGGAAATTAAAAACCCAAACCCTCCCAGGAGTCGACAAGTGTCACCCATCGGGCCGATCCGCGCTGCCAGATCTGTTCCTAGCCATCCGATCTAGCTTACCGATTCGATCCCGCCTTCCCCTATCCTCGGGTCAACACGTGGCAAGCATCGGACCGTCCTCTCCCAGCCCGAATCAATCCCCGCCGCTCCCGGTCACTTACCGCTTCGCCCGTTTCCCTCCTTCCTCCGCCCGCCGCATGGCTCAATCCAAGCCCTTGCCTGTTGCCGTACTCAATCGTATCCGCTCCCTCCCACTTAATGCACCAACCGGCCTGGATTCAACCCCCGTTGCCGAATGAGATCGTAGCCGTCCCCGTTCACTTACCCATTCGCCAGCAGCTGATGGTCCCGATCGCCCCTCCTTGCCACCCGTCGCAAATCCAACCGTCCCCCTCACCCTTTCCTTTTTCCTCCTCTCACTGACCGGTCGGCCCCGCCTATTAGATCCTTCATCCCCGATCGCTTGCCTTCTTCTTCGCGCGATCACCGCCGCTGCCGTCGCCATTAATCGGAAAACTAAAGCTTTAATAGCTTCGGTTTCTTGCTAAATTATTCCCCCCCACCACTGCACATTCAAATAGCCGCCTCCCCGCATCCGTTTCTGGCGTTATCCCCCTCAATTACGCCCTCCTTCACCATCGCGTTAAGTTCCCAAAACCGGCGAATTGTGCGCGACGGTTACCGCCCCTCCCCACCTACAAAAGGGCCTCCCCGAGCACCTTCTACCCACACCGCCTCTCCCCTTGCCTCCAATTCGCAAACCCGAGCCTCGGAGGCCTCCCTACGCTCGTTTCTCTCCGCCAGCCTCCAACAACTCCGGCGAGCAATCGCCGCCGCCTCGGGCTTCCCCGCTCATCGCCGACGCCTCTCCGACGCTGCTTGTGCCTCGACGATCCTCGACGACCTCTTCCACGAGCATTCACACCACCGGAGCTCTCCGCTGCCGTGAACCCTCCTCCGGCCACCGCCCCTCTACGCCGATTTCCCCTCTCCAGTCATCCCCTTGGCCCCCTCTCTCTGTTGATGCTCTCGGCCGGCGCCGCCACCCCCCAAGGTCGACAGCGACCCCCGGTCCCCGAGCGCCACCGCCGGCCGGCCCGCCACGTCAGTGGGCCCTCGGCCAGCCACGTCAGCGCCACCTCCTCCCCCCCCGTCACCGCCTGCCACCTCACCCCTCTCTCGGGTCCATGGACTCGGTCCACCAGAGCCGGGCCCACATGTTAGCCTCTGCCCGATGTTTAAAACCCCAGGGCTGACGTCAGCTGACGTCATACACCCGATTTTCCCGTTTAAAAATATTTCGCCCGAAAATTTAATTATCTCACTGACATCATATTCTAGATTTTCCTTTAGAAAAATAATTCTTGCTGACGTCATAAATCCTTTCCGGTTTAAAAATAAATCCAGAAAATAACCTTTTTCTTTTTATTTGAATTAAAACTTTGGAAGGCTATAACTTTCTCATTTTAACTCCAAATTGACCCATTCAAATTTCTAAATTTTTCTAAAATCATGATCTATCCAGTTCTGGCATAATTTTGAAATTTTGAATTTATTTGAATTTTATTTTTGAATTTTCTTTGAATTGGCTCTTTACGTTAGATTTTGACGATTCCGGATAGTTCGAGTTCGACGATTTCCAGCAGGACTTCGAGCAAGGCAAGTTACACCTTTGACCATGTCGAACCTAATATTTCAAATTTATTTATATTATTTTACTGTATATGCATGCGTACTTCTATTAAAATTTAATTTAAATTCAGTTTAAACTTTAGTTATGTCCATGATCCTTTGACTATAGCCAATTTTGAATCTCGAATTCATATACCTTGTCACCCTAGCTAAAAACTAGTTAGTACCATAGTATTGACTAAAAAATTTATAGAAATGCTTAGCCTGGCTTAGTATAATTTTAGGTGGGATCAATCTTTCACATGAAATGACAGTTCCTTTTGAAATCTTGACTTCGGTGAGTCAAGGATGGTTTATGAAAATAGTTTAAAAATAAAAATGAAAACTTATGATTTGGACTTAGGCTATTGGTTAGGTGGTGGGGTGCCGGCATGCCTCGTGTTTGGTGACACCTGGTTGATTGTCGTGCATGTGGGTATGTGGTTGAGCCTAAATCAGTTTAAGGACCGTTTCTGTGATTCATTTTACGAAGTCACTTCGTACTACCACAAGTCCGGTATGGGACGGACCTGGCTAAGTAATTTGTGAAGTTCCAAATATAGTCTCGCTATAGGCTGAATGTGAGCGCAGCATAGGCTGCGAGAAGTCTCACATGGCACCAGAGGGGACTCCAACTCGTGGATTCAGGTTGTGGTGAAACCTTAGTGGTGGCGTGATTATTTTGGCTATGGATCATCGGAATAGCCGTGTCATGAACTCTCCGCCGCACACCTAACGCAGTGTGTTTATCGCGTGGCTCAAGTGAGAGGGAATGTCTTGTGGGTAAAGTTGTACACCTCTGTAGAGTTAAAACCTATCCTGGATAGCCGTGTCTACGGTCATGGACATGCTGAGTAGAGTTTTCACATATTAGACTTGGTGTTTATAAAACTTGATTTTTTTCGGACAAACAACAGTGGTTTTGACAATGGTCCGGGTGGGATGCCCGTGGTTAGGTTAGTGTAGGTCGGAGCCTACACTAACGATAGTACTTTGGTTAAAATAATGTTTCATATGATGTATATAAACTCAGCTTTTACACTTATATTACTGTATTTAAATTCAGTACTGCTTTTTGCACCAATAAACTTATTGAGCCTTCCTTTGTTATCCATATGCATGCATTCACTCTGTTAAAACTCCTGGTGTAACTTGCGTAAGTACTTTATGTGCTTACCTTGGGAGTACTTTATGTGCTCACCTTGCTATAATCTATTGCCAGAGTTCGACGGCGACTACGACGGTGAGGACTATTTCAGCAGTAGGACGCGCCTTACGCTCATTCGCCGTGGAGGCCGGATGGGTCGCTCGCTACTTTTATGCTTTTACTGTTTTATTTCTTTTGTTGGCCTTGTGCCCCTATATTGTAAGACTTGTCCTTAAGGCCGTATTTTCGTTCAATAATATTCTGAGGTAATTTTTGCATGATATACATTGCTGTTAACCCTGTGTGCACTAGCTTTTCCTGGGATAGTGCGATTCACACAGAGGGACTCGGAGTTGTTGTTCCGGGTTCCGACAAGGCATGACTACGAGAGGGAATTAAAGCATCCCTAATAGTGAAGCTCGTTGATTATGTCAGAGATGAGATGCAAAGGTATAGAAAAAATCAACTGGAAGCCCCCATCTCTCCTGTGCTAGCCAATCCCCCAACTGTTGGAGTAGCTGCGCGTCCATTCCTACCTCGAAAAGCAACCACAGATTTCCCGTCAATGACATCTTGGTAATAATTATTTTCTCTTGAATGCTCGATCCATTAATAGGCTTATTGGAGTAGCTAATTTTGTATTTTTTATGTAGGTGGCTACGAAGTGTAAGCTTCAAGTGAGATATGCCTCTGTTGCTCTATGCGCTGCTTGGGGCCAGGCATATTTGTCTGGTCCCGGGGCCTTAGTGCACAATGTTACTCTAGCATCAGGTTTCAGAAAAGTGAATGTAGATGGTGTTTATGCCAATTTTGAGATCGTCCCACTGCAGAAGCCCCCGAAGGACGAGGTCGTGACTCTAGGGGAAGCCATTAGAATATTCATCCAATAGCTTAAAAAGGACATCTGCCTAGAGGCTCCTGCACCAGTGCTAAGTCCACAGGGACTATCTGCAATAGAGCTACCTACACCAGTGCCAAGTGCATAGGGGTTATTCGCATTAGAGCTATTGCACCAGTGCTAAGTCCATAGGGGCTATCCACACCAGACTTACCTACACTGATGCCAATACCACAGGTGCTATTCCCACCCGAGCTAATTGCATCGATGCTAAAACTACAGGGGCTAGCCGCACCAGTGCTAAGTACCATGAAGTCGACCTACAACCAAGGCAGCAAGGGCAAATAAAAAAACGATGATGATATCCCCTACTTGCCGTTGGTGTAAAAATTCATGCTAGGCGAGCCGATAGTTGTCCCAAAAGAGCGCCTCCTAACCCTAGGACTGGGTTGCTAGAGATTACATGTATGTTACATGGAACAGGTCAACAAACTGGAGGTACAATGGCGCTCGGGTTTCACCGTCAAGTTCAGGCCATATCATTTTCAGCACGATGTTCATGACTGTGTTTTCACAGTGACCTTCAAGGACTTATTCAATCTCTTCACACTCAACACCTTACTCGTTTAATGCTGGATACTATAAGTGTGTACAATCATGGTCTACATTCATGTAGTACCGATAAATGTCATTGTTGTGGCTACAGACCAAACAGAGAAAGAGGTAGTGGGGAGCTAGATATCGAATGACCTCTCTCCCCCCCGGGGCTTCACCGTGCTCATACATATATCCCCCGAGGAGTGCCTTTACAAGTGCCCCTTACACTCGAGTTCCTTTCCGAGACTATCATGCCATCGTACACGGGCTCATAACTCGCTAACAGGCTAGCTGGGTTTAGGTGGGGCCACCCCACGGACAGAGCCTCTCATGGTAAAGGGCTTCACAGCCGGGCCATGCCGCCGAGTCCTTTGGCCCCCTCCGTCCCTGCGGCCTGTGACGTTGTATGACCGTGAACGAGGCGGAGCCAAAGCCGAGGGCCCGCAGCGGGGTTATTGTGGCGGGCGTAGTTGTATGTGCGCTGCGAAGACAGGAGCTGGGATGGTTAAGCCTACGCCGGTTAGTGCGGACTGCCAGCAACTGACCCGCTGCGCCGGCGCTCTCCGCAATCTGCGCCTACTAAAAGGCATGGACATATTTAAAGTATGGTAAGTGGTTGCAGTAAAAGTGGGAAGGTATGTCGTGCGGCAAGGGTGCAAAGGGCTTATCTATGGCATTGTCGGAGTCGCCCCCCGATGCGAAGACCTCGCAGGCTCGGAGTGGTGTGACTCCGTGTGGTGCCGGTGTGGAATAGCCGCGACAGGTCAGCGTAGGCGAAGTCGCCCAATGTAGCGGAGGCGTCGCGCGGACAGCTCGGCTAAACCATGTATCGCTCCGCTGAGATGCCGGCGATGCCGGGGGCGTAACTCAGATCCCTTGATCTGGGCCATGCATGACGCTGCGCGGCGCTCAACGGTCGCGGCCGCATGTCTTCTGCCGGTTGTGGCGCCCCGTACGCGGGCGGCCGCGTCGCCTCAACTTTTGAGCTTGCGCCGAGCAGTCGCGCCTATTGGCCTTCCATCAGTTGCGCTTCCAGACGGAGCGACCGCCGGTACGCATATGTATATATATCCATGGTGTAGCACGCGTGCTTGCAAACTGCGCCCGCCGCCACGCTCTAAGATGGTCTTGTTCTCAGAATAGGCTCGCCGCGCTCCGCGCCTATTTACGAGAACAAGATCGCCTCCGAGCGTGAGCAGTATGCCCCACGGATATTTAGTTGGTAACACCGCACCCGAGTGGCCTGCTGTTGCGGGGGTCGTTGCGGAGCGCCCGGTCAGTGTGCTTGGCGAGGCCGGGGGCGGATCACTGCCCCGCGAAGGCGAAGTCGGCGCCGGCGAGGAGCAAGGTTAGCCGCTGTGCCCCTGCACGCGCCACGCGGCAGGCACCATTGGTGTGTCGTGCGGCGTCAGGGCCGTTGGACTGGGCGCCCTGACCGGGCCTAGCGCGCGTGGGTGGGAGTGATGCGACGGTTCTGGCTGCAGGAAGGTGGGCGGTTCGCCTCCGGCATTTACGTTGGGCGGTATCGTGGGAGGTGAAGGGGTTTTAAATACCCCTAAGTTAGACCACCTCCTTTGCATTGCCCAAGCCCTTGTTGCCCGCCCCACTGTCTTCTCTTGCAGCGCCCTTCTTCGCGGGACGGTACGAGGTAGGAGGATGATGGCGGAAGATGAGGTGCGCGCCACCAGCCGACGCGCGTCGCCTTCAGCGGGGTTGCCGCCGAGGTGGCGTACACACTGTGGGGCGGATTCGGCGCATGTAGGCGATCGGCGGGAGGATGGGTGATCCGCGCCCCGCGCCCCGGGCCCGACGGTGACGGAGGAGACGACGGCGGCTTTGCGCGAGGAAGCTGCTGGACCGTGGGGAGGTACGGCTGCCCGCGGGTGACGAGACCGAACCGCATCCCAACACGGTGGAGGCGATCGTGTTCGTCGCCTTCTTTGATGCTGGGTTGCGAATTCCGGCCGCCGAACTTGTCGGGGGCATCTTGCGGGCCTTCGGGCTTGAGTTGGCGCAGATAACGCCGACTGTGATAGCCCGCCTTACGGTGTACAGTTGGGCCCTGCGTTCGGAGGCATGCTGGCCGACCACCTCGCTGTTCGCATTCCTCCACGACGCCTGGTGTGACCCGAGTGGGAGGGGTGATAGGGCGCTGTGCGACTTCGGCTGTGTCGACCTCATCCTGCGCGCGGGCTGTGAGAAGATTTTTCCCGCAGAGTCGGGCCAGGCAGAGCGGGAGCCTGGTTGGACGAGGTGGTGGTTCTACCATCGCGTGGCGAGTGGTAGCGGCCTTGAGTGTTCGGGGCGGCCAGTTGTGATCAACCCCGCGCCCGACACCCCGCTAGGTACTGAAGACGAGCGGATAGCACGAAGGCTTGTGGGGATCACCGCCCGCTTCAATGTGCGTGACCTCATGGAGGAGCTTGTCATGTATGGCGCGGCGCCCCTTGCTGACGGGTGGCGTCTTGCTCCTGGGAAGCTTCGACGTGACAACGTACGCCCGGGTGTGTGCACGCTGCCGAGACCCACCGACCGCTGTAAGTGTCGGGGCTCGGCTTTTGATGCGAGGTGCTGAGCATGTTGTGTTAACTTCTCATTTGGCCACTCGCAGGGGTGTCTCTTGAGGACGCGGAGCGCACGGTGGGCGCAGTTCTCGGGCCTTATATGGCCAGGGAACACGCACTACGCGTGGCTGCGACCGCGGAGGTAGGGCTTGGGCGGTTGAACTGCGTATGCGAAGCTCTAGGTGTGAAGGTGCCCGAACGCCCTGTCTGGGTCCCGAGCCTGCCCCCTTGCGGCCCGCTGGGGGAGGGAGGGCCCGCCGGCGTGGGCCCCAACTTGGTGGAGCATGCCATCTCGGAGGCGTGCAGGGACCCTGCTTTGCGGGCCGCCGTCGCTGAGACAGACTTGTCGCCCGCGAAGGATGCGGGGGCGGGGCGTGCTTCCGCCGTGGTGAGGCCTCCTGCAAGCCCTTCTGATGCGGAGCCGGCCTGCCATTCCGCACAGGTGAAGAGGCCCCGCATACGATCGCCTCTCCGGGGCTTCGCTGTTGCGGGCAAAGTCGGAGCCCTATGGGACCCCGACGTGGACGCAGAATGTCTGGAGATCCCCGTGGGCGTGGTCGGATGCACGACTGTTGAGGGCGAAAGCTTGGTGGAACTGAGCTCCGACACAGAGGTTGCTGTGCCCGACGAAGAGGTGGAGGATGCGGGGATCCCGGTGGACTTGGGCGAAGCTGAAGGTAAACGTACATTGACGGTGCCTCGATACATTGAGGGGGCCGATCGCCATGACCCTTGCGGCGGTGCGCCTCTCCGACGTAGGCGCCCCGCGCGCACGGCGTCTACTCGGGAAGGACGTCCGATGAGGGGGACGCCACATCGCCGCCGCACGCAGTTTGGCGGATTTTGTCCCCGACCGGTGCCGGGCAACCGCGAAGCGCGGCGGATAGTGCCATCGCTGGCTTGGACCAACAGGCGCTGTAGGCGTGCGGGGCGGCGGGGCTACTAGACAGAGTATTGGAGGTTTCTGAAATGAGGGTAAGCCCGCGTCCTATGGTGGCGCGAAGCTCTTGGATGTCAGATCGATTATTGTGTTGCGCAAACCTTCGCCTTAGTCGCACCGCAAGCGGCGCATATCCGGAACGAGGCCTTAGAAGGCGGGTACACGCCGCAGAAGGCTCGCTTGCGCCGGAGGAGGCACATGCGGTTAAGGACGCCCGCTATGGGCTTGAAGCGCATCGCACGGGGCTATTGGTTATGCAATGGAGCTTGCGCCCGTGCTCGCAGAGGCGTCCGAGGAGAGGGATGGCCTGCCCGGCAAGTTGCCGTGGCCGAAGAAGAGAAGGGCCATCTTTGTGCATCTGCGAGAATGAGACCAGCGCTGGGGAGGCCTCGGCGACGCATGGGAAGCCATCTTGGCCGTGGAAGGCCTGGTTGAGAATCTCGCGTGCCGGTGCCGCCCGCTCCTTCGGCCGAGGAGCTCCGCGACCTTCAGCGGATCGGAAGCACCGACCTTGCCCAGCTGCCGCCACGCCGCTTGGCAACCATTGCTCGACGCGTGACCGCCACCGGCGTGCGCTCTTCTCCATCATCGAGGCTGCGTCACGCCGCGAACTCGCGACCCGCACCGAGATGCCCGCTTGGGACCGGAGTGATGTTCGGTCGTGTCAGGCGAGCCGTGCGGCCCGCCGTTCGAGTTTTCCACAAACGGATCTAGGAGTACATCGGGGAGGCCGCAGCAAAGGTAGAGCTGCGGCGGAATATGTACGGCGGGGGAAGCCTTGGCGAGTGGCTGGATGGAGTCGCTCGGCGTGATGACGACGGCGCCCGGCGCCGAGGCGGTGTGACCTCGGGGTTCTTGTACTTCATCGCGTGTTATGACTTATGTACCCTCATGTTATAAGGGAATAAAGTCCAAAAGTACCTCGTTTTCCTGACCGCGCGCGCCATTTCATTTACAGCAGCTGAGCGATGAGGGGCTGGCCGGTTTCGATATTGTGGCTCGCCGACGCCACGGCGCCGTGGCGGGCCGAGGAGGCGCGGAGCTTCTGGGCGAACCGGCGCTCAACGGGTGAGGGTTCGGCGCGGAGGATCGGCCGGACGGAGCCGAATGAATAGCTCTGGCTTTGCGGTCGTGACTTTGTATGTATCGGTGTGGTATATAACCATGATCGTTTGTTCCTGCCATGTCGATGTGCCCCTAACCTCCGGAGTGGTGCCAGCGGAGCTGGCGCCTAGTCGATGTAGATGCGCGCGCGCTCCGTCCCCTACCCTCCGAAGTGGTGGCAGCGGAGCTGGCGCCTAGGCGATGTAGGTGCGCGCGCGCTCCGTCCCCTACCCTCCGAAGTGGTGGCAGCGGAGCTGGCGCCTAGGCGATGTAGGTGCACGCGCGCTCCGTCCCCTACCCTCCGAAGTGGTGGCAGCGGAGCTGGCGCCTAGTCGGTGTAGATGCGCGCGCTCCGTCCCCTACCCTCCAAGTGGTGGCAGCGGAGCCGACGCCAGTCGGTGTAGATGCGCGCGCTCCGCCCCTACCTCCGAAGTGGTGGCAGCGGAGCTGGCGCCAGGCGATGTAGGTGCGCGCGCCCGCCCCTACCCTCCGGTGGTGGCAGCGAGCCGGGCGCCAGGCGATGTAGGTGCACGCGCGCCCGCCCCTACCCTCCCGGTGGTGGCAGCGAGCCGGGCGCCTAGTCGGTGTAGATGCGCGCGCGCTCCGCCCCTACCCTCCGGTGGTGGCAGCGAGCTGGCGCCAGGCGATGTAGGTGCGCGCGCGCCCGCCCCTACCCCCCAAGTGGTGGCGCGGAGCTGGCGCCTAGTCGATGTAGATGCGCGCGTGCTTTGTGCTGCCGGGTGGGGTGAGGGTAACGTAGGATGAAGGGATGTCAGAGACGTAGTCCGCAGGCCCCGCCGCAAGCGCAAGTGGGGGCTTCACAGCGGCATCGCTGCGCTGTGTGTTTGCAAGCTACCGATTGGACAGTGAGGGGATCCGCAGAGGTCGCATGTGGTGTGGTACGGCTGCGGGGAGGTGTCCCTTGGGCGTCGCCCACAGCTTTAGACCACACGGAGTAGGGTTGGGTACGCGCGGCGCGTGGCTGATAGAGCCCTATGAGTCGGGTGGGGGCACAATTGTCGCGCCACGTGCCCCTGGGGTGGTGATGGGACTCTTGAAGCGTAAGACCCGAGTCTTGCCTCCAGGGCTCTTTAAAAAGGGGGCGGGTGGGGGAGCGAAACGGCACTCGCTTTCCCAGATCCCGCACCCCACACTTGCCTTGCTCGCCCTTCGAGCCGTAGCGTGGGGGGGCTCCGGCACGCGGCCGACGCCGCCCAGGCAACCGCAGGGTCGAGCATCCCGTCCTGGTGGGGGATGCGAAGCCGCGGTGTGCTTCGTCCACGGCCGCTCGTCAGAGAGCCGCGGTTGGCGCGGGGTAATGGGCAATTCACTTGTACTTCATCCGGGTTGCTTGCCGCTTCGATAATGGATTATAGCGCGTTGGGCAAAGGTGGCGGCGTTTCCACCGCTGCCCCATGCCAGCGCCTGTTGGCTCCCCACGTCTCCTTGTCTTGCTACCAGGCGCTCGAGATGGGGGGGTCGCGGGCTCGCGGTGCCGGCGGTGTTGCCGGGAGCCACGCTGCTTCGCGGGCAGGCTCCGGCTCCTTCGGCTCGAGGCGGCAGGCCCCGAGGGGAGTCCTGGGCGCTCTCCGCCTTGTAGCGCGACGACGCCACATCCCGGGGGCGGACGTCAATGGCGCCAGCGCTCGCCTTGCCGAGGTCGCAGCCGCACGCGCTCCGCCGAGGGCGCTCGCTTCTCGCTCGCCGCAGAGGCGCTAGCCATTGAGCTCCTGCGCCGCCTGCTTGATCGGCATGCGGGAGTGGTGCTCGCCCCTGTACTCGCGGCCGGCTGTCCATGCCCGTGCGGCATGCGTGGTTTGTCGGGCCTTCGCGAAGCCTCTAGAGCCTTCGGCGCCGTTGCGTGTGGCCTCCGTCGAGTGCGTGGGATCAGCATCCACGTCGTGTTTATACTCCGGAGAGTACGCGTGATGTTAACACCAGCGCGTGCGCGGGACTTCCGCGTCTTGTTTAGACTCAGTAGAGTGCGCAGAGAAAACATCTGCGTCTTTGTTTGTACTCCGGAGAGGGTGTGGTTCTACAACCACAGCTTACCGGTCACTCGCGGAGGGTACGCCATCGCGTGCGCGGGACATCCGCGTCTTGTTTATACTTAAGTAGAGTGCGCAGGGAACACATCCGCGTCTAATTTGTTCTCCGGAGTATGCGTGGGACTATCAACCACGGCTTAGCTATGCTCCGGAGGGTACGCCAACGCGCGCGCGGGACATCCGCGTCTTGTTTATACTCAGTAGAGTGCGTGCGGAGGCAGACCTCATCGCTACGTCTTATTTATACTCCGTAGAGTGCGTGCGGAGGCAAGCCTCATCGCTACGTCTTATTTATACTCCGTAGAGTGCGTGCGGAGGCAAGCCTCATCGCTACGTCTTATTTATACTCCAGAGTGCGTGCGAGGCAAGCCTCATCGCCACGCCTTATTTATAATCCGTAGAGTGCGTGCGGAGGCAAGCCTCATCGCTACGTCTTATTTATACTCCGTGGAGTGCGTGCGGAGGCAAGCCTCATCGCTACGTCTTATTTGTACTCCGTAGAGTGCGTGCGGGGGCGTCCCCCCGCGACGTCTTATTTATACTCTGTAGAGTGCGCACATGAACCCGGAGGCGGAGACCGCAGCGCCTTATTCTAGTTTAGACTCGCAGAGTGCGCACGTGAACCCGGTAGGCGAGACCGCGCCTTATTCTAGCGTGGAAGAGTGCGCGCGGGGACTCGCCCCCGCGCGGCTTTGCAGAAGAAATAAACAGCTTCACAGATGGCAAACTTTATTAAAGCCCCGTTTGCGCGGGTAGGCGTTTACACACGGCGAGGAACTGACCGTTTGACCGGACGTCGCGATGGTGAGGTACGGGGCCTCCAGCTTTTGAGGGGCGCGCGAACCTAGGAACCGCGCCGAAGCTTCCGGACGCGAGCCTCGTACCATGCTCGATGTTGCGGGCTATATGTTGGTCACCGGGACAGTGATGATGTCCTCGCTCGCAGTTTGACGATAGGAAGCCGTGATGCGGATCGCCCCAAGGAGTTGAGGGTCGGTCTTCCCAAGATGGCGTTGTAGGTACCAATGTCAACAACGCCGAATGTAGAGTCCGCCACCGCCACGTTGTCGCCCCGTCCGAAGGAGACCTGCAGACATATTTGACCGAGCGCTAGTAAGGGCTCACCTCCGAAACCTTGAAGCTGGATCTTTGAGGGGCCTAAGCGGCTGCGAGGAATCGCCATCTGGTCAAAGGCTGCTGCGAACAAGATGTTCGCAGAGCTTCCTCCATCAACTAGGACTACCGACGCCGCACTCCAATGATCGTGGCCGGACGACCGTGGGGTCTTGATGAGGGAACTCCACGCCTACAAAGATCACCGGGTGAAGGTAATCGTGTATTGGGCCCAGGCTGGTGGTGCGCGCGGCGGGTAGGCCGCCAGGTGGTGTAATCGCCGCACGTACGCCTTGCGTTGTCGCTCCGAAGCAAACTCCAAGGATGAACCTCCAGAGATTACATGTATGACTCTAGTCGGAGCGCCTTCTAGGACGTGGACGCGCAACGGGCTCTCTGGAGGCTACTGTAATTGGGCCGGCAGCCGTCGGAGACCTTCATAAGCCTACGGCTCCCGGTCTCGATTCGCAGGAGTCATCTGGGCTGCTGGACATGTGCCACGACGATGGCCGCGCCTCCGGCCGCTTATCACGGGCGGCGCTGTCGAGCGCCGCGATAGTGGTGCAGAGCGGTGTCGTGATTGCCTTGGCCGCACCTCGCACCACCACGGGATGCCGATTGCCGTGTTCCGCCGCCCACCTGCCGCGGCTCTCGCCCGCCCCGCCGCGACTCGGCGAGCCCTACCCGCGGCGGTGGGGCATTGTCTTCCGAACCGCCCAATGTCAAAGACATGATGGGCTCGGCGGACGCTCGCGACCACGCCGAGGCTTGCCGGCTGATGTGCTCGTGGTGGGGCGCCTTAGGCAGCTCCTCGCCGACGCTTGCCAGCGGAGAGTTTGCTTCGCGTGGTCGACGCTTGTCGCCGCATCGGCGCTGCGTTAGCGCCGCGCCGCTACTCCCGCGCGCCGCGCTGTCTTCCGCCCGAGCGTATTCCTCCATCTTGTCGAAGAGCTTTGCCACCGCCTTGATCGGCCAGGCGTTGTACTCGGCGAGAGGCCTCGGCGGAGACCTAGTAGTGCCGCTGTTAATGATCGTGGTCTCGTTAACGCCTTGACTGGCAACGGACCTTCGCAAAACGCCGGAAGTACTCACGAGCCCTTCCGCTCTGTCGCTGATGGCAAAGAGCTGGTCCGCATGGACACGCTCGACATAGTTCCCCTGAAAGTTGTTGTAGAGGCGGTCGCGGATCTGCTCCCATGTGTAAATTGAGCTTGGCTCCATGGTGAAGAACCAAGAGAGCGCCACCCCCTGCAGGGCGAGTGGGAGCCCCTTGGCCTTGGTGGTGTCGTCACCGCCTGCTGCCTCGATGGCGGTCTCGTATACGCGCACGAACTCTCGGGGGTCCGTGTCACCTTTATACGACGTGACAGAGCTGGGAAATTTGAAGTCCTCGGGCCATGGCGCCTACTACAGGCCCGCGGACAGCGGGGACTCCGGATCCACGCGACGTAGCGGGGCACGGCTGGACGTGGGAACATCACGGCTGTCCGCCCTTTCGGGCGTGTTGCCCGGCGCGGCCACTGGCGGGGCCTGCAAGCTCCGAGCCTCTTGCATGCCTCGCACAGCACCCCGGAGGTCCGCTAGCTCCTGTTGGAGCATGCCAAGGACCGCTAGCAGGGTGTGCTCTACGCCTGGCGTGGGTGTGGCCACAGGTGCGGCTGGTCGTGTTGCCGGTGTATTGAGGACCATCGCGCCTGGTACAGGGACGGTGGCCGCGGCCCGGTGGGCACCGATGCCACCGTCTCTGAGCGCCGGAGCGGCACTGCTGGGATCGACGGTTACGGCATGCACGGGATGGAGCACCGCACGGAGGGTGGGCTCAACCGTCGCACCGGTGGTGGTGAGGTCAACGGTCGCATTACCAACGGCAGGATCGATCGCCGCGTCGGTGGTGTCGGGGTCGATCGCTGCGCCGGCGGCGGCGGGGTCGGCCGCTGCATTGGTGGTAGCGGGGTCGGTCGCTACGTCGGTGTTGGCGGGGTCGGCCGCTGCGTCGGTGGTGGCGGGGTCGGCCATCGCGCGATGAACGTCGCCGTTTTCGGCCCCGACCGCCGATGTCGAGGCCCTGGTGCTGATGCGGGGCCTTGCCGCGACCACCTCCTTCTTCTTCGCCGCTGATGACGAAGCTTTCTTCGGTGCCATCCTTTCTCTCACGGTTTCGAGGCTCTTTCGTCGTCCCCACGGACGGCGCCAACTGTTGTGGCTACAGACCAAACAGAGAAAGAGGTAGTGGGGAGCTAGATATCGAATGACCTCTCTCCCCCCCAGGGCTTCACCGTGCTCATACATATATCCCCTGAGGAGTGCCTTTACAAGTGCCCCTTACACTCGAGTTCCTTTCCGAGACTATCATGCCATCGTACACGGGCTCATAACTCGCTAACAGGCTAGCTGGGTTTAGGTGGGGGCCACCCCTACGACAGTCATATATAACTCAATGCTTTTGTATATATTGATCGTGCAAAACTGCACACCCGCAAGTGTACGGGTTGCCGCAAAGATAGCGGCGAGATGTCGTCTTCTCCACATGGACTAGACTACCGGTGACATGACACCAAACCAAAGCTAAGTCGCACGAACGGGGGAATAGAAAGGGAAACTGAAAAACCTAGCTAAACTACGGACTACGGGGACTGAAGAAGAGAGGGAGAGAAGAACGACTGAAATTTGCAGAAAAGAGAGAAGCAGCAAGAAAGGACTGAAGGAGAGGAGAAGATGAGGGATTAGACTGGGCAAGAGAGAAGAAGAGAGGAGTTGAGGTTACTCTACTAGTAGAAAAAAGAAAGAGGGGGCTAAGGAAGACAGCTTACGAGATAAGAGGGAAAAGCAAAAGGGGGAGAGAGGAGGCAGAAAGAAAAAGGAGGTGGATATGGGAGAAGAAGAAGCAGAGAGAGAGTGAGGCTGGAGATTAAAGGAGGAAGAAGAGGAAGGAGACTAGAACTAATCTACGAACCCAACCCTTAACGACAAGAAACAGAAGTAAGCAATTAAGGAAAATTAATCTAACTTAAGAGACGACATAAAATAGTAAACCTAAACTAATATTTTTGGTCTTTTCTTTTCTGACAGAACTAAACAGAACGGCAAACTGAAAATTAATTCTAATTAACAGAACTAATCTAATATTAAAACATCTAGCGGAAACATAAAGTCTACAAGGCTACTTAACATTAAGCAAACTTAAATCAATTCTAACTGACAGATCAAATCTAAACCATCTAGCAAAGCACAGATCTGATTTAATAAAACAATTGAACCATCAAGCAAAATCTTGCAATTTAAACAAAAGGCAGGATCAGGATAAACATTTCAGACCATAGCATTGTCATTGCAAAATCCATGCCATCATTCATCCATACCACAAAATATATAACAAACATTCAGCAATTGTTTATAATATTACACAAGTACTAGTAGCAAATTGAGACAAGGTTCAGAGTTTAGAAACATTCAACCAAGAGAGAAACATCGGGCAGTTGTGGAAGAACGTCTGTAGGGGAAGCAGGGTAGAACATGCAGATCAGGCAGCATATAGAAGAAGCAGCAAGGGCAGCAAGCATTTCGGTGTAGCACCAGGAGAATTCAGCAGCAGTATTCAGCAGAGGAGGGAAGGTTTCTAATGTGACGATGGCCAGACCTTCCGAGAGGTACTAATAAGTCGATTGTGGAGAACTCGACGTTGATGATCCAAAGGCTCCGACCAAAACAGATCGATCCCCTCGCAATCACTACACCACTGCTCTGTTGGTTATCAACCGTGCCGAACGCGGTTGACTTCGCCAAGAAGGCTATCTCCTGCAAGCGAATCGAGAACACAAGCAAGAGAGTAGAAGATGCAATCTGAAACTGTATTGAAAATAAATATTGAGTTCACAAGTTGGAGTTCCTCAACCGGACGTGCAGTGAGACTGCTAAGCAGAATAAACTCTTAAAAAAACCCAAGGAAAATTAAATGGGTGCAACCTCCTTAAATAGGAGTAGGGAGGCCGCACTTATCTAACAAAAGGGGGTGCGGTACTATTTATGGGTACTGTTTATGTGAATAGTACCACCCATGAATAGTGCTAGCACAAATAGTCTAAGTATGATTACAAGGCCCAAGGCCCACTTTGACTCGGGCTCGAAAAGTGATGCAACTTGTTTTGCAGTTTCTGATCGGCTCAGATGGAATTACTAGGTGAGACCAGATTCAACTGAAAGTAGACTCCAAGATCTTTCAAACGAGTACTCACGGGCCCTGAGAAACCTTTTGGATCAAAAGTTATGGCCATTTGAAGTAGGCGCTATCAGGTTGAATTCGAAGTGATCTGGAGGCCGAATTGGATTCCAAAATGTGTCCCTCTTGAACTCTTGCTTTAGTTGATCCAAAAATAATGTGGTGAACTTGAGCAAGAGTTGGAA
The DNA here is from genome assembly GCA_036346265.1 of Melocanna baccifera. Classification (NCBI taxonomy): domain Eukaryota; kingdom Viridiplantae; phylum Streptophyta; class Magnoliopsida; order Poales; family Poaceae; genus Melocanna; species Melocanna baccifera. The sequence continues at coordinate 5,253,746 of CM070696.1, read as the reverse complement.
AAGGTATTGACTTGGTCTTGATATATTTGTCGGCTTCCCTTTAGGTGGACCCCAACCACGAGTGCGTAGCGTTAATGCAATCATCCTCGTATATCTTTTCTTAGGTTTATTCTTAGGAACTTTGGTCGTATGCGTATGTGGCGTGGTCACATCATCCTCCCCTTCTTGACAGAAAAGAGGTCATAGATGCCCATACATCATGTGAGGAGAGCCAAAAAGGTAAAGATAATGGTGCTATCATCACTCAAGGAACTCACGTGTGGCATAATCTTGATCATAAATCTCGGTACATGACAAAGAACGCAACAAACTTGTACTATGTAATATCATAAGTTCTTTATCAAACAATGTAAAATCTCTTTGAAACAATCGTACCTGATTGGTAGTATTCTCAATGTATAGTGATAAAACTTTGTATGTATGTGTCTCGTCTGGCTCTCCTTCTTTAGTACCTTGAGTGATGATAGCACCGTTATTTTTACCTTTTTGGCTCTCCTCACATAATGTATGGGCATCTATGACCTCATCATCCTCCCCTTCTTGAATTGGAGTCATCCTCGACTTAAGCTCATCCTTCTCTTTAGTGTGGTTCTCAACTTCCTGTAGGTTGTTAGTCATAGAAAAAGGTACAGCCACAGGTTTGTTCTCATGTGTACTATCATCAAGCATTCTCAATTCTTTCTTAATTTGACTCTCAATCGTACAAGTAAGTGTAAACAAATGAGAGAGAGAATTATATTCTTTGTGAACAAGAAGGTCTTGAATTTTCTGATTAAGCCCACTTAAAAATCTATTCTTTGTAGCTTCAGCATGCTCCTTTAAGCCACAACGCAACAAACGAGTTTTCAAGTTATGATAGTATTCTCTTACAGTTCTACTACCTTGTCTTAAATGTTGCAATCTAACTAGCAAATAATCAGCATGATTTTTAGGAACAAATTCATATCTTAAAAGTTTCTTCAATGCATTCTAAGTTTGAGGCACTCTACCATGTCTACAAGATACTTCCACCAAATTATTGCATTATCAATGAAAACTCTAGTAGCTGCTCTAATCTTTTGCCTATCAGACCAATCATGAATTTCAAATTCTTTGTCTAACGCTATCTCCCAGTCAATATAGGCATCAGGATCAATTTTACCAACAAAGGACGGAAAAACATACTTAACTTTAGTTAATTCATCATGTTCATACTTGCGTCCGTTGTTTGGAGGCTGATTTGTCATTCTTTCAAGGCGTGTGGTGAGCGCGGCAAAACTCTCATTGATGGACCGCTGCAATGTATCTGTCGTAGCTTGAAGCTTCCTGCAAATCGGCAGCAAACAGCAGAGGGGTGGAGCTCTCGACAGCACACTGCAGATCGGCAACACAGACAGCAGCAGACTGCAGCAGCAACAGCAGGAAGAAACAGCAGTAGTGGTACTCGGTAGCAGGGGAAAATCAGCACCAAACAACAGCCAAAACAGCAGCAAACAGGGGGGATTTCAGGTCTGGTAGCAAGAATCAGCGAGGGGAAGGCAGGATCATGATAAACTTTTCAGACCATAGCGTTGTCGTTGCAAAATCCATGCCATCATTCATCCATAGCACAAAATATATAACAAACATTCAGCAATTGTTTATAATATTACACAAGTACTAGTAGCAAATTGAGATAAGGTTCAGAGTTTAGAAACATTCAACCAAGGGAGAAACATCGGGCAGTTGTGGAAGAACGTCTGTAGGGGAAGCAGGATAGAAGAAGCAGATCAGGCAGCATATAGAAGTAGCAGCAAGGGCAGCAAGCATTTCGGTTCAGCACCAGGAGAATTCAGCAGCAGTATTCAGCAGAGGAGGGAAGGTTTCAAAGAAGAACAAAGACCCAACAAAGAAATGTAACAACAATCGAACAAAGAAGCAAATAGCGGCACAAGAAACAAAGAAGAAGAATCGCCACTAAGACAAAGAAAGAACAAAACAAAGAGTATCGCGCAGCAAGGGTTTCAGAGCAGATCAGCACAATAAGAAAATCAGCAGCAGGAACAGCAAGTAGTCGGCAGCAAACAGCAGAGGGGTGGAGCTCTCGACAGCACACTGCAAATCGGCAACACAGACAGCAGCAGACTGCAGCAGCAACAGCATGAAGAAACATCAGTAGTGGTACTCGGTAGTAGGGGAAAATCAGCACCAAACAGCAGCCAAGACAGTAGCTATAACATCCTGAATTTATTTTGGGGATTTTTAAAACCTTGAATTTAGAAATTTATTTTAAGAATTTTTCTAAATTGTAATCAAGCTTAAATTGAATTTTCAAAATTTCAAATAATTTAATATGATTAAATCAAACTTCAACATTTGCTGAAATATTTTATTTGAGTTCCTGGTGTCACAAAAAATCTTCTGGTATTTTCTGAAATTAAATCAAGCTTCAAATGCATTTCTGAATTTTAAAATAATTTAATCTAAGTAAAATAAACATCAACATAAGTTGGAAATATTTTGTTTGGATTCTTCTTGTCTCAGGGAATTTTCTGGTATTTTTGGTGAATTTTTGGGATTTAATTGCTATTTTCTAGAGCTCCTGAAAGTTTATTTGAATTTCTGGAAAGAAATTAATCGGGGAAATTCTCTCAGCCGCCGGATCTTCTCCCCTCCACGTAGTGCCATCCCGGCCGACCACGCCGCCCCTCAGCCCATCTCCCGCGCGCGCCCGCCTTCTGCCGCTCACCGCTGCCCGATCCCCTCCCAGGGCCACGCGTCGCCCATCCCCCGGCTGCTCTCCCCGCCGCCTCCCTCGGCTCGGCCCGCCCCGCCTTCCCTCGTCCCGCGCCGCCCGATTCAACCCCCATGCCGCGTGGCACCATCCCGTGCGCCCGTGCTCGCGCCCCACGCCTAACCCTAGCGCCGTCCGCCCCGCCGTTGGATCACGCCCGCGAGCCACACGTCGCCCTGCTCGTACCCCCGCCCCGATCGAAACCCTAACCCTCCCCGACCGTCCGATCTTCCCCCGTGTCATCCTGGCCGTCCGTGCCCGCACCGTGTTCACCCTGCGTCCGTTCCGCGTTCGGATCAATGGCCTCAATTCGCGTGTTTTAAACGCCATCCGCTCCTCGGTTCGCGTGCTCGCTCGTCGCCGTCGCCCTCTCCGCCTCGCGCCGCCGTCGCTGGAGCCACCCCGTGCACCCCCACCGCTCCGCGCGTCTTCCCCGTCCTCGCCCGTCGTCACCGTCGCCGAAGACCCGCCGGTGAGCCGTCACCGCTCCTCGCCGCCTCGCCGCCTCGCCGCCAAGACGCTCGCATCGCGGACCGCGCTCGCTTCCTCGCCTGCGGCAGCGGCGCCGCGCCGCGACACCTCGTCTTGCCTTTGAGCCGCCTCATCCCCGCCGCTCATCCAGATCTGACCCGAAGGTGCAAATCGCGCCGCGCGTCGCGTTCCCCGCCGTCGGATCCTCCGCCGCTGCCCGCACCCGAGCCCCTGCCTCGTCAGTCCTCCCACGTGGCACGCCACGTCAGCCCTAATGCCACGTGGCATGCCACGTGTCTACCACGTCAACAATATCCAGCCCCCTCGATGCCACGTGGCAGCCACGTCAGTAGTGTGCCACGTGTCAGCATATGCGCGCGCCACGTCAGCCAGCCTCGCCGCATCAGCGCCCTCTCTCCCGTGTGCACTGTTCCGTGTGTCGGGTCTACGGTGGACTCGGTATTCCGTGCGTCGGGTTCACAGCACAGTGCATTTTTTGATTTTTCCGAATTTCCTTTAGGATTTATTTTTCGAGAGCTCGTTCTCCTCCGTCCTAACTCCGATTGACCTCGTTCTTTTTTCTAAATTCATCTAAAATCGAGCTCTAGCTTTTGGTTCTGGTTTTATGAATTTTGGAGTTCATTTGCTTATCATTTTATGTGTTTTCTTTGTTTCAGTCGTTATCCCTCTCGTTAGAATCGGATTCCGGAGGAGCAGGATCGACGCCCAAAGACCAAGAGTACCTCGCTGAGCATAACCAAGGCAAGTCATGTCCTTTGATCATGTTGAATCCAATTTTGCAATCTATTATTTAACTATTTTGTTTCAAGCTACATTGCATCGCTACTTTTATTCAAACTTTGCAATTGGTAGTTATTGTCCTAGATTGATTAATCCTCCTTAACATCTTGGAACACCCTTATGCCTTTGTCACCTTAGGATGGGAAACATACTAGTGATGCTAGAATATTCGTCACATGGGTTGGTACGATAGAATGCTTAGCTTTACTTATCTTTACGATTGGGTTTATCATCACATGTGAATTATCAATTTGACTTAATGAGATATGGAACTGTGGTTGGTGCCACGTTTTTTAAAATTTGGGCCATGGCATTGGTGTGTCATTGACGTGATTATACACAATTGGTTTTGCACTCGGGCGAGTGATCGTGCAGTAAAGAGGTAAGTATTGGAGCACTTCGAGGGATGTGGTAGTCTCACCCGAGTAGACTTAAGGACTTAACTTTGTGCATCATTGATCTGAGCTTAATTGTGCAAACCACATGTCTAGTATGGGATAGACCTGGCTGATTAATTTGTAATATTTTAATTTCAATTCTGCCATTGTGATGAACATGGTTGCTGATTTCTATGTGGCGCAAGGGGGGGTGTGATGCGAAACCCTAGCGGGCAGGATTGGGTTGAGGTAGAGCATTGTAAAGGCCTTGTTGTGATTTCCTTAGCGCGAGGCTAATCACATCGTGTGGGTACAGTTGTGCAATCTCTGCAGAGTGTAAAACTATTCGAATAGCCGCATCCTCGGTCATGGACAATGCTCAGTGATTTCACATGAGGGATAGTTATTTTTTGAAAACTTGTGTATTGTGTTGGACAGTGGATGGTTAATCCACTGTTGGTTTAGCTTATGGATGGTAGGTCTATAAGCGATTGGTTTAGCTTGTGGATGAGAGGTCTGCAAGTGGTTATCTCAATTCCTCTCATTATTTATTATTTATTATTGTTTTACTTAAAGTTCGCTTTCAATCTATTTACTGTATTTACCTTCAACTGTCATTTATGCAAATTAACCTTTGAACCTTCCTTTGGTAAGCCTTGCATACTGTATTGCATTCATTTGTTACAAACGACTTGCTGAGTACTAATGTACTCACGGCTTTATGCCCAATGTTGCTCAGTTGAGGAAGAGGAGTATCACCAGCACGAGGTTTTAGACGGAGAGTACTTCGACGACTTCGCGGATTAGACTTCGTTCTCTACTCGACAGCCTGTGGGCTTGTCGATTGGCCACTACGCTTTATTTTGGATTTCCGCTGCTATTTTGTTAAGCCCTTCCGGCTAGAGATATTGTAAGCTTGACCATAAGATCGTACCTTTTGAGATTTATTGATATTTGAGCTTTTCCGTTATTTTATCGTGTATATGGTTGTGATTACATCTATGTTTGACTGTGTGCACTAGCGTGATCCTGGGACTAGTGCAGTATATACAGAGAGTCCGAATTTGCATATTTGATTCTCGACAGTAGCAAACAGGGGGGATTTCAGATCCGGCAGCAAGAATCAGCGAAGGGAAGGCAGCTGGGTCAGTAGAGAAACAGCAGGGAGGTGCAAGTTCAGTCGGCCAGTAGGGGGAGCAGATCGGTCAGAAATCAGCAGAGCAAGGGGGTTTTCGGCTAAGATCTAGAGGGTGCAGGGGGATGGGATTGGGGCTGGAGAAAGGAGAAAGAAAGGGGAGGTTGATGCTTCAGTTGTGGGAGATGAGGGACCTGGGTGGCGGTTTGGAAGGAAGAAGAAGATTGAGGAGAGGAAGAAGAAGAAGGAAGTGGCGGCTGTTGTGAGAAGGGTGGCAGGAAGAAGATTTCAAGGTTGCCGACAACGGCGCCAATTTCTTGATCGTGCAAAACTGCACACCCGCAAGTGTACGGGTTGTCGCAAAGATAGCAGCGAGATGTCGTGTTCTCCACAGGGACTAGACTACCGGTGACATGACACCAAACCAAAGCTAAGTCGCACGAACGGGGGAATAGAAAGGGAAACTAAAAATCCTAGCTAAACTACGGACAACGGGGACTGAAGAAGAGAGGGAGAGAAGAACAGCTGAAATTTGCAGAAAAGAGAGAAGCAACAAGAAAGGACTGAAGGAGAGGAGAGGATGAGGGATTAGACTGGGCAAAAGAGAAGAAGAGAGGAGGTGAGGTTACTCTACTAGTAGAAAGAAGAAAGAGGGGGCTAAGAAAGATAGCTTACGAGATAGGAGGGAAAAGCAAAAGGGGGAGAGAGGAGGCAGAAAGAAGAAGGAGGTGGATCTGGGAGAAGAAGAAGCAGAGAGAGGGAGGGAGGCTGGAGATTGAAGGAGGAAGAAGAGGAAGGAGACTAGAACTAATCTACGAACCCAACCCTTAACGACAAGAAACAGAAGTAAGCAATTAAGGAAAATTAATCTAACTTAAGCGACGACATAAAACAGTAAACCTAAACTAATATTTTTTGTTTTTTCTTTTCTAACAGAACTAAACAGAACGGCAAACTGAAAATTAATTCTAATTAACAGAACTAATCTAATATTAAAACATCTAGCGGAAACATAAAGTCTACAAGGCTACTTAACATTAAGCAAACTTAAATCAATTCTAACTGACAGATCAAATCTAAACCATCTAGCAAAGCACAGATCTGATTTAATAAAACAATTGAACCATCAAGCAAAATCTTGCAATTTAAACAAAAGGCAGGATCATGATAAACATTTCAGACCATAGCGTTGTCATTGCAAAATCCATGCCATCATTCATCCATACCACAAAATATATAACAAACATTCAGCAATTGTTTATAATATTACACAAGTACTAGTAGCAAATTGAGACAAGGTTCAGAGTTTAGAAACATTCAACCAAGGGAGAAACATCGGGCAGTTGTGGAAGAACGTCTGTAGGGGAAGCAGTGTAGAAGAAGCAGATCAGGCAGCATATAGAAGAAGCAGCAGGGGCAGCAAGCATTTTTGGTTCAGCACCAGGAGAATTCAGCAGTAGTATTCAGCAGAGGAGGGAAGGTTTCAGAGCAACAAAGACGCAACAAAGCTGTAACAAAGCGACAACGAGAAGCAAACAAAGCGGCTCTGCAGCAAATAGGAGCAGCAACAGCCACGGCACAGCAGCAACCGAAACAGCAGTTGGCAGCAAACAGTAGAGGGGTGGAGCTCTGCAAAGACACCGCAGATCGGCAAAGACAGACAAAGCGGCAGATCAGCAGAGAAGAAACAAAGAAGAAGTGGTGCAGAGCAGGGAAATCAGCACCAAACAGCACCAAACAGCAACAAACAGGGGGCATTTTAGATCTGGCAGCAAGAATCAGTGAGGGGAAGGCAGCTGGGTTAGCAGAGAAACAGCAGGGAGGCGCAAGTTCAGTCGGCCAGCAGGGGGAGCAGATCGGTCAGAAATCAGCAAAGTAAGGGGGTTTTCGGCTAAGATCTGGAGGGTGCAGGGGGATGGGATTGGGGCTGGAGAAAGGAGAAAGAAAGGGGAGGTTGATGCTTCGGCTGCGGTTTGGAAGGAAGAAGAAGATCGAGGAGAGGAAGAAGAAGAAGGAAGTGGCGGCTGTTGTGAGAAGGGTGGCAGGAAGAAGATTTCGGCTGGGGAGATAGCGCGAGGAAGGAAGAGAAGGGAGGAGGCGCTAGAGGTTGGCGAAAAGGATCTGGTGGCTTGGGAGGAATGAAGGGGAAGGGAGAAGCTACATGGGGGAGATGGGGTTGGGAGATGGGGATTTCGGCTGGGTTGGAGAGGAAGGAGAAGATGCGGCCGTGGGGGTGGAAGGAAGATGGACGGAGGCAGGGAAGGAGAAGAAGGAAAGATGGAAGGGGAAGGTAGCACAGAAAGAGGACGAAGGTGGGTGGGCGCCAGTGAGTCTGGCACGGCCCTCGCCGGCGCCGGTAGGGAATAGAAAGGGGAAGGAGAGAGCAAAGGGGAGTCAAGGAAGAAGCAATGGCCGGCCTGATTGAGGAATGCTGTTGCGAGGCTTAAATAGGAGATGAAATTGGTGGCAGCTGGATGAGGGAAACCCTAGCATCTCTAGGCTGTTTTGCATTTAAGTCCCTTGCCTCTTCCGATTTTTCAACTCTAGCTCGTTCCAATGAGTTGACCTTCTGTAGATTTTTGCTCCTTGTCGCGCCGAACTGCAAGAGAATTACCAAACACTGTAAACAGTCCAATTTGAAGGCAAATATATATATAATCAATGATTTTATGCCCAATTTATACTACTCACAGCAGGGTAATAATATGAAAATATGTTACTGATATGATGCACATCACATATATACATGGTGATTGAAGCTAGATTATCGAAATCACCGATCGGTTTCCTCGACCCACGCTTGGTCGCCACAGTACAATCGAGGAGAATGTATCCTTTGTCGAGAATTACATTACAACGGCACTGATGGCTCACCACAATAAGGAGTTTATACTTATGCCCTACAACTAAAGGTACGTGCTTTACTAGTGGCTATACTTAAATTTGTACTTTATAAGCAATATAAAATTAAGTTTAATGACCATGACGACATACCTATGTAGGTTTCACTGGATTTTAATTGTAATTATATCAAAATAGAACATGATAATATACCTTGATTCCCTAAAGAAGAACAAAACCAACTTCACAGTTGTCCGACAATTAATCGACAGGTAAACACATTTCCTCTGTAGATAATTCTATTGTAGTCTTTTCTACCTACCCAATGACTAAGGCTAAGGATTAATGTGTACTAAGGCTAACTTTTTGGAATCACATAGGTCATTCATCATGTATGTTGCACAGGTACAAAAATTCAAGGGAGGGATCAACGCCCTGCGACACGACCATTGATCCTTAGGTTTGCCAATCTTGCAATAATTATTTTGTACTTATCAAGTCATATATATATGCACGACATTGATATTTCTACCGATAGGTTGCGTCCATCACTATAACTGCATTGGAACAGATTGACCTCGCAAAAATTCAAGGAGAGTATGCATATTTCTTGATGTCTAAAGTCATAAAATCAGATGAAGAGTTCCACAATGTAAAATGAATTTGATAGGGATAAGATTGACTTTAATTGTACATATGTGTATTTGTTAATAATTTATTTTATTTCAGTTAATTGATTTGTAAATTGAATGTTCTTATTTCTGAAATGAATGAATGTGAATTGGATATACACTGTGTTGATCTGCTTATTTCAGAGGGCATGGCTTACATTTTTTGAGGCTAGCCAACAAACAGAAATAGATTTAGAAATAGAAATGAATATCACAGATGATTTCAGCTATAAATTGTCTATGATATTGAACAATCACAAACGGTTTTCAGTTGAAACTGTATGTTCTATCTAACGTATCACAAACGATTTCACCTACAAACCGTCTACGATAGTTCAATATCGCAGACGGTTTGTAGTTGAAACCGTCTATGATACTTATATATCATAGACGGTTGAAAGTATCTAAGTCCCTAAGAATAGTTTTGGTAATTAATGACTATTTGTGAATATGGGACTAATATGTTTGTTGAGGATTGCATAGGTTAAATCTCAAAAGTGCGCGTTTGTTAAAAGTAAGATGCATGCTAAAGGACAAAAAGAAAATCAAGATGCCTCAAAAAAAAGGTACAAGTAGTATAAGATCCCTTTTTCATATTTTACCGGTCTTAGGAGAAATGTGGGAAGACCAGATTATAAGATAGTCACCGTACTACTAGGAGAGATCGTAGAAAGTAACTTGATAACATGTTCTTGTGCCATTTGGATCAATCTAGAATCATGCATGCACATAAAATTAAGTTTGAAAACCAACTGTGCTCTATCAGAAAAATCAGAAGTACCAGCGTGAAAACTGCAGAACTACCAGAGTCCGGTAGTACCGACATGTAAACTGTGAAACTACCAAAACTTGGTAATACCAGATAATTTCAGCGGTATGTTTTTTCCAGAGAGCACCCTTGTTGAGACTTGGGCTTGCCGAAATCGGTAGTACCACCAGAAATGGGAACTACTAATCTTCAGAAGTACTAGACAAATTTAGCGGTACGTTTTTTCCAAAGAGCACCCTCGTGGAAACTTAGGCTTGCAGAAATCGAAAGTACTAGGAAATACATGGCGGAACTACCGCAGTGCGGTAGTACCGTGTTGATAAAGTAGAACTACCGATTGTCAGAACTACCACACTTACAACGGCGGTAGTACCGCACTGACTTTCAATGGCTAGTTATGATGTTCTGACAAAACCGTACATTGCGGTAGTACTGCAAATTGCACACAGAACATTGCGGTAGTACCGCAAATTGCACGCCGGTAGTTCCGATTTCCCTGATATTTCAGAATTATTTTTTGAAACGGCTAGTTTTGGTTGGTGAGGGTATAAATATCCCCTACCAGTTCAAGGACATGCTGCTGAACTTGCATTGAACATCTTTGAACCTTGAGCATTTATTTTACACCTCCTTTCTTTGTGTGTATTCATTTTGAAGTGTTTTAGCTAAAATCAAGTGCATAATCATTTTAGATTGATTCTTGGTACTTGATTGTCGTCAAGCGAAGCTATAATTCATTACTCTTGGTGCTTGCCGGCACCTAAATGGCTTAGCAGAAGTGTGTGAGGTGGTCTCTTCAAGAAGCTTATGAAGAGACCCGACACAGACTTATGAGTGGTTCGGTGTCCACAATCTCCGGATGGCAGAAAGGACAACCACTAGTTGATTCGAAGTGGAAGGCTTAGTTCGTGGAGCTGGTCCAATTTGTTTGGGCTAACCTCAACGTGGATTAAGAGAAACTGGCAAGTTTTCGATCACCACGGTAAAAAATTGTGTGTTACTTTGTTATTATTTGTGTGATTCTACTTGTCTTTATACATTCTATTTTGTGCAATTGATTAGTTTAGAGTTTTGTGAATTTATTGTTTTAAGGTGCTTTAGGGTTACTACAATTGTGAAGGTTTAAATTGTACTTAAAATTTGTTAGATTATAATTATCTTACAAAATTTTTATTACCTCCTATTCACCCCCCTCTAGTCGGTCATCCTTGATCCTACAACGGTTTCTACTGAAAACCGTCTGTGATAGTCAACTATTATAGATAGTTTGTTGTTGAAATCGTGTGTGATAGTTACATTACAGAGGTTCGAAAGCCGTCTGTGATGATCTCATATCATTATTGATTCATAAATTCAGACAGCTCACGAAACCGTCTGTGATGACGTTTTTGAATCATCTGTGATGATCTTTTTTGCAAAAGTACTCCGTCCTCAAATGAAGGTTATATGGGGTATTTATAGGCTCTTAGGTTTGCACAAATGACCGAAATACCCCTTATGGATAGTTACCATATGAGTATAAATAGGGTGTATAATCATTTTTTGTGAGTGCAGTCGTGTTTCTTGGTCCATAAATGGATGTCTTCTGCAGAGTGGGTCCTGCTATTAGAGGGGTGAATTATTCTTCCAACACTAGCCCCCCTGCCCCTAGGTGTTTAGGATAAACGCCCGAAAGGGTAGTCTTGAAGTGCTCTTCCTGTTGTACTAGGATTGACCTTCGGCCAGGATCTTTTTAGGCTCGTTACCATGGTTGCACATTCATCACACCTTGGAATCATGGCAAGCCCCCAAGCTTAACAAAAATCCTTCGGTCCTCCAAAGTGTGACAGGGTCTCCGCTTGCTTCGAGTTTTAGCCTTTGGATCATGACAATATTAGGGTGCGTGCCTGAGATAAGTATACCCAGTTTATAGCCAAACGCCTATCCGGCGCTTCTTCAGTCATGGGCTGAGGCCCCTCATTTCTTCTTTTGTGCCAGCCTACTTCTTCTGTGCTAGCCTGGTGGTACTTAGACGGCCCACTTGACAAAAAATGCTAACAACCAAATCGAACGGCCCACCTTGCTTGGGATAGGGATAGAGAACCCTAGTCCATCTTTGACCAGCGACTCCACCAAGCAGACCCGACCTTTTCTCTTGGGAAGCCGGCGGTTGCCAACCAGACTCTACCTTTCTTCTTGTGAAGCCGATAGTTGCCAATCCGAAGAAGGGAGCAAAGGGGGTGCCTGGCCTAAGGTCGCACGGCAAGCCGCCACAACGCCTCCAAGAGCGCCGGGCTCCAGCCGGTGTTCTCGATCGGCACCACCGGTACTTTCCTGCCATGGATGGCGTCAGGGCCGTGCCGTGAAATTTGGAGACTCTGTACAAAGCTCTAAGTGAGATCTAAACCAAAGTACCAAATATAGCCAAAATAATGTATATATTGCAGAGCAAATACGATATATCAAGAATAGTACCTTTTGAACTCTTGGTTTACATAATCTTTACTTGAATAACATCATTCTCTTAGTGTTCTTTGAAATAAAATCTTCAATAATATGCTCATAATTAATCTTTTCCAGCAATCCACTCTCAAGTGCTAGAATACTACCCACATGTCTTCACAGATAAAGGTTTAGACTACTTAATTCCCTAATCCTCTTACTAGAGCACACAGATTAACCATATAGGGAATATAGTACCTAAGCCAAGGGCACGCAATAGGATTGGTTCATTAATCATTAACTCTCCTCAAAACTAACATCAAATGGCCACGGTGCAATCACACGTAGCAATTACGTAAGGATGAGAAGAACGTATGCGTACGCATTTCAGGGCACGTGCGCTCACGACGGAGTTCTTGGCGCCGAGGGGTCGGCGGGCGGAGCGCTTCTTGGCGCGGAACTCGCTGGAGATCGCGCGGTGTCGGCGCGTGGGCTTGCGGGCCTCCTCCGGGTGCGAAAGCCGGGCCTTGAGGTCGAGGATGGAGACAGCGCCGACGCCTCGATGGCCTTGTGCTTCTTCGGCTGCACCGCATACTCCGTCACCACCCCAGCCGACTCGTCCGCCGCTCCTCGACCGCCTCGCTGCGCCGCTTGGCCGAGGACGAGGAGCCTCGCTGTCCCGCAGACTGCGGTGCTTGCGCCGCCGCTTCGCTCCACCCGCGCGGCTGCAGCCTGCAGCTGGCCGCTTCGCGGCGCTTGACGGCTTGAGTATTGACGCTTCGCGAGTTGCGTCCTTGTTCTGCCGCCCACGCCTGCCAACTGCCAAGTGCCAGCCGAGAGCCCGAGAATACGAAGCGAGCGGGCAAGCAGCAAACGGACGAAGCGCCACGCAGACGCACACGCGGACTCGACGAGCTGGATTTTTTGAGGCCCTGTACGATCGTACCGCTCGCACGCCCATGGGCCCGGCCTTGGATGGCGTGGGTGCGAGCGACGGCGCCCCCGGATGTGGCGGTGGAGGATATGTCTCCATGGATGGGAATCAAGGCTGGCGGGTGGACCCGACGGTCGACAGGCTCGATTTGGGGGGTGCACGAGGGCTATTAAAGCCCCCAAGTACGTCGTGACTCTGAGCTCCAGCGGAAGGGCCGAGAGAGGTGAGCTTCCCGATCCCTTTCCTGCGCCTTGTTCTCGCTTTTTGGTATGCACGCTGATCTGAGTCGATCGGAGGACTAGGCATCACCGAGCACGGCGCGCAGGGGTAGGGGTGCCCGGGACATTGTTGCCAAGGCGCAGGGCGCCGATACAGGGCCCTTGTCTTGCGGGTCATGGCGCTGGGCTCCGAGGTCTAGACGCAGGACGCCATGGCTCAGGCTGTCTATGCCGAGGCGCAGTGCACTGGCTGGCAGCTGTGGGGCATCACGGCAGGGCTTTTGTGTTGCTTTGCTGGGGCGCAAGGCATTGTGTAGTTTTTGTCCACGCTTGCAAGCGGTTTTAGCAGGGTGTTGCTCCTTCGGCAGGGCGCTTGCAAGCGGTTTTGGCAGGGCATTGCTTTGGCAGGGTGCTTGCAAGCGGTTTCGTTAAGGCGTTTGGCTCCTTCGCAGGGTGCTTGCAAGCGGTTTCGTTAAGGCGTTTGGCTCCTTCGCAGGGTGCTTGCAAGCGGTTTCGTTAGGGCGTTTGGCTCCTTCGGCAGGGTGCTTGCAAGCGGTTTCGTTAGGGCGTTTGGCTCCTTTGGAGGGTGCTTGCAAGCGGTTTTGTCAGGGTGTTTTGCTCCTTTTGGCAGGGTGTTTGGCTCCTTCGTAGGGCGTTAGCTTTTTGTAAGGCGCTCGGCCCCTCCTTTTGCAGGGCATTTGCATACAGAGACAACCCTGCTGAAGGTGCTGCTCCCTTTTCTTTTAACAAGGTGTTTTATTGCTTCGGCAGGGCACTGCGATCGACTTGCCTGAAACTAGCAGGCCAACTCCGGGACTCAGGTGGCTAGGAGCAGTGGGTGTAGGTGCTGGGACTGCCAAGGCGCCGGTGTCCTTGGTCGGGTTGGCCGCCAGGGCTCCGATGGCCGTGCTATGGTGCAGTGAAGACGACCGTCAGGGCATGGAGAGGTTGGCCATCTAGGGATCGAGCCACCGACTGCCAGGGCGCTTGTATGGGCGGCGCAAGGGCGCTTGGGTGAGCGGTGCCAGGACGCCCAGGAGCCAGGAGCTTGGGACGTTGGCGTGGCTCCGGGGCACCGTGACGGCCGGGCGCGAAGACATCCGCTAGCAGGGTGCCGACGAATGCATAGTGGCGTGCCAGGGGACTATTCCTAGGCACAAGGCCTTCCCGCCAAGGCGCACGGCCCCCTTGCTGGGGCGCAAGGCTCTTATGCCAGGGTGTAGACTCTCTTGCCTGGGCGCGAGTCCTTTTGGCCAGAGTGTTGGACTCTTTACCAGGGTGCAAACGCATGCTTGCCAGGGCGTCTGCTATGTTGGCTAGGGCGCACTGTGATTGTTTTTGCCAGGGTGCAGTGCCTTGTACTGGTGGTTGACAAGTGTTGTCCAAAAGTGTGGACACCTTGTATGCATATATTACATGCATGTATGTATGTAAAGAAGTAACAACACAACTTAACACAACATGCATGTTTTGTGAGGTTCGCATGCTCATGATGTGTGTTTGTTTATAGCTTGCAAGTGATTTTGTTTTTGTCCGGCTAAAAGATATACGATAGAGTGCCCAATACAGTGCACGCACACACATGCAGGGAGCTGGACACATAGGCGTTCAGGCCAGGGCGCCACTGGCTTTTTTTCAGGGCGCCTGGGGATTGGCCACCATGGCTCGAGCTACACATGACTTAGGAGCCCGGGCCTTCGTGGGCGCAGGCCGTACTTGGGTGCTGGCCTACGCTCTGGGCCACCCAAGCAACAGGGGGCGAGGGTGCTAGGGCGCGCGGGGTGTAGGGGGTAGAGCGCTAGGGAGCTAGGAGAGCAAAGCTCCAGGGTACCGCGGAGCACTCCGAAGTGCTAGGGCGTGGCGATGGCGCCGACGACAAAGGGGGCGCTTAATAAAGCTCCTTCCATCGTTAGTTTCTACGATTTTTTTACTTTAGTAGGTAGCTACAGTAAAATTTATTTTTTTGTTTTTTTCATTTTTTTAAAATTTACTTATACTTTTTTTTCGTTTTTTGTTTTTGGTTTTTTTATATATTTTTTTACATTTAATTATACTCAATAAACCAACTCAGCTACAGTGTTTTTTCAGCCAGCTATTCCGATCACCCCCAAAGCCAATCGATGTGGGAAGCAGGGCCCAGGCGTGCGACTGTCAGGGCGCCAGCGTTAGGGCGTAGCCACCAGGGCACGACCACCAGGGTGCTATGTTAGGGCGCGATGCCAGCGTGTAGCTTGCCAGCAAGCAGAGTGCCAGGCACAAGAAGATGCTGGCCTAGAGCCTTGGCCAATGGGCGCCAGGGTGATGATTAGTTTTGTCAGTATTGCAAGAGGATTTGGACAAGAACTGTTGCTTTTTATTCATCAGTGTATTGTTACATGAATGTACACCCTTATATATTGATGAACAGTTGCCGACGTACAGAACATCGCGTCCGTACAGACGTACCGCGTCCGTACGGAGTGTCGCGTCGCGTCCGTACCCGGTGTCCGTAACCGGTGACCGTTGATCATTTCTCTGTAACACTCCCCCTTGACCAATGTGTCTTCATATAATCACCTTGATTCATCAACTTGGAAAAACTCCTCCAAAACCCTGTAGGAAAAATATGAGGAGAATCTAAAGAGTAGATATGCCATGAAAAACTCCTTTAAAACCCAGTGGGAAAATTTAAGGAGAAAAATGATATGGCATATATATGATTATATCTTTAAAAACCCTCGTGGAAAAAATAGAGATATAATATATATATGATTACGTTGTTATATTGCCTCATTAAAAACCTTGATGAGAAACCTTAGAGGAAAACTCATAAAGGGAAAAGAGTACAATATTCATATTTGAACGGGTTAAGTCTTAGGAGATTTCTCTCCCTGACGCCTGCAAATCACGTAGTCTTCACATACCAATTCCGTGAATGCATTTCTGGAATGTGGAAGTTGGTAATGACTTAGTGAATAAGTCTGCAAGATTATCACAAGACTTAGTTTGCAGAATAGTTATTTTCCCACTCTCTTATAATTCATGTGGGTAAAATAGTTTAGGTGCAATATGTTTTGTGATATTGCTCTTTATGTAACCCGTTTGCATTTAAACAACGCAAGCAGCATTATCCTCGTAGATAATGGTGGGTGATGCGATAGCACCGATACCACATAATTGTTGTATGTAGTTAATCATTCTGTGAAGCCATACACATTCACGTGATGCTTCATATAATGCAATTATTTCAGAATGATTAGTGGATGTAGCCACTAGCGTCTGTTTCGAAGACTTCCAAGAGATGGCTGTTCCACCATGTAAATACACAAAGCTTGTTTGAGATCTGGCATTATGGGGATCTGATAAATAGCCAGCATATGTATATCCTATTAAATCCATAAGTTATTTTTCTGAAAGAATAGATCGAGATCTTTAGTGCCTTGAAGATATCTAAAGATATTCTTCACTCCTACCCAATGTCTTTTGGTTGGAGCAGCGCTATATCTAGCAAGTAGATTTATTGCAAATGCAATATCCGGCCGGGTGCAATTTGCAAGGTACATAAGCGCTCCGATGGCACTGAGATATGGAACCTCGGGTCCCAATAGCTCTTCATTGTCATCTCGGGGTCGAAATTGATCTTTGTCCCTGTCTAGAGATCGAACAACCATAGGGGTTTTCGATGGATATGCTTTGTCCATATTGAATTTCTCCAATATTTTATGGACATAGACTGATTGATGTACTAGTATGCCTGTATGAAGGTGCTCAAGTTGTATACCTAAGCAAAATTTGGTTTTACCCAAATCCTTCATTTCAAATTTCGTCATCAGATAATTACGTGCTTCATCTATATCTTGTGTATTATCAATGATATTAAGATCATCAACATACACAGAAATATTGCAGAATCCTGTTGAGGATCTTTTGATGAACACATATGGGCAATCATCATTGTTGGAGTATCCTTTTTTGGTTAGGAACTCACTTAGTCGGTTGTACCACATTCTACCCGACTGTTTCAAGCCGTATAGAGACTTGTTCAATTTTACACAATATATATTGCGATTTGCGCTTGGATTCGAAATTGAAATTCCATCAGGAACTTTCATATAAATGTCCGAATCAAGTGACCCATAAAGATATGCAGTCACTACATCCATCAACTGCAAAGATAGATGATTTTGTACTGACAATGAAATTAAGTATCGAAAGGTTATTCCACTCATTACTGGAGAATAAGTTTCATTGAAATCAATGCCGGGTCTCTGCGTGAACCCTTGTGCTACAAGCCTTACTTTGTATCTCACCACCTCATTGTTTTCATTCCGTTTGCACATGAAAACCCATTTGAATCCGACAAGGAATACATTGGGAGGTGTATGTATCACATTGGTGAATACATTTCTTTTCATGAGCGAGGCTAA
The DNA here is from genome assembly GCA_036346265.1 of Melocanna baccifera. NCBI lineage: Eukaryota > Viridiplantae > Streptophyta > Magnoliopsida > Poales > Poaceae > Melocanna > Melocanna baccifera. The sequence goes on along the minus strand of CM070696.1, from coordinate 5,235,950 downwards.
CTCCGCTTGAATTGCATCCTTCCATTGAGTCCAGTCCGAACGCTGTTTGCACTCTGCCATGGTCTTGGGATCTGGATCATTTTGAAGATTGTTTGCAATTGTTGTGGAGAAATAAATGTCGACAATTGTAGTCTTACGATCATATGATTATCCAAAATCAGTATAGTTAGTGAAAATTTCTTGGACCCCTGGTGACTCAATGTTATTTCCCAAAACATTTGAGTCGAGGTATTCCAATGTCCCAGGATCAGAATTTGAGTGCACTATTGATCTGGGTTCAAGGATCCTTTGGTGTCTATCAACTTGAGGTTGATCTGCATTTACATTCTTTTGATTCCTTTGTCGCTTGTTAGAAGTTGTATCTGTCAATTGTGCCGTACTTCTCCCCCTCTTATTTTGAACTGGGAGTTGAGTGGTATTTTGCGGTACCTTCACTCTTTCAGGCACATTTCTGGCAGGATTATACGATTTTGTGACACCCTTATAATCAGTAAATGTATCTAGCAGATTATTTACAATGTTTTGCAAATGAATGAGTTTCTGAACTTGAAGTTCAGTCTCTCTGGTACGTGGATCTAAGGCAGGAATGCCTTGAACATTCTAATCAATTTCCTAGCATTTAGTTTGGTACTAGTTATCTCCCCCTAATGCCGGGAAATGTTCCTCATTGAATACGCAATCAGCGAACCGGGCCGTAAACAGGTCCCCAGTTAGGGGTTCGAAGTATTTTATAATCGACGGAGATTTATACCCAACATAGATCCTAAGTTTCTTGTGCGGTCCCATTGAGGTACGCTGTGGTGCTGAGATCAGTACGTATGTAGCGCAACCGAACTTTCGCAGATGGAAAATATCTGGTGGATTTCCACGTACTAATTGTAGCGGGTAAGTGCTATAATATGCAGTTGGATGCAATTGAATTAAGTCAGCAGCGTGTAAAACTGCATGACCCCAATATGATGTTGGTAAGTTGCAATTCTGTAATAATGGTCTTGCGATGAGCTTGATTCTCTTGATGAGAGATTCTGATAAACCATTTTGTGTATGAACATATGTAACAGAGTGTTAAACTTGTATCCCAAGAGCCATAGAATAGTCATTGAAGTCATGAGATGAAAATTCAGCAGCATTATCCATTCGAATTGATTGAATTCGATATTTAAGGTAATGTGCTCGTAATTGGATAATTTGACCAATTAACATAGCAAATGCATGGTTTCGTGTGGATAAAACACACACATGTGACCATCTAGTAGATGCGTCAATGAGAATCATGAAATACCTGAATGGTCCACACAATGGTTGTATAGGACCACATATATCTCCTTGAATGCGTTCAAGGAATTTAAGTGGTTCAGCTCTGATTTTAAGATAAAATGGTCTTAAAATCAATTTCTCAGTAGCACAGGAAGTGCACACCAAATCTGAGGATTTCGGAAATTTTGTTTTGAGGTATGTATGACCAATGGAATTGCTAATAATTTTCCTCATCATTCCAATGCTTGGGTGGCCAAGGCGATCAGGCCATGTTTGAAATGTGTTAGTGTTTTAGAAAATTACTTTGTTCGCAATATGTTGAATCGGTTTGATGTATGTATAGTACAATCCGGAGGTGAAAGATGGAATTTTTTCTAGTACTTGTTTGCCATATCCGTTGTTTTTGGTTAAAAGGAGATATTTCTCTTTGTTGTCATTTTGGGTTTCAACATGAAAACCATTCTGACGGATATCTCTATAACTGAGTAGGGTACGTGTTGAATCAGGATACAATAGTGCATCCTCAATTTCTAACTGTGTACCCATAGGAAGAGTGATAGAGACACGACCAAAGTCTACTATCTTTGCATCGCGTCCAACGATGGTTAAAATATTTCCTTTCCTCCTAGTGAGAGTTAGAAAATATTTTATGTCCCTAAGTATAGAGTTTGTGGTACCGCTATCCACAAGGCATAATTCCTCCTCCATTTGATTGACTCCAAAAATCTATATGCACAAAAGAAGAATTTTAATGAAAATCTTATTGTGGTATATATAGAATACATACAAACTTAGTTACAATACCGAATATATTCGATATATGATTGTAGCATGCAAGTTTACAATATAGATGATAACATTGTTTATTTTACAACACTATAGTACTTAATAGCTATGGCAATAGGAGTCTAACTAAGATCTCCAAACATGTCTTGAGAAGTAAATTCTTCAAGTGTGCCCTCGGTGCTCAGGAGATCATCCTTCTTTGGAGAAGTACATGTGTCCTTGAGTTCTTGAATGAACTTTTGAGAGCATCCAGCTTCATTATTGTTGCATGGGAGATTGAAGTGCGCTTCAAATCTCTTCTCTTGAGCTTGCTTGCCTTGAGCCAAAGACTGGAGGTAGAGGTTCACAAGGTGCTTCGGGGTGCGGCATTTCTTGGTAGGATGGTTGTAGCAACCACATTTTTAACAAACTTCAGTTTTGTCAACGTGCTTACCAGAATTGACTTTACCCTTCTTGAATCCCCCACGCTTTTGCTTTGTGTTGCGTTTGTTTTTACCTTTAAAGTTCTTTGGGTGGTCTTTTAAACCACGGAACTTAATATTATTCTGATTAGCATAAACTTCAGGAAGTAGAGCAGCCCCAATGGGACGTTGCTGATTGTTCTTTAAAAGAAGTTCAGCGTGCTTCTCAGCCTGAAGTATAGTATGCATTAGATCAGAATAAGTTTGGTAATTTGCAGCACGCCATTGCTGCTGTAGGACCCTTTCAGATGGGAGCATAGTAGAAAGAGTCTTCTCTATTTTGTCCGCATCCGTTAGTTCCTTTTCACAAAACCGCAACTTGGAGCAAATAGCATGAAGGGCATGGTTATAGGCTCCAACAGTTTTGAAATCTTGGAGTCGAAAATGTGCCCATTCATGATTAGCCTCAGGTAAGATAACAACTTTCAGCTGTTCATATCTATTTTTGAGGGCTAACCATAAAGTGAGTGGATTCTCCTCATACAGATATTCAGCCTTCAAATCCGGATGTATATGATTCCGTATTATGCTCAAAATGGAATATTTTACAATATCCGATGGGATTTGATCAGCTGGAGGATCGAATAACACCATTTGCAACCCACGTGTGGTGAGGTTGATTTTCATGTCCATAGCCCATGTAGGGTAGTTGATACCATCGAGAGCGAGGGGCTCAAATTCTTTGGTAGCCATTTAAAGTCTACATGAAAAGTACACCATAAAATGATTAATTTACATAAGGTAAATTAATATATATGGTAATGTTGTAATAAATGCAAAATATGTGGAAAACAATATGAGTATTGTAATCCGAATGAATATATACCCAAATTAAATATAACATATGGTTATATTTATAATACCGTATAATCACAATATTGGTGGTGAACACCAATTTATTTTATGGCAGAGCATACAAATAAAGTAGCAAAATGCCATAAATTGTGATCACATGCATTCATAATATTTTGCAAATAAAAACACCAAATATTTAAGTACAATGGTACTTAAAAAATGGAAATTGTAATATAAATTTGCAAAATATAAATATGGTTGCAGTTCAGAAAATAATATGCAATAAAGTAGTAATCCCATATATGTAAAAGTTATATAAATGTGGATGCACATTTATGTAAAATTTTACATAATTTTCAGGTCCTGTAGGGACTGAAATGCTTATTTATAAAAAGTACAAATGGACGGGTACAAATATAAACAAGTACAGGGGTTATTCTGCAAAAACTACAATAGGAAAACCCAATTTTCACGAAATACGGGGGGAGGGGGTTGTGCAAAATAAACACAACTTGGGCTAGGGCCCATTTGGCCTTTAGGTCCATGGGGGGAGATGGAGGCTAATGGGCCAAGCCCATTTATTGTGCTACCATATAAAAGGAAAAGGAGGGTGGCAATTAGGGTTTCCCCAAACAAAAAAAACCCTAGCCGCCGGCCCATGGGGAGCTACCGCCGGCCGGACCCGCGGCTGCCGGTGCCGCCGCGCCTCCGGCGCCGCCGCCTCGCCGGCCGGCGCTGCGCGCCTCCTTTGCGTCGCTGTTCGGCCCCACCGCCGCCACCGCCCCGATCGCGCCCGGTGGCCTCGCTGGCGCCGCCACCCCGTCGGCGCTAACAGCCTACGCGGCCGCCCCTCACCTTCGCTGTGCCACCCGCGCACCGGCCGCACCGACGCGCCACGCGCCACCGGGCGGCCGCCACAGCCGCCCGAGCCGGCTACATCATCCGCCGCCACGCCAAGATCGCGGCCGCGGTTTCACCGGCCGGCACCGCTCGCCTTGTGCGCGCCGAGTAGGCCGGTCGGGCGTCGCCTCGCATAGCCGACGCCGGCCGAGCCCGGGCTCGGGCGCCACCGCGGAGCGCGCCCACGCCCTGTGGCCATCGCCCACGTGGCAGGCCGCCGCCCACGCGCCACCGGCCGTGCGCGCCGGGATCAGCGCGTCGTGGTACCGTCGTCCCCCTCCCCTTCCCCTCTAGGCCGAGGAGTGTGTGTCCGGTGGGGTCCAGATCCGGAGGCCGGGACGACGGTTAGCCGCCGCGGAGGCGTGCGCCGGGCGCCGGTAAGGGCCGTAGCGTGGTGCCTTCGCTGGTGGGAAGAGGCCGTGTGCCTCCCATGGACGACGATGAATTGGCGTAGAGCCGTGACCGGTGGCAATGAAGGTGGTGGCCGCCGGTGAACAAGGTTCGAGAAGGACTTGCAGCGACTCGCACATGGAATCAATCGAAGCAAGAAACTCGAGCAATGCGGTGTGATGTTTCTCACAAAGATTGATTTGGTCATTGTCCATTACCTGCTGTTCTTATTTGATCTGTATTTCGTGCTGATAACGTATTGCAAGAGGATTTGGACAAGAACTGTTGCTTTTTATTCATTAATGTATTGTTACATAAATGTACACCCTTATATATATGATGAACAGTTGCTGGCGTACGGAACATCACGTCCGTATGGACATACCGGTGTCCGTACAGAGCGTCGCGTCCGTACGCCGGTGTCCGTAACCGGTGACCGTTGGTCATTTCTCTGTAACAGTCAGGACACATGGGAGGATCTACTAGGGTGCCATGTGATTGCATCAGGGGATTGAGCCAGGGTGCATGGGAGGAGCCGCTAGGGTGCCATGTGATTGCGCCAGGGTGCCGGAAGGCTTAACCGTGGCACTGGGTGAATTCCAATAAGGCACCTATAGGATATTGCCAGGTCGCATAATGTTGATTGCTAGGGCACCAGGTTCTGTAGGGGCGCCGAGTTCTGCCAGGCGCCGAGTTTTGTCGTGCGCCAAGTTTTGGCACTTCATGAGTTATTTGGTCATGTAGTGCCGATGTATGTGTGGAGCCACGCAAGGATGCTAAGCACGAGGGTGCCGTTGTCAGGGCACGTGGGGGTGTTAGGACGCTGGGGTGTTGGGGCGTCGAGGCACCAGGGCATGCAAAGCGCGCGGGAAACCGAGGTGCCAGGGTGTCGAGGCATGTGGAGCGTGCAGGCTGCCAAGGCACCAAGGGTGTCAGGAGAGGTGGAGCATGTAGGGCGCTGGGGCATATAGGGCATCGGGACGCTGGGGTGCTTGGAGCATGCAGGGCGCCGGGGCAAGCAAAGTGCACAAGGCGTTGGGATGCCGAGATGCCTAGGTGTCGAGGCATTGCCAAGCATGCAAGGCACCAGGGCATTGTGATGCTGAGGCGTTGAGGCACGCAGAGCACATAGGGCGCTAGGGCATGCAAAGTGCACAAGGCATCGAGATGCCGAGATGCCTAGGCATCGAGGCATTGTTGAGCGCGTAGGGCGCTAGGGCACGGGATGCCGAGGCCTCGAGGCACATAGAGTGTGCAGGGCGCCAGGGCATGAAAAGTGCATAGGGTGACGGGATGTTGGTGCGTCGAGGTACACAAAGCGTGTAGGGCGCCAGGGCATGGGGGCATGCAAGGTGTCAGGGCGCTAAGGTGCCAGGGCGTTTTGACAGGCGAAGCACGCAGGGCGCTGGGGCATTCGATACTTGAATTCAACGTTAGCCAGCAAGGCGTGCGGTCAGGGTGTAGGGCGTGCAGCTGCGGCACAGGGCACCAAGCATGCATGGCCACAAGGGTGCCGAGCGTGGAGCGCCGGTTATTGTTGAGTTGCTAGGGCGCATTGCCGAGTCCTACTGACCAAACATAGTAGTAAAGTAATGAAAGGAATCTTGAGTACAGATGCCTCCCACATAATCATGGCATCCTGGCTGGTGCCCTTCTTTCCTTGTCATATGAACAAGCTGGCCACGTTGCCCACGCCACATTCTTTTTTAAGGAGTCCAGGGTGGAAGCATGCGCTCCAATCAGTGTGGCCATGTCCTTCAAAAGTGTTGCATTGGGCATGGCCACAAGTCGGTAGAGAGACTTCAAGGTGCTTCGAGCCGCTCATGGTGTACAAGATGTTGGGCACCGAGGTGCACCGAGGTGCCAGGGTGTCGACGCACACGGAGCACGCAAGGCACCAGGGCACCAAGATGCGTAGGGTGCACAGGGCACGGAGCATCAGGGTGCACAGCAAGTAGGGCGCTTGGGCGTACGTGTGCCCTCTTTGTAGACTTATCAAAGTATGAAACATTTTACATGGGAGGTGGTAGGATTCCTCAACACGGTGCCACTAGCCCCCTGTCCCTTGGGCACCTTGAAAGGCGCCTGAGGGGCAAAGAAGAGTACTGAGGCCTTGTATTCTGTTGATGAATATACTTGTTGTGGTGCATCGGGAGCATTATCGATATGCACTTAGCAAGGTACTTAAGGTCCACCATGACGGAAGAGCTACTGTGGCAAGCTTGGGCTGTCATGGCATCTTCGTGTTGCATACGCCATTAGCCTTCCTATCCCAAGGCGTGGCATATGGGACAAGTGGTGCGACAGAGCAAAGCTTGTGCCGGTAAAGTAGCAGACATGAGGCCGCTTGGGTGAGGCATGACTTACAAGGCGAGCAGTGCATCGGCATGAAGCCTATGAAGGTGAAGCGGGAGGTGCGGGCCGCCCTGAAGAGGCATAGCCTGTAACATCCTGAACGTCGTTTCGGCGTCGGTTTCTAAATTAATCGTAGAGTCGCCCGGATTTTTGGTAAATCGCGGGAGGTGAAAATAAATTCTTCGGAATAGTCTAAAATAATAAAAAGAGAATTAAAATAATTATTTAAGAGGTTTTGGGCTATCCAGAGAGGTGGGCCAGCCACTTTGGGCCCGCCAGCCCAAACGGGAAGAGGAAGAAGGAGAAGAAGGAGAAGAAGGAAGAAGGGATGAGGAAGGAGAAGAAGAGAGGGAAGGAGAAGAAGGGAAGGAGAAGGAGAGGAAGAAGAGGGAGATCCCAATCCCCTAGGTAATTCTTACCAGATTTTTTGGCCACGTAATTTAGGCGTACCAGGGTCTGGAATCTCACTGTCCATCAGGGGTGCAGACAAGGACAGACCGCTGTTCAGATGGGAATTAGGGGTAGAAAATGATTTTTAAATTTTTGGTCATAATTGAGAAAAAGGTAGGGAATTCAGTAATCTAGCTTCTGTAAAATAACCAAAATTTGTAGAGCCTTGATCTGTTCTGGGGACGCGTTACAAGTCGGCTGTCCAGACTTTCAGAACAGAGGACGTCCTCTGTTTTGTGCATTAGATATCACCTTGTTAATGACAAGATAAAATATATGATCTACACGAAAAGTGTAGATATTTAAGTGAGGAATCCAGATATATATCTTTTGTTGTGATTAGTTTTATAATTTTAAAGATAAGAAAATGTTAAGCAGCGTCACTGCAGTGGGAATATTGTAGAACCGTTACGCGGGAAAAGATGTTGTGGGGCTTAGGGTTTTGGCGACACTTTTCTTTGAGAGTCGTGATTGTATTGCTGTGTATTGTGCTGAGAGGTACCTTTTTGGACAGGCGGATTTGCTTCCGATCGAGCGTGATCTCGTCGCTTCGCCGGTAGAGGCAAGTAAACGTAGCGGTTGTGCTACATGTTTAACTTTTTAATTATTCTACCTTCACAATTATTTATTCTCTTAATTTGAGTTGCTATGCCATTGTTACATGTTTCCTCAATATGGTTCATGTGGTAGTATTTTTTTTAAGAATTCAACTGTTTATGATCTTGATGGTTTAATTGTGGGTATGTGGAATTGTTCTTGATGAAATAAATCTAGTTGTGGGGTAGTATTCTTATGAACATATGGCGGTATAGGTGGTAGTATTCTTATTGAATACTTATGGTTGTGGGGGTAGCATTCTTGATGAATATATGGTGGACTATGTGGTAGGTTTCCCTATAGATCAATTGATTATGATCTTGGTGAGCCGAATGTGGGCTATGTGGTAATGATCTTAAGTATCATTGGCATTGTGCTTATTGAGACACATGTGGATTATGAGGAAGTATTCTTGATCATTATATTGTTGATCTTCGTGGTTAAATTATTGTGGTTTATGATTACCATAACATTCATATCATGTCATGACATTTGCATTGTAGATGTCGCTGCTTATAGCCGCGACCGTACCGGTACAACATCGTACATTGCCGTAGTACGATACACACTTTTACCTTGTTGGGTAAGGGTATTGTGGTGAAGTTATTTTGCAAGCAAATGCAACTTCATAGTTGTAATGTGGAATTGGCTCATGAGAGTCTCTTGTGGTAAGAGGAATGTGGATGTGGTTGTGGAATGGGGTTCCTCTCTTGTGGTATGGTAGGGGTTGTGATTGTGGCATGAGATTATTTTCTCTTGTGGTAATTTGTGATAGCAGTTGTGGATGTGAGAAATAATAAAGATAGTGAGGTAAAACATGTTAATACTTTACTTTGATTGGTTGTGGTAGTGGTTAAGGATGTGAAGTAGTCAATCAAGATTTATTTGCTAATGATTTATTATTGATGGTAGTAAATATCGTTAAGACTATAATTATGGTCATTGTGAAAAATGAATAATGATGCTTAACAACATTGTAGTTTAATTAGCTTGTTAAACAGTTTGCTTGCTGAGATTTTTATCTCACTCTTGCTTTTCCCCCTCTCCAAGTGATTCTCAAGTATGCATGGGAAGGGTAGAGCGGCACATCATTGTCACACATCATATCATGATTAATGTTGTAATAGTTGTGTAGTCTTAATCATTGATTTATTTCTCTTATTGATGTTTGTTTCAAAGTAATAATGCTAGACAGTAGTTCGTTTTAATTGGTTAACTTTTTAGCAGTTGTTCTTTAATTTATAGTGTTCCAATACCTTATTTTAGTACGCTTCCGCTTAGCTTATCATGATTTAGAAATTGTTACCAGTTTATGTTATCTTATAAATTGGCTAGCTGCAGAGTGGTTTGGTGGCATCTCAGGGTAATGTGGGTCCTGAGGTGTTACAGTTGGTATCAGAGCGGGCTTTAGGTCTGTGATAATTAAAATATTAAATTGACACACTGGTGCACAGTAGGATGGGATGGGTCAAGCATTGCATTTATGCTTTTGATATGTTGTATTGATGATTTATGTTATGAGATGATCTTGTATGATTATGATTTGATTCTATGACTGTTATGAGTGAGAATAGTCAATGAAAAGATGTAGAGATTGTAGTTGTTGTCTTGGGTATTGTTAGTTTATACCACTGTTCGTGGTATAGGGATAGTGATGTAGTTACATCGGGCAACTTAGTTACAGATGACATGTGTGAGTTTCTTAGAAAGGTGGTTATCTTCCTCGAGTTGATTTTGGCCAATTCTTGCCCTTTTGCGGTTGATGAATTTCTCTTGAGTTAGTGATTTATTGCAGTTGTTGGGTGCCAAAAGGCTTCTAATCGTTTTAAGACAATTGTTGTTTTCTTTTGATTGATGAGTTGTTTTTGCTGCTCGTGAGCGCTGTTAATGAGTGAGATTGGTTTTTTATATTGTTTTAATTCTTGCCCTTTTGCGGTTGATGAATTTCTCTTGAGTTAGTGATTTATTGCAGTTGTTGGGTGCCAAAAGGCTTCTAATCGTTTTAAGACAATTGTTGTTTTCTTTTGATTGATGAGTTGTTTTTGCTGCTCGTGAGCGCTGTTAATGAGTGAGATTGGTTTTTCATATTGTTTTATCTTTCTTACTGAAAAACATGGCTCATTAATTCGTTTGATATTTTGAAAAGGAATTAAAGCTTTATGTTGGAAGTTCGTTAACTTGTGGAAGTCTTGGCGCTATGCATTACTTTTGAGTTATTTTGACTATCGAAGTTTGATTCCCCTCTTCTCTAAAAAGAAGTGTTAAAACCATTTGTGGGGTTTTGTTGTATCTAAGTAGAAGTTGGAAATTATGTAAATCATTGATAAGTTGTGAATTATCAAGTTGAAATATTGGCGTGGTACATAATTCATTTCTACTAACATCCTTAGAAGTGAGGTTGATGGATATGATGCTGTACCGTTGTAGTTTCTTGAAGAACTGTGGCCAAGAATTTGTCGATACATGTTTAGAACTCATGAAGTTGTTAAGGAATATGAGAAATAATTGTTTTGATTATTGTAGTTGTTTAATTTTTCCAACTTGTTGGATAGATTAGGTTAATTGATCTTAAGTAATTAAGCTGACCATTCGGGATGGTTAAGTAAGGAGTTGTTGAAATATTACCTTAGTAATATTAATCTTTTAATATGTCCTGTTTTTCTATACTTGATGAGTATGTATAACTGCTAAATTCATGTAACTTTTGCCATGCTAAATTATTGGAACATGCATAAAGAAATAGATGAAGGCTGATGTATTGACTTATAGAATCTTATCTTATTAAGCTATTATTGATGTTTAAATTTATTTTGTTCTAATTTCTGAACATAAGGTGGAATATTAAATCTGTGCTCATAATTGTTTTGCGATTGCAAAATAGAGATAGGATCATTAATGCTACGATGATGAAGAATAATAATCAATTATTGACAGTAATAGTTAGAGTGCACCTAATTTTTGCTAAATTAGAGTTGAGCATCAGAAAGAAGTTAAATGTATGAAATCTAGTAAGAGATTTATACTAACATATTTGCGAGGATGTCATGTTCTAATATCACCTTGTTAAAGAGCGTTGTTTTAATATGGTGGTTTATGCATTAGATTTTTCCTAGATTAAGTAGTTGGAATCTTATTTAGATAATAAGACCATGATGAACTGATTTATGGTGTTCCATTTGAAAAATATGAAGGAGTAAGAGGATATGATTATTCTTGCAACGAATATTTTATCTTGTTGTTAATACAATTGACGGTACGTAGCCGTGATTGTGTTGAATGTTTTATAAATAAAAGAATTTATTAGTTCCATGACACTAATTAAAGTAAAGGATTTGAGATTTGCGGTTGGAATCTTTTTAGACCTTATGACTTGTGTGGTAGCCATTATTGCCTTGATTAAAGCGGCATGTTGAACACTTTTATTGGTTTTTATCTGAACCTTGTGTTATGGACTTCAAACATCTTTCGTTGGAATTGGCGGGATGTTGTAATCAAAGAAAATTATTTCTTGTTAAAAGAAAGAGTTGTACTAGAAGTATTTGAGATACAGATGATCTTATCTTGTGTCTTCCAACCTCATCGCTATTTTTTTCTCTTGGCCTTTTGGTTGCTGTGAATGATAGCAATTTTCTGTGTGCTGGAATTTATTTCTTCTTATCTTTTTTTTTTTTGAGAAAGAGTAATCGAACTGTGTTGCGAAGCCTTTCGTTGCGTGATGGCAACTAGATAGTGGTGGTCTATTAGATGTTTTATTGGAAGCCTTAAATATCACGATGATTGTGGTGCATTGGATATATATTGTCTCCGTAGGATAATCCTTGGAAAGAATTTGATTTAAATAGAATGTTGACTTGGAGTCAAATAATTTATCGATGTTAAGGGTTGAGTGTAGGTTAATTGTGGAATAGTAGGGTTTTCACCTGAGGATTTCCCTATCTCATATGGTAAGTTTGTTGTAGGATCTTGAAAGCTGAGTCTGGGCTTCACCTTTTGTTATGCTAGCACCTTAGAGGCCCAGTATCTCTGTGTGGGAATAGTGGATCAGAGTGGTATTTCAATAGTGTGAGGATCGTGGATAGCATCTTTTAGGTGCAGTAAAGGAGTATGTGTGGGTGTTATATGAATTTCAAGTTGTTATCCTTAAATGATTGAGGTGCATTAAGAATTATCTGTCGAAACAATTCTGTTGGTCGAGGTCTTGGCTAGAGTCCGATTTGTGGGAACAGTAGAGTCACTCTACAAGGGTGTATAAGATGTACGTAGTTTGAGCTTATTGTTGAGGGTGCCAACTTAAGATAAAGGAGTTGGTGTGTTTGGGTGATGATTTAGAAACCCTTGGTTCAAGGAAGTTCGATTATTAAAAGAAATGGATTGGAAAAAAATTTGTTATCTCGAGTAGTGAAATGCTCGCTTGATTCTTGTTTATGCTGTGTGTTTTGGCAGAGATCATCTGCAAATTGAATTGTTTGATATTGAGGCGTAGTCTTTTCCAGCTAGGAAAAAATAATGATTCTTTTGGTCTGTCGAGTGATTTTCATTCTTGGCTTATGTGGTCTGGTTTCTTCAATTGACTATTTGGAGAGTGAAAAATATTTTGTGATGAATCATTTGATTTGGATTGTGGTCCTTGAAAGGAAAGTTAGTTGCTAGTGTGTTACTGGAGAATCTTTTATTCTTCTTTTATTGGGTTTTATTTGTAAAATATATTGTTTGTGCTTCTAGTAGAATGATGTGAGTGGAATTTGTGGTCAAATTCTTTAAAATGGGTATAATGTATTATCCCGAGTATACTTAGTAAGAGGAAAGTGTTCTAAGAAGGAGGATGGTATTAGATAGGGGTTTAATAGTTGTTGCGGGGAATTTTGCAAAAATGGCAGGACCTGTTGGCCGCTCAGAGCTGGCCTAAGAGTTATGCGGATGTTCGGCTTAGACCAACGTGAATCGTGGACTCGCCGGAACCCGTGAGGAAGAGGGCCATGTCCTTCAAAAGTGTTGCGTTGGGCATGGCCACGAGCCGATAGAGAGACTTCAAGGTGCTTCGTGCCACTCATGATGTACAAGATGTCGGGCACCGAGGTGCCAGGGTGTCAAGGCACACGGAGCACGCAAGGCACCAGGGCACCAAGACGCGTAGGGTGCACAGGGCACGGAGCATCAGGGTGCACAGCGAGTAGGGTGCTTGGGCGTACGTGTGCCCTCTTCGTAGACTTATCAAAGTATGAAACATTTTACATGGGAGGTGGTAGGATTCCTCAACACGGTGCCACTAGCCCCCTATCCCTTGGGCACCTTGAAAGGCGCCTGAGGGGCAAAGAAGAGTACTGAGGCCTTGTATTCTGTTGATGAATATACTTGTTGTGGTGCATTGGGAGCATTATCGATATGCACTTAGCAAGGTACTTAAGGTCCACCATGACGGAAGAGCTACTGTGGCAAGCTTGGGCTGTCATGGCATCTTCGTGTTGCATACGCCATTAGCCTTCCTATCCCAAGGCGTGGCATATGGGACAAGTGGTGCGACAGAGCAAAGCTTGTGCCGGTAAAGTAGCAGACGTGAGGCCGCTTGGGTGAGGCATGACTTACAAGGCGAGCAGTGCATCGGCATGAAGCCTGTGAAGGTGAAGCGGGAGGTGCGGACCGCCCTGAAGAGGTATAGCCTGTAATATCCTGAACGTCGTTTCGGTGTCGGTTTCTAAATTAATCGTAGAGTCGCCCGGATTTTCGGTAAATCGCGGGAGGTGAAAATAAATTCTTCGGAATAGTCTAAAATAATAAAAAGAGAATTAAAATAATTAATTAAGAGGTTTTGGGCTATCCGGAGAGGTGGGTCAGCCTGCCCAAATGGGGGCCCGTACCCCCTCCCAAACCCTAGCACCCCCTTTATAAACCCCCTCCCTTGGCCCCTCCCCCTTTTTCCCACCTCAAGCCGCCACCCCCTGCCTCCTTGCGCCTCCCCTCTACCCAAGTGCTGCTGCAAGGATAAGAAGGAGAAGAAGGGAAGGAGAAGGAGAGGAAGAAGAGGGTTTAGAAATTGTTGTCAGTTTATATTATCTTGTAAATTGGCTAGCTGCAGAGTGGTTTGGTGGCATCTCAGGGTAATGTGGGTCTTGGGATGTTACATAGCCTTCATCACCTTGCAGTTTGTGATGTCGTGCGTCCTAGGGGTGACGGTTGGCCCCAGCACCCCTAGCCCTCTGTTGGTAAGGGCGCTTTGAGTTTCCCGCCCTTGGATAGACTCTGCATTGACCAGCATAAGGGAGGACAAGCTTGGGAGCCCCGAGGCACATAGGATGGCACCCATCCCGTGGTGGATGGGCCCGATCTCCGATGATAGTGCACACCTAAGGCTCCTCTGGGGAGCGGACGGGTCGTCCACGAGCTCATTGCACTCCGGAACTTTGGGGAGGGCATCGTGGACTTAAGAGTATTCATTGGTAGGAGCCATAGCTTTTTGTTGATTAGCTACGCTCCCTACGGACGGCGCCAATGTTGTAGTTGTGAAAACCAAACACAAGTGAGGAGGTGGACGTCGGCCGTATGACGGGCCGTCGTCCATGAGAGTAAAAATAACACGAGTATTTATACACGTTCGGAGATCTGGGAGGACCGTCCTACTCCTGTTGGCGAACCAATGGAGGGTTACCTCTGAGAAGGGAGCCCCCGAGGGCTCGCTAATTTGAATGTACATCTTTATTGCTCATGAGAGCTCAAGAGAGTCTCCCTCCTCAAATAAGGGTTACATGAGATATTTATAGGCTCTTGGGCCTACACAAATGACCGAAATACCCCTTAGGGGATAGCTACCCTATGAGTACAAATAGGGGTATAATTGTCTTTTGTGAGTGCAGTCACATTTCTTGATCTGTAAATAGGCGTCTTCTGTAAAGTGGGTCCTACTATTAGAGGGGTGAATTATTCTTTCAACAGTTGTCACGGACATGTGCGCCTGGCCCACATGCTATCATCACGAGTGGTATCTTATTGAACTTGAGTTATTTTACTGGCTTGAATCACGAATTTTCTTTGGATATATGTTTGACCATTTCCCAGTTTATCATTTCGCTTGAAAATGATCATTAATAATAGATTTATGACTATACAAACTAACCTGGCCACGCGCTTCAGACCACGAAGAAGACCAACATTGTCGCCAGCCTACACAAGATAATTAAAAAATTCAGTAGTTACCTCTCCATGATCCAATATTTTTTTTGAACATTTCGACGCGAGGTAACTGTAGTCTTCAGAGGACCACCCTATCACCAAGAATATGTTTACAATCAACAAGAAAACAAACAGAAATACGTTACTGAACTCAAAAGGAGAATTGAAAACGATGCGCTTGGTCACTGTGAATTCTTGCTGGCTCAAAACTCGTATCTCATTTTTTCAGTACAACTCAAGCTTTACATATCATACAACTCCAGAAAACTTATGACGATCATGTACATGCAAGAGAGAGAGAGAGAGAGAGAGAGAGAGTACATGAGTGTAGTGATCATTTTCTGTAGGATCGATGCCAGTAATCAGAGGGGATGAATGAATCTTAAAACTTTCTCTTAATGGTATTCAAAATCTTAAGTGATAACGAGAGTCACCAAGTTCAGATTATACCACCTATACTTTACAAAACAAGGTTAGAAATCTAAACTAACGAAATAAACAACCTTCAGTACAAGACCGGTCAGACCGGCAGACCGCCTTGGATGATCCAGCCTGACCGCATATTCAGGGCCGATCTAACCGGTTTCTTGTTCACAAATCTAAAAGTCTCTCGGGACAAAACCAAATATCAAGAACTTGCATAGTTCTCATCCAAACACTTCTAAATTTTACGTGAGACTTTAATGTGGGTATGCATGCTTTGCATTTTCAAGTTCAAGATGCGCAAGCCATTGATTTCTTGGAATAGAGGAATTCTTTCCCTAATGAATCTACATATGATAACTAAAGAATTGATTACTATCTAATGTCTATATATTATGTCTACTTAGGTTTGAAATCATTGTTGACTTGGAAACAAAGAGAGAACAATGTGAGTTTGCTGTGAACGAAATTCAAGAAGATATCTGTAGACAAATCAGAAGAGCATATATATGCCGAATTATCTCTCATCTCACAAGCATGGCAAATCAAGAACATATTTTCCTCGCAACCTGTAGCGCCGACATACTGTAGTAGCAGAACACTACAGCCTCTAGTGCATCGAAGCTGTATTTTTTCTAACACTACTTGGATACTGGTACGTCCAGCAGAATTGCCACTTACACCATATTTTGTATGTACCAAGTCCAGCACATGCCATTACAAGTCTAGATATATGGAGAAATTTCAAAGGTAGAAAAATAACAATTTTTTACAGATTCCAATCATCTGAGCTCTCTACTATAATACTTCCAAAACAAACTTCACAACAATACATGTCAATCGTAGCATTAATAATCCTTATAGTAGCCTGTTTAATACTTTTATAACTATTTATTCTTACGTGTAGAGAATATCTAGTTGTGTGATGTTGCTTATGCTTAGATCAACAGTGCAAGTACTTTGTTTCCAATTCCCACAGCTCAATTCATTAAGCAAGTACATGATTTACTGATTTCTTTGGCAATTCTTTGATACATTGTTTCAATGGGTTCATAAAATTTAATCACCTGGATTGAAAAAACATCTTCAATCGGCATAAGACTTATCAAGCTGCCTGACAGGATCGGGAATGTACTCATCAATAGCATGTCAGCATCCATTAGTTTCAAAATAGCCTTTCTTCCAATATCGTCATTAGTACCCTGCAAGGCACTCAATGCGGAACCACGGATTATTGAAATTTCATCGCCAGGAAACTTGTAGAAACTGAGTTCTGCAAAGAGGATAATGAAAAATGACGATAGGGAGAACAAAAGTTCACCATCTTGAATTAAACAAAGCAACATGGAAAACACCAACATAGCACGAAGCTCCATCTCTACAAGTTCTAGTAATTCTGGATCATCAACAGCATCAACCTTATTCAATAAGCAATTAAGCACACAAGTGATGGTGCACCAACCTATGAATCAAAGAGGAGATAGTTTTCTAATCAAAACCAGTAAGAGACCAGGGAAGCCCTTTTAGGGTTTGAAAACCTATCGAGCAAGGAGAATGTCCTCCTTCGTTTTTGGTATTGGGCCATCAAGAGCAGAGACTAGGGATGAATGTATCACTTTGAAAATTTTATCAGAAGGCAGTGATAGGACCTGTAACCGCTGGTTACTGGATTTTTTAGATAAAAATTTTGGATTGAAATTTAAAATTTTGAATTTTTAGATGAATTTTAGGTGAATTTGAATTTTTGTCTGGTTTAAAATTTACCGGCACTCACCGATAACAGCCGGTTATCGGTAAAATTTCGGCAATAGATTTTTTTCCTGACAGAGACAACAAGAATTTAACCATCCATTTGAGCCATTCCACTGATCACATTTTGGAATTTTCAAAATGTAGGATCGGGTATGGCGAATCAGAGGGGGTGAATAACTCCTTCAAATTTTCATGGGTGTTATTTTGGGCTGCAGCTGATGACTTTTAGCTACTGCTAATGGCATTTGTCCATTCTTTTCGACATGGCAGCGGATGACGAAGATGCCAATGTAGATGGTGCATATGATTTTGGACACAGAAGCTGTTTGGAGAACCCACTTTAAGAGGCCACCCCATTTCGATATTTGGTTTTTTGACTTCCGGAGAAACCAAAAGCCAAAAAGAATAGGGCCAATCAACTCTGTAGCAAAAAACTCAAGCCTAAAAGCTATCCCAAAGGCAAGAATCAAATATCACAAAGATCGCCTAAAACAACAGTGTCTCACCGGTCTGACCGCCAACCAGAGGGCAGTTGGACCGCTCGGTTGGTCTAACCGCAAGTAACACCGGTCAGACCAGTCATAGCGGTCTAACCACTCTGGTCAAGGTGGTCTGACTGCTCACCAAAACAGAAGCTGAAAAATAGCATGAGACACGACCAAGAAAAAGACATACTTTTAAACCATTGATCCAAAAAGAACAAATTTGGTACAAGTTTTCTCCGGTATGTTAGGAACCTATTTCAATTATAGAACATAAAGATCAATGCCAAAGTTTCATCTTTTATCAAAACAAGGAAGGTTGCACCAAAATTGGGTAAAAGAGGGAAACCTCAATCTACTCTTGCTTATGAGTCCTTGATGATCTAGATGATCCTCCAATAGCAAGCTACATCACTACACAAACTCAACCAATACGCCCTCAAGATCAAAACCCTAAAATCACCCCTCTCTTGAGTAAAATCAGGCAATCACAAGTAATTTCCATAGAAAGGACCTAGACGGATGGGATCTAATATCTAAGAGAAATCTTTACTTCTTACACATCCTTGATGGCAAGAGAGATCAGGAGAAGATGAAATCCAACCAAGAAAACTAAGCAAATCCAAAGCTCAAGGAGTGATCTATGATGCAACTCACTTGAATGAAATTTGGATGTTCATTTCACTTGAAGAGGAATATTCTACAGCCATTCTCACATAGAGGACATAGCTCTAACCCTAGAGCCAACACACAAAGTTTTCAACACAAAAAAACTCTAACCTCTCTCAACTCACAAAAGAGAGCTCACCTCTCACACACACAAGAGCTTATATAGTGGAGGATCCTCACCTACCACCAAGACTTAGCAACCAACACACACTTAGTACATACAACCATTTACAAAAGGGAAAATTCGGTAATCCACACACAAATGAATTTTACACTACACACACTTGCAAGCTTTTCAAAACGTGGCTTCTGCATGCCTCCAATAGCCTGATAAGATACTCCATTCTCCAAGATGTGACCTAAACCATCTTAGGCCACCACTACGATTTTGCAAACCGCCTATCCACCTAATACTAGACAAGCTCTTCAATTACCATCTGTCGGCCTTCACAGTGCTTCTCCTTGAAGCAACCACCACACGAAGTCCATGATACTCAATGACTTGCAGCCAATATCGTACGCCTGCTCTGAGGACCATCACCCTCAAGTCCAATGGCACACCATATCCATACACTTCTCTTATCATGATCCTTGTCTTTCTTCCGTACTTCTTTGCTTGAGATGATGCTCCACTTAGACTTACGCGACCAGCCATGGCCTTAGGGCACTTCCCCTAGCCTCAATCTTGTCGTTGACCACAATAATCGTCAAGCTCCCTGCACATCAAAGAACAAGCAACCGTTCTAATCATAAGTGACATATACTTGACTCTGATCAACATAATCGATGCAAACATGCACCACTGGACATCCTCATCAAAATTCTCACAATGCATGGACTCCCACCATGACTAATACCTTGCATGGATTCCTGCCAAGACTAACACAACCAAAACTAACTTAACATACCCAAAACAACACTGACCGGTCTGACCACCAACCAACGGCTAGTCAAACTACCACAACCGACTTAAGAACTCCTGGTAACAAGGAACCGGTCAGACTGTGGCAACCATGCCGGTCTAATTGCCTGACTCCCTATGATCAGATCGCCTCCCACTGTCAGTAGCACCGCTCACCAGTTAGACCACCTCTACATAATGGCCTGACCGCCTCCCACTATTGCTCGCACTGCTCACCGATCAGACCTGATACGGGGTCGCCTGATCTTCTCGACGTAGGATGGATACTCACGGGAGTCTTGATGAATCGTAGCGATCCTCCAATGCCAGTACAAGGGATGAACATTCTTTAATCCGCCAAAACACACTCATGTCGATTTCGCCGACCACCAAGCGAAGATCTATCGTGCACCTAATTTCCAGCAGAAAGGCTTAACGATCTTGATTGAAGAAAAATTCTAATTCTCTATAGAATTTCGGTAGCAAATTAGAACAAACTTTAGTAGATTGATTTTTCTCAAAGGTGGTCTCAGCCCTAAGGCTGCCAATACATGGCTTATATAGCCCTTTGAGACGTCCATAGGGTCCCCAAACCAAGTACAACCCAACTCTATATGATTTTAGATACGAACTCTCACAAAAAAAACTAGATTTTACAGTCGTCATATAGTTTCGGTCATAACTTTTGATTCGTGATGAATTTGATGCTAGGTCCAGATCTATTGCTTAGCCCTTAATTCTTTCTAGTTGAATAATATAGTTAACTAAAAAGTACAAAACATGTGTGTATCTGCATCAAGACCGCCTCTACACAATGGTCAGACCACCTCTGCACAGTTGTCAAACCACTGTCTACCAAACAACAAAGACTTAAGAGCAAAAGACATAAAATCAAACTAAATCTTCGACAACGAAGCACATGTACAATCAAATACTCATCACACACATGGGGTGACCTCCATATAGTCTCACACAAAATATATTCAAATCATATTCAACAAAGATTACGAAGGAGCATTGCACATTTTGACAATAAGCAAATTAACCAAAGCTTGAAAACTTACTTATCTACAAAGAATGACAGGGATATTGAATAAAGCATAAAAAGTTGAAAACAAGTAATTCCAAGGAATTTTTGCAGCGAATACCTCACAACATTAAGAGCCCGCTCATTTCGGCTTGAGTTTCTGGTTTATTTTTCACTATTCCTAAATTTCATCTTTTTATAGCTTTTTGCCTTTTTTTAGCTTTTTTGCCGGTTCCTTTTTGTCTCATTCGTTTGCCTGTTTTTCCTTTTTTAATTTTTTTTAAATTTAATTATGACAAATAAGCAACCATCAGCTATAGTGCAAAGTAAGCCAACTACATTGAAATTCAACCATAAGCCATGGCTTATTAAGCCCAATTGAGTGTTGGGATATGGGTAGGTTATGCTAGTGTAAATTAAAATTTTCTACCATATAAACCAGGAGCCATGCAAGTTAGAGATCATAGATCGTTAGCACTAGACGCGCAGTGCAGTGGAAGTAGGGTTGAAGCAACCGATTCAATGAAGAGTGCATCGATGTAGTGAAAGAAGTTGACCGTCCTCCGGCCAACCGTTTCCTCCTCACAATCGTCCCGATCAGTGACACAGTTGAAGCAGCGTCTCTATCATGGTCCACATGTCTAGGGAAGAAACACCATGCCTCGGCGTGCTAGCACCAGTGCACATGGTAGGGATTATGAGAGGTGGTGGCTAGGGTTTTATGGATATGTTTCAGGATGCCTCCCTCAGCCCCCCACACATCTCCTTATATAGCCTCCAATCGGATCTTTATCCGATATGAGTAGATATCGTATCCCACTCGGAGACTATCATCTGAACCCTTATCGTTTTATCCCATTAAGTGTGTGATCTTATAGGTTCATGTATATTTAGCCATGAGCCAAAAACTCTTTTCCGATCCATAAGTCGGTAGCAGTCCCTAGCAGGACTAACGACTCTCAAACATAGATAAAGATCATATTGGATTAACCTATATAGTGCTTTTATACTGATCCCTTTGCCTCATGATACCAGATCGAACTAAAGACGAGAAGTGTGACATCATATGATAGCTCTATCCTTCACTTCAACCTGTAGTGGATTACACAGTTGTAATTGACTCCTCAACCACATTCAGCATGGCTATGTATTTCCTTAATCCAACCACATTGAGGGGCCTAGAGTCTCTTCTATTATATAGGAGGGGTAAATTCTATCTTGCTTGCTCATATTTCTCCGCATGATTCAAAGTAAACTCGAGAGCTACTTTTATGACCAACCAGTCATGCATTAGTGTTTGGTAACCCCTAAGTAAACTATTACACATGTAGGAAACAATAACGATCTCAGGTCTAAGGATCATATATACACTATGTATGAGACCAACTGATGACATTTAAGAATATAACAATTCCTGTAGTGTCCCATGGTGGGTCAAATTAATATTATGTTCTCTAATATATGTCCACATTATTGATTTGATATCCTATATCCATGATCTGTAAAACATGATCATCAATCAATACATGTGCTGATCTGTAAATCATGATTATCCCACATAATGATATAAGATCAGGAATAATTTAGAATAACATCAAAACATAAATAAAGAGTTCCATGAATAAGTCACAAACTTGTCGATCAATATGAAAGACATTTATTCAAGGGACAAAATAACATATCATTCGAAAGATCATAAATATAGAAGTGATACAACCATCTCTATGATTGTCTCTAGGGCATATCACTAACATTGAGCACCCCCTAAGTTGGTTCTTCTTTTAAATAATTGCATGCCAGATATGTTTGTGCAGTTAAACTATAACATTAAATTCCATCTCAATCTTTGAGTGTTTGGCAGGAGCACATTCGTAGATGTGGGGAAGTCAAAGGATAGGTGGGGAGGGGAGAAGTCACAAAACTCTTTGCTTGCCTAGTGATAAGATTAGATACTCAGATGGTCGCTCTTCGTTGGAGCTAGAAATAGACAGCTCCTCCAGGATAAGTTTATTAACATCCTGAAATTTAGTCCATTTGTAAACCATGAACTTTTGCATATTTGTAAACCCTTACATAAGCTTTATTTGAATGTTCTAGTGCTTATTGGATTTTTTGAATTTAAATAGATTAATAACACCAAAAGTCTGGTTATAAATTAAACCAAACTTCAAACTTCAAACAAACTAAAAATGTCAATAAGAAATGACCAAGAAATATTCTTCCAAGCTTTAGAACACTTCAAAATATTTAAAAATGTTTCTAGTATTTTTTGGAGAAGATTTGGATCTATCTAAACTTCAAATGAATTAGCTGAATTAAATAAAACTGAAACCAATTAGAAATTCCTGAATATTGTTTGGGCCTAATCCTTGGCCCCACCCGCTTCCCTTATTCTTTCTCTCTCCCACTTAGACCGGTCAAGCCTACACTGTTGCCTCCCCGCATGCCCTCACTAACAGGTGGCCCTAGGCACACCTTTCAGCTTTGTCTTCTCGAAGCGGCACGGAGAACAACCTCTTTTCCATGCCAGGGCAGTCGAGATGCCATCGTCGTGATCTCATCCCACCATGTCACCATCCTTGGCATTCATGCAAAAGCAAAGCACGAAGCTAACATGAAGCCACTATGATGTCACCAATCCTTAGGCATGAAGCATGTTGAGATACAGGTAAGCTACACTAGCATAGATTAAAAATATTAACTATGTGGCCTAAGAAGTCACGTGAGTAAGAGATCATAGATCGTTACCACTAGATGCACAATACAGTGAAAGTAGAGTTGTAGTGGTTGGTTCAACAAAACATGCGTAGGGGTAGTGGGGTAGTGAAAGTAATCGATCGTCATCTGGCCAACCGTTTCCTTACGATCACCCGATCAGTGCCCCAATCACAACAGCACCTCTACTAAAGTCCATATGTCCAGAGATGGAATGTTGTGCATCGATGTGTTAGCACCAGCGTGCACAGTAGGGTTTTTGAGAGGTGGTGGCTAGGGTTTCGATGGGTATGTCTCGAGATACCTTCTTTAGCCCTGTGCCTATCTTCATATATAGCCTCCAATCATATCCTTATACAATACAATCAAATACCACATCCAACTCGGAGATTCTCTAACTAGATTCTTGTCTAATATTAGTAGAGATCGTATCCCACTTGGAGAGCTTTTGACAGGATCTGATACGGGGTCGCCTGATCTTCTCGACGTAGGATGGATACTCACGGGAGTCTTGATGAATTACAATGATCCTCCAATGCCAATGCAAGGGACGAACACTCTTTAATCCGCCAAAACACACTCACGTCGATTTCGCAGACCACCAAGCGAAGATCTATCGTGCACCCAATTCCCAACGGAAAGGCTGAACGATCTTGATTGAAGAACACTCCTAATTCCCTTACGGAATTTCAGCAGCAATGATAAACTCGAACAAACTTTAGTAGATCGATTATTCTCAAAGGTGGTCTGAGCACTTAGGCTGCCAATACATGGCTTATATAGGACCTTGGGACGTGCATAGAGTCCACAAATCTAGTACAACTCAACCCTATATGGTTTTAGATACGAACTCTCACAAAAAGGAAACTAGATTTTACAGCCATCATATTGTTTCGGCCATAACTTTGGATCCGTGATGAATTTGATGCTGGGACTAGATCCATTGTGTATCCCTTGAAAATATCTTTCCAAGGAGTATAAGAACACCCAAATTGGACTCCGTTTGTGAAAGTTATGACCTTTTTAGTAAGTGCCTGTTTGGCTGTCCCGAACCGAATCCGAATTGAATTCTGAGTTGAATCCGAGTTTGGATCCAATTGGCCTTGTGGGAGGTACGAATTGGGCTTGAAAATATTATCCAAAACTTGTAGTTTAAGTTCTTGGGCTTCTCCCTTTTGCCCTCCCGCTGCATGAGCTTTCTTTCTTCATATCTTTGGCACCTAATGTGGTTATCCTCTTCCTTTTGCCTCTCCATTGCTTTGCCATTGACAAACCTAAGAATGCACCATTTGATAACATGAGGTAGTATTCCATTCTTATGAATAACAACATTATATTTAATTTGGAATGAGTTCACCTGGCAATGTTTCATGCGGCTCAATAATTCTTTCCAGTTGAATAATATATTTAACTGAAAAGTACAAGACACGTGCGCCTAATCCTTGGCCCCACCCGCTTCCCTTATTCTTTCTCTCTCCCACTTAGACCGGTCAAGCCTACACTGTTGCCTCCCCGCATGCCCTCACTAACAGGTGGCCCTAGGCACACCTTTCAGCTTTGTCTTCTCGAAGCGGCACAGAGAACAACCTCTTTTCCATGCCAGGGCAGTCGAGATGCCATCGTCGTGATCTCATCCCACCATGTCACCATCCTTGGCATTCATGCAAAAGCAAAGCACGAAGCTACCATGAAGCCACTATGATGTCACCAATCCTTAGGCATGAAGCATGTTGGGATACAGGTAAGCTACACTAGCATAGATTAAAAATATTAACTATGTGACCTAAGAAGTCACGTGAGTAAGAGATCATAGATCGTTACCACTAGATGCACAATACAGTGAAAGTAGAGTTGTAGTGGTTGGTTCAACAAAACATGTGTAGGGGTAGTGGGGTAGTGAAAGTAATCGATCGTCATCTGGCCAACCGTTTCCTTACGATCACCCGATCAGTGCCCCAATCACAACAGCACCTCTACTAAAGTCCATATGTCCAGAGATGGAATGTTGTGCATCGATGTGTTAGCACCAGCGTGCACAGTAGGGTTTTTGAGAGGTGGTGGCTAGGGTTTCGATGGGTATGTCTCGAGATACCTTCTTTAGCCCTGTGCCTATCTTCATATATAGCCTCCAATCATATCCTTATACAATACAATCAAATACCACATCCAACTCGGAGATTCTCTAACTAGATTCTTGTCTAATATTAGTAGAGATCGTATCCCACTTGGAGAGCTTTTGACAGGATCTGATACGGGGTCGCCCGATCTTCTCGACGTAGGATGGATACTCACGGGAGTCTTGATGAATTGCAATGATCCTCCAATGCCATTGCAAGGGACGAACACTCTTTAATCCGCCAAAACACACTCGCGTCGATTTCGCCAACCACCAAGCGAAGATCTATCGTGTACCCAATTCCCAACGGAAAGGCTGAACGATCTTGATTGAAGAACACTCCTAATTCCCTCACGGAATTTCAGCAGCAATGATAAACTCGAACAAACTTTAGTAGATCGATTATTCTCAAAGGTGGTCTGAGCACTTAGGCTGCCAATACATGGCTTATATAGGACCTTGGGACATGCATAGAGTCCACAAATCTAGTACAACTCAACCCTATATGGTTTTAGATACGAACTCTCACAAAAAGAAAACTAGATTTTACAGTTGTCACATTGTTTCAGCCATAACTTTTGATCCGTGATGAATTTGATGTTGAGACTAGATCCATTGCGTAGCCCTTGAAAATATCTTTCCAAGGAGTACAAGAACACCCAAATTGGATTACGTTTGTGAAAGTTATGACCTTTTTAGTAAGTGCCTGTCAGGCTGTCCCGAACCGAATCCGAATTGAATTCTGAGTTGAATCCGAGTTTGAATCCAATTGGCCTTGTGGGAGGTACGAATTGGGCTTGAAAATATTATCCAAAACTTGTAGTTTAAGTCCTTGGGCTTCTCCCTTTTGCCCTCCCGCTGCATGAGCTTTCTTTCTTCATGTCTTTGGCACCTAATGTGGTTATCCTCTTTCTTTTGCCTCTCCATTGCTTTGCCATTGACAAACCTAAGAATGCACCATTTGATAACACGAGGTAGTATTCCATTCTTATGAATAACAACATTATATTTAATTTGGAATGAGTTCACCTGGCAATGTTTCATGCGGCTCAATAATTCTTTCCAGTTGAATAATATATTTAACTGAAAAGTACAAGACACGTGCGTATCCGCATCATCCTCCCCTTCTTCAGAAAAAGCCGTCCTCGGCTTTTGATAGCCTGAAATTATACTAAACAAAGAATACAACGTGTATACATGGTATATATATTTGTCAACAATACTTCTTTGGCTTATCTCAGCATTAACTTCTAAAGGTGTAGTAAATGAAAAGAACAACACATATGCATGATATATGTAAGAGTCAATTGTTGTGGTATTCTCATTATTTTGCACAAACCGATGAATATAGTATCGACCGAAAGGCGTAGGTATTGCAAAATTATTTTTCACATCATTCTCCCTCCCATAAAAGAAAGTCGTCCTCGACTTTTCTAAGAACATAGATAAATCATTAATTGGCAAAATCAGATTTATTTGTTCATACATAGGAAAGAAAATTTTGAGCGGCTTCCATGCTTGAACTGCGCTACTTTGATTATTTTTACATGATTTTACATTAAAGATCGAACAAATAGACTTATGAAATCTTTGTAAACAGTACGTGCAATTGTTGAAATTAATCTCATTGTGATCATAACATGGCATAAGAGATTGTTTATCCATAATATGCGATTTCAATTCTGTAAGCTTATCACATATAATGCAAATTCTGTGAACATAAAATTTGTCATCTACACCATAATCTCCAATCAAATTGAACTTATATGTGTAGGCATAGGTACTAACTAGTGATTTTGAATTTGAAATTTCAGCAACATTATAAATCACATTAGATAGCTCTCTAGGATCATCAAACATAATATAGCACAAAGAATCGTTAGGAGATATTCTAGTAAGAACTTCCTTATGAGTAATCAATTCCACATTATGTAAATTGAGCAAAGAAATTTCAGGACATGAAATTGTTGGTTGATCATATGAGTTCTCACAATTACTCACCTTTGCACAATTAAATTCAGCACCAATAGTGTTACCTTTATCGTCCTCCTCAGATGATGTAGGCGCTGGTTGTTTAAAATTATTAGGATGCACCCACGGGGCAGCAAGCACTTTATCCCTTCCCGTGGTTATCTCCTTCTCATTTGGCTTCAAAGGTGCTGGTTGTTGAATGTTCAATTCTTCATCTTTAATGTCAACCTGCACAATGTGAGAAACAACACTAGAAGTAGATATTAATGTGTTAGTTTCAGATGCATCCTCACTTTGTCTATCTTCTACTTCTCTCTTTTCTTTTGATGTCTCTCTCACACTCTCAATTTGGATGCTCTCAACCTCACATATGGTGGAATCGCACACTCTCGTCTTTTATCACTCTCACTCAATTTGGCTATGTGGCTCTCATCCTCACATAGGTTGTGGTGTATCTTAGGAGCTATATGTAGTTTTGGAATACTATATATCTCCTTGACCGAAGGGAAAGTCCCATGCTCGGTCATCTTCTCATGTGTCACACTAGTAGAGGCAACAGAATTGAAGTATGGACTGGGAGAAAACTGTGGCGTACGTCTCTCCATAAGTCTCTTCTCCTCTTGAATAACATAATTCACAAGATCTTGCACACTACTAAAATATTTATGTTGAATTGTAGCGGCAATCTTAGAATTCAATCTTCTTTTGAAGTATGTCTTCTTTTGTAGTTCACTAATAACACCAGCTCGACGTAATGCATCTTGTAGCTCAAAATAATATTCTTGCACTGTATTACTCCCTTGTGTAATACTCTCCAAATTGCGAAGCAATCCCTGTGCATAATACGGTGGCACAAATTCTCTCCTCATGAGTGCCTTCAAATCTGACCAAGATTTAATGAATTCGTTTCCAGATTGTTGATGCCACCAACTATAAGCATAATCTTCAAATTCTCTAGTGGCACACATCACCTCTTGGTCTTTGGGAAGCTTTTGAAATCTAAATACTTTCTCCATTCGCCATTCCCACTCAAGATATTCTTTTGGATCCTCACTTCCATAGAAAGGAATAAAGTTATCTTTTTCTTGTTGTGGATGAAGTGCCCGCACAACATCATTCACGATGTTTGAGCGTAACACTTTCATTTGATGATTGAATTCAATGCGCATATCTTGTACAGAATTGTTGATCTCTGCCTTGAGATGCTTTTTCAAGGTGGAATAAGTGGCGGCGAATTCATTACGCAAAGTCCCTCTCAAAGATTGGAATTGAAAACGACTCGCCGTGGTATGCTCCTCTCCCATATTATCGTCTCAGTTGTACAAAAAATGCACAAATACCACAAGATATATATGATATGTGGAGTTCACTCTATCTCACTTTTTCCTCTCCCAAGTAAAGTTCTTACATTTCCGAAGTGAATTGAGGTCAAAAAGAAACTTACACTTGATGGTGGCTACAATAGCAAGTGATGATCAAGCAGATTTAAAAGTGACTCACAATTGCAGGCAAAGGATATTTACTGGAGCTTGGTATGGAAGTGCTTATTTAACGCAATCTGAATTTACGATGTTGTAAAATTAAGTAATAATCCAAGCTAGAAAGTATTGCCTATGTGCCGATCCAAATGATATAAGTGGAGTATATGAACGCACACGCAATGATCAATGTGACTCAATGCAAACAAAAGGAATGAGCTAAAGGAAACAATCAGGAATATTAGCTCGTTTTGCACCAAGTACTAGGAGAGACGCTAGCTAATTGCAATAATATGAATTTGAGGGCACAGGATTGTCTAAAGAAATTAAATACACAATCTGAATTTATGGACTAAGATTAACTCACCCAAATTCGGCCAATGCTTTCTTTTCTTTCTTTCTTTTTTTTTGCTTAAGCTGTGGTTCTTTTTTTTCAATCGGCTGCCTTCTCTCTCTTTTTTTGCTCTTTTTTTTTATACTCAAGGCCGAACTAGGTTTAATTGTTCGTAGATTCTACGCAAGTCCAAAGTTGTTCAGCAATGTGTAGATAATTCTAGAACAACCCTAAAGCAATTATCAAAGACTAGTCTCAAGGTTCAAAGGATTTAAGGGAAGATCTTAACAGATGCTCAGAATTCAAACCGCAATAAATTTCAGACGGTCTGAATGTGTCCAACTAAATTTCTTGTGGTAGCTAGGATTTCTTGTGGCCAAATCAAACAAGAAAAGGAAACCCAGATATTTTCAGATGTGATATTCTTTCAAGATGCACAGAGATCTTATGTGGACAGCAAGAACAAGATTTCAAAAAGTAAATTGAATCTACTTTTTTTTGGATGCTAATTGAAAGATCAACTAGCGGATTTTCAAGGGTTCAAAATAACAACGATTAAGCAACGCAAAAGGACACTAAGATCAGCACGTAAATAAAATTTCTAATGGATCAAAACTTAATAAAACTCACGAAAATAACAGATGCGAAACTAGAATTTGGATTTTATTTTTGTAAGGCAATTTTCGGTTTAATGGACAATAGGACAAAATAAATCAATCTAAAAGTAAAGGGATAAGATCCTACCGAGTAAACCACGCTCTGATACCAGATGATACGGGGTCGCCCGATCTTCTCGACGTAGGACGGATACTCACGGGAGTCTTGATGAATTGCAATGATCCTCCAATGCCAATGCAAGGGACGAACACTCTTTAATCCGCCAAAACACACTCGCGTCGATTTCGCCGACCACCGAGCGAAGATCTATCGTGCACCCAATTCCCAACGGAAAGGCTGAACGATCTTGATTGAAGAACACTCCTAATTCCCTCACGGAATTTCAGCAGCAATGATAAACTCGAACAAACTTTAGTAGATCGATTATTCTCAAAGGTGGTCTGAGCACTTAGGCTGCCAATACATGGCTTATATAGGACCTTGGGACGTGCATAGAGTCCACAAATCTAGTACAACTCAACCCTATATGGTTTTAGATACAAACTCTCACAAAAAGGAAACTAGATTTTACAGCCGTCATATTGTTTCGGCCATAACTTTGGATCCGTGATGAATTTGATGCTGGGACTAGATCCATTGCATATCCCTTGAAAATATCTTTCCAAGGAGTGCAAGAACACCCAAATTGGACTCCGTTTGTGAAAGTTATGACCTTTTTAGTAAGTGCCTATCAGGCTGTCCCGAACCGAATCCGAATTGAATTCTGAGTTGAATCCGAGTTTGGATCCAATTGGCCTTGTGGGAGGTACGAATTGGGCTTGAAAATATTATCCAAAACTTGTAGTTTAAGTCCTTGGGCTTCTCCCTTTTGCCCTCCCGCTGCATGAGCTTTCTTTCTTCATATCTTTGGCACCTAATGTGGTTATCCTCTTCCTTTTGCCTCTCCATTGCTTTGCCATTGACAAACCTAAGAATGCACCATTTGATAACATGAGGTAGTATTCCATTCTTATGAATAACAACATTATATTTAATTTGGAATGAGTTCACCTGGCAATGTTTCATGCGGCTCAATAATTCTTTCCAGTTGAATAATATATTTAACTGAAAAGTACAAGACACGTGCGCCTAATCCTTGGCCCCACCCGCTTCCCTTATTCTTTCTCTCTCCCACTTAGACCGGTCAAGCCTACACTGTTGCCTCCCCGCATGCCCTCACTAACAGGTGGCCCTAGGCACACCTTTCAGCTTTGTCTTCTCAAGCGCACAGAGAACAACCTCTTTTCCATGCCAGGGCAGTCGAGATGCCATCGTCGTGATCTCATCCCACCATGTCACCATCCTTGGCATTCATGCAAAAGCAAAGCACGAAGCTACCATGAAGCCACTATGATGTCACCAATCCTTAGGCATGAAGCATGTTGGGATACAGGTAAGCTACACTAGCATAGATTAAAAATATTAACTATGTGACCTAAGAAGTCACGTGAGTAAGAGATCATAGATCGTTACCACTAGATGCACAATACAGTGAAAGTAGAGTTGTAGTGGTTGGTTCAACAAAACATGTGTAGGGGTAGTGGGGTAGTGAAAGTAATCGATCGTCATCTGGCCAACCGTTTCCTTACGATCACCCGATCAGTGCCCCAATCACAACAGCACCTCTACTAAAGTCCATATGTCCAGAGATGGAATGTTGTGCATCGATGTGTTAGCACCAGCGTGCAAAGTAGGGTTTTTGAGAGGTGGTGGCTAGGGTTTCGATGGGTATGTCTCGAGATACCTTCTTTAGCCCTGTGCCTATCTTCATATATAGCCTCCAATCATATCCTTATACAATACAATCAAATACCACATCCAACTCGGAGATTCTCTAACTAGGTTCTTGTCTAATATTAGTAGAGATCGTATCCCACTTGGAGAGTTTTTGACAGGATCCTTATCCAACATAAGTAGAGATCGTATCTCACTCAGAATATATCATCCAGACTCTTACCGTTCTAATCCATTAAATGTATGACCCTGTAGGCTCTTGTATATTCGCCATGTGGTGAAAACTTCTTTCCAGTCTATAAGTCGGTAGCGGTCCCTAATAAGACATAGCTGATAAGGACATCACTTCCATGCATAAAACCAATAGATCTGAACCTATGCACTTATAAGGTCCAATCACAAGAGCTCGCGCATGTTAATTGAATTATCAGGTAACTTTATTTCTAGGAGTACATTTTGTTTCTAATAAGAATATGATGCAACCTCATGCATGTGATGTTCTTTTGATCAGAAGCTTAGGAGCTGATCATGAAGAAAAACATATGCAATTCAATTCGGCTTTCGGATATAGCACCAACTTCAAACGAGCATAACTTTCACATACGGACTCCATTTGAGCTCCACGAGTACTTTATTGAAAGCTTATCTCATCATTTTTCAACCGATCTGACTTCACCTCCAAACTCCATTTGAGTGTGTTGTAATCTGCAAAAGAGTCCACTATTGTCCTTGATTCCAAAACGGGTTGGTGTTGCTCTACCTCCACTTGGGCCCATAGGCCTTGTAACCCTAGGGGTCTGCGCCCAACTCCCTGAATGCCACCCTCTGGACGTCATCCTCATATAGTCTCATGTGTACTACACTTTAGGGCTTGGATTTTGTTTGCTTAGTTTCTGAATTGTGAAAACTCTTGTTTTTCACTTGTGTCGACTAGACCAACCGTAAAGAACCTCTACAAAATCCCATCTTTTGAACTAAATCATATATTTGCAATTCAGATTGCTTATTACTTTGTTCTTACTTGTTCTTTGATTGCTTACAGGAATTGATCCTTGTGATCAGGTCAATCGAGTCTTTGGCATGGTTGATAATGACTTGGTGATTAGTTCAGCGATTGCTTGGTTTGTACGTGCTGCGTTCGTAGCCTGGATCGTGAGAGTTGATCATCATCCAATCGAAATTATTCTTATTATTGAAAAATTGGGACAACATCAATTCATCAATAGTGACTTCGAAATATGCATAAAGATCAAATCGGACAAACCTGTATAGTTCTTATATACTGATCACTTTGCCTCCTGATACTAGATTAAACTCAAGATAGAAGCTTGTCATCCTATGATAGCTCGATTCTTCACTTAAATCTGTAGTGGATTACTTAGTTATGATTGACCCTCAACTACGTTCATCATGGCCATGTACTTTTGTAATCCAACCACATTAAGAGGCCCAAAGATATCTCTCATGTTATATAGGAGAGACAAATTCCATCTTGATTTGTCACATTCCTCTACATGTTTCAAAGTAAATCCGAAAGTTACCTATATAACCACCAGTTACAGAATAGTGTTTGGCAACCCCTAACTAAACTATTATACATGTAAAAAACTATGATAATCTTAGGTCTAAAGATCCTACATACACTACATATGATGAGACCAATTGATGACACTTAAGATATTAACAATTCCCGTAATGTGTTATGATAGGTCAATCCAACACTACTTTCTCTAACATGTATCCAAATTATTGATTTGATATTTCTATATCCGTGATCCGTGAAATATGATCATCAATCAATACATGTGTTGATCCATAAATCATAATTGTCCCACATAACGATATAAGATCATGGATAATTTATAATAACATCAAAACATGAATAAAGAGCTCCACGAATAGGTTACATACTTGTTGATCAATACGAAAAATATTTATACATATTATTCAAAAGATTATAAATATATAAATGGTACAATCATCTCTCACATGCACTAGAGTCAATCACGCAAGTATCTAATACTCGTAGCTCTTGTATGTGTCTCATACTTTGGCTATGAGAGAAGCTTTGTCAACGGATTAGCAATATTTAAATCCGTGTCCACTTTGTATATCTTTGCATAACCTCTATCAATAATCTTGTGAATGAGATAAAAACGCTGAAGTATGTGCTTAGACTTTCAATGCCATCTAGGTTCTTGGCTTGTGTAATGGCTCCACTATTATTACAATAGAGATCCATTATACTCGTTGGAAAGCTAACGACGAGGCCGATCAAAAAAAATGACTAGCTTGCATCGGTCGCCTTCTAAGACCCCCAAAATCAGCTATCTTTGGATCCGAATTTGCGTTGCAAGTTTTTGGTTTCTATTTTTGTCCTTTTTCTTGATCTTTGCTTTGGACACAAATCATGCGTCGATTAGTGGAAATAGTCAATCGTCTTCTGGCCAACTATCTTCTCCTCATGATCGTCCCGATCAACACCACAATCATAGCAATGCCTCTACCAAAATTCACACATCCAGGGATGGAATGTTGTGCGTCATGTGCTAGCACCAGCATGTATGGTAGTGGTTTTGAAAGGTAGCAACTAGGGTTTCGATCGGTGTGTCTCAAGATGCCTCCCTCTACCCTGTGCCTCTCTTAATTTATAGCTGCCAATCAAATCCATAGTCGACATAATCAGATATTGTATTCAACTCAAAGAGCCACTAACTGGATCTTTATCCAATACGAGTAGAGATCATATCCCACTTCGAAAGCCTCCGACCGGATCCTTATCCAATATGAGTAGAGATCGTATCCCACTCAGAGTCTATCATTCGAATCCTTACCGTTCTAACCCATTAAGTGTGTGATCCTTTAGGTTCATGTATATTTAGCCATGGCCCTAAAACTCATTTTCAGTCTATAAGTCGACAGTAGTCCCCAGCAGGATAGAGCGACTCCCAAATATGCATAAAGATCATATAGGACGAGCATATAGTGCTTATGTACTAATCCCTTTGTCTCATGAACCAGATCGAATTTAAGGTGAGAAGCGTGCCATCCTATGATAGCTCGATCCTTCACTTAAATCTGTAATGGATTACATAGTTGTAATTGATTACTCAACTACATTCAGCATGGCCATGCACTTTCTTAATCTAAACACATCGAGGGGCCCAGAGATATCTCTTCTGTTATATAGGATAGGCAAATTCTATCTTGATCTCTCACATGAGTCCGCATGTTTTATAATAAACCTAAAAACTACCTTTATGACCACCTAGTTACAGAGTAGTATTTGGCAACTCTAAGTAAACTATTACACATATAGAAAACTATGACGATTTTAAGTCTAAGGATCCTACATACACTATGTATAAACCAACTGACAACACTTAAGAATATAACAATTCTCATAGTATCTCATGATAGGTCAATCTAACACCACGTTCTCTAACATGTGTCTATATTATTGATTTGATATCTTCATATTCATGATCCGTGAAACATAATTGTCGGACTTGGATTTTACCAATCCGAAATCCTCTGTGATTTCTACACTATTCCCTGGATCAGTAGCTAGTGCTCACAGATACATCACTGGATATCAAAAACATATTAAACGAAAGCGTAATTAATACAGTAATAACTTACATGGGCCGATTGGGCCGAAAAACAGAGAGTGCAGCAACGGAAAATCTTCACACAAGTGGAACCCTCAAGATTTGACCACAGGCAACCAACTGGGGTTTCACGACCTACGTCCATGGCCTTCTTTGGATAGCAGTTCTGTTGACCCTTTTTGAAGCATTGCAGAGTTTCTTCTTCTGTTCTAGACTGACTGGAGGGTAATTAAGCAACAATGAGCACAAATTGTACTCAACAAGCCACCACACAGAATGTAACAGTAATAGTAATGCTACATGCCAGGCTGTGAAAGGAGGCTTGAGGTTGTTTTATTTGCTAAAGCAGCATTTACAATTATTAGAAATAAAATTCCTATGACTTAGCAATTTTAACCAAAATGCAAGTTGTAAACAGAGAGTGCAATATTAATAGTAGCACAGGTCACATCCACCTTTTACAGTGCATGGTTACCTTCACCAATGCTAATTTTGATTACTGGGCTACATCCACCCTAATTACCGCTGGAGTACATCCCTCCAGGAAAGATCCAACAAAGTGAAGTACCTCCCTCCACTTAGTTTTGTTCTCACCCGCAAAAGGTCTTTGAAATAGAACTAACTCGAGAATGTTCCCATGTCCGCTCTTGACCGTGAGCACGGCTATTCGAATAGTTTTAAACTCTGTAGAGTTGCACATCTTTACCCACAAGAGATAACCCAATTGTTATATTCCGCACATTTCCTTAGACATGCTGATCAACCGGATTCACATGACCTTTACAATGTATCTAGTAAAGGACTGCACTCGCTAAGGTTTTGTCTCCAGGTCAGCCCTTTGGGCCCAAGCGAGACCCCATTTTGCGCCCACCTCTGTCTAGCGACACGACCACCTCCAAGACGCTTTACGTCCAGCGAGGAAAATCGTGCTTTCCGCCGAAGTGCATTCCTTTACTGGCGAGTACAAATTATTTAGTCATGCCTACACTTTGCCAGCTTATGGTCTGTACTGTTTTACATGGTGAGGTCAACACAGGATTCAGTCCTTAATTTGTCCAGACGGGCTTCCGCAACCCAAATTGTTACATCCACCAACCACTCTTACCAACCGCCCAAACAGGTAAAGCAGTTTTGAGATTTTAAGACGGTAAGCTGTACACAAATATCAATCATCTACATCCAATGAGTGTCCAAAATAATTTTCACATGTTTGAAGAATAATAATGAGCCGGACAATTAAATGCCTTGGCTTTAGACTCATTTGGCAGTAATTATGACTTAGCTAATGATAATAGCATTATTATCTAGAGCGACAAGGATCAGTTGAATCAAATGGTACAGGATGACATAATAATGATATTGGTACCATAAAAGGGCAATATCTACCTTACATTTGACATACATTTGCATCAATAAGTAAGCATGCATTTTGATAATTTTAAAAGAACATACTTTTGTAAAAGGTAGGATCAATATGATCAAAGTGATGACTTGCCTTGATTATTACCGTAGCCTTGGTTTAAAACAAAGCTTGCTTAACCAGTTAGTTGTATTAAAATCTTGAATCTTCATTGTAGCCCGAATCCGCTTGATCTCGTTGTCTTCAGACTGCAGCTTCTAATTATGTGGCAACAAAGGGAAAAACCAAATAAATCCAAACAGCGGCAAAAGTCTGGTTTAAATTATTTGAACTCATTTTATGTTGCTTACAATTTCAAGAGTAAATAGGTAGAAGGTTGGAGCGGATTTGAATGAAGGAAGGAATTGATTTTATAGCTTTACCGTGAGGGAAAATTTTATAACACAGGAAGAAGTTGAGTAAAAGATTACCCGCGGGATGTTTCTACAGGATTCCAGATAAAGGACTTGATCTTTTTCTTTATAAGTTCTTTTATATTATTTAATATTTATCAAGAAAGTTCCAAGAGTTAAGTTAGACTTCTGGTATCTTAAAGAGATTACTTGAGATTGTAACTGCCAGATATTTGAATTTATGTATTTTATAAATTGGTCTTAATATAGAGTTGGTGGTCCATATGATTAGTGTAGGGGTAAGTGATTTGATGATTGACCGTTTTGACTGATGGTTGAAATTTTATTGTAATTATGAATTAGCCGAGTTTCTTTATTAAAGCTACACCTTGTAATTATTTTCATCTGATGAATGATGGGATAGTTGGAAGATTATTGTTGAAGTAAAGTTGGGTGCAAGGTTGTGTTTTTGGCAAGATTCTTAGTTATGGGCATGGCTTGCACTTGATTTATCATTTTATGTTCCTTATTGTCACATTGGGACTTTTAGGATGAAAGTCAAAATTATTTGAGGCCAAATAATTGGGTTAGAGACTTATGATCCCCTGATTGGATTTGATAATTTCTCAATACAAAGGAGATTCAAAGCTTTGTATTCTATACGTAAGTACAGCAGATCTACTTAGGATTATTCTAGTCATTAGTTGAAAGGGAGTTTGTTGATGGATGTTTTTGATACTTTAATTAAACTAGGTTTGCCTTAGCAGATAAAAGCTCAGGGTAAGAAGATCATAAATGCTAAGCAGATCACTCAGGCTTATGCTTATGAAGTCAAATTGGTATTAGAATGTTAAAAACAGAAATTAAGGGTAGTAGGGATATCTTTATGAAACTGAGTTTCGGTTCTTATTCATAAATCTTAGCTTTCTTCATTATCTTAATTGATTATATTACACATTCTTAGCTGCTAGTTATTTTCTTGTCATGATCAATAAATCTTCAATTTGCATCCATAATTAAATTTGTATTCAAACTTAGTTGCCAATTACTGATTCACCAGAAGTTGAGCTGTGGACGGCAATCTGCAATTTTACAACTTCTAAGCCAAATGGCTTAAGTAAGGGGATGGCCCACCTGTCATTGCTTTAACCGAGAGAGAGGGGGACGGATGGAGGGGAAAGAAAGACAGAGTAAGGGCGCTCGGTCAGGGAAATGGGTCATAGCATCGGCTACTGGCGATGCCTAGGGTGGTAGAACGCGCCGGCGTGGGGCGGCCGGAGAGACATTGGCGACGATTAGGACGAACCCCAGGGAGTCAGGGAAGCTTGGAGCGGGGTCAGCACTGCTCTTACCTGAACGCGAGTAGCTCGGGGTGGCTCTTCGGCTGGAACAAGAGGCTCCGGAGTGGCAGCGATCGGAGAGGAGAGAGGAGAAAGCAGGATGGGCATGAGCAAGCATGAGGTGAGGGGAACTCACCGGTGGGGTTGACGGGGCCAAAGGGGCCGAAGGGGAGCCGAGGAGAGCTGGCGGCAGAGGCTGCGGGCAGCGTGGAGCAGGTTACATGGAGGGGCCTTGCCGGCAATGAGGAGCAGCGGCCGACGATTGGGGAAGCTTTAGAGTGCCGCGGAATCACTCCCACCGTAGGGAATCGGAGGAAGGATGGCCGTGGCGGCGGTGGAGGCGATGTCGACCACTTTGAAGAAGATGGCCACTACAGCGAATCTCGTCCACAGAACTTCAATTGCTCTTGGGGAAAGGTAGAGAGCACCAGGGGGCGCAGCGTGACGCAGAGGGCTTGCCGCGGAGCTTGCTGGAGAGGTGAAACGGCAGTGGCCAAAGAGCTCGAAGGGCGCTTTGCTTTACAGGGAAGAGGGGAGAAGAAGCTTGGGGAAGTGCTGGGTAGCTCGGGCCTTCTTATACCTCGTGAGGAGTGGTTGGCTGCTAGAAACATTGAAGGTGCAGAAGTAATGCCCGAGTGGTGGCGAAGGTAGGGCGCAGGCGCAAGGCTCGAAGCCTAGCTCGGCAAAGAGACGTGATGAGGAGTAACGACGGGGGGTAGCTAGCCCCAGCGGGGTGACGTGCAGCGCCTGGTGCGGCATTGAAGCCGGACGAGATGGCTAATGGGGTAGTGATGGGTGAAGTTACCGCAGAGTAATGCCGGATGGCGACGGGGCATAGGCCAGCAAGCGGCGCAGGCGAGGCCGGTCGTAGGTTGCGGCGCCATGATAGCTCGGCTTTGAATCCGGACAAGACCGGAGTAGGGAGGGCAGTGGCTAGACGAGGTGGTGCTCGGCGTTGAAGCGGGTGGCAGGAGGAGGCCGGCAGCTAGCTCGGCGAAGCGACGTGCTGAGCTAGGGAGGGGGAGGGTGAGTTAAGCCGGTGGTAGGGAATGTTAGCGACTAGGTGTACGGGACCCAGGGTGAGGCCGAGATGGCTGGCGGGCGCTGCTGACCGGCGAGCTGGGCCGAAGAGGGGAAAAAGAAGGGATGCGGCGCACGGGCCAGAGGAGGAGGAGGAAGAGGGCCGGCGGCCGGTGGGCTGATCGTTGCGCCTGAGCGAAATAGGGGAGATGGAAGAGGTCGGCAGCGGCTCTGAAGGGAGGAGAAATCGAGGGAAGGGAGGAGAGACCAGGGATGAGGGGAAAGAAGAGAGATCGACCGGACGGGCCAGAGTGGAGAAGGGGCTGTGGCCCAGGAAAACTTTTAGATTTCTGAATTTAAAGATTTTTCACAATTTATTTTCTTGGTAAACCAATTTAGTGCCAAAGAATTTGAATGTTAACATAAAATGTTAATTTGAATCTTGGTGTTTTAGTTTTCAAAAATTTATGGATTTAGGATTTGCCAAGGGTTTTGAGAATTTGGATTGAGATTTTGCAATCTAAATTCTCACTTTTAAAGTTTTGTTTCTCTTAATTAAAGTTTTGCCGCCTAAAATTCCAAATCAAGAATTCAAATAAACAAAATTTTGAAACTCACCGCAAATAAGAAGAGATTTCCACTAATTTTACCAATACACTAATCCTTATACTTTTGGGATGTTACAATAATCATCAATAAATACATGTGTTGATTTATAAATTATAATTGTCACATGTAATGATATAAGATCAGGGGTAATTTGAAATAACATCAAACATGAATAAAGAGTTCCATGAATAAGTTACCTACTTGTTGGTCAATATGAACGACATTTATTCAAAGGGAAAAATAACATATTATTCAAAAGATCATCATAGAAGTGATACAATCATCTCCATGATGACTTCTAGGGCATATCACTAACAAAGCATGAACTGATCCCAGAGCAATTGTGCTTTGAAAAACAACTTATGCTTTGGCATACTACACCAAGCCTTTGAGTCCCATCGTCACTGTGTGTGACTGCTCGCCTCCACCTATTTACATCGCGCCAACCAAGTCATTTGA
Organism: Melocanna baccifera; assembly: GCA_036346265.1. NCBI lineage: Eukaryota > Viridiplantae > Streptophyta > Magnoliopsida > Poales > Poaceae > Melocanna > Melocanna baccifera. The sequence goes on along the minus strand of CM070696.1, from coordinate 5,195,745 downwards.
ACGCCCCCCACTTCTCCATCTTTTTTCCTCAACTTTCGTCTTCTCTCCTTCACTAGAGGGGGAGATTAGAGCACTACTATTGTGTACCCCAGCACCAGATGTGACTTCATCATCCATTTCTATCGCCTGGGACGTCAAAACTCATTATCATCCTTGGCTCATGTCCAGAGCACATCGCCACCTCCATCATTGTCGCGAACTCACCACCACCGTCCCCTCTTGTAAAGCCACTTATCTTCCCTCGTTCTAGCATGTCTAAGTCCATTTGTATGCTATAGTTTAGTCTAGCTTGGCCTGTAGTGCCACAGCATCGTGGCCGAGTCTTCTTCGGTGTCGACCACTATCACTAGCTTATCTTTGGCCACCCTAGTAGCCTAGGTTAGCACCACTAGAATTGCCTTAGCCTACTCTAACTCATGCGCTCATTAATTGATTTTGAGAGTTGACAACTGTAGCTAGTCGTCATCGTGTAGCACCTCGCCACCGCCGTCAACACCTCTACCGAGCCCACACTATGGTTAGCATCACAATGGCCCCAGGAGCCTTTTGCATGAGCTAGAATCCTTGGAACTATGTTCTACTTCAACTTCCTTCTTAGCCCACAGTCGCGTCCAACTCTGACAACCTCTCTTGCTAGTTGCCATCCCACTTTAGCCGTGCCACCTGTACCCACAACTTTGCTGGTTGAGTTAGCCCGTGTGGTTGATGGCCACTTTCACCACCACTAATCACCATCGTCAAGATCAATAGCAAGTGCACGTGGCTACTGTTCCCTACTGGGGCATGCCATTGGAAGAACAAGCCCCACAGGAAGCCATCGAGCTTAGCAAGGAATTGACTTTCCGAGAGCATCCTATGAAGATTCTTGACATTGTGGAGAAGCAAATAAGATGACATATCATTTGCCTCTACAAGGTCCACTGAAGTAACCACACCGAGAGAGAAGCCACCTCAAAATGCGAGGATCAACTAAGGATAGATTTCCCCCTAGTTTTTTTTATCTAGAGGAATCTCATGGTCAAGATTCTTTTTAAAGGGGGTAAGTTTGTAACATCCCATTTTGAGGGATTTGAAAATTTTTGGAATAAAGTTGATATTTTAGCACTATTCAAAATTTTTGCAAAGCAAAATTCAAATTCAAGTCCAAAACTAATATCCAAATTGAAATCAAAAAGGAAATTACAAATCAGAAATTGGAAATTAGTTTTGGGTGGCCCTTTTCTTTTCCTCCCTCAGCCCATTTTCCCTGTCAGCCTACTCCCTTTCTTCCTCTCTCTCTTCTCTTCCTAGCCTAGTGACTCCCAGCCTAGCCTTCTCTCCCTCCTTCACTCCTACTTTTCCTCTGCATTGACCGTGTCCTAGCTCAGATGACTGTGCCCACATGCATCTCCACCTTCCACATTGACGCGCCTGTGTGTCGCACTTCCAAGCTCTCCCACACCCACGTGCACCACACTGCCACGCTCGTACTGCGTCCTCGCCATGCCATCATATCACTTGCATCACGCTCTGCCCCATCACGTCGCCACAACCAGCTGAGCACATGCCTCGATCTTATCTCACAGCCTCATCACTCTCGCTCATGCCTATGTTGCCACACCGCCCTATCAGCCGCCGCGTTGTGCCTCGCGCGCAAGCGTGAGCTTCCGTCGCACAGCTCGGCTATAAAAGCCAGTTGAGCTATCCCCTGGCATCCCTCATCATCTCCCCCAACTCCACCTTCCATCTTCTTCCTCTCCAAGCCAAGTTGAGCTCGATGACCCAGCACCCGCGTTGGCCATCGCCTTCGCTTTGCTGCTCTGGTTGAAACTAGTGTTTCAATTTATGGACTTTAGGAATAAAGAATAGTAGAGAAAAATTAATCTAAACTAGGGATAAGTAATCCTACCAGGTCAATCGTGCATTGTTACCAAGGTGATACAGAATCGCCCAATCTTCTCAATGTACGATCAAGGATACTCATGTGTGGCTTGTTGAATCATAGTGATCCTCCGTTGCCAATGCAAGGACTAGCACCCTATAATCGCCCAAACACACATGCGCTGATCTTCACTGACCACCAATTGAAAATCTATCGTGCTCTCAATTTCTAAAGAAATGATCTTCCTCCCAATTCCCTCTCTAGTCTGATTAGTCATCACTTGGAAGAACAAGAGTAGATACAACTTGCAATCTGTTGTTTAATATCAAAAGTGGTCTAAGCCCTAAGGCTATCTCCTCACATTCGCCTCAAGTGGTGTGGGTTGCTTACCATTTAGCTCTTCATCTTCTTTAGAAACCCGCATATTAAATGATACAACAGTAGAAATAGAAATTAATGTGTTAGTTTTAGAATCAACCTCACTTTGTCTATTATATACCTCTCTTTTGTTTTAGCGTATCTCTCACACTTTCAATTTGAATACTCTCAACCTCACATATGGTGAAATCACACAGTTCCTTTTTTATCACTCACTCAATTTGGCTATATGGCTCTCATCCTCACATGGGTTTTGATGCAAGTCATCCTCCAAAGATTGTGAGCCAGCAATGGTGCAATTACCATCAACCATAATCTCTTCATATGTTATGGGTAGCAACGGGGCAGCACAATTTGACACCTTGACCGAAGAATTTGACATCATAAGCATATTCTTCGAACTCTATGGTGACACGTATCACTTCATTAGCCTTGGAAGGCTTCTGGAATGCAAGATCCACCTCCACGCATGCTACCCATTTAAGGTACTCCTTTGGATCAGTACTCCCATAAAAAGGAAGATACAAAGATTCTGACCCTATCATGGTTAGTTGTAGAAAATAAACTATATTACTATGAGTATATGTGGAATCATGTGGAAATCACTCAATCTCACTCTTTTCTTACCAAAGTAAAGTTCTTACTGTTTTGAAGTGAATTGAGACCAAAACATACACTTTGTAGTAGTTACAACCAGCAATAGTGACGATCAAGCGAATTTAAAAGTGTAGCAAAATTTGCACAATAGTTGTTTAGTGGAGCTTAATATTGAATAGTGTATATCCTATACAATTTGAAATTCTAGTTATTGTAAAGCAAGATAGCAATCCAAAGTAGAATTCAATGCCTAGATGATGATCCAAAAGATATAAGAGGTGTTTAGGACATCAACTCATACACAAGGATAATGTAACTTGATGCAATCAAAGCTAATATGAAAATATAAGTGAATAATAACTAGCTAGATCTTATTACACAAGTTATGAAGAGATGCTAGCTAATTGCTCAAATTAATAAATAGGGTACAAGTTGCTCAAATTCAACACTAATGCACAATCTAAAATCTAGAAGCAATGGGTGTAATATTGTATACACTTTTGGCCACCTTTCTTTTCTTTTATTTCTGTTTTTCACTTCATTTTATTTGCAACCACATGCACTTCTTTCTTTTGTGTAATCTTCATTTCTTTTGTACCATGGCTTTTCATACGGGTTTGCCTTTTCCTTTATTCTTTTTCACTTTCTCCTTTTATACTTACATGGCTGGTAATGTGACAATGAACAATAAAACTTAACCCTAATACTTTGGTTTTCAATTCACAAAATTGTACACAAGATGTTATAAGAGCAGCCCTAGAGCAATATCAAATAGCCAGTCACAATAGGATCAAAGTATTCTTAGAGGATTGATTGGTTCACAATAGATATAAGTGAAGAAAATTATTTGTGCAAAAATTAACAACCAAAGAATTGCTCTTGGTTTAACCACATAGGCAAAGTCACACATGCGGTATTGTAGATGCGTTGCATTGTTCCTCGCGTGGTGCTATAGCACACGTACTGTAGTTCACTAATTCTACTTTCTCATGTTTTGCTGCAACGTACGTGGTTACTTTAGCTCACGGTAGTAGTTTGAGGTTTATAATCTATTTTTGGTGTTGGTTTTGAGAAGTTGAAAAACCAACGAACACCACTATAGAAAGGGTCATCACAGACAGTTGGCGATTACGAGGAGCTAGGGGAGGTAGACCCCCTATTCTACGGCTGGGACGAGTAGACGTTCCACGGAGCCGAGCAGGAGAGTTCTAGGGTACTGGTCCGTGCCTTTTGCCCATATTTATCTGTAAGACCCTAGCCCTCATGGCAAGTACTGTAATAAAAGTACAATCTCTACGTTATTGTTCTGCTGCATTATTCTAGTAAAGGCTTATTATTTGCTGGAATAATGTTCTACTGATTAGGCAAATAATAAACTGTACGCTTTTATGTGATTATCCTTGGGATAATAACATGGGGCGCCATAGGTAGTATTTAGAGCAATGAGTAGGGCCACGCTAATAATGTAGATAATGTAGTATGGCTTAAGTGAACCTTTTCACTTGCTATATTACACTAAATACTTTTACTTAATTCTCGTCTGTATATCAATTTGTATCCTGCTCTATTTCAAAATTATTATATTAAAAACTTCTCTGTCCTAGAGAGTGGCACATGGACTGACATAGAATCCTTACTTTTGTAGGATGACTCGTTTCAGCATTCCATCTGACAGGATTTAGGGGGAGCATATTCTGATGCTAGGGAGGATGCTTCATTTCCTAGGAGCTCCATTTCCTAAGTATTTTCAGGAGTTTCACATGGGTGGTGCTACCCCGCGTTTAGGAGTCTTAGCAGCAGGGATTCCCCTGAACCCAGCTTATAGCTTAGAGTGTGTTAAGGAGTGGCGCTCAACAGATGATTACCTACCCCTTCAAGAGGTCGCTCGTAAGGCTACCCATGCCCTTCGAGCGCATTTTAGTGACCAGTTGATAGACTCACTATTTGGAGAGATTCCACCCATTGCTCCAGGTAGCCAGGGTGTGCAGTTTGGCCCTATTTCTTCTAGTTAGACTGTAGGGGTACCTTCACTGACCTCTAAGTTTTGGAGGAAGCACTGCAATGACCTAGAGCTAGAGTTCCTGAGAGGATCTTACTAGTCCACCGCCTCGGGTGCCACTTCCCAGTCTTTGATGGATATTCCAGGGACTAGCCATCCCAGTGCTCCACCTACAGCCCAGCTCCTCATTGCTATTATCCACCACCACCTCCACCTCCACCACCACCACCGTCGTATCCAGTCGGGACCTTTGAGGGAGATGACTATATTCCCATATCCTCTCTAGCTCATGCCCCAGACCCCTATTCCAATTTCTATTCCAGTATTCCTACTCCACTCTATGACCACTGGCATTGGAGGATCATTACAATTCATCAAGACTCCTGTGAGTATCCATCCTACGTCGAAAAGATCAGGCGACCCCGTATCATCTTAATGTTAGAGGGATTTTAGTTCATTACTTCCTATCCTATAATCTATATAGCTGAAAATTGCCTCATAAAAAAATCTAAACCCTAGTTTCGTATTTGTTATTTCTATGAGTTTTATTAAGTCTTGATCCATTAGAAATCTTGTTTACGTGTTGATCATCGTGTCCTTTGCGTAGCTTTATCATTGGAACTTTAATATTTGAAAATTCGCTAGTTGATCTTTCAATTAGCATCCAAAAAAGTAGATTTAATTTCCTTTTTGAATTCTTGTTCTTGCTAACCACGTAAGACCATTGCGTATCTTGAAAGGATATCATATCCGAACATATGTGGGTTTTCTTTTTCTTATTTGATTCAGCCGCAAGAAACTCTAGCCGTCACGAAGTTGTGCGCTGTAAAGAATCCTAGTCGGACACGTTCGGACCGTTTGAAGCTTGTTGCGGTTTGAGTTCCGAGCGTCTCTTGAGATTTTCACTTAAATCTTTTGACTCTTAAGATTAGTCTTTGATAATTGCATTTGGACTGCTCCTAAATTATTTATTTTGACTGAATATTTATTTTATCATCATGCATCACTCATTCGGGTGACACAGCAAAAAAAATCAAAGTTTAGAGAGAGAGAATATCTTTCAATTATCTTTATGCCCCTACATTTTTCAAAAAGTTTATGACTTATATACCTCAATAGACTCAGAACGAGAATTTGAGTCTATTTGAATCAGTTGCCGGGTAGTAAAAAAACAGAGGGCAAACAAAAACAAAAAAATAGTGCAAAAAAAAGGTGAGAAAAAAGACCGAACTTGGGTGAGTGTTTTGTGCTATAAATTCAGTTCGAATATTTAATTTTTTGAGTAATCTTGTACTCTTATTTTCATAATATTATGAATGGCTAGCGTCTCTCTAGTACTTGATGTAAAATGAGCTAATATTTCCCGATTGTTTCTTTTAGCTCATTTCTTTGTTTGCATTGAGTCACATTGATCATTGCGTGTGTGTTCATACACTTTACTTATATCTTTTGGATCAACACATAGACAAGAATTTTTTAGCTTAGATTATTACTTAATTTTACAACATCTTAAAATTTATATTGTGTAGAATAAACACTTTTATACCAAGCTCCACTAAATATTTTTTTTTGCCGTGCAATTGTGAGTCACTTTTAAATCCTCTTGATCATCACTTGCTATTGTATCTATCACCAAGTATAAGTTTCTTTTGACCTCAATTCGCTTCAAAAAAGTAAGAGCTTTACTTGGGAAAGGAAAAGGTAAGACAGAGTGAACTCCACATATCATATATATGTTGTGGTATTTGTGCATTCTTTATACAACTAACCATGACAGGTAGAGATGATAATATGGGAGAGGAGCATACCCCGGTAAGTCATTTTCAATTCCAAGTATTAAGTGAGACTTTGCGCAATGAATTTACCGCCACTTCTTCCACCTTGAAAGAGCAACTCAAAGCGGAGATGAACAATTTCGTGCAAGATATGCGCATTGAAATGAATCGATAAATAAATGTGCTACGTACAAACATTGTGAACGATATTGTACGTACATTTCGGTCACAACAAGAAGAAGATAACTTTATTCCTTTCTATGGAAGTGAAGATTCAGAGGAGTATCTTGAGTGGGAATGGTAAATGGAGAAAGTGTTTAGATTTCAAAAGCTTTCTAAGGTCCAAGAGGTGATGCGTGCTACTAAAGAATTTAAAGATTATGCTTATAGTTGGTGGCAATAACAATTTAGAAAATAATTCATTAAATCTTGATCAGATTTGAAGACACTCATGCAGAGAGAATTTGTGCCACCTTATTATGCACGGGGATTGCTTCACCATCTGAAGAGTATCACACAAGGGAGTAACACTATTCAGGAATATTGTTTTGAGCTACAAGATACATTACATCGGGCTGGTGTCACTAATGAACCACAAGAGAAGACATACTTCAAAGGATGATTGAATTCTAAGATCGCCGTTATACTTCAACATAAATATTTTGGTAGTATTCAAGATCTTGTGAATTATTCTATTGAAGAAGAGAAGAGACTTATGGAGAGACGTACACTACAGTTCTCTCCATGTCCATGCCTCAGTTCTTCTGCCCCTACTAGTCTAACACATGAGAAGATGACCGAGCATGTGACTTTCCCTTCGGTCAAGAAGACATATAGTGATATTCCAAAGCTACATATAACTCCTGAGATACACTGCGACCCATGCAAGGATGAGAGCCATATAACTAAATTGAGTGAGAGTGATAAAAAGAGTGAGCTGTGTGATTCCACCATATGTGAGATTGATAGCATCCAAATTGAGAGTGTGAGAGAGACACCAAAAGAAAAGAGAGAAGTAGCAGATAGACAAAATGATGATGAATGTGAAACTAACGTATTAATATCTACTTTTAGTATTGTTTCTTACATTGTGCACGTTGACATTAAAGATGAAGAATTGAATATTCAATAACCGCCACCTTTGAAGGCAAATGAGGAGTAGGTAACCATAGGAGGGGATGAAGTGCTTACTGCCCCGTGGATACATTCTAATAATTTTAAACCCCCAACACCTACATCATCTGAGAAGGACGACAAATGTAACAATAGTGGTACTGAATTTAATTATGCAAAGATGAGTAATTGTGAGAACTCATATAATCAATTGGAATTCATATGATCAACTAAAAATTCCATGTTCTGAAATTTCTGTACTCAATTTACATAATGTGGAATTGATTACTTATAAGGAAATTCTTACTAGAATATCTTCTAATGATTCTTTGTGCTATATCATGTTTGATAAGTCTAGAAAGCTATCTAGTGTGATTGATAATATTGCTAAAATTTTATGTTCAAAATTACTAGTTAGTACCTATGCCTACACATATAAGTTTAATTTGATTAAAGATTATGGTGTAGATGATAAATTTTATATTCATAGAATTTACATTACATGTGATAAGCTTACTGAATTGAAATTGCATATTGTGGATAAACAATCTTTTGTGCTATATCATGATAACAATGAGATGAATGTAACAATAGTGTTTGCTGTTTAAAAAGATTTTTTAAGCCTACTTGTTTACCCTTTAATGTGCAATCATGTAAAAGTACTCAGAGTAGCGCAGTTGAAGTATGAAAAACACTCAAAAATTTTTCCTATATGTGAATAACTAAATCTGATTTTGTCCATTAATGAACTATCTATGACCTTAAAAAAGTCGATGACAACATTCTCTTATGGGAGGGGGGATGATGTGATAAATAATATTGCAATGCATACATCTTTTGGTCGCTGCTATATTCATCAGTTTGTGCAAGATAATGAGAATAACACAACAATTGATACATATATATACCATACATATGTGTTGTTCTTCTTGTTTACTTCCCTGTTAGATATTCATAATGTGCCAAATAAAAGAAGTATTGATGACAATTATATATACCATATATATATGTTGTATTCTTTGTTTAGTACAATTTTGGGCTATCAAAAACTGAGGACGACTTTTCTTGAAGGAGAGGATGATGTGGATACACACGTATCTTATACTTTTCAGTTAAATATATTGTTTAACTGGAAATAATTATTGAGCCGCATAAAATATGGTCGGGTGAACTCTAATTTAATTGGGTCATTATTTCTTATATTTGGATATGCAAAATTATTATTTTATGTATTTGTATGCAGACCCATACTTGATCAGTACAAACCTAAAGTGAAGATGTGTTTGAAAATACTTAAAGAATCCTATATGTTTGTTGTCACATGGAGCAAAGGAGAAGAATATGCATGTTTGCTGTCCGAAATTGATTTATTAGATGCCAAAGACAAGAAGGAACAAATCCCATGTGGCTGGTTAGAACACACAAGAGAATGACCCATGTGAATGGGGGAAAGAAAACCCATGTGGTGGGGAGAGCAAAAGGGGGAACCCAACAATTTAAAGTATAAATTTTGGAAAAGATTTTCAAGTCCAATTTAGACCTCCCACAAGCCCAACCGAATTCAAACTCGGATTCAACTCAGAACTCAATTGGGATTCGGTTCGGGACAGCCCAACAGGTAGTTACTAAAAAGGTCATAACTTTTACAAATAGAGTCCAATTTGGGTGTTCTTATGCTTGTTGAAATGCTTATTTTAATACATACGCAATGGATAAGGTCACATCTTTAAATACGTCATGAATCATTTGTTATGATCGAAACAATGTGACAGATATAAAATCTAGTTTCCTTTTTGTGAGAGTTCAAGTCTAAAACAATATAGAGTTGAGTTGTACTCGGTTTAAGGACCATATGTACGTCCCAAGTGGCTATATAATCTTTGTATTTACAGCCTTTAGGGCTCTTTTAAAAGAAATCAATCTACTAAAAGTTTTTGTTCGAGTTCTTTATGATTACCGAAATTTTAAAAAGAATTAAGTATGTTTTTCAATCAAGATCGTTCAAACTTTTCGATAGGAATTGGGTGCACGATAGTTCTTCGCTTAGTGGTCGGTGAAATCAACGTGAGTGTGTTTTGGCGGGTTAAAGAGTATTCGTCTCTTACACTGGTATTAAAAGATCATTACAATTCATTAAGACTTTTGTAAGTATCCATTTTACGTCGAGAAGATCAGACGATCCTATATTATATGATAACTCGATATTTGATAAATTAATGAGCTAATCTTATTAACTTCTTTGAAATTTTGATATTAGGTCTGCCACTGAATGTATGAGAAAATGAAGCGGAACAGGCGTTGTTCACTCCACCGTAATTTTGACGTTAAATCTGCCACTAAATGTATGAGAAAATGAAGCGGAACAGTTGTCGTTCACTCCGTCGCTCTCTCGCCCGAAACCATCCTCCCACATCACACCCACGCCCATCAGACATCAGGCAGACCACCACGCTTGCCAACTGCCCAGCCCAAAGCGCAAAGGGCAAAAAAAAAAAAAAAACCTCACAAAAGCCCCTCACAAAATCCCCTCCCCTCTTCTTTGCCCCTTCGGCCCTTCCGTCTACTTGCCCAAGTCCACCCAAGAACCCGAAGCTTTTCCTCCTGGAGCGCCATAGGTGAGCGATTCCATCCCCCCTCCCTCGCTTCCCCCCTTCTCCTTACATGCATTTCGTTGAGAAGAGTTGTCACGGCGAAACCCAGTGTTCCTTGCTTTCTTGATGGCTGGTTCTGGGAGTCTTATATTTGCCTTTCCCCCTCCCTTTCTATTTTTTTTTGTTGGCGCATCCATGCTTGGTGTTTTTGCAAGGATGGTGGTGTGATCGTGGAGGTTTCGGCGGTTCTCCTCTCTAATTTCCAGCGCCTTGCTCCACACTTTTCCTTGCTTGAATTTGGAGAAGAAATTTCTCCAGGCAAAACGTACTGTTTTTTGCTTTCTTGATATGTGATTCTTGGAGTCCTTTTTTGTGTGGAATTTTCGGCCAATTTTCTCTCTAATTCCGAGTTCGTTGCTATCCCTCCCTCCCTTGCGTTTTGTTGAGAAGAAATTTCTCCTGGTTCCTCGCAAGAAGAAAAAGAAAAAGAAAAGAAATTTGTCCCGGCAAAGCCATCTTTTTGTTGATGGCTGGTTCTTAGAATCCTGTTTTGTTGTTTCTTGCTTTTCTTTTCTCTTTATATTCTTTTGTCTTGGTTTTTGAGGTTTTCAGCTCGCTTCTAGTCTGTAATTTTACCGCCAATTTCCCTGCTTATTTCGTTAATTCCCAATGCCCTTTGTGTCGTAGAGCTCGGATATCTCGTTGAAGAAATTTGTGAGCTTCAAGTGCCTAGTTCTGTACGGAAAATTTTCTCATTTTCTTTAACCTTTTAATTGCATTTTGTTTCTAGTTTGGAATTGGAACTCAATTTTAGCTTCCTTTCCTGTTCCTATGTTGTTATGCATTTGCTTACTATCCTGTTGCTATGCTGTTTAATGTTTCCAAATTGTGTGTTTGCTTGATGGTTGCAAGTTAATATGCACATATCTGAAAATTATAGAAACTTAGAGAAGTTTAGGCTAATATTTTAGCTGCGTGTAGGAATAATACTTGTTCATGCTTCCCTTCTTTGGTTAGATAGATGCTATAGACATGTTTCTGGACTCTAGATCCATGTTTGTGCTGTTACTGCTCGTTTGGGCTTTTACATATGCTCATTTTCCCCATAATTGGTTATTAATTTGAGTCTCTTGTCGCATTGTGTTAACTGTGCCTTCAGATTCTGTGTGTCGGTCAGAATGCTTGGAACATTCAAAGCCTATATACTTCTCTATGAATAATCTCAATTTGTATTGCGATGAATTTAGCATAGTAGTGTGCATACGTCATAATTTCGGCTATTCACAATTCACTCATGTACCTGCTCTACCGATGAATGGCAACTGTACCTGTGCCTATGGTTCCTGAACTTATCAGAATTCAGAACTGCCGTTTGATAGGATTTTTCTCAAATATGTTGCTACCCTCTGTTTCTAGGGGCCCCACACGAGCCATATGCATGCTTGGTCCTCTCTTAAGAGAGTGTTATGTACTTGTTAGAACAAAAATCATTCGTATGAATAGCGATCCTCATTCTAATCTGGTACATATATCATATGAGGAATGGGTACTCAAGGCCTTACTAAGCACAACTTTTTTTTTACGTGAATGCACTTGTGAATAGGTTATACAGTTTTGTACAACAGAATTGTACATTTGCTTAGTACAACGAAGTTATGCATTTTAATTTTGTTGAAATTTTCATGCCTTTAAGTTGAACTTACACTTAAATGTCGAGGGAAATGGATATCTTTGTGTTTTAAATATATGTCTTTGATGTACTAATTGTATAACCCAACTTACAATGCACAACTTTGTTAACGGGCACCTTACGTGCCATAGCATTAGATCTGCACTAGATAAGTGGCATCGCTTATAATTTCTCTTAACAGTTTAGTCCTTGAGGTAGCATTACTGTCTTGCTTTCCTTATACTTATTCCTTATTCTTGGTTGCACTCTCTTGATTCAGTGGTTATTTTGGCAGACAAACATACTATCCTGAGCATGGGTGCTGCTGGCAACGGCAGCAACCTGTGTTCTTCTCGTGTCATAGAAAGAGACGATAAAAGTATCAACACAAAATTAGTGCCAGATTTTACTGCTGATGAAATGCAAGTGAGTCCCACCAATGGTGACTCATCGTTGACTCATGTGAAGCTGCAGCGCTCATGGTCAAGTGTACAAACTTTTGTTGTTCAACATATAGCTTCAAAGGATCTTGATTTGGATTGGAGCAAGGAGGTTGTTGAATCAAATGGGTTCCGATATGTGGGCTGGAGTGACTTAAGGGATATTGCATTATATAGCTTGCACGTGTTCTTCAAGACTGCAGTTGAGATGATATCCCATGAAGGGTACACTGAGGACGCTGTTATTCATGCCATTGTGGACTCTGCACTCTGTTACCAGTTTGATGGACCTATCACTAAGATTGCAGATAGTGCACGTGCATTGCTACAGAGTGGTCAACAGGTTGATTCTTCCCTCAGTGAGAATCTTGACATGCATTTGCACATGTTGGGTTTCTATCTTCTTAGTTATGCATCAAGTTTGCTTAAGAAATATTATCCATTCTTCACTTGGAGCGATGCATTATGGTGCATTCTGCTTTGCGACATGGATATCTCTATTGCTCATGCATTTTCTGTTGATATGAGTGCTTATGGAAATGAACAACCAGAAGGACATGTCATGAACAATCAGAATGTAAAGGAGCCATCAGAAGGATATGGGTATAGTGCCATAGAATCTCCTGGAGGACCTGCATTATTCCATTCTGAAGAAGCACAAAGGATGTGGAGCAATATTTTGACAGATTATATAGTATCAATTCAAAAGTATGCAGGGAAAGATCAAGTTGCTTCTGGTCAAGACCAAGTTGGTCCTTCTGGTCAAGTGGAAAAATCTTCTTCCTTGCCTAGGACTGTGGTTCAGTATAATAAAAAAATAACTAAAGGCATCAGCGCTAAGAGAAGTCCTGTTAAATCTCAGAAAGACTCTGGCAAGGAGCTGTTTTTTGAGAGCTTCCAACAGGTCAAGGGTTATGGTAAAGCGTCTTCAAGAAAACTCAAAGAGAGCAAATCAGTCATTGCATTTCTTGAATCTGCCCGTAGCACTTGGACAGGCACATCAAAGGTAACCAATACAAAGGGCTTAAAATCATCGACATTAGTTTCAACTCTGCCTCTACCTAGTCTTTTCTCACTCAAAAGAATGGGTGCACCAACAGTGGTTTCAACTCCACCACTTTCTTCTCCTGTTAGCCATTCCTCCAGCTCATCATCTAGTGGAAAGGCAGCAACTAAGCAAAAATCAAAACCTGATGGTTTCGTACACTTCTCTCTCCCAAATACTCTTGCAGATAGCTTTGAATTTTATTTCTCACATGATGGGATGCGGACCACTTGGATTCCAAAAGATAGGAAAGAGGAGTTGGCTTTAGATCTAATTCGATGTTTGGGAGAGCTAAAGCTGGAGGTGAAAGTTTGGACAGACTGGGCCAATGAGAGGGTGATGCAGTCCACAAGTAGGCTGGCAAAAGACAAAAGTGTTCTTGTATCTCTCAGAAAGGAAAAGGAAGAAGTTGAGGAGTGTGGTGTGCTTACTAGAAAGAAGCTTGAGGAGACACAAAGGGCAATAGACAGTACTTCAGATGAGCTTGATCGTGCAAATTCTCTTGCACTGGACCTTACAGATAAGATTTCACTTTGTAGGCTTGATAAGGAAGCTGCCAACTTACAGGAAAAGCAATCAGATGCAAGTTTTGCTGACATTTTAAGGAAGGAAAATGGGTCCCTTGAGAGACTGAAGTCTATGGAGGCAGAGAAGATCCTTCTGCAAGAGGAGCTTGCTGCTGAAAGGATTAACCTATCTAAGCTACTGAAAAATCTTGAACAAGCTAAAGGATATGAAGATGTATTGAAGGTATGTCAGTTTCACCCACTTTTTGCCTTCAAAATTGATGCATGTTCAGATTATTTTGTCATTTTTGTTACATTGACAAATCATTCGGCAACATTTATTAGTTACATGCAGAATGACAGTATGAATGTGGTAGGTCACTATCATATCCCTGACTGTTGATCTGTTAAATGATAGGGAAAATTTCTTCCATGCCACTGAAAGTTAACCTCTTTCCCCCTGTGCTACTGAAAAAATGCCATTCCTTGTGTCACTGAATTTCTTCTTTGTTCTCTTCCATGCAATTCCTGTTACCTCCTCTGTCAACTGGCATGCGAAAAGACTCTTTTACCCTTTTTCTTCATCTCCTTCCTCCTTTCACTCTCTTTCTCTTCCTGTTCATCCATCCAGCCCAATGAAAAAAAGCAGCAGCGGCTGCCCCTCCTCCTCTCTTCTCTCTCCTACCAACGAGATCCATGCCAAGGGGAGGCGCGGTGTGCCCAGATCCAGCGGAAGTTGTGGCGGCTCAGTCAGCGGTGCCCGTCAATGACGAGAGGTGCAGTGACTCATCCAGCGGCACTGGCAATGACGGGAGGTGCGGTGGCTAAGGTCAGCATGTTGGTCTCCGTCAACGGCTAGCACGTGCTCCATGTCCGCGGCTTGGAAGTTCTGCAGCAGCGAGGAGGTCGGCCTTAGCGGTGGCAACCATGTCCAGGCAGCCAACACCATTGTTGCGCTGATACAAAGCTCGATCTGTTCATGTTTCTTGATTTCAAGTTTGATATGGATCAGGGTAACCAAGGAATTGTTTGATTTTTGAGCAATTCCTCTACCTCTAGTTTTGATTTTGATTTAGAATCTATCCTCATGTTCGATTTGATGGCCATGCTCGTGGGGTGCTCGGATTGGGCAGTGAGGAGGGAGAGAGAGGCTGTCCTCAAGGGCCACGATGGCAGGGTGGGGTGCAAGCACCTTGCGTGGTGGCGGAGGAGGGGCAGCGGAAGCTCGTTGCCGGTGGTGGCAATCGGCGGCTGCGACTGCTGCGGCGTGTGGCCAAGAACGTGGAGAGAGTGAGAGGAGGTGACCGGTGGGGACAGGAGAGAGAAGAGAGGGGAAGGAAGAAGATGAGGGTAAGATGGGGATTATTTGGGTTTAACGGCGACTCCAATTAACCGAAGTGATGGGAATGGTGTGAAAGGGAACTAATGAAAAACTCGGTAGTACACAGGGAAGTGAACTTTTTCTAGTGACAAATTAGGGATCGGGACAACACTCAATGGCATACAGGGAATTCCCCCTAAATGATATGTTTTTCTATGTACAAAATGAAGGCCCGTTTATGGTGACCATAGATATAACCATTTGGTTTGTAAAATGTTTGTTAACAGGAAATTGAAATTTTGTTCATATTTTTCTATTGAGTCTTGAGTTGAACAATCTTGATGTAATTTGACGTTACTTGGCTTATCTACCATATAGTTCATGTGTTGCCTAACTGTTTTTTTGGGTCCTACCATGCTCAAACATATACATAACTCAATGCATTTGCCTAAAAAGTGTTTTTTTTTTTACCATGAACTCTGTTGTCGTAAAATACTTCAGAAAAGGTGCCAGGAAGGAGAGAAGATGATTGATGAAGCTATGAAGAAGGTTTACTTCGAAAAAAATGAGCTTGAGAGGATTGAGATGTTAGCAAGAACAGAGTCTTACATTCTACTGCTGAGTGCACAAAATGAAAAGCAAAGGTTGCAGGCCAGTGTTAAGCACCTCGAACAGCAGGTGGAAGAACGATTGGAGCTTGTGCGTCAAGAGTTGAGAGAAGTGGCTAGTAGTAGCAAGCCTCAGAGCGTTGCCAAGATTACGAATCCTCCAGGGTTTGGGCTTGATCCTGTACGCCGGGATCAAGAATGTGTCATGTGCTTGGAAGAGGAAATTTCAGTAGTTTTTCTCCCATGTCGGCATCAGATTGTTTGCGTAGGCTGCAGTCAGCTTCATCAACATCACGGTATGACAGACTGCCCATCTTGTAGATCTCCTATCAAGCGAAGGATCTGTGCTCGCTTTGCTGGCAGTTAGGGTGGATGTACATCTGTTGAAGAATCATAGAGAGTTTCAACTTTTTGCCTATGTTAAAACTGCAGTTCTCAAGGAACAGTTTAGATGCCTTCTCAATTGTTAACCTCAGTGCTTTTAGAGAAAATACAGTCAGAAAGGATGCTCATTTTGCAGGGCTAGTTACAAGTAGAACTGCAAGTTTACTTTGCCACCTATTATATATGGTGCCTAAACTGGCCTCAGTTTTTGTAAATATGACATAGTATATCTGGGAAATATCATTAGTAGTATATTGCCACCAGCTTTCAGCATTTGTGATATGGTGTGTGTTATATATGTTTGCACTGTGCATGGTGATTTCACATACGAAAATTTGCTCAGTATTATTCCAAAGATTGATATTTTGCTATCATTGCAATTGTCTTGTATTGTATATAACATCCTAAACATGTGAAATTATGCTAGATAGCATTACCCTCATATTGCCCATCCGAAACTAACGGTGCATATGGTAATTAGATGAGAAAAAATAACGGAAAAAATCCAATTGCCCTCGTTTGGACAGATAAAATGGTTTAGAAGAAGAGAAGGTGTTAATGCAGAGCATAGCTTTATACCGTATTTTTACTACTTAAAAGAACCAGTTTGTGATTTGTATATTATATCTTTTCCCTCCCTCTTCTTAAAAAACGTTTTGATTGTGGCTCCACCCCGCACTGGCTCTCTCCGCTTTCTTCGTCCCCCACCTTACTCTGCCTCCTCTCCCATCCACTTTCCTCGCGCAACCCCCCTCCCCCCCCCCCGACATGTTCTCTAACTTCTCTGTTGGATCTTCCCTCCCCACCCCTCACCTTCACCGACACAGCTCCCCCTCCTTCCCACTCCGCACCGCCGCCTCGTCCTCTCCCTCCTCTTTCCTCCCTACCCCTTACCTATACCACCTCATCTTCCCCTTCGCATCTGTAGTTGTGATAGCACGGACTGCATCACGGTGCCAGAGGCACCGTCCGCCACGGTCGGCAACCTGCAGCGCTTCATCGCGGCATGCGTCACTATACCTGTCCTGCTCTAGTGACTGTCCCTCCTCCTACCCCGGCCGCCGCCCTGCCACTACTGCTCTCCGACTTGGTCGCCCGGCTCGCCTCGCTGAATCTCGCCAACGGTTCCTTTGTGTTCCTTCTGTGTGCAGGGATCGTACGAGAACTGGCAAGATATCTAGCTCATGTGGTTTGCTCACTACTTTGCCCGAGCATTTGCAAGTGTGAGTGCGTCGCAGTTCCCATGGGCAAAGATGTCTTTATTAGTGGCAATGATGGGGTGGTTCCAGTGTCAGTATGGCGATTAGCTCAACGATTAATTATTATTAGTGTTTAATTTGGAGATAAGTTTATTAATGAGTCATAGGGGCCGGAAATGGAAGAATGTCGGCTTTGTTATCTTACTTGCGATGCATGGCTGATATAATGCCTGCTTTAGACTGGCATGATTGTTGGGGAGGTTTAGTGATGCTGCTTCCTTCCAGGTTCCTCTATTCTGAAATGGTCGACGAAATTACGTGCGGATCCTTGCTGCAGAAACTGCAGGTATGCAGTTGTTTTTTGGGCTTTGCGAATTGCAACATTTTGTTTTCGCTTCGACTTGTGCAGTTGATGGTGATACGCTTCTTTTTTAAAAAAAAAAATCAATTGTAGTTGATATGGGATGAAGTTGGCAAGAGTGAGGAGGACCGCGACAAGGTCCTGTACCATCTACATCATGAGTGCCTGGATGTTTACAAGAGGAAAGTTGATCGGGCCACAAACTCTAGGGATCTCCTTATCCAGGCGCTGGATGACTCAAAGATTGAAGCATCAAAAGATAGGTGCATATTTGAGTTAATTGTGCAAGCCCCTAAGTGATATTAGCATGCTTACATATGATCCGTATTAACTCTGCAACTCTAATTTCTCCCATTACAGTTGGAGTTTAGATGGTCTCATTGGTGCTGGGGGTGTATATTTAAGAAAGGGATAGGGGTTCACGATTTTAGTGATACATGATGAATAACTTAACTAGTTCCCCAGGGCAGATATGTAAATGGAAAATAAGTGCAAAGTGTTGATCCTCTCGGTCCTTCC
This sequence comes from Melocanna baccifera, assembly GCA_036346265.1. NCBI lineage: Eukaryota > Viridiplantae > Streptophyta > Magnoliopsida > Poales > Poaceae > Melocanna > Melocanna baccifera. Next base: position 5,177,379 of record CM070696.1, on the reverse strand, counting down.
ATTCTGAACAATGGACCAAGACACTGCCCATTGACTCCAATGAGACAATGTCGTGGTGTATTATGTTTGGTGATTATGCTGTTGACAGCATTTATGATGATGGTTTACCTATGCTCTGTAACTACTTTTCTTATATGGTTGTTCAGTGTGCATTACAGCAAAAAATCGATGTGCTTGTTGTTTGGGATGTGGTTAGCCATATGGCCTTTTTTGTTTGAAAAGATTAACAAAACCAGGTTTGTTTTCTCTGGTGAAAATGTGCCCCCAAAAGAGCGTCTTGTTATTTACTAACCACAGAATCGGCTGGATGTACTTGTGGGATTTTGCATTGAGGATATGTCATTTGCAATGTAGCAAGTATATCCTCAAGAAAAGCTTGATGAAGTTGCCTGTTTTTAGCTGGGCATTTCACATATTGAGTTCATCCCAGTAGAACAGAAGTGGGGGATTGATGAACCATTAATTCGAAGTAGATTTTCATAATTGAGGAACCCCAAGGATTCCCTTTGGTTAGCAGTTTTTCCTAAAGGCACTAACTATATGTAAGGTGTTTTCCCATTTAGTTTATTACTACATGTTTGTATAGCTTAGCTGCATGATCTGGGTATGAATTTCAGTCTTCAGAAAGCATTGTTGAACATTCACCTTCCACTCTGGGGTTTGTATTTCTTTTAAATGACTTTGCATACTGTACATACTTTCTAATTGTATTGCTTGTACAATAACGTTCTGCATCTGAAAAAATTTGTTGTGCTTTACTTCTTTTTTCTTTATCTAGATGCTAATTGGTGCTAATATCCCAGTGAGAAGAAATGTATCAAAAGTCAAGAGTATGCAGCATAGCATGGTTTGCCTGTTCTGAAAAATGTCCTCCTTCCCAAGACAAAGGGCTTCAATTGCTGTTTGCTAGAGTTAAGGAGTTCCATAGATGTTGGTAAGTCCCCCCTCCTCTCATATTGTATTGCATTTCTTTATTGTGGCATTTGTGGACAACTATTACTTACTGTTGCATTTGCACAAAAAAATTTTTTGTTACAGCCATGTTCTGAATGTTAGGATTTGTGCATTCATCAGAAATTAATACCTTACATTGAACTCTTTTGGCCAGTTCAAATTAATGCTAGCCATACCAACCTAGCTGCTTTACTTGAAAATTCTATTAGTACTAATTGTTTGTGGTTGAAAATGGGTAATGTAAGTTTAATTTCAGTTTTGCGATTTATTCAAACGAAATTGAAAGGAAACGGATTTAAATTTAGTGCTCTTTTGTGTCAAAAATTCAGAAGAGCTGAGGACAAAGAGGAAAAGGCAGAGACTTTTGTGAGTATAACGCCGGTCATTTCTTGTTGTATTTGCTATTCTGTTTTCCAGTGCAGACTTATGCATTTTGTTTTGAAATTGTTTTGGCACTTTGGCATAACTAATGGTTCCTAATGGGTAATTAGCATAGTATAACTGTAGCATAATATTTACTTATAAGTTTTGTTTTTCGTTACAATACACAGGTACATGACTAGTGAGAGGAGAAAGTTTGACTCCACGACTCTTGCCTTTTGGGTTTTGGCGGCAACAGCAAAAAGTGAATAGGGGCAAACTAGTCTTTTACTCTACTAATGGTTGTCTGGTTGTCTCGACGATGAAGTGACAACAGTGTCATTTGGCATAATTTCACTAGTTTGGAATGGTATATTTTGACTATAATATTGTCTAGCAAAACATCTCTGATATGCTACTAACTAAAATTTCCCTTTCATAAATCATAAATGTATGCTTTCTCAAATGTTGGATGTGCTACCGAACAAAATTTCCCTTTCATAAATCATAAATGTATGTTTTCCCAAATGTTGGATGGTATGGCATTCAAGCCCATAGGTGAGGTGGAATGTGAAGCTTGAATTGATGCGGATACGCACGTGTCTTGGACTTTTCAGTTAAATATATTATCCAACTGGAAAGAATTATTGAGCCGTATGAAATATGACCAGGTGAATTCATTCCAAATTAAACTTAATATTTTTATTCATAAGGATGGAATACTACCTTATTTTATCACATGGTCCATTTTCAGGTTTGTCAAATGGAAGATATTGAAATTGAGAGGGAGAAGCTAGAGACCGGGGCTAAAGCAATGGAGAGGCACAAGAAAGTGGATAATCACATTAGGTGCCAAAAATATGAAGGAACAAAGCACATACGAATGGAGCCAACAAGAACAAAGCCCATGTGGCTGGATGGAGCACACAAGAGAAATACCTATGTGGATGGGGGAAAGAAAGCTCATATGGTGGAAGAGCAAAAGGGAGGAACCCAAGAACTTAAAGTACAAGTTTTTCATAAGTTTTTTAGGCCTAATTCGGACTTCCCACATGTTCAACCCAATTCAAACTTGAATTCAACTCAGAACTCAATTCGGATTCGGTTCGGTATAGCCCAATAGGCAGTTACTAAAAAGACCACAACTTTTACAGACGGAGTCTGATTCGGGTGTTCTTATACTCGTTGGAAAGCTTATTTCAAGAGATACGCAATGGATAAGGCCCCACCTTCAAATTCATTATGAATCATCTGCTATGACTAAAACAATATGATAGGTGTAAAATCTAGTTTCATTTTTGTGAGAGTTCGTATCTAAAACCATATAGAGTTGAGTTGTACTCGGTTTGGGCATTATATAGACGTCCCAAGGGGCTATATAAGCCATGTATTGGCAGTCTTTAGGGCTCATATCACCTTTGAGAAAAATCAATCTATTAAAGTTTGTTCGAGTTCATCATTGCTATCGAAATTCTATAGGGAATTAGAAGTGTTCTTCAATCAAGATCATTCAGCCTTTCCGCTGGAAATTAGGTACATGATAGATCTTCACTTGGTGTTCGGTGAAATCAACGTAAGTGTATTTTGGTGAATTAAAGAGTGCTCGTCCCTTGCACTAGCATTGGAGGATCATTACGATTCATCAAGACTCTCGTGAGTATTCATCCTACGTCGAGAAGATCGGACGACCCGTAGCATTAATGATTTTAGCTTTCGGTCGGACAACATCTCTTTGATCTTTTATTCCAAAGATTTTAGTTTTCTGTTCGTTTAGAAAACGACTTATAACTTTTAGCCTTAGTGCAAATACTCGTATGAACGAACCGAAATCTCATCAACCGCTTCTAAAAAGCTATCATGATAAGCCACTTTAAAACGATGACGGAAAAGTCATTCTGTTTGTTTATTTGAGAAAAATCATATGCTCTAAGCTGAAAAAACATGTCAATTTCAGCCCTTATAAAGGATTATGGGTTGGAGGACTGGTAAGCAGTGGTGGAACCAAGAATTAAAAAGACCCAGGGCAAACCGGTAGTGTAAAAAAAATACTAAGACACAATGTATATTTGCACTCTAGGAAATCAACAATCAAAACAATGCTTATTGCTAGTCAAGGCATCAAGTCAACAATCACTCATTAGTGACTCACCTCAACCCCTCATGGGCACCAGCGCACGGCGGCCTCACCAGCTAGGCAGCTCATGGCCGGTGCCGAGCCTGTCAGCGGATTAGCGCCTGGGCGCCTGGCAGAGGCGCGGAGCCACGGAGGGCGGACGCCTCATGGCCATCACCCAGTGGCCCAGCTGCGGAGCCGTAGCCGCCCAGTCCGGCTCCGCAGCACCCGCCGAGTCACTGCCAACCGTCGCAGCCCGCACACTACAGAACTCGCTAAGTAGCTGACCGTCGCAGCCCGCACACTAGCACCCGCCATCCGAGCCACCGACCGGCGACCGCCGCTGCTCGCGCGCCGTCCGTCATAGCCCATAGCCGCGCTGCGTGATGGGGATTTGTGGATTAGGAATTTCATCGGGAGAGCAAATGAGGAATGCACTACGCTGCCTGCATTTGTATTGTGCCACTAATTGGATTGGTCTGTTGCATGGCGTGGCCCACGGCCGAGGCCAACAAGGATGCCATCCGCGAATTAGCGCCATCAGCATCGACCATCGGGCAATGGCGGTTTACTGCCTTCTTGGTCGCCAGTCGGGGGTGACAGGGCACTGACGGTGGCCGCCGGGGGGGTCTTGTCCGGCCCGGGAGACCCGGGGCAGCCGCCCCGACTTGCCCTAGTGGTAGTTCCGCCCCTGCTGGCAAGCTATGAGATGTCATTTGAAAAACGAGGGCCGTAGGAGCCGCTGCATACGCGCTACCACTAACGGCTTCCTACACCTCCACCTCCGCCTCCACCCCGGCCTACTGCCGTCAGCTCCCTTCCTCGCTCCCGTCTCCTCCCTACATCGCCACCATCGCCTTCCCGCACCACCACTACATCCTGCCGCATCGCCACTGCTACCCCCTCACATCATCGTGGCCTACCTCCACGCCGTGCTGCACTAGAACTGTCGTGCAAGTCGTTGTGTCATCATCGACATCACAACCTCGTAGGATGTTTGGTAATCCATCCCTACTCAGGTCAGCTCTCTCTTCTCCACTCTTTTTGTCGGTTGCCCTCTTCTAGACTCTATAGGGCTTGACTTTTCGCTCTATTTCTAGGGGTTTGATCAGTTCGTCCTATAGTGCTACCTGACAGTTGCATCAAATGCGAATGTTCATTTATTTTGATGTCTAATACTACGCAAATATGTTACACTTATCTTGCTGTATTCTGTTCAAGAACAAGTATCATTTGAATCTGTTGAGTTTAAGAATTATAGTATGTTATCTTTTTCTGGATGAACCCACTAATGCTCCTAGTTTGTACCTTTTTAGATATTTTCCTGGTGTGCTAGGTCAATGATTTTTATCTACAAAGATCATTGTGTTATTATGGTGTTACCTTGCTATTCATATTTGCTATTGCCTGATTATGTTCCTTCCTAAACAATTTTGTGTTGGATGCATTCATTAAACAACCACGCCCCCCCCCCCCAAAGGACCTGCAAGCTTGTCCAGAAATGTCTCAGGTGTTTGGTAAGATCAATTTGCTACCTTCATTTTTCCCATGTTTTGTTGGTAAAGTGCAACTCTGCAAATAGCATCACATCACTTAGAAAATAATTGGTACTATCAAAATGACAATTGCAATATCGTTTAGATACTCAAGATTGTGTGCAGTTTCGATTATGGTAGGGATTTCAGTTCATGTTAGTTCTATAAGAGGGAAACTATTCATCTTTTGTTCCTTACTCTTTGGATGCAGGAGGAACTTGAATTGATTTATAAGCAGGTAGGCAACTACTACTGGAATGATAAAACACAATGTCACAATGTCTGGTACAAAGAAAAATACAAAGTGCAGCAAGGTAAATAATTAAACCACTGTGCCATATACAATAAACACTTTGGTGAGCTACTATGCACATGGTTGTCACGGCTTTGCTGACGCCAAGTTACCCTGGCGGCCGGAGGGGGATGCCGAGGTTGTTCGCCCAGCCTGCTCCCACTACCGGTGCTGATCTTCGGCCTGCTCCCGCTGCGATAATGTAGTTGTCTTCCATCAGAAAAAACTTGATGCTCAAGGCGAAGCTTGCGAGTGGCTAATCGGTTGGGGAGGTGAGAACGTTGCCGTCTCTCATCGGAAAAACTTGTTGCTTGAGGTGAAGCTCGTGAGCGGATAGCAGCTCGGGGAGGCAAGAACGTCGCCATCTCCCATCTTTAAAAACCTAGCGCTTGGGGCAAAGCTCATGAGTAGCTAAGCGGTTTGGGGGGAGGTGAGGATGTCACTGTCTCCAATAAAAAAACATGGCACTCGAGACCAACCTCATGAGCGGCTAAGCGGTTCGGGGGAGGCGTAGACGTCGTTATCTCCCATTAGAAAAAATGGCACTCAAGGCAAAGCTTGGGAGCGGCTAATCGGTTGGGGGGAGGTGAGGACGTCGTTGTCTCCAACTGGGAAAAAACCTAGCACTCGAGATGAAGCTCGCAAGCTGCTATCTGGTTGGAGGGAGGCAAGAATGTCATTGTCTCCGATCAGGAAAAAAACTTAGCACTCGAGGTGAAGCTCACGAGTAGCTAAGCGGTTTGGGGAGGCGAGGATGTCACCGTCTCCCATTGGAAAGAAAACATGGTGCTCGAGGAGAAGCTCAGGAGTGGCTAAGTGGTTTGGGAGGAGGTGAAGATGTCGCTATCACCTATTGGAAAAAAAAATGTGGCGCTCGAGGTGAAACGAGCGGCTAATCGGTTGGGGAGAGGCGAGGATGTCGATGTCTCCCATCAGGAAAAACCTAGCGCTCGAAGCGAAGCTTGTGAGTGGCTAACCAGTTGGGGAGGCGAGGACATCGCCGTTCTCCCGTAGGGAACATTAGTCTTCCATGGTCGACGGGGGCGGTGGGAACATCAGTCTCCCATGGCTAGTCAAGGCAGCGGGAACATCAGTCTCCTAGGCCCAGTCTAGAATGTGGGAACATCAGTGTCTGGGAATATTAGAATCTCCTATGGCTAGTCGGGCGGCAGGAACATCAGAGTCTCCCAGGCCTAGTCAGGGCGGTGGGAACATTAGTCTCCTGGGCTTGCTCATGGTGGCGAGAACATTAGAGTCTCCTAGGCCTGGTCTAGAATGCGGGATCATCAAAGTCTCCAGTTGGGAACATCAGAGTCTCCCATCTGAAAAAGAAAAAGTTAGCACTCTTATTAGAAACTCGACCCTGGAGGGTGGGTGTAAGGCGGTGAAGAATTGACCCTGGAGGGTGAGCGGTCATCGACTTGACCTTGGAGGGTGGGTGTAAGGTGGTGAAGACTCAACCTCGGGGGATGAGCAGTCATTGACCTGACCCCATAGGGTGGCTGTTAGGCAGGCAAGGCCAAGCCATCGAGGCGTGTTGGAGCTTGGTGAGGTAAGTCCGTCGATCTAGGGGGGCCCTAGTTGAGGAGACGTTGTTGAGGCAAAACGAAGTTTGGAGGCATGTTGGAGCTCGCCGAGGTCAAACCATTGAGGCATATTGGAGGTCGCCGAGGTGAGTCTGTCGATCTAGGGAGAGCCCCTACTTGAGTAAATGCCGTTAAGATGAAGCAAAGTTTGGCCAAGACAAAGCCATCAAAGCTGAGCTAAACCACACCGAGGCTAAGCCATTGAGGCGGTTGGAGCTTGCCGAGATGAATCCATCAAGCTAGGGGGCCCTAGTTGAAAAGACATTATCAAGGTGAAGTGAAATCCAGCCGAGGTGCAGCCATCATGGCTGAGGTGAACCACGCCGAGGTGAAGCCATCAAGATGTGTTGGATCTCGCCAAGGTCAGTCTATTGAGCTAGGAGGAGCCCCTAGTTGAGGAAACTTCGTTGAACTGAAGCGCTGTTCGGCCGAGGCAAAGCCATCAAGGTCGAGGTGAACAACACTGAGGCAAAGCCATCGAGGCGTGTTGGAGCTCACCGAGGTGAGTTTATCGAGCTAGGGGAACCCATAGTCTAAGAGACACCATTGAGGCGAAGTGAATCTAGCTGAGGCGAACCCATCGTGGCCGAGGTGAAGCCATCAAGGCATGTTGGAGCTCATCGAGGTCAGTCTGTCAAGCTTGGGGGAGCCCTAGTCGAGGAAACATCATCGAGATGAAGGGAAGTTCGGTTGAGGGAAAGCCATCGAGGCCGAGGTGAACCACACTGAGGCAAAGCCATCAAGGCATCTTGGAGTTCGTCAAGGTGAGTCTATCGAGCTAGGGAGAGCTTCTAGTTGAGGAGATGTCATCGAGGTAAAGCGAAGTTTGGCCGAGGTGAACCACACCGATGTTAAGCCATCAAGACATGTTGGAGCTCAGTAGGGTGAGTTTGTTGAGCTAGGAGAGCCCCTAATCGAGGAGACATTGTCAAGCGAAGTACAGTTTGGCTGAGGTAAAGCTGTCAAAGCCATGTTGAACCATGCTGAGGCTAAGCCATCAAGGCATGTTGGAGCTTACAGAGGAGAATCCATTGAGCTAGGGGGAGCCCCTAGTTGAGAAGACACCATCGAGGTGAAGCGAAGTGCAGTCGAAGTGAAGCCATCGCGGCCGAGGTGAACCACACTGGTGTAAAGCTATTGAGGTGTATTGGAGCTTGTCGAGGTAAGTCTGTCAAGCTAGGGGAGCACCTAGTCAAGGAGATAATGTTGATATGTAGCGATGTTCAGTCGAGGAAAAGCCATTGAGGCCAAGGTGAACCACGCTGAGGCAAAGCAATCGAGGCGCGTTGGAGCTGGCTGAGGTGAGTCCATCGAGCAAGGGGGAGCCCCTAGTCGAAGAGATACCATCGAGTTGAAGCGAAGTTTGGATGAGGCGAAGCCATTGAGGCCGAGGTGAACCACACCGAGGCCAAGCTATCGAGTCATGTTGGAGCTCTCCGAAGTGAGTCTGTCGAGCTAGGGGGAGCCCCTAGTTGAGGAGACGCTATGAAGGCAAAGCAAATTTCGGCCAAGGCAAAGCTGATAAAGCCGAGCTGAACCACACGAAGGCCAAGCCATCAAGGTATGTTGGAGCTTGCCGAGATTAATCCATTGAGCTAGGGGGAGCCCCTAGTCAAGGAGACATCATAGAGGTGAAGCGATGTCTAGCCGAGGTGAACCACATTGAGGTAAAGCTATTGAGGCGTGTTGGACTACGTTGCACGAATACTTCCTAAAAGTTGCATATCCATATCAAAATACCATATCAAATATGGATACTCCAGTGATAAATCCTGATACTTCATTGATGTTTCGCTAATACGGCTTGACCTAATAACAAACCATCCTTCAGTCCATCCACAGATCCTGTCAGCCATTCCCCACAGCCGCATCTCACTACTCTCTCCCCACCCTTGCCACCACCAAGACAGTGTTGTTGTCTCCTCGGTGCCGCCACTCCCTTGTCGGCCACTGCCCTTCTATGCCAGCTCCCCATCCCTCCCTGGCTGCCTCGCTACCTCTACACCGCCAAGACCCCGTTGCCTCCATGCCTGATCCCCTTCCCTCCCAACAAGATGCTGGTGCCTGGATCCTTGATGCCACCCGGTCGTCGCACACCTGATTTAATGCCTCCACCAGCCACCCTTGGTGAGCTCGATCCCCTTCCCTCCCCATCTTGATGTCGGCGCCTGGAGCATCGACGCCACCCAGCCTCTGCCCCCTTTTGTTTGGGTTTTGATAGAAATGAAAGTCGCATGACTTGACCAACTTTTTGCAAATAAATAAGGGAAGCGTTGCATAAACTCAGATTATTGAATTGGTTTCCATAACCAGTAGGAAAAGTTGTAAACAAACAAATAACAAAATTACATGAAATGGAGATACTCATGAAACTATATTGTTTTGTTTTCTCTTAGTTGTTTTAACCCCTTCTAATATGCTTATAAATGTCTCCAGCAAGTAGAATAGGCAATACTACATACAGGGATGTAAATTTGTGACTTGGGAATTTAGACAGGGTATAGGGTATATAAACTCCTAAAGACAGAGAGAATAAACATTACAGAGGCACCACAATGTCAAATGCAGGTATTTTTAATGAGTCTCACTTCTAGATAAATATTATATTGATTGCTGGATTGTATGGATCAATCTCAATAGAGATTTTTTTTTTATGCATCAAATAGAAGTGCTTCATAGATTTTTAAAGTACAAAAATACGAAAACAGATGTGCACCTTTTCATGCCAATTAATTAAATAGGTCTGCACCTTTTCATGGAGCAGTGTATGTATGAATGTTTGATGTTATAGCCCATCACAATGTCTTCATTAGCTTTTTATTTACAATATTTTGTCCTTGCTAAAGAACTATGAGCTCGTTTGATGTTTGAGCTTGTCTGATCATGGCATCTGGTGGTGGTGGTACTAGTGTGTGTCCTGCCCTCATCTAGTGGAGCTGTCTTGGCTAGGAACATCCTAAAATTTGCTTGTGTGTTACCACCAACTAACAATGAAAAGAAGCCGCTTTGGAGGTATGTTAAGTTGCTACAGAAGACTGGGAATGGTGCAGGAGGGAATGCATGTTCTAGATGTAAGCTTTGTGATCACCTTATCCATGGGAGGTACTCAAGAGTTAAAAGCACATCTCTTGAAGATAGAAAATTATGGTGTGAAGTTTTGCCCAAAGGTTACGGTCGATGTTCTTGTTCAATTCATGACGAAATTGTGAAAGTAGAGGTAGTGATTGTGAGAAGCCTGCCAAGGGAAGTTCCGCTGCCAACAGAAGGGTTGAGTACGAGGAAGAGAATGACCCACCGACTCAGCCTCCACGCAAACCACATGTCTAATATAGGATAGACCTAGCTGATTAATTTATGCTATTTCAATTTCAATTTTACTATTGAGTTGAACATGATTGTTGATTTTTATGAGGCAGAAGAAGGGCAATTATCGACTAGATGGTTAACCTACTCAATGATGAAACCTTAACGGGTGAAATTAAATTGTGATTGAGCATTGTAAAAGTCTTATTATGATCTTCCTTACCGACATGCCAAAGGAAACATGTTATACCAGTGACGTTACAAGATGGTAATATCGTGTAGGTACAGTTGTGCAACCTCTGTAGAGTGTAAAACTATTCGAATAGTCATATCCCTGGTTATGAATAATACTTAGTGATTTCATACAAAGGGTAATATTTCATAAAACTTGGTTTAGATAACTTTGAAAAGTAAATGTTTAGTTCACTGGTGGTTTAATTCGTAAATGGTTAGTTTACGAGTGTTTCATTGGGTGGATGGTTAGTTCACTTATGGTTTATTTAACTTCTTTGGTTATTTATTTATTATCATTTTTTTAAAAGATCGCTTTCAGTCTATTTATTGTATTTACTTTAAATATTGTTTTCTACAAAATAACCTTTCAACCATCAATTTGTATGACTTGCATACTATATTGCATTTTTGTTACAAATGACTTACTAAGTACTAATGTACTCACGGCTTTATACCCACTGTTGCTCAGTTAAATAAGAGGAACCATATTAGCAAGAGGTACCAGAAGGAGAATACTTCGACATCTTCGTGGATCAGGACTTCACTTCCCAGTCGAATGTCTACCATGCTTATTTCTATTTTTCACTGCTAGTTTATTAAGCTCTTCATGCTAATATTTGTAAGCTTGACCATAAGGTAGTATTCTGATAATTATTAATATTTGAGTTTTTTTCTTTATTAATCATGTTTATGATTGATATTTCATTTATGTTTACACTGTGTGCACTAGCGTGATCTTGAACTAGTGTGGTATACACGTAGTCTAGATTTGCATATTCAGGTCTTGACATAGGTGGTATCAGAGCCATATCGACTGTAAGACGAAGTTGTAGTTAGAATGGTCGATTTAGCAAAGTTTTTAAATTTTATTTTCTAAATCAAATCAACAAAAATGAATATCTAGTAACTCTCTATCCTTACCTCACCCTTAGGATTCTTACTTTTTGTCTTCTCTGGAATATTATTTTTAAAGCTTAAATTGACTTCTTATCCCCATAATATGCATAAATGTCTTGAGTGCTCCATAATAAAAGCAGAGGTTGGCCTGGAATTCTTCAATGCATGCTGTGAAGTTGGGATCATGGAAGCACCTAATATATTCCAAGACAAGATTGAAGACTACCGTGAAGATTGGGAGCCATCAAATTAGAACTCTATGATAGTTTTAGCATCATGTAGATCGTTCTGCTTTTTCTTTGTAGTTGTGTGTGATGTGAGCTGCAATTTCGCTTCTAACATTTTGTTGCAGTCATGTCAAAGATCTTTATTTGTGGAGTTTATTGCTTCTTTTGTTAGCCTCTCGGCTAAGTTTGTTTAGTCTAGGTTTGCCATCAGAATATCCCCCATCGACAAGTTTACCTCGTACCTTTACTATTCCCTCTTTCCTTGGTAACCTTGTTGTCATCCTGTCAGATGGTTGATACTCATAGAACAGCTGGTCGCAATCAAATGGCCTTAGATCCTAGCAACGATACCTTAAACCCTTCGGCACAGGATCAGCAGCCAGCTCTAATAGGACTAGATCCAATCCTAAGTCAGTTCATGGCAGCTCAGACCCAGTTGATGAACACTATGATGCAGAATATGAATGCAATGATGACTCAACAGCATCAGGTAGCTGTTGCCCCCCTGCCAGATCATCCACCGTCCAGATTTCTAGAATTTATGAGGACTAGACTACCTACTTATTCCAGTTCATCGGAGCCTTTGGAAAAAGATGATTGGATTTGTTTAGTAGAGAAGAAGCTGAACCTCACTTTGTACACCAATCAAGAGAAAGTACCCTATGTCGCCCACCAGTTAGAGGGAGTCGTCGTAGAGTGGTGGGAGAACTACTATGCCGCTCATGAGGATCAGGATATCATCTCTTAGGCAGAATTCACAGTAGCTTTTTGTCATGCCTATATCTTGGATGGGTGATCGAAATGAAGGAGGAATTCCATGAATTGCAGTAGAAGAACATGTCAGTCAGTGAGTACCTCAATAAGTTCATTCAATTAGCTCGCTACACTCCAAAGGATATTGCCACAGATGATGTACATCAGAAGCGATTCAATAGAGGACTTGATCCTGGATTGAAGGTCCAAGTTGTGGGCAATAGTTATGCCAATTTCCAAAACATGGTGGATAAGGCCATACTTTATTGAAGAATCTCGTCACAAGATAGAAGAATCTCGCAAGAGGAAGTTGAATCACCAAGGAGTTCACTTGCAATAGTCACAAAGAGCCAAATTCAACATGTACCAGCTAGCTCGTATACCACAATAGTCAGATTTCAAGACTCGAGCTCCAATGCCTCGTTATGATATTTTGGGACCAAACGCTATCAACATCAGCAATCAGTCTAAGAGGGATGCAAGTCCTACAACTTCATCTGATTATTTCAAGTGCCAAGAATGAGGCCATTTTGCTCGCAAGAGTTTCTAGAGGCGTCAAGCAATCATTCCAATTCCATTCAACCTCGGAAGCACCCCTACCAAGACTCCAGGAGCAAGCTGTGGAGCATCATCAGCTCAAGGTAGCCAGCTATCTTAGATCATTTCAAGATGTAACATCCCGATTTTGGCTTTTATTTTATTTTTTAGTTTTGCTTAAATTTCAATTTAATTATGGAAAAAATGTGGGTATTTTCAAATTTCAACATTTGAGCCTTGGGAATTATTTTTATGAGTTGCTAAAATTTTATTTCTCTTTGTGTTAAAAAAAAGAAGAAGAAAAGAAAAATCCCTTCCCCAGTGAGCAGCCCAGCCAGGCTCAGCAGCCCGGCTGGCCTGCCCATCTCCCCTTCTTTTCCCCCCTCCCTTCCCATTTCTTTCTGTCGGTGCAAGCCGCCCGCGCCTCCGTCTCTCTTTGGCGCGTCGCTGACATCGCCCGCGTCATCGCTTCGGCCTCCACCTCCCTACAACGGCTGAGACTTCCCCGTGGCGCCGCCACAGCCCTCCCATACCAGTTTGCCAAGCTAGATGCCTCCTCCCCCTTCCTAGCCTCGCCGCCCAGGCGCTCCATCGTACGCCCCGTCGTCATCGTCACTCAGCCTCCCCAAGGCTTGTCGTCGCATCCAAGGCCTTGAACTCTCCCTCGCAATTAAAGTGCCTGCACTGGCCTCGACCCTCCCCGCCCATATATAGCTCATCCCCGTGGCAATGCCGTCGCCCAGCCGTACGCCCTCCTATTGCCTCAATGCCACCCCCTCACTGTTGAGCATTAAGCTCCCGAGCCGTTGCGCATGCATCGCCACCCCCTCTCCTGCGTAGCTGCCGTAGGTCCCGTCTGTCTTAATTGGAGCCAATGCTCCCCACTCATGCAATTCGCTATAAATCCACGGCAAAAACTCGCTGTCCAGTTCGCTCCATGCTCACTCGTCCCTCCCAACACACTCATCGCCGCTCTGCTCTTTTCGACGATCTCCGGCGCCAGCCACCCCGAGAACCCCGCAAGCCTCCATGACCCCTTCACTACATTTCTTGGACCTCCCTAGTACTCCTGTGTAACCTAATTGGGTCCTCCCCTTGTGCAACTCGTCGGCCCGAGCATCTCCCCCAACTCACCTCGGCAGCAAAGCCGACCGTCTTGGGCCAATTGCATTCGCCAAAACCTTCTCTAGGGGTAGAGGAAGTCATCTCTGGCACCAATTTGGAAGCTCGTCGACCCCTCTTTCCCCACAACGAGCACCCCTCTCCGCCACCCACGGTCGCCGCCGCTAGCCCACTCCAGGCCACCCCGAGCTCGACTACCCCTCTCGGTGAGCTATTGCCAACCCCTAGATGCTCCCCTAGCCTTTAATTGAACCCCCGTTGCTGCCCTCGCCATCACGTCCTTTGTCCTGGTTCCGTCGCCGCTGAGGTCGTCGCCGACGATAGCCCAGGCCACTTGAGGCCGCGCCACTTCACCCAGGGGTGCGCCCGAGCCTTATGGGACCGTTTCTGGAATGCTCTCGTGAGGCCACGCCCTTCGTCGCCGCCGGCAGGCCGCGCCACCGTACCACCGAGACCGCCCCTATTTCGACATCATTAAGAACCAAATCCAGCATTAATAGTTAATGATTATGATTAGTTAATACTAATGTCGCACTGGCAGGTAGGCCCTGTGATGGTTTAACCGTTATGTGCTACCGACAATCGGGCCCCACCTTAGTTAATAACCGGTTAAATCTGAATTTAAAACTCTGTTACCCTGACAGGTGGACCCCGCTGTACAGTTAACCGTACTATGGCCCACATGTCAGTCTTTGTCAATTAGTGAATTTCAAAATTTTGATTAAATCAGTGGGCCCCACATGTCATACTTTCAGTGATTAAAACCCGGGATTTTAAATGAAATTTAAATAAAACCGGTGGGATCCACATGTCAGAGAGAGAACCCTCTCTCCTCTTTTTATTTTTGGTATTTTTCCTGAGGATGAACTTTGGAGAGCTCGTTCTTCTTCACCGTAACTCCGATTTGAGTGAAACTTGTTGCTAAAATTTTCTAAATTCAAGATCTTTCTGTTAGTATGAGTTTTATTCAGTCTGGAGTTCATTTGAAATCTTATTTGAATATTTATTGCTCTCTTGCTAGTTTTCTTTCTGGTCTTCTCATGCGAATAGAATAGGAGGACGCACCCGAACAACATTTCGACACCTCTCTAGATCCTCAAGACCTCCCTGCTTCAGACCCAGGCGAGTCAACATTTTGATCATCTTGAACCCTGATTTATTCACTTATGTTGTTTAAAGATATTCAACATGCATGCGTTATTTTATGTACACTAGTTTACTACCTTTTTTTATTAGCTAATTATCCTAGTTGTTATACTAGCGGTATCTTGCTATCCCTTCCCTTGACAATTGATATCCTTTACCATTGTCACCCTAGTTCTTACTAATAGTACTTTTACCAGCTAAGTTATACAAAATGCTATGCAAGTCTAACTAAGTCTCAGGACACTAGGTTGTCCTATTCATCCTTTCTCAAAAACACAAAAGTCTTTTGGGCAATCATGGGATGTACATGACTGATAATTTGATACCAGCTTATCTTATGCTTCTCAAAATCCTAAAAATATGCTTCAGTATCTGGGCGGATGGTGAGGAAGGATGGTGTGGATGTAACACGAGAACTTGTGGTTGCGGTGGACACCACCTGGATAAATTAAGGACTTAATCTTGTGTTAACCTCTTCATGTACAACAGTACAAACCATAAGTTGGCAAAGTGTAGACATGAACAAGTAATTTGCATTGTCAGTAAAGGTAAACATTTCAGAGTGACCCATGGGTTGTGGCGCTAGTTTAAGCCGTCGTGGACACGGGTCATGTCGCTGGGTTTAAGCCGCTGTGTGGCACAAGAGGGGGTCTGGGTGAAGCAAAATAGCTATCCCGCAGACAAAATCTTAGCGAGTGTGACTCTGTACTAGGTACATTGTAAAGGTCATGTGGTAATCATTTTGATTTATATGTCTAAGGAAACATGTGGAACATAGCAATGGGATTATCTCTTATGGGTAAAGATGTACAATCTCTACAAAGTATAAACTGTTTAAACAGCTGTGCCCACGGTCACAGGCATACATGGGAACTTTCTCGAGTTAGTTCTATTTACAAAATCTTTTAAGGGTGGGAGCAAAATAAGTGAAGGGATGTACTTCACTTTTGATTTTTACCCGGAGGGATGTACTCCAACGACGGCTAATTAGGGTGGATGTAATATAATAAACAAAACTAGCATTGGTGGACGGAACCATGTAATCGATGGATGAAACCGTCTACAAAATACCTACTGCACATTCAATTACTACTAAGGTTTATCAAAAAATTGCTAAGTTATAGGATTTTTATTGTATCAGAAATAATTGTGAAAAATCATTTTCTGAAATTAAAAGAAACCCGAGCCATCATTTGGACAGCCATGCATTTTATATTATTGCATTCTGCGTGTTGGCTTGCGGGGCACAGTTGCAAGTGCTCACCCTCGCTCTCAATCCCTCCCCAGATTTTGAGCAACAAGGTCACTATGAATATTATGAGGAGCAAGGCCAAGACGAAGGAGAAAACAACAATAACTGAGCTTAACTAATAATAGTCCCTCCTCTCGCAGCACAGTCAACCATTCTAGCTATCAAGTGAATTCCATATTAGTTAAAGTTAACCAATACCGAATTCACGGAGATGCGAGGTCGCCTTGCCTAGGCATAGCCTTTAAGGCGGACGTCGCATTGAAGCTTGCAAAGCCTTCAGTTGACGCGAGGCAACCTACTGAGGTATAGCCTTCAAGGCAGGCGGAGCATCGGGGTGAAAATGGGTTGGTGATGAGGGAATGATGGCTACAGAAAACAAGTTGTAAGTCACCGAAAAGGAATTAAGAGCCATTGAAGAAAAGCTAAAGGGAATCTGAGAATAAGGCGGGAATCATCTGCCATTGAGCGTGAGCTTGAAAATGTTACGGGACAATGATCAACACTCGAACTAGGAACATTGGGGACAATGATAAACACTCGAACTAGGAACACTAGGATAGGTAGAGTCCCATTACTTTAGATAATGAGATCTTCGAGGTGATGGCCTTATGTAAGCATGTCAGCTCTTGATTGGTATTCGAGCCGGTTTGATATTAGATGATTCAAGCTGCTTGAGAGAAATGTACGTGCATTGTTGAAGAACAACACAAAATTATTAGAGGTTGCACTATCCGTTATGCTTTAGACTGCCTGTGAGATTAAATTACAAGATGTCTGGGAGGTGCATTCATGAGACTGAATCATGGACATATTAGAGGAGTGCCTATAAGACTAAGTCATGAGGCACCAAATGACCAATAGGGTGGTAGCCGCCCTAGCAAACTTGGAGGCACCCATAAGGTTAACTCATAGGTACCTTAGAGGTGTGCCCACGACATTAAGTTATGGGCACATTGAAGGGGTGCCCCGAGGTTACGTCGTGGAGCACTGAATAGACACTAGGGGTGGTAGCCCCCTAGTGGATTGGAGGGGCGCTTATGAGGCTTACTCATGAGCACCTTAGAGGTGTACTCACAACACTAAGTCATAAGCACACCAACGAGGTGCTCGTCGAGGCTAAGTCATGGCACACTAAATGGCCACTAGAGGTGTAGTCCTCAGTGGGCTTAGAGGCGCTCATGAGGCTAACCCATGGGCACCTTGGAGGTGTGCCCACGACACTAAGTCATAGACACACCGGAGGCATGCTCACGAGGCTAAGTCATGGTGCACCGAAGTATGAGGGTTGTGGAGCTCTTTTACCCTATAGGTGGGGTTTTTTCTAGAGATCGGGATTGCATGAGAGTGCTTAACCCTTGCCAAGCAACGAAGCGAGCATGCAGTGACTTGGAGGTCATTCTACTCGCGGCCTGGAGTCTAAGAAAGATGAGTCCTCAGCACATCCATCAACTTGGGCACTGGGCCCAAGTTGTCACTCATGCCATGGCTCTAATAGGACACGAGCCACCATGGTGGAGGCGACAGATGCCCAGGCCACCTTGGACTTTTGCTAGGGTAGACTATGGAGGTCGTATGCCATATGCACCACGAGGGTGAAATCCCATGCGGGAAAAGTGTCTCGAGAGCCCAAGCGGGGCAATAAGATTTGTAGGCCAGGATTATCCCCTAACAGTAACGCGTTAGGGGGCAGCTCTCATAGCTAGTCTTCATTGTCTTGCATTTAGTGACTTCAAGAGTCCCGGGGCCCATGGTTGGCCCCAACACCCTTAGCCCTCTTTTGGAGAGGGCACTTTGAGTTTCCTGCCCTTCGCTGGACCCCATATCGATCAGCACAAGGGAGGATGTGCTTGGGAGCTCTGGGGCATGTAGGACGTTGTTCATCCTAGGGTGGAGGGCCCTGATCCCCAACGATGTTGCGTGCCCAGGGCTCCTCCAGAAAGTGGACTTGTCATCCACGAGCTTATTACACTCTAAAGCTGGAGGAGGCTTCGTGGACTTAGATTATTTCTTGTAGGAGCCACAGCCTTTCTTCAATTAGCTACGGTCCCCACGGACGGCACCAATGTTGTAGGAGTGAAACCTAAACACAAGTGAGGGGATGGACGTCGACCGTCCTACGGGTCGTTTTCCACGAGAGTAAAAATGACACAGTAATTTATATATATTCGGGGGCCCAAGAGGACCACATTACTCCTGTCGGTGAACCAATAGGGGGTTACTTTCGAGGAGGGAGCCCTAAGGGCTCACCAGTTTAAACATGCTTCTTTATTACTTGTGAGAACTTAAGAGAGCTCTCTCTCAAATGAGAGTTACATAGGGTATTTATAGGCTTTTAGGCCTACACAAATGATCAAAATGCCTCTTAAGAGATAGCTACCTTATGGGTACAAATAGGGGCTATAGTTGTCCTTTTTTGAGTATAACTGTATTTCTTGATCTGTATGTGTGTGTCTTCTATAGAACCAGGTCCATTAGTGGAAGGGGTAAGATTATTCTTCCAACACGGCGTGGCGCGAAGCACAAGAAGCATGACGCGGGGGTGGCAAGGACACGACAGAGCCGGGCTGGGGTGCGGGCGTGGTACATAGCGCAGGGCGTGAAGGACGGAGAGTGGGCGGGGAGGGGTCCAGGCAAGGGCGGTGATGCTGTGGCAAAGCAGCGCACATCAAGGTGTGTACAGGGAGGGGCAGCTTGGCGCTGTGGTGGTATAGTACTGGGCGTGGGCACAACCACACACGGCGTGGCATACACTCGCGTAGAGCGCGGTCAGGGCGTGTCTGGGCATGCGTTAGAGTGGGAAGGGGGTGGCATGGGCCAGGCTAGGCTAGGCAGGAGGCCAAGTGGGCTAGGGGAGAGAAGAGGTGGGTTCGGCTCAGCATAATCCAAGATTTTAGATTTTTGGATTTTTATTTTTATTTTGAAATCACTCTTTCATTTGAATTTCCAACTTGAGCTTTCAACTTTGGATTTCAAAATTCGGTTTTGGTTTTAATTTGTGAATTCTTGTCTTGAGCTTCAAATTTGAGTTGCCAATCAATTAATGAATTTTGTTTTCACCAAAATTTTGAAAGAGGGTCAACTTCAACAAACTCAAGCAAAGACAATTTGAACATTCCCAAAACGCGATATTACACGACGCGTCTTCTCCGGCCTCCTAGCAGTCGGATCCAGCGACGTGGGCTCTCCTTGGAGCTGGCGACGGTAACTCTTCCCTACTATATCCCGATGACTGGATCCGACAGTTGCAGCTCTCTCCGAAGTTAGCGGCGGTGGCTCATCCTCGTCCGCCCGACGGTTAGATCCAGCCGTGACTGCTCTCCCCAAAGCTGTCGGCGAGGGCTATTCCTCGTCCTCCCGATAGCCGGATCCGACGGCCACACGTCTCTGCCAAGTAGGCAACAGTTTGTTGCGCCAAGCAGGTGGCGGTTAGCTCCAACGATGGCCCGTTTCTCCAAGCCTGGTGGCTGGAGGGCTTCCTGCTTAACAAGGCGATGACTCGGCAGCCTGGCTTCCCTTCATGACACGGCGGGCGGCGACACAACTACCACCGCTTTTGCGCCATCTGACGGATGGGCCTGCCATGTTTGTTTATTGCTTGGAGCCCGTCCTTGGGAGCCTGCCGGCCCTTGCTTTTTTCGCTTGTTGCCGAAGCCTGCAATTTAGCGTGGATGCCCCTACCATACTGACTGTCCATTGCAACCGTAAAGCGTAGTTATAGTAGCACCATCGGATCACAATTTAAGGGACAAGATCTATCTGGATCAAAATTGTAGACAAAATACTGTAGAAATCATTTTAGACCGTAGGATCTTCAAATGGATGGCTGATATTCACTGCAGGTGACGTTGTGTAGTTGGTTCCTTCTAAAACCCTAGAAATCACCATCGCCTCCCCCTTCCCGCCGTCTTCGCCCTCTCCCTTCCACGAACCTCCCCATCCCCACCTCCTACCCCTCCCCTCCGTCGCCGCCATGGGCCGCAAACTCCTCTCTGATCAAGAGGAAGTATCAAAGAAGAGCAAGAAGGAGAAGAAGAGTAACAAGGACAAGAAGAGGAAGCTGGCAGCCGAGGCCCAGGCGGAGGCTGCGACGGAAGAGGTGGCGAAGAGCAGCAAGAAGAGGACCAAGGATGAATCCGGCAAAGGAGGGGAGGTGGAGAACGGCGGGGAGAAGAGCACCAGGAAGAGGGCCAAGGATGAATCCGGAGAGGGAGGGGAGGTGGAGAACGGCGGAGAGAAGAGCGTGGCGGTGACCGGGAAGGGCTTCGCGGACTCCAAGTACGCGCCGCTGAAGTCCTTCGCGGCCGCGGCGCTGCCGCCCCAGGTGCTCGACTGCTGCAAGGGGTTCGCGCGGCCGTCACCCATCCAGGCGCACGCCTGGCCGTTCCTCCTCGACGGCCGTGACTTCATCGGCATTGCCGCCACTGGATCCGGTATTGTAAAATCCCGTGATTTCTGTTCCCATTTGGTTATTCTTCTGCTGCGTCGTGTTCAAATTGCTGATAGCTTGTTGTTTTTTTATAATTTGGTTCATATCAGGGAAGACGATTGCGTTTGGTGTGCCGGCGCTGATGCATGCTAAGAAGTTGGGGGAGAAAGCTGGGAAGAAGGGGGTGCCGCGGTGCCTCGTGCTGTCGCCAACAAGGGAGCTCGCTCAGCAGGTAAATTTCTGCTTGATATTTTATAAATCATTCAGCGTTGCGTGAAAATATTCTGGAGTGTTTCTTTAATAGTATGCTTCGAGCAAAGATGAAAATGTTGTTTTAGATGCTATTTATTTACTGTGACCTGTGGCATTAAATAAGCTGTATGAGTTTTTTTTGAACATGATTGTCGATGAAACTTTTAAATAGACTAGTAGAGTAGAGATGACACATTAGAGGCAACATGAATGATATAAAGCTAGTATGTGACGCCCCTGAAACTTTCTATTGGTCTTCATCGAAAAAGTGAAAGATGTATCTTTGAGGCTTTCTTGATTTGGGTTCTTTCTGTAACAACATGATTATGTATTTATGTCCATTTTTTGTATTTGTGCTTCTTCTGTTCTTTGCAACTTGTAAGTTCAAAGAAAGAGCTTACTTGCTGCACTATCTTTTGAATTCTCTCTTAAGAAATGTGGAGCACATAGAGGAACAAATTAATTCAAAGGGAAAGAGTGACATAATAATGTTTTTACCTTTGCCTATGGTTGCATGGATAATACATAATTTGTTTTGCTCATCCTGATAATAGCATATACTGATCATAAGAACTTGTAAGCTGGGCTCAAGTTTGACTGTCTGAAAAAATATATGGTTCTTTAGAATGTAAATATACGGGAATGATTTACAGTTTTGTTTTGTGCTAGATCGCAGATGTACTTAGTGAAGCGGGTGCACCGTGCGGGATAAATTCACTATGCCTTTATGGTGGAACTTCGAAAGGACCCCAAATATCTGCTCTTCGATCTGGAGTGGTAAGATAACACTAATCCAATCTTTCTTACTCGACCTTTGTTGTTTTAATAATCAATGGATGTTAAACCCTACCAAATATTTATCATATCGTGATGTCATTGTAAATTAAATTTGCTATGATGCCACATATTGGTTTTCAAAAGTTCCTCTTTGTCAGGACCTAGATATACATCCAGACCCTCTGTGTATTCTGGGCTATTCCCATGATCAGTGGCTAGTTCACACAGTATAATATCGATGAATATCACTTCCATACATGCTCATAAATACAAGTACTTGATATTACATAAACATGGCCAAGTTCTACATAACAGGTCGATAGGCGAAATGGGTCCAAAAGGTAATAACAGTGGAAGGAAAATAAACTAGAAGAGGCCTCCATGATTTGCCACAAGCAATCAATTGGGGCTACGACCTAGTTCTCGCTGCCGTCTTCATTACCAAAGCCTGATGCATAGGAGTACCATATACCGGGTCTTCACTATCATAGTTTGAATCCACACATATGAGCAACCAAGGTTATTAAGGCGTCGCTTAGGCGACGCCTAAGCGGTAAGGCGGTCCCGGGTGGCAAGGCATCACCCCCGCCTTGCCGTATGTGACTAAGGCGTACCTCCTCGACAGCGGTGTGAGCTCCTCCTCCAGAGCACAGCACGACCTCGACCTCATGCTGTGCATGCAAGCTCGTCCTTTGGATCCGGCCTCACCGCCGCCACGGATCCGGCCACCGCCGGTCTCGCCCTCCTAGATCCGACCTCCCGCAGCCGGATCCATGCTCCCCGTGCTAGATCCCGCCGCCACTGGGCTCCCCGCGCTGAATCCCGCCGCTAGATTTGGCGGATCGGGGCTCCCCGCCGCCGGATCCATCCTGATACGGTCTCCCCAACGTTGCCCGAGGTGGAGAAGAGCGGCGACGGAGAGGGCGCTGCCTGGCCGCGCAGGCGCTGAGGAGCTCGCGTGCTAGGAGGTGTCAGTGAGAGAGAGAATGGGAGGAGGCGCTGGGAGGTGTCGGTGAGAGAGAATGGGAGGAGGCATGGGACGGTGGGAGATCTGAGGGGGAGAGAGAATGGGAGGAGGTGCTGGGAGGTGTCGGTGTGAGAGAGAGAATGGGAGGAGGCTCACCACTATCACTGTTATATACTTTCAAAATAATATGCTACATGGGAGAAGAGCAATTGGAAAAGAGATGTGCTATATAAGCTCAAGAATTAGCAATAATAAGGTGCATATGTGCTGTTAAAATACTTATTTTATTTGCTGTCTTAACACCTTAGGATGTGTGTAAGGCGTCGCCTCGCCTCACGCCTTATTGCTTAAAAGGTGTGAGGGGGGTGGGTCGCCTTGTCTCGCCTTAGCGCCTTAATAACCTTGTGAACAACCATGAGTATGAGAGTACTCAACAAGTCCCTATGCCAAATGCAAGTAGATAGATGCAAGGCTTACCTAGGAGAGGTCTTAATGTTATTTTGGCATAACGCAAGTTTTCATTCAATATCATAGTTATTTTGCCAAACCAAAGCATCCATTTTAATTAAGTTCATCATGAGAATGGAATCCCTCCACCTATACTAGCGGAATCACTCAACTTACATTAGTGGAATCCCCTCATCTACTATTAGTGATATACTCTAGAGATAATTATGGAGATATATCACTTTTATGTTTATAATTTTTTGAATAATATGTTATTTTGTTCTTTGAATAAATGTCTTTCATATTGATCAACAAGTATATAACTTGTTCGTGGAATTTTTTATTTATGTTTTGATGTTATTCTAAATTATTCCTGATCTTATATTATTATGTGGATTAATTATGATTTACAGATTAGCACATGTATAGGTTGATGATCATATTTCACGGATTATGGATATAGAATATAAAATCAATAATGTGGACATATGTTAGAGAATATAATGATGTTGAATTGACCTACCATGAGACACTGCAAAAATCGTTATATTCTTAAGTGTCATCAGTTGGTCTCATACATAGTGTATGTAAAATTCTTAGACCTGAGATCGTCATTGTTTCCTACATATGTAATAGTTTACTTCGAGGTTACCAAACACTACTCTGTGACTTGGTGGTTATAAAAGTACCTTTCAGATTTACTATAAAACATACAAAGGAATATGAGTAATCAAGATGGAAAATGCCTCCTGTAATAGTTTACTTCGAGGTTACCAAACACTACTCTGTGACTTGATGGTTATAAAAGTAGCTTTTAGATTTACTATAAAACATACAAAGGAATTTGAGTAATCAAGATGGAAAATGCCTCCTATATAACAGGAAAGATATCTCTTTGCCCCTCGATGTGATTGAATTAAGGTAGTGCATAGTCATGTCGAATGTGGTTGAGGAGTCAATCATAGCTGAGTAATCCACTACAGGTTCAAATGAAGAATCGAGTTATCATAGGATGGCACGCTTCGCGCTTTGAGTTCGATCTAATATCATGAGACAAAGGGATCAGTACAAAAGCACTATATAGGTTCATCCGATATGATTTTTATGTATGTTTAGTAGTTGTTATGTCCTACTAAGGACTGCTACCAATTTGTGGACAGGAAAGGAGATTCGACCTATGGCCAAATATACATGAACCTACAGGGTCACACACTTAATAAGTTGGAATGATAAAGGCTCGGATGATAGTTTTCGAGTGGATTCGATCTGTACTCATATCGGATAAAGATCTAATTAGAGACTATATTAGGAAAGGTGTGGGGGTTGAGGGATGTATCTTGAAACACACCTATCGAAACCCTAGCCACCATCTCTCATAATCCATGTCATGCGCTGTGATGTTAGCACGCCGATACATAGTGTTCCATCCCTAGATATGTGGACCTCGGTAGAGGCGTTACTACGATTGTGGTGTTGATCAGAACGATCGTAAGGAGGAGACGGTTGGTCTGAGAACGATCGATTACTTCCATTACATCGACGCACTCTTCGTTGAATTGACTGCTTTAACTCCACTTCCGCTACACTGTGCGTGTAGTGATAACGATTTATGATCTCTTACTCGCATGGCTTCCTGATTTACGTGGTAGAAAATTTTAATTTGCGCTAGCGTAGCTTACCCATATCCTAACACCTACAACTATTCCATGGCCAGCATTATTCAATATTTTATGAAAACTAACAAAGTGAGGATTTCTTCATATTGTCTGTAACCGGGGGCACGACTATTCGAATAGATTATACACTTTACAGAGGTTGTACAGTTTTGCCCACATGAGATGCCCACTCATGTTGTTTTTTCCGCTTCTGTTGGCGAGAGCAACTGAGATGATCATCACAAGGCTGTTACAATGCCTAGCCTCGACACTTTTCCCGTCCGGTGGGTGAAACCCCTCAACATTGTGACATGACCGTTATGGGGGACTGAGAGGATCATCACAAGGCCGTTACAATGCCTACTCTTTGCACTTTTCCCGCCTAGTGGGTGAAATCCCTCAACACTGGGACATGACCATTACGGGGCACACCCAACATGCTCCATTCAGTAGGCTACATGTTCAATGAAGGACCTGCCATTGTGAGGGAAATCTGCATCCCACCACTTCATCCTCAACCAACCTACTACCATGCGTAGGAGTGATGCTGAAACTAAACAAATTACTTGGCTAGGTTGCGCCCATACTTGACTTTTGATTGCATGGTTTATAGTTTAGAAATACGACATATGATTCGGTCCTTAATTGACTTAAGCGTGACTATCTATAAACCCAACTTTCATGCAGTGTCCCTGCACCGGTCTCATACCATTCACTCTCCCAAGTCTCCACCATTTTATAAAATATTTTCTTGTTTCCAATGGTAACTCACACTACCACACCAAGCATCATACAATGTCCCAAGTGTTGTAATGGCAATGTATGTGTCATGGCGGTGTGGGCTTAAAGAGGGAGAAGGAGGAGGGTTGCAGGTTGTGGTTTTGGCTCAAGGAGTATGGGGAGGTTTGAAAATATTTTGTTAAATGTTGTTTTGCTGAAATTTGTTTGGATTTAAAATGATGCCTTTCTTTCGAAAACTCTTTTGAAAGGGTTTGACTGCTAGCTCAAACAAACAACAACAAAGTCTTTTGTCCTAAACAAGTTGGGAGTAGGTTAGGAATGAAACTTCCTTAAGGTCGAAGAAACGAGAGCTTTCTAATAAAACGTACAAGGCTAAATCACGAGAGTCTTGTAATAAAACCTATAAGGCTAAACCCTGTATCCTGCCATCTGAACTGAGAGCATAAAACACTGCTCCTAAACCTGATTGCCCAAACATGATTTCAAATTAAAAAGTAAGTTTTTCTAAAATTTTGGTTTAGTCCTAAAGTAAATGAGGAAAGGTTTGAGAAGTAGTTTTTGCATCAAGGTTTTGGTTGGAATCTACTTGGATTGATAGGTCTTGAAGTTGTTTTAGTGGAGTTGGGCCGAGAGGTGGGGCAGAAAGATAGAAAGCGGGATGGAAAGGGAATGGGCCGTGGGGTGGCGCTGGGCCATGCCATGAGCTGTGGGTTGTATGCCAGGCGGGCCAACTCAGGGGAAAACGAGTGGGCTTGGAAGGGGAAAGAAGGAAAGGGCAATTGGACCAGCTGACTGGGCTTCAGCCCACGCCAAGAGGACTGGAGAGAAAAGGTTTGGAATTAATTTACTTTGCCAAACTTGTTTGGTTTTGAATTTGAGTTGAAAAGGTTTTGCAGTAACAGAGCTTTTTGTATGTTTTCATTTTGGACATATTCCATTTAGAAGTTTTTTTTTGTAAATTTGGATTTTGCAGCAAAGAAAAATATTTTAAGATTACACAAAAAGGTTGACAACTCCACTGTGCAACAAAGGTTTTTAAAAATCAAGAAAATTAAGCTTTTTTAAAAAGGAGCAAAAATTGGGACGTTACACTCTTGAATGAATAATTGAATGTGCTTGTTTACTTTGTGGAGGATGCAGCTGACCCACTGCCTTGGGCTTAATTTTGTATCCATGAGTTAGTCATATGGAAATATTTTGTTGCCTGACCTTCCATTCATTTTTTTGGGTTTCTGTGCTTGCAGGATATAGTCATAGGGACACCTGGTCGTATGAAAGACCTCATTGAAATGGGTGTTTGCTGTCTTAATGAGGTTTCTTTTGTGGTAAGTTACCTGTGCATGCATTTGGTTATGATTTTGTTGTTGTCCATGGCTGCGATTTTTTTTTACAAAATACATATACATTTTAAGGCTGGATCTTGAACATGGCTATATGATGTGTGAGATTAGGTAAGGGGAATAATAGATTGATGATGAGAGATATGGTGTTAAACATATATATAGGCAAGGATGGCCGATGGTTTATAGAAATAGAACCAATCAGTGGAGATCCTTGTCTAATATAGACCAATCTATCTATCCTAGCCATATAGGCACTAGGCCTGTCTAACACGCCCCATGATCGAAGGCTGCGACTCTGCGAACGTTGAGACTGGATCTGAACTCGGTGAAGACGGAACTTGAAGCCCTTTGGTGAATATGTCAGCGAACTGCGATGTTGTGGGAAAGTGCAGAACCTTGGTCTCACCTAGAGCCACACGCTCTCGGACGAAGTGGAGATCAATCTCAATGTGCAGTGCGTTGGTCTTTGAGCGGGTTGGTGGACATGTAGAGCCGTGGCGATGTTGTCACTGATGACAAGTGTTGCAGCGGAGGCGTCTGAAGCTCAAGGAGCGGTGGCGCGACCAAGTGGCCAGCGGCGGCGTTAGCCACAGCCACGGTATTACGCTTGTATTTGGAGCGAGATCTGATGGATTGGCGCTTGGAGGATCATGAGATGAGGTTGTCTCCGAGAAACACGGCATATCCTGAAGTAGATCGGCGTGTATCTGGACAGCCGGCCCAGTCAGCATTCGAGTACACCACCAAGTCGGAGTGCGCAGACGGCCGAAGAAGAAGGCCTAGGTCAAGAGTACCTTGAATGTACCGAAGGATGCGTTTCAGAGCAGCAAGATGGGGTACCCGAGGATCATGCATGTGAAGGCAGATCTGCTGGACTGCATAAGAGATGTCTGGTCTGGTGAATGTGAGATACTGGAGGGCGCCAGCCAAGCTGCGGTAGTCACTGGGATCCTGTATAGGAGCGCCTGAGTTTGCAGCAACCTTGGGTTGAGTGTCAACTGGAGTGCTGCAAGGTTTGCAGTCGGACATGCCAGCCCGAGCAAGAATGTCCACCATGTCTTGTCACGAGATAGGAGCAGTGTCACGACGCGAACATGCATCCCAGGAAGTGATGAAGAGGCCCAGATCTTTCATGGAGAACTCGAGCTATAAAGCACGAATGATCGCCAAGTAGGGACGGCGAGAGCGATGAAACGATGTCGTCGGCGTAGAGGAAGCGAATATCTTATGTCGATTCAGCGGTGGTAGACGAAACGATGAGGCGTCGACTTGGCCTCGATGAACCCGAGTCACAAGGTGGCGCGGCGAGCTGTTCCAAGCCCGTGGTGCTGTTTGAGACCATAGAGTGATCTGTTCGAGCGCGATGCACGGTCGGGACAGTGGTCGCGAACCACGAAGGTGGGAAGCGATGACCGCCGTCTCGGCGTCCCATGGAGGAAGGCATTCTTGACATCGAGTGGTGGATTGGCCCTGCGGGACAAGGCGAGCGACCTGATCGCGGTGTGGCGGTTTGACAACCGGTGAAAGTCTCGCCGAAGTCGACACCGGTCATTGGTGAATCCTCGAAGAACCACCCAGCGCGCTTTGTAGCGCTCCAGAGAGCCATCAGCTAGAAGCTTGTGCTTGAAGATCTATTTTCCAGAGACGACGTTGGTGCCTGAGGGACGCGGCACCAAATCCCATGTGTGGTTCTGAAGAAGGGCAGCATACTCCTCTTCCATAGCGGCACGCCAATTGGGATCGGCAAAGAGCGCCAAGGTCTTCGGGAGCGCGAAAAGGCGGCGTGGTATCTGGCGAGAATGCGGTACCCGGCCTTTGCCCGGTCGTCATGGCATCTTTGGTTAAATCACCGGAGGGACAGGGACAGCGCTGAGGTATTGTGGCGGCGAGGGCGATCGGGCGGAGTACGATGCAGTGCTGCGGGAGCTGGACTTGCTGCAGAACCTGGAGAAGCAGTGGGCGCTGGTGGTAGTGCAGGCCGGCGTGAGTAGACGAAGCGGAACTCAGCCGCACGTGGCTGTGCAAGGCTATGTTGCGGCGCCGGTGCCGCGACGTGGTCGCGGGCTGCAAAGCGCCGGTGCCACTGTGGTCAGGTGGTGAGAGAGCGTCATCAGCGCCGCCTCAGGCAAGGGAGGCGGGGAAGATCTGCGAGATGGAGCGTCGAACTGCGGGAAGCAAAAAGCGGCCGGGCCTATGGGCGGCACAAGATTAGTGAAGTCATCTAAAAAGAGAGTCGCGGGCGGAGAAGCGGTGAGTCGCGAAGGAAAACAATGTTCATCAAAATGACATGCAGAAATAATGACCGGTTCAAGCGAGGTCAAGACACCGTACCCTTTGTGATTGTCGAATAGCCAAGGAAGATGCACAGCGGGCGTGGAGCCAACTTGTGGGTGGCGATGGCGGAAAGGTTAGGATAGCAAGCGCAACCAAAAACACGAAGATGGTCGAGCACAGGTGCAGAGCTGAAGAGGGCTTGATGCGGGGTGCGGTCGTCGAGTGTCTTAGTAGGTAGGATGTTGCGGAGGTAGGTGGCGTAGTGCAAAGCCTCAACCCAGTATGAAGGCGGAACGGAAGCCTGAAAAAGCAAGGAACGAATGACATCATTTAGGGAGCGAAGCATACGTTCAGCCTTGCCGTTTTGAGCGGAGGTGTAGGGCATGACATCCGGAGGTGGGCGCCACGGTGAGGAAGAACGTCGGCGTATTGGAGTTGTCGAACTCGCGGCCATTGTCGCACTGGACTGCTTAAATGGTGGTGCCAAACTGGGTGGAGACATAAGCATAAAAGTTAGAGAGGGTTAAAAAGGTGTCAGACTTGAGTCGCAGAGGAAACGTCCAAACATAGTGAGAGCAATCATCAAGAATGACTAGGTAATATTTGTATCCGAGATGCAGCTACGGGAGAGGTCCACAAATCACAATGAACGGATCAAAATTATGAGTTGCTCGTGACATAGATGTATGAAAAGGAAGGCAGTATGGCGACCAAGTTGACACGCATGACAAAGCGAGGCGGTGTCTTTATTACAATGCGGAATTAAGGAAGCACGCATAAGGCGGAGAGGCCTCGGGTCGGGATGTCCGAGGCAGCGGTGCCATAGGGACGCGGAGATGGAGGCATGAAGAGCACCAGCAGGAGGAAGCGCAATGGGTAAAGAGGCCGGAGCTATTGTACTGGCGATCTCGTTCGAGGCGAAGATCCTTCACAGAACAACCAGAAGGGTCAAATTCCACAGAGTAATTGTTGTCAGATGTGAACTGGCGAACGGAAATAAGATTCTTAATAAGTTTTGGAGAGACAAGAACATTATTAAGATGAAGGTGACCCGGGACGGTAGTTGCGCCAGTGGAGGTAACAGGAAGAAGCGAACCGTTACCGACAACAATTGAAGATGGAACATGGTACCGGGGAGGAGAGGAGTGTGAAAGAATACCAGCATCGGAAGTCATGTGCGAGGTAGCCCCTGAGTCGAAGTACCAGTCCTGTTGCGGTTGTTGTGGCAACGTCATGGTGTTGAAGGAGCGGGCGAGGTCCGCCTAGTTCCATCCTGGGGTAGCCCAAGGGTTGAACCCTGGTGGTGGAGGCGGTGCCCAATCATTCTGTGTACCAGCCAGGAGAGCGTGTGGAGGGGCCTGTTGGAAGTGCGCCTGGGTAGGAGCCTGCTGGGGCGGTCCGGTGGGGATGGGCGCCAAGGGAGGACGGGGTCCATACATCTGTATGGAACCTGCCCATGGGTGGAGGTAGGAAGGCCAGGGCACGCCGGCCCTGGGCGCCTGTCCGCCGGTAGGCGCAGCAGCGGGCTGTCCACCCCGTTTGCCGCCACGTGTGCCCCGCCGGTCTTGGCGAGCCCACCCGAGCCCAGCGAACCGAGGGTGGTGGAGGCGATTGTCTTTGGGCGCGGTGCAGTACAGAAGGCACGCGGCGCGCCGCGGCACCACGAGCGATGGATGGCGCGGTCGGCGATGCGCTGGTTTAGTTCCTCTAGCGGCGGTCGTTCGAGCTTCCGAGGCGTGGGAATGGGCGACCGTGGCTGGAGGTGGAGACCGATGGAGGCAAACTTCTCGTTGAGGCCGCGAATCAGGGTGAGGACGAGAGTGCGGTCGGGGACGTGCTCGCCGAGGTCCTCGAGGGCGTCTGCCATGCCCTTGAGGCGCGGCGATGGTCGGTGTGAAGAGTCCCCCGGGCGAAGGTCGAAACTCGGCGTCGAGGTGGAGGGCGCGCGTCTCCACGTTCCCCAGAAACTGGGACTCCACGGCCAGCCACACCGAGCGAGCGGAGGAGCGGGAACGAGGCACCATGTTGGATAGCTCGGGGGAGATGGCGCCGTACAGCCAAGACTTGACCACGCAGTCCATGCATGCCCAGTCCGGGAAGGCAGGGTCGGGGTCGTCTCGAAGGACATGGTCCTCGAGGGCGAACTTCCCCAAGGCGAGGAGGAACAGCTCGCGCCACAGTGTCTTGGCGGAGGAGAGCTTGAGGGCGATCGGTGCGAGTGCGGATGTTACGGGCGCCGGCGGCTGCGAGTGAAGGTTGGCGAGGACAGCAGCTTCATGGAGAAGCAGGGCGTCGTGGAGGGGAGGGAGAGGGTGCGCGGTGGCTCGGTGAGGAGCGCGCGAGGCCTCAGCCTCGGCCAGCAGCGGCGGCCGCAGCGTCTTGTGGCGGCGAGCTCGCGCTCCTCAGCCGCGAGCCGCTCCGCAGAGTCAGCAGCAGCCCGATCCGCGGCGGCGACGCGCTCAAGAAGCGGCGGCACGCGCGCTGGGAGGCGCTTCGCGCTCGCGATCAGCGGCGGCGGCGCGCTTCGGTGGCGGCGGCGGCGCTCGCGCTTTGAGGCAGCGCGGGGTCTCGCTCGGCGGCGGCGGCGGCGCGCTCGCTCTGAGAGAGAGGTGGGGGCGGTGGCCGACATGATGACGACCAGAGGGAGGAGATGGCGCAGGGGTGCGCCTAGGCAGCGGAAGAATGGACGGCGACGGAAGAAATCCGGGCGTCTGATACCATGTGAGATTAGGTAAGGGGAATAATAGATTGATGATGAGAGATATGGTGTTAAACATATATATAGGCAAGGATGGCCGATGGTTTATAGAAATAGAACCAATCAGTGGAGATCCTTGCCTAATATAGACCAATCTATCTATCCTAGCCATATAGGCACTAGGCCTGTCTAACATGATGCTTCTATGATTCTTTATGTGAAGTTTGCGCTTGGTGTTTTAGTGTTCTTTTCGGTGGCTCATAAGTCATACTTGGTAACAAATAGTACATATGTGCACTTGCAATGCATGTCACACTAAAACAAAGACTACGGGCCTGTTCTTTCCGGCTTTTAAAATTGGCTTTTGGCTTTTGTTACAATACCTAACTTTCAAACAAAGTATTTTTTTTTAAGATAGAGTCTACAAGTTAATTATAGTACACGTTAAAAGCTCAACATCTGTATCAGTCAAAATTGCAAGCGAGTATCTCTTTCTTCGTAATCTCTGTTGCGAATAGCCAAAATTCAAAAATTTCAGCCAAAAACCAAAAACCATTGACACAAAGAAAAGGCCCATCCAATCCATTTATGGTATTGCTTTGGAGTCCCAACAATTTCATTTCATTACAGTAAGATTTGGAGCACAAGACATGCTTAGCAAGAATGCAAGTGCATGATTCTGTTTTAGGTGGCACTATAGCAGATGGCATATGAACATGCATGTTGTGCTTGCCTTTTTTGTTGACTATTTTTATGTGAAACACTCTAGACAACAATGCCACATAATTTGCAATGAAAGGTTCACATGGTTCCATCAAATTCATGTAGATGGATTGATAGGTCATTGGATATAATGTGTAACACAAAAGTAATTAATGATTTATATAGCTTGAATTTGCCACGAAAGAATAATATGGCCTAGTCACTGATGCTGGCAGAACTCAAATGAATAACAACAACAAAATTGAAAAGACATTTCCCCTTATCATTCCCTCCTCTTTCCGCTCTGTTCTTGGATCTAATTAACAAGAACTGGCTAGAATTAAGAAAAGGGTGGTCATGATCAAAAGTAGTCATATATTGTGTGAAAATATGTCTGGCATCGGTTAGTCTCCTGTAATGTTCTGTGGGACTACTGAGCTCACACTTCCTGAGTTGTACATTTATCAATTCTTGCATTCTATTTTGTTGGTATGGTC
Organism: Melocanna baccifera; assembly: GCA_036346265.1. NCBI lineage: Eukaryota > Viridiplantae > Streptophyta > Magnoliopsida > Poales > Poaceae > Melocanna > Melocanna baccifera. The sequence continues at coordinate 5,144,289 of CM070696.1, read as the reverse complement.
ATATACAGTGTGATAAACATCCTTTAACACAGATTTGTATTCTGCAGGTTCTAGATGAAGCAGATCGAATGCTGGATTTGGGTTTTGAACCTGAAGTCAGGGCGATTTTAAGCCAAACATCATCCGGTTTGTCTCCATTGCTGTGTGTGTGTGTAGGCTGTTCTTTGTTGTTTCTGTAGGTGGCGGGTGATGTAGGTGGGGCTGGGCCCGACCACAGGGTGTTTGCCCTCATCTATGTGGTACTATCGCTCCATACTACACGAGTCATCTTCTATGTGGCGCTATTGCTCCATACTTTATAGTTTGGTGTTGAGCACACTCGTGCTAATAAGTTGGCAGACACTAGTCCAAGAGCAAAACGAAAGAACAGCAATAAATATGTACTGTGTTTGTGAGGTTTTGCTGAATATAAGCTGGCAAGAGTACAGTTGTCTATATTGCTTTGTTGACAACCACTTTTGCCTCATTTGTCACAATAGACTGTCACAAAATTGGCAATCTGAATTCTGAGCACATTGTGCTTATTATGAAGTAGAAATTCTGATAAGTGTACTGTGTAGATGCAATCGATTGGTACTTTGGCCTATTGTGGGGAGTTAGCTGTTCAAAAGAGTAGATGAGTTGTTATCGTTGCTATTTGACACAGTTTACTGTTTATGAGTGCCTTTTTCTTCTTTGTGTTACCAGGTTAATTTTTCTGGATTTCTCTGCATCCATGACCACACAAATCTTGTTTTCTATATGATGCATAATAACATTATGTCTTATGCAGAACGTCAGATGATTATGTTCAGTGCAACATGGCCGTTTGCTGTCCACCAGCTAGCCTGCGAGTTTATGGATCCAAATCCAATAAAGGTAATGTTTCTCTTTTTTTTTATTCAAAATACCTGATTACTTGTGCTTGACCATTTGTATGACACCTCATTGTAGGTCGTTATTGGATCACAAGATCTTGCAGCTAACCATGATGTGATGCAAATTGTTGAAGTATTGGATGATAGGGCACGAGATTCAAGATTAGTTGCTTTGCTAGACAAATACCATCAAGCACAGAGGTAGATCTTTCGGTACAAATTTAACTTGCTGCTGTATTTGTCTACATAATATTTATTTCATTCTTGAAATCCATGGGAAAGGCATTGCTTCCAGTAGGCATGCTGGGAGCTGAGCACCAGGATAGATTGAAGGTCAAGCAACGATTTAGAAAATTTGTACATATGATTGCATGCATGTTTTGGTCATAACATGGAGAAGTTGGTGGTCAACTACTCAGCTTGAAATCCTTTGAACCATTTAGCTCGCTTGTTTCCTTTCAAATTTCCAACTTTGGATTGTACTTGCACCAAAGCTGGGTGTCCAATTCCACTTGTAGACTTATGTCCCAGTTTGGCAAATTAAGGATAAATTCCAAGATTTGCCTGACCCACAAATTAAGATTGCTTTTTTTTTTCTAAAAAACATTTTGATAACACCAAAACTATTATTTACGGGTTGTGTAGCCACAGAAGATAATACATACATTTTTCATTTCAGTCATACTAATCTCGACAAACAATTAAGAAATTTTTTCATCAACCATTCTACCTCAGTCTGTGCCCCTCTACCTTTCATCCTCTTCATTGGCTTCTTAGATCTGGAGGGCCAACATTGTTCCTTCCCTTCTCCCCTTAGATCTTGCATGCAGTCAAGCACAACTGGTACTGGCTGATGCATGTGGTTCTTCCCTATTCTCTGTTAGACTTAACAAATGGAATCTGGTTTTGAGAAGGATTTGCAGTGCTATTGCAGCTGCTCCTTTGGTTCATTATATAGGCTTAAAAAGCCAAAACAGAACATAACAACTAAAGCAAAAGTGCTTAACAAACTAAAACAAAAAGTCTTAACAAACTCTTAACAAACTAAAGCAGAAGAACCTTCTATCTAATGCTAACCTGAATTGGAGCTCCATTTACTAAAAAATAAAGATAGACCACACACCACACAAGCTTATTCTATCATTTCTCCCCCTAAGTCTTGTGTGCGGCCTTCGATTTGATGTGAACCAGCCCAATTCGAGCGCGCAGTTCATGGAACTTCACCTCCCGAGAGATTTGGTAAGAATGTCGGCCAGCTGGTCCTTGGTGTTGATGTGGCTGGCCTTCACACTCCCTTCTTCCAGACAGCTTTTGATGAAGTGGTACTTGATCCGGATATGCTTGCTTTTCTCGTGGAAGACGAGATTCTTGGCCAGCGCTAGAGCAGATTTGTTGTCCACCTTGAGCTCGACTGCCTCGGCCTCCTTGCCAAGGAATTCGCCCAGCAGCCGAGCCAACCATAGTGCTTGGGTTGCGGCAGAGGTGGCGGCAATGTATTCAGCTTCGCAGCTAGACAGCGCCACCACCCGTTGCTTGAGAGACTGCCAGCTCACGAGACAGTTGCCGAGGAAGAACAACGTGCCGCTCGTGCTCTTGCTCGTATCGATGTCGCCGGCGAGGTCGCTGTCGCAATAGCCGATGACATGTGTTGCACCGGGACATCTTGCGTAGTGTAAGCC